>OX335795.1:9026400-9703900 GCA_946896805.1 Scutellaria galericulata
CTTTAGAAGATGATTCGAGTATAATTAACTCTTTACTTGGTCAACATGTTTTCAATATTCGTTACACTTAGAGTTATGGATTAGTTTTATGTTGAGTTGGAAGACGAATCGAGTACAATTATCTCTTTAGAAGATAATTCGAGTACAATTAACATTTTACTTGGTTAACAAGTTTTCAATAATTGTTGTACTTAGACTTACTGATTAGTTATATGTTGAGTTTGAAGATTAATCGATTACGATTAACTCTTTAGAAGATGATTCAAGTACAATTAACACTTTACTTGGTCAGCAAGTTTTCAATATTCGTTACACTTAGAGTTACAGATTAGTTTTATGTTGAGTTGGTAGACAAATCGAGTACAATTATCTCGTTAGAAGATGTTTCGAGTACACTTAACACTTTACTTGGTCAACAAGTTTTCAATAATCGTTATACTCAGAGTTATAGATTAGTAATATGTTGAGATTGAAGATTAATCAATTACGATTAACTCATCAGAAGATGATTAGAGTACAATTAACTCTTTAATTGTTCAACAAGTTTTTAATAATCGTTACACTTAGAGCTACAGATTAGTTATATGTTGAGTTAGAAGATTAATCGAGTATCATTAAGTCTTTAGAAGATGATTCGAGTACAATTAACTCTTGGTCAACAAATTTTCAATATTCGTTACACATAGAGTTATGGATTACTTTTATGTTGAGTTGGAAGACGAATCGAGTACAATTATCTCTTTAGAAGATGATTCGAGTACACTTAACACTTTACTTAGTTAACAAGTTTTCAATAATCGTTAAACAAATTACTTTTATGTTTAGTTGGTAGACTAATCGAGTACAATTATCTCGTTAGAAGATGATTCGAGTACACTTAACACTTTACTTTGTCAACAAGTTTTCAATATTCGTTACACTTAGAGTTACAGATTAGTTATATGTTGAGTTAGAAGATTAATCAAGTATCATTAAGTCTTTACAAGATGATTCGAGTACAATTAACTCTTTACTTGGTCAACAATTTTCAATATTCGTTACACATAGAGTTATGGATTAGTTTTATGTTGAGTTGGAAGACAAATCGAGTACAATTATCTCTTTAGAAGATGATTCGAGTACAATTAACACTTTACTTGGTTAACAAGTATTCAATATCTGTTGTACTTAGACTTACTGATTAGTTATATGTTGCGTTTGAAGATTAATCGATTACGATTAACTCTTTAGAAGATGATTCTAGTACAATTAACACTTTACTTGGTCAGCAAGTTTTCAATATTCGTTACACTTTACAGATTAGTTTTATGTTGAGTTGGTAGACAAATCGAGTACAATTATCTCGTTAGAAGATGATTCGAGTACACTTAACACTTTACTTGGTCAACAAGTTTTCAATAATCGTTATACTCAGAGTTATAGATTAGTAATATGTTGAGTTTGGAGATTAATCGATTACGATTAACTCTTTAGTAGATGATTCAAGTACAATTAACACTTTACTTGGTCAGCAAGTTTTCAGTATTCGTTACACTTAGAGTTGCAGATTAGTTATATGTTGAGTTAGAAGATTAATCGAGTATCATTAAGTCTTTAGAAGATGATTCGAGTACAATTAACTCTTTACTTGGTCAACAAATTTTCAATATTCGTTACACTTAGAGTTATGGATTACTTTTATGTTGAGTTGGAAGACGAATCGAGTACAATTACCTCGTTAGAAGATGATTCGAGTACACTTAACACTTTACTTTGTTAACAAGTTTTCAATAATCGTTAAACAAATTAATTTTATGTTGAGTTTGAAGACGAATCGAGTACAATTATCTCTTTAGAAGATGATTCGAGTACAATTAACACTTTACTTGGTTAACAATATTCAATAATTGTTGTACTTAGACTTACTGATTAGTTATATGTTGAGTTTGAAGATTAATCGATTACGATTAACTCTTTAGAAGATGATTCAAGTACAATTAATACTTTACTTGGTCAGCAAGTTTTCAATATTCGTTACACTTAGAGTTACAGATTAGTTTTATGTTGAGTTGGTAGACAAATCGAGTACAATTATCTCGTTAGAAGATGATTCGAGTACACTTAACACTTTACTTGGTCAACAAGTTTTCAATAATCGTTATACTCAGAGTTATAGATTAGTAATATGTTGAGTTTGAAGATTAATCGATTACGATTAACTCTTTAGTAGATGATTCAAGTACAATTAACACTTTACTTGGTCAGCAAGTCTTCAGTATTCGTTACACTTAGAGTTGCAGATTAGTTATATGTTGAGTTAGGAGATTAATCGAGTATCATTAAGTCTTTAGAAGATAATTCGAGTACAATTAACTCTTTACTTGGTCAACAAATTTTCAATATTCGTTACACTTAGAGTTATGGATTACTTTTATGTTGAGTTGGAAGACGAATCGAGTACAATTACCTCGTTAGAAGATGATTGAGTACACTTAACACTTTACTTTGTTAACAAGTTTTCAATAATCGTTAAACAAATTAATTTTATGTTGAGTTTGAAGACGAATCGAGTACAATTATCTCTTTAGAAGATGATTCGAGTACAATTAACACTTTACTTGGTTAACAATATTCAATAATTGTTGTACTTAGACTTACTGATTAGTTATATGTTGAGTTTGAAGATTAATCGATTACGATTAACTCTTTAGAAGATGATTCAAGTACAATTAATACTTTACTTGGTCAGCAAGTTTTCAATATTCGTTACACTTAGAGTTACAGATTAGTTTTATGTTGAGTTGGTACACAAATCGAGTACAATTATCTCGTTAGAAGATGATTCGAGTACACTTAACACTTTACTTGGTCAATAAGTTTTCAATAATCATTATACTCAGAGTTATAGATTAGTAATATGTTGAGATTGAAGATTAATCGATTACGATTAACTCTTTAGTAGATGATTCAAGTACAATTAACACTTTACTTGGTCAGCAAGTTTTCAGTATTCGTTACACTTAGAGTTACATATTAGTTATATGTTGAGATAGAAGATTAATCGAGTATCATTAAGTCTTTAGAAGATGATTCGAGTACAATTAACTCTTTACTTGGTCAACAAGTTTTCAATATTCGTTACACTAAGAGTTATGTATTAGTTTTATGTTGAGTTGGAAGACGAATCGAGTACAATTATCTCTTTAGAAGGTGATTCGAGTACAATTAACACTATACTTGGTTAACAAGTTTTCAATATCTGTTGTACTTAGACTTACTGATTAGTTATATGTTGAGTTTGAAGAATAATCGATTACGATTAACTCTTTAGAAGATGATTCTAGTACAATTAACACTTTATTTGGTCAGCAAGTTTTCAATATTCGTTACACTTAGAGTTACAGATTAGTTTTATGTTGAGTTGGTAGAAAAATCGAGTACAATTATCTCGTTAGAAGATGATTCGAGTACACTTAACACTTTACTTGGTCAACAAGTTTTCAATAATCGTTATACTCAGAGTTATAGATTAGTAATATGTTGAGTTTGAAGATTAATCGATTACGATTAACTCTTTAGTAGATGATTCAAGTACAATTAACACTTTACTTGGTCAGCAAGTTTTCAGTAATCGTTACACTTAGAGTTGCAGATTAGTTATATGTTGAGTTAGAAGATTAATCGAGCATCATTAAGTCTTTAGAAGATGATTCGAGTATAATTAACTCTTTACTTGGTCAACATGTTTTCAATATTCGTTACACTTAGAGTTATGGATTAGTTTTATGTTGAGTTGGAAGACGAATCGAGTACAATTATCTCTTTAGAAGATAATTCGAGTACAATTAACATTTTACTTGGTTAACAAGTTTTCAATAATTGTTGTACTTAGACTTACTGATTAGTTATATGTTGAGTTTGAAGATTAATCGATTACGATTAACTCTTTAGAAGATGATTCAAGTACAATTAACACTTTACTTGGTCAGCAAGTTTTCAATATTCGTTACACTTACAGTTACAGATTAGTTTTATGTTGAGTTGGTAGACAAATCGAGTACAATTATCTCGTTAGAAGATGATTCGAGTACACTTAACACTTTACTTGGTCAAAAAGTTTTCAATATTCGTTACACTTAGAGTTACAGATTAGTTATATGTTGAGTTAGAAGATTAATCAAGTATCATTAAGTCTTTAGAAGATGATTCGAGTACAATTAACTCTTTACTTGGTCAACAATTTTCAATATTCGTTACACATAGAGTTATGGATTAGTTTTATGTTGAGTTGGAAGACAAATCGAGTACAATTATCTCTTTAGAAGGTGATTCGAGTACAATTAACACTATACTTGGTTAACAAGTTTTCAATAATTGTTGTACTTAGACTTACTGATTAGTTATATGTTGAGTTTGAAGATTAATCGATTACGATTAACTCTTTAGAAGATGATTCAAGTACAATTAACACTTTACTTGGTCAGCAAGTTTTCAATATTCGTTACACTTAAAGTTACAGATTAGTTTTATGTTGAGTTGGTAGACAAATCGAGTACAATTATCTCGTTAGAAGATGATTCGAGTACACTTAACACTTTACTTGGTCAACAAGTTTTCAATAATCGTTATACTCAGAGTTATAGATTAGTAATATGTTGAGATTGAAGATTAATCAATTACGATTAACTCATCAGAAGATGATTAGAGTACAATTAACTCTTTAATTGTTCAACAAGTTTTTAATAATCGTTACACTTAGAGCTACAGATTAGTTATATGTTGAGTTAGAAGATTAATCGAGTATCATTAAGTCTTTAGAAGATGATTCGAGTACAATTAACTCTTGGTCAACAAATTTTCAATATTCGTTACACATAGAGTTATGGATTACTTTTATGTTGAGTTGGAAGACGAATCGAGTACAATTATCTCTTTAGAAGATGATTCTAGTACAATTAACACTTTACTTGGTTAACAAGTATTCAATATCTGTTGTACTTAGACTTACTGATTAGTTATATGTTGCGTTTGAAGATTAATCTATTACGATTAACTCTTTAGAAGATGATTCTAGTACAATTAACACTTTACTTGGTCAGCAAGTTTTCAATATTCGTTACACTTAGAGTTACAGATTAGTTTTATGTTGAGTTGGTAGACAAATCGAGTACAATTATCTCGTTAGAAGATGATTCGAGTACACTTAACACTTTACTTGGTCAACAAGTTTTCAATAATCGTTATACTCAGAGTTATAGATTAGTAATATGTTGAGTTTGAAGATTAATCGATTACGATTAACTCTTTAGTAGATGATTCAAGTACAATTAACACTTTACTTGGTCAGCAAGTTTTCAATAATCGTTATACTCAGAGTTATAGATTAGTAATATGTTGAGATTGAAGATTAATCGATTACGATTAACTCATCAGAAGATGATTAGAGTACAATTAACTCTTTACTTGGTCAACAAGTTTTCAATAATCGTTACACTTAGAGTTACATATTAGTTATATGTTGAGATAGAAGATTAATCGAGTATCATTAAGTCTTTAGAAGATGATTCGAGTACAATTAACTCTTTACTTGGTCAACAAGTTTTCAATATTCGTTACACTAAGAGTTATGTATTAGTTTTATGTTGAGTTGGAAGACGAATCGAGTACAATTATCTCTTTAGAAGGTGATTCGAGTACAATTAACACTATACTTGGTTAACAAGTTTTCAATATCTGTTGTACTTAGACTTACTGATTAGTTATATGTTGAGTTTGAAGAATAATCGATTACGATTAACTCTTTAGAAGATGATTCTAGTACAATTAACACTTTATTTGGTCAGCAAGTTTTCAATATTCGTTACACTTAGAGTTACAGATTAGTTTTATGTTGAGTTGGTAGACAAATCGAGTACAATTATCTCGTTAGAAGATGATTCGAGTACACTTAACACTTTACTTGGTCAACAAGTTTTCAATAATCGTTATACTCAGAGTTATAGATTAGTAATATGTTGAGTTTGAAGATTAATCGATTACGATTAACTCTTTAGTAGATGATTCAAGTACAATTAACACTTTACTTGGTCAGCAAGTTTTCAGTAATCGTTACACTTAGAGTTGCAGATTAGTTATATGTTGAGTTAGAAGATTAATCGAGCATCATTAAGTCTTTAGAAGATGATTCGAGTATAATTAACTCTTTACTTGGTCAACATGTTTTCAATATTCGTTACACTTAGAGTTATGGATTAGTTTTATGTTGAGTTGGAAGACGAATCGAGTACAATTATCTCTTTAGAAGATAATTCAAGTACAATTAACATTTTACTTGGTTAACAAGTTTTCAATAATTGTTGTACTTAGACTTACTGATTAGTTATATGTTGAGTTTGAAGATTAATCGATTACGATTAACTCTTTAGAAGATGATTCAAGTACAATTAACACTTTACTTGGTCAGCAAGTTTTCAATATTCGTTACACTTACAGTTACAGATTAGTTTTATGTTGAGTTGGTAGACAAATCGAGTACAATTATCTCGTTAGAAGATGATTCGAGTACACTTAACACTTTACTTGGTCAAAAAGTTTTCAATATTCGTTACACTTAGAGTTACAGATTAGTTATATGTTGAGTTAGAAGATTAATCAAGTATCATTAAGTCTTTAGAAGATGATTCGAGTACAATTAACTCTTTACTTGGTCAACAATTTTCAATATTCGTTACACATAGAGTTATGGATTAGTTTTATGTTGAGTTGGAAGACAAATCGAGTACAATTATCTCTTTAGAAGGTGATTCGAGTACAATTAACACTATACTTGGTTAACAAGTTTTCAATAATTGTTGTACTTAGACTTACTGATTAGTTATATGTTGAGTTTGAAGATTAATCGATTACGATTAACTCTTTAGAAGATGATTCAAGTACAATTAACACTTTACTTGGTCAGCAAGTTTTCAATATTCGTTACACTTAAAGTTACAGATTAGTTTTATGTTGAGTTGGTAGACAAATGGAGTACAATTATCTCGTTAGAAGATGATTCGAGTACACTTAACACTTTACTTGGTCAACAAGTTTTCAATAATCGTTATACTCAGAGTTATAGATTAGTAATATGTTGAGATTGAAGATTAATCAATTACGATTAACTCATCAGAAGATGATTAGAGTACAATTAACTCTTTAATTGTTCAACAAGTTTTTAATAATCGTTACACTTAGAGCTACAGATTAGTTATATGTTGAGTTAGAAGATTAATCGAGTATCATTAAGTCTTTAGAAGATGATTCGAGTACAATTAACTCTTGGTCAACAAATTTTCAATATTCGTTACACATAGAGTTATGGATTACTTTTATGTTGAGTTGGAAGACGAATCGAGTACAATTATCTCTTTAGAAGATGATTCTAGTACAATTAACACTTTACTTGGTTAACAAGTATTCAATATCTGTTGTACTTAGACTTACTGATTAGTTATATGTTGCGTTTGAAGATTAATCGATTACGATTAACTCTTTAGAAGATGATTCTAGTACAATTAACACTTTACTTGGTCAGCAAGTTTTCAATATTCGTTACACTTAGAGTTACAGATTAGTTTTATGTTGAGTTGGTAGACAAATCGAGTACAATTATCTCGTTAGAAGATGATTCGAGTACACTTAACACTTTACTTGGTCAACAAGTTTTCAATAATCGTTATACTCAGAGTTATAGATTAGTAATATGTTGAGTTTGAAGATTAATCGATTACGATTAACTCTTTAGTAGATGATTCAAGTACAATTAACACTTTACTTGGTCAGCAAGTTTTCAGTATTCGTTACACTTAGAGTTGCAGATTAGTTATATGTTGAGTTAGGAGATTAATCGAGTATCATTAAGTATTTAGAAGATGATTCGAGTACAATTAACTCTTTACTTGGTCAACAAATTTTCAATATTCGTTACACTTAGAGTTATGGATTACTTTTATGTTGAGTTGGAAGACGAATCGAGTACAATTATCTCGTTAGAAGATGATTGAGTACACTTAACACTTTACTTTGTTAACAAGTTTTCAATAATCGTTAAACAAATTAATTTTATGTTGAGTTTGAAGACGAATCGAGTACAATTATCTCTTTAGAAGATGATTCGAGTACAATTAACACTTTACTTGGTTAACAATATTCAATAATTGTTGTACTTAGACTTACTGATTAGTTATATGTTGAGTTTGAAGATTAATCGATTACGATTAACTCTTTAGAAGATAATTCAAGTACAATTAATACTTTACTTGGTCAGCAAGTTTTCAATATTCGTTACACTTAGAGTTACAGATTAGTTTTATGTTGAGTTGGTAGACAAATCGAGTACAATTATCTCGTTAGAAGATGATTCGAGTACACTTAACACTTTACTTGGTCAACAAGTTTTCAATAATCATTATACTCAGAGTTATAGATTAGTAATATGTTGAGATTGAAGATTAATCGATTACGATTAACTCATCAGAAGATGATTAGAGTACAATTAACTCTTTACTTGGTCAACAAGTTTTCAATAATCGTTACACTTAGAGTTACATATTAGTTATATGTTGAGATAGGAGATTAATCGAGTATCATTAAGTCTTTAGAAGATGATTCGAGTACAATTAACTCTTTACTTGGTCAACAAGTTTTCAATATTCGTTACACTAAGAGTTATGTATTAGTTTTATGTTGAGTTGGAAGACGAATCGAGTACAATTATCTCTTTAGAAGGTGATTCGAGTACAATTAACACTATACTTGGTTAACAAGTTTTCAATATCTGTTGTACTTAGACTTACTGATTAGTTATATGTTGAGTTTGAAGAATAATCGATTACGATTAACTCTTTAGAAGATGATTCTAGTACAATTAACACTTTATTTGGTCAGCAAGTTTTCAATATTCGTTACACTTAGAGTTACAGATTAGTTTTATGTTGAGTTGGTAGACAAATCGAGTACAATTATCTCGTTAGAAGATGATTCGAGTACACTTAACACTTTACTTGGTCAACAAGTTTTCAATAATCGTTATACTCAGAGTTATAGATTAGTAATATGTTGAGTTTGAAGATTAATCGATTACGATTAACTCTTTAGTAGATGATTCAAGTACAATTAACACTTTACTTGGTCAGCAAGTTTTCAGTAATCGTTACACTTAGAGTTGCAGATTAGTTATATGTTGAGTTAGGAGATTAATCGAGTATCATTAAGTCTTTAGAAGATGATTCGAGTATAATTAACTCTTTACTTGGTCAACATGTTTTCAATATTCGTTACACTTAGAGTTATGGATTAGTTTTATGTTGAGTTGGAAGACGAATCGAGTACAATTATCTCTTTAGAAGATAATTCGAGTACAATTAACATTTTACTTGGTTAACAAGTTTTCAATAATTGTTGTACTTAGACTTACTGATTAGTTATATGTTGAGTTTGAAGATTAATCGATTACGATTAACTCTTTAGAAGATGATTCAAGTACAATTAACACTTTACTTGGTCAGCAAGTTTTCAATATTCGTTACACTTAGAGTTACAGATTAGTTTTATGTTGAGTTGGTAGACAAATCGAGTACAATTATCTCGTTAGAAGATGTTTCGAGTACACTTAACACTTTACTTGGTCAACAAGTTTTCAATAATCGTTATACTCAGAGTTATAGATTAGTAATATGTTGGAATTGAAGATTAATCAATTACGATTAACTCATCAGAAGATGATTAGAGTACAATTAACTCTTTAATTGTTCAACAAGTTTTTAATAATCGTTACACTTAGAGCTACAGATTAGTTATATGTTGAGTTAGAAGATTAATCGAGTATCATTAAGTCTTTAGAAGATGATTCGAGTACAATTAACTCTTGGTCAACAAATTTTCAATATTCGTTACACATAGAGTTATGGATTACTTTTATGTTGAGTTGGAAGACGAATCGAGTACAATTATCTCTTTAGAAGATGATTCGAGTACACTTAACACTTTACTTAGTTAACAAGTTTTCAATAATCGTTAAACAAATTACTTTTATGTTTAGTTGGTAGACTAATCGAGTACAATTATCTCGTTAGAAGATGATTCGAGTACACTTAACACTTTACTTTGTCAACAAGTTTTCAATATTCGTTACACTTAGAGTTACAGATTAGTTATATGTTGAGTTAGAAGATTAATCAAGTATCATTAAGTCTTTAGAAGATGATTCGAGTACAATTAACTCTTTACTTGGTCAACAATTTTCAATATTCGTTACACATAGAGTTATGGATTAGTTTTATGTTGAGTTGGAAGACAAATCGAGTACAATTATCTCTTTAGAAGATGATTCGAGTACAATTAACACTTTACTTGGTTAACAAGTATTCAATATCTGTTGTACTTAGACTTACTGATTAGTTATATGTTGCGTTTGAAGATTAATCGATTACGATTAACTCTTTAGAAGATGATTCTAGTACAATTAACACTTTACTTGGTCAGCAAGTTTTCAATATTCGTTACACTTTACAGATTAGTTTTATGTTGAGTTGGTAGACAAATCGAGTACAATTATCTCGTTAGAAGATGATTCGAGTACACTTAACACTTTACTTGGTCAACAAGTTTTCAATAATCGTTATACTCAGAGTTATAGATTAGTAATATGTTGAGTTTGAAGATTAATCGATTACGATTAACTCTTTAGTAGATGATTCAAGTACAATTAACACTTTACTTGGTCAGCAAGTTTTCAGTATTCGTTACACTTAGAGTTGCAGATTAGTTATATGTTGAGTTAGAAGATTAATCGAGTATCATTAAGTCTTTAGAAGATGATTCGAGTACAATTAACTCTTTACTTGGTCAACAAATTTTCAATATTCGTTACACTTAGAGTTATGGATTACTTTTATGTTGAGTTGGAAGACGAATCGAGTACAATTACCTCGTTAGAAGATGATTGAGTACACTTAACACTTTACTTTGTTAACAAGTTTTCAATAATCGTTAAACAAATTAATTTTATGTTGAGTTTGAAGACGAATCGAGTACAATTATCTCTTTAGAAGATGATTCGAGTACAATTAACACTTTACTTGGTTAACAATATTCAATAATTGTTGTACTTAGACTTACTGATTAGTTATATGTTGAGTTTGAAGATTAATCGATTACGATTAACTCTTTAGAAGATGATTCAAGTACAATTAATACTTTACTTGGTCAGCAAGTTTTCAATATTCGTTACACTTAGAGTTACAGATTAGTTTTATGTTGAGTTGGTACACAAATCGAGTACAATTATCTCGTTAGAAGATGATTCGAGTACACTTAACACTTTACTTGGTCAATAAGTTTTCAATAATCATTATACTCAGAGTTATAGATTAGTAATATGTTGAGATTGAAGATTAATCGATTACGATTAACTCATCAGAAGATGATTAGAGTACAATTAACTCTTTACTTGGTCAACAAGTTTTCAATAATCGTTACACTTAGAGTTACATATTAGTTATATGTTGAGATAGAAGATTAATCGAGTATCATTAAGTCTTTAGAAGATGATTCGAGTACAATTAACTCTTTACTTGGTCAACAAGTTTTCAATATTCGTTACACTAAGAGTTATGTATTAGTTTTATGTTGAGTTGGAAGACGAATCGAGTACAATTATCTCTTTAGAAGGTGATTCGAGTACAATTAACACTATACTTGGTTAACAAGTTTTCAATATCTGTTGTACTTAGACTTACTGATTAGTTATATGTTGAGTTTGAAGAATAATCGATTACGATTAACTCTTTAGAAGATGATTCTAGTACAATTAACACTTTATTTGGTCAGCAAGTTTTCAATATTCGTTACACTTAGAGTTACAGATTAGTTTTATGTTGAGTTGGTAGAAAAATCGAGTACAATTATCTCGTTAGAAGATGATTCGAGTACACTTAACACTTTACTTGGTCAACAAGTTTTCAATAATCGTTATACTCAGAGTTATAGATTAGTAATATGTTGAGTTTGAAGATTAATCGATTACGATTAACTCTTTAGTAGATGATTCAAGTACAATTAACACTTTACTTGGTCAGCAAGTTTTCAGTAATCGTTACACTTAGAGTTGCAGATTAGTTATATGTTGAGTTAGAAGATTAATCGAGCATCATTAAGTCTTTAGAAGATGATTCGAGTATAATTAACTCTTTACTTGGTCAACATGTTTTCAATATTCGTTACACTTAGAGTTATGGATTAGTTTTATGTTGAGTTGGAAGACGAATCGAGTACAATTATCTCTTTAGAAGATAATTCGAGTACAATTAACATTTTACTTGGTTAACAAGTTTTCAATAATTGTTGTACTTAGACTTACTGATTAGTTATATGTTGAGTTTGAAGATTAATCGATTACGATTAACTCTTTAGAAGATGATTCAAGTACAATTAACACTTTACTTGGTCAGCAAGTTTTCAATATTCGTTACACTTACAGTTACAGATTAGTTTTATGTTGAGTTGGTAGACAAATCGAGTACAATTATCTCGTTAGAAGATGATTCGAGTACACTTAACACTTTACTTGGTCAAAAAGTTTTCAATATTCGTTACACTTAGAGTTACAGATTAGTTATATGTTGAGTTAGAAGATTAATCAAGTATCATTAAGTCTTTAGAAGATGATTCGAGTACAATTAACTCTTTACTTGGTCAACAATTTTCAATATTCGTTACACATAGAGTTATGGATTAGTTTTATGTTGAGTTGGAAGACAAATCGAGTACAATTATCTCTTTAGAAGGTGATTCGAGTACAATTAACACTATACTTGGTTAACAAGTTTTCAATAATTGTTGTACTTAGACTTACTGATTAGTTATATGTTGAGTTTGAAGATTAATCGATTACGATTAACTCTTTAGAAGATGATTCAAGTACAATTAACACTTTACTTGGTCAGCAAGTTTTCAATATTCGTTACACTTAAAGTTACAGATTAGTTTTATGTTGAGTTGGTAGACAAATCGAGTACAATTATCTCGTTAGAAGATGATTCGAGTACACTTAACACTTTACTTGGTCAACAAGTTTTCAATAATCGTTATACTCAGAGTTATAGATTAGTAATATGTTGAGATTGAAGATTAATCAATTACGATTAACTCATCAGAAGATGATTAGAGTACAATTAACTCTTTAATTGTTCAACAAGTTTTTAATAATCGTTACACTTAGAGCTACAGATTAGTTATATGTTGAGTTAGAAGATTAATCGAGTATCATTAAGTCTTTAGAAGATGATTCGAGTACAATTAACTCTTGGTCAACAAATTTTCAATATTCGTTACACATAGAGTTATGGATTACTTTTATGTTGAGTTGGAAGACGAATCGAGTACAATTATCTCTTTAGAAGATGATTCTAGTACAATTAACACTTTACTTGGTTAACAAGTATTCAATATCTGTTGTACTTAGACTTACTGATTAGTTATATGTTGCGTTTGAAGATTAATCTATTACGATTAACTCTTTAGAAGATGATTCTAGTACAATTAACACTTTACTTGGTCAGCAAGTTTTCAATATTCGTTACACTTAGAGTTACAGATTAGTTTTATGTTGAGTTGGTAGACAAATCGAGTACAATTATCTCGTTAGAAGATGATTCGAGTACACTTAACACTTTACTTGGTCAACAAGTTTTCAATAATCGTTATACTCAGAGTTATAGATTAGTAATATGTTGAGTTTGAAGATTAATCGATTACGATTAACTCTTTAGTAGATGATTCAAGTACAATTAACACTTTACTTGGTCAGCAAGTTTTCAATAATCGTTATACTCAGAGTTATAGATTAGTAATATGTTGAGATTGAAGATTAATCGATTACGATTAACTCATCAGAAGATGATTAGAGTACAATTAACTCTTTACTTGGTCAACAAGTTTTCAATAATCGTTACACTTAGAGTTACATATTAGTTATATGTTGAGATAGAAGATTAATCGAGTATCATTAAGTCTTTACAAGATGATTCGAGTACAATTAACTCTTTACTTGGTCAACAAGTTTTCAATATTCGTTACACTAAGAGTTATGTATTAGTTTTATGTTGAGTTGGAAGACGAATCGAGTACAATTATCTCTTTAGAAGGTGATTCGAGTACAATTAACACTATACTTGGTTAACAAGTTTTCAATATCTGTTGTACTTAGACTTACTGATTAGTTATATGTTGAGTTTGAAGAATAATCGATTACGATTAACTCTTTAGAAGATGATTCTAGTACAATTAACACTTTATTTGGTCAGCAAGTTTTCAATATTCGTTACACTTAGAGTTACAGATTAGTTTTATGTTGAGTTGGTAGACAAATCGAGTACAATTATCTCGTTAGAAGATGATTCGAGTACACTTAACACTTTACTTGGTCAACAAGTTTTCAATAATCGTTATACTCAGAGTTATAGATTAGTAATATGTTGAGTTTGAAGATTAATCGATTACGATTAACTCTTTAGTAGATGATTCAAGTACAATTAACACTTTACTTGGTCAGCAAGTTTTCAGTAATCGTTACACTTAGAGTTGCAGATTAGTTATATGTTGAGTTAGAAGATTAATCGAGCATCATTAAGTCTTTAGAAGATGATTCGAGTATAATTAACTCTTTACTTGGTCAACATGTTTTCAATATTCGTTACACTTAGAGTTATGGATTAGTTTTATGTTGAGTTGGAAGACGAATCGAGTACAATTATCTCTTTAGAAGATAATTCGAGTACAATTAACATTTTACTTGGTTAACAAGTTTTCAATAATTGTTGTACTTAGACTTACTGATTAGTTATATGTTGAGTTTGAAGATTAATCGATTACGATTAACTCTTTAGAAGATGATTCAAGTACAATTAACACTTTACTTGGTCAGCAAGTTTTCAATATTCGTTACACTTACAGTTACAGATTAGTTTTATGTTGAGTTGGTAGACAAATCGAGTACAATTATCTCGTTAGAAGATGATTCGAGTACACTTAACACTTTACTTGGTCAAAAAGTTTTCAATATTCGTTACACTTAGAGTTACAGATTAGTTATATGTTGAGTTAGAAGATTAATCAAGTATCATTAAGTCTTTAGAAGATGATTCGAGTACAATTAACTCTTTACTTGGTCAACAATTTTCAATATTCGTTACACATAGAGTTATGGATTAGTTTTATGTTGAGTTGGAAGACAAATCGAGTACAATTATCTCTTTAGAAGATGATTCGAGTACAATTAACACTTTACTTGGTTAACAAGTATTCAATATCTGTTGTACTTAGACTTACTGATTAGTTATATGTTGCGTTTGAAGATTAATCGATTACGATTAACTCTTTAGAAGATGATTCTAGTACAATTAACACTTTACTTGGTCAGCAAGTTTTCAATATTCGTTACACTTTACAGATTAGTTTTATGTTGAGTTGGTAGACAAATCGAGTACAATTATCTCGTTAGAAGATGATTCGAGTACACTTAACACTTTACTTGGTCAACAAGTTTTCAATAATCGTTATACTCAGAGTTATAGATTAGTAATATGTTGAGTTTGAAGATTAATCGATTACGATTAACTCTTTAGTAGATGATTCAAGTACAATTAACACTTTACTTGGTCAGCAAGTTTTCAGTATTCGTTACACTTAGAGTTGCAGATTAGTTATATGTTGAGTTAGGAGATTAATCGAGTATCATTAAGTATTTAGAAGATGATTCGAGTACAATTAACTCTTTACTTGGTCAACAAATTTTCAATATTCGTTACACTTAGAGTTATGGATTACTTTTATGTTGAGTTGGAAGACGAATCGAGTACAATTATCTCGTTAGAAGATGATTGAGTACACTTAACACTTTACTTTGTTAACAAGTTTTCAATAATCGTTAAACAAATTAATTTTATGTTGAGTTTGAAGACGAATCGAGTACAATTATCTCTTTAGAAGATGATTCGAGTACAATTAACACTTTACTTGGTTAACAATATTCAATAATTGTTGTACTTAGACTTACTGATTAGTTATATGTTGAGTTTGAAGATTAATCGATTACGATTAACTCTTTAGAAGATAATTCAAGTACAATTAATACTTTACTTGGTCAGCAAGTTTTCAATATTCGTTACACTTAGAGTTACAGATTAGTTTTATGTTGAGTTGGTAGACAAATCGAGTACAATTATCTCGTTAGAAGATGATTCGAGTACACTTAACACTTTACTTGGTCAACAAGTTTTCAATAATCATTATACTCAGAGTTATAGATTAGTAATATGTTGAGATTGAAGATTAATCGATTACGATTAACTCATCAGAAGATGATTAGAGTACAATTAACTCTTTACTTGGTCAACAAGTTTTCAATAATCGTTACACTTAGAGTTACATATTAGTTATATGTTGAGATAGGAGATTAATCGAGTATCATTAAGTCTTTAGAAGATGATTCGAGTACAATTAACTCTTTACTTGGTCAACAAGTTTTCAATATTCGTTACACTAAGAGTTATGTATTAGTTTTATGTTGAGTTGGAAGACGAATCGAGTACAATTATCTCTTTAGAAGGTGATTCGAGTACAATTAACACTATACTTGGTTAACAAGTTTTCAATATCTGTTGTACTTAGACTTACTGATTAGTTATATGTTGAGTTTGAAGAATAATCGATTACGATTAACTCTTTAGAAGATGATTCTAGTACAATTAACACTTTATTTGGTCAGCAAGTTTTCAATATTCGTTACACTTAGAGTTACAGATTAGTTTTATGTTGAGTTGGTAGACAAATCGAGTACAATTATCTCGTTAGAAGATGATTCGAGTACACTTAACACTTTACTTGGTCAACAAGTTTTCAATAATCGTTATACTCAGAGTTATAGATTAGTAATATGTTGAGTTTGAAGATTAATCGATTACGATTAACTCTTTAGTAGATGATTCAAGTACAATTAACACTTTACTTGGTCAGCAAGTTTTCAGTAATCGTTACACTTAGAGTTGCAGATTAGTTATATGTTGAGTTAGGAGATTAATCGAGTATCATTAAGTCTTTAGAAGATGATTCGAGTATAATTAACTCTTTACTTGGTCAACATGTTTTCAATATTCGTTACACTTAGAGTTATGGATTAGTTTTATGTTGAGTTGGAAGACGAATCGAGTACAATTATCTCTTTAGAAGATAATTCGAGTACAATTAACATTTTACTTGGTTAACAAGTTTTCAATAATTGTTGTACTTAGACTTACTGATTAGTTATATGTTGAGTTTGAAGATTAATCGATTACGATTAACTCTTTAGAAGATGATTCAAGTACAA
This sequence comes from Scutellaria galericulata, assembly GCA_946896805.1. Taxonomy (NCBI): domain Eukaryota; kingdom Viridiplantae; phylum Streptophyta; class Magnoliopsida; order Lamiales; family Lamiaceae; genus Scutellaria; species Scutellaria galericulata. The sequence continues at coordinate 9,043,784 of OX335795.1, forward strand.
TTAACACTTTACTTGGTCAGCAAGTTTTCAATATTCGTTACACTTAGAGTTACAGATTAGTTTTATGTTGAGTTGGTAGACAAATCGAGTACAATTATCTCGTTAGAAGATGTTTCGAGTACACTTAACACTTTACTTGGTCAACAAGTTTTCAATAATCGTTATACTCAGAGTTATAGATTAGTAATATGTTGGAATTGAAGATTAATCAATTACGATTAACTCATCAGAAGATGATTAGAGTACAATTAACTCTTTAATTGTTCAACAAGTTTTTAATAATCGTTACACTTAGAGCTACAGATTAGTTATATGTTGAGTTAGAAGATTAATCGAGTATCATTAAGTCTTTAGAAGATGATTCGAGTACAATTAACTCTTGGTCAACAAATTTTCAATATTCGTTACACATAGAGTTATGGATTACTTTTATGTTGAGTTGGAAGACGAATCGAGTACAATTATCTCTTTAGAAGATGATTCGAGTACACTTAACACTTTACTTAGTTAACAAGTTTTCAATAATCGTTAAACAAATTACTTTTATGTTTAGTTGGTAGACTAATCGAGTACAATTATCTCGTTAGAAGATGATTCGAGTACACTTAACACTTTACTTTGTCAACAAGTTTTCAATATTCGTTACACTTAGAGTTACAGATTAGTTATATGTTGAGTTAGAAGATTAATCAAGTATCATTAAGTCTTTACAAGATGATTCGAGTACAATTAACTCTTTACTTGGTCAACAATTTTCAATATTCGTTACACATAGAGTTATGGATTAGTTTTATGTTGAGTTGGAAGACAAATCGAGTACAATTATCTCTTTAGAAGATGATTCGAGTACAATTAACACTTTTCTTGGTTAACAAGTATTCAATATCTGTTGTACTTAGACTTACTGATTAGTTATATGTTGCGTTTGAAGATTAATCGATTACGATTAACTCTTTAGAAGATGATTCTAGTACAATTAACACTTTACTTGGTCAGCAAGTTTTCAATATTCGTTACACTTTACAGATTAGTTTTATGTTGAGTTGGTAGACAAATCGAGTACAATTATCTCGTTAGAAGATGATTCGAGTACACTTAACACTTTACTTGGTCAACAAGTTTTCAATAATCGTTATACTCAGAGTTATAGATTAGTAATATGTTGAGTTTGAAGATTAATCGATTACGATTAACTCTTTAGTAGATGATTCAAGTACAATTAACACTTTACTTGGTCAGCAAGTTTTCAGTATTCGTTACACTTAGAGTTGCAGATTAGTTATATGTTGAGTTAGAAGATTAATCGAGTATCATTAAGTCTTTAGAAGATGATTCGAGTACAATTAACTCTTTACTTGGTCAACAAATTTTCAATATTCGTTACACTTAGAGTTATGGATTACTTTTATGTTGAGTTGGAAGACGAATCGAGTACAATTACCTCGTTAGAAGATGATTCGAGTACACTTAACACTTTACTTTGTTAACAAGTTTTCAATAATCGTTAAACAAATTAATTTTATGTTGAGTTTGAAGACGAATCGAGTACAATTATCTCTTTAGAAGATGATTCGAGTACAATTAACACTTTACTTGGTTAACAATATTCAATAATTGTTGTACTTAGACTTACTGATTAGTTATATGTTGAGTTTGAAAATTAATCGATTACGATTAACTCTTTAGAAGATGATTCAAGTACAATTAATACTTTACTTGGTCAGCAAGTTTTCAATATTCGTTACACTTAGAGTTACAGATTAGTTTTATGTTGAGTTGGTAGACAAATCGAGTACAATTATCTCGTTAGAAGATGATTCGAGTACACTTAACACTTTACTTGGTCAACAAGTTTTCAATAATCGTTATACTCAGAGTTATAGATTAGTAATATGTTGAGTTTGAAGATTAATCGATTACGATTAACTCTTTAGTAGATGATTCAAGTACAATTAACACTTTACTTGGTCAGCAAGTTTTCAGTAATCGTTACACTTAGAGTTGCAGATTAGTTATATGTTGAGTTAGGAGATTAATCGAGTATCATTAAGTCTTTAGAAGATGATTCGAGTATAATTAACTCTTTACTTGGTCAACATGTTTTCAATATTCGTTACACTTAGAGTTATGGATTAGTTTTATGTTGAGTTGGAAGACGAATCGAGTACAATTATCTCTTTAGAAGATAATTCGAGTACAATTAACATTTTACTTGGTTAACAAGTTTTCAATAATTGTTGTACTTAGACTTACTGATTAGTTATATGTTGAGTTTGAAGATTAATCGATTACGATTAACTCTTTAGAAGATGATTCAAGTACAATTAACACTTTACTTGGTCAGCAAGTTTTCAATATTCGTTACACTTAGAGTTACAGATTAGTTTTATGTTGAGTTGGTAGACAAATCGAGTACAATTATCTCGTTAGAAGATGTTTCGAGTACACTTAACACTTTACTTGGTCAACAAGTTTTCAATAATCGTTATACTCAGAGTTATAGATTAGTAATATGTTGGAATTGAAGATTAATCAATTACGATTAACTCATCAGAAGATGATTAGAGTACAATTAACTCTTTAATTGTTCAACAAGTTTTTAATAATCGTTACACTTAGAGCTACAGATTAGTTATATGTTGAGTTAGAAGATTAATCGAGTATCATTAAGTCTTTAGAAGATGATTCGAGTACAATTAACTCTTGGTCAACAAATTTTCAATATTCGTTACACATAGAGTTATGGATTACTTTTATGTTGAGTTGGAAGACGAATCGAGTACAATTATCTCTTTAGAAGATGATTCGAGTACACTTAACACTTTACTTAGTTAACAAGTTTTCAATAATCGTTAAACAAATTACTTTTATGTTTAGTTGGTAGACTAATCGAGTACAATTATCTCGTTAGAAGATGATTCGAGTACACTTAACACTTTACTTTGTCAACAAGTTTTCAATATTCGTTACACTTAGAGTTACAGATTAGTTATATGTTGAGTTAGAAGATTAATCAAGTATCATTAAGTCTTTACAAGATGATTCGAGTACAATTAACTCTTTACTTGGTCAACAATTTTCAATATTCGTTACACATAGAGTTATGGATTAGTTTTATGTTGAGTTGGAAGACAAATCGAGTACAATTATCTCTTTAGAAGATGATTCGAGTACAATTAACACTTTACTTGGTTAACAAGTATTCAATATCTGTTGTACTTAGACTTACTGATTAGTTATATGTTGCGTTTGAAGATTAATCGATTACGATTAACTCTTTAGAAGATGATTCTAGTACAATTAACACTTTACTTGGTCAGCAAGTTTTCAATATTCGTTACACTTTACAGATTAGTTTTATGTTGAGTTGGTAGACAAATCGAGTACAATTATCTCGTTAGAAGATGATTCGAGTACACTTAACACTTTACTTGGTCAACAAGTTTTCAATAATCGTTATACTCAGAGTTATAGATTAGTAATATGTTGAGTTTGAAGATTAATCGATTACGATTAACTCTTTAGTAGATGATTCAAGTACAATTAACACTTTACTTGGTCAGCAAGTTTTCAGTATTCGTTACACTTAGAGTTGCAGATTAGTTATATGTTGAGTTAGAAGATTAATCGAGTATCATTAAGTCTTTAGAAGATGATTCGAGTACAATTAACTCTTTACTTGGTCAACAAATTTTCAATATTCGTTACACTTAGAGTTATGGATTACTTTTATGTTGAGTTGGAAGACGAATCGAGTACAATTACCTCGTTAGAAGATGATTCGAGTACACTTAACACTTTACTTTGTTAACAAGTTTTCAATAATCGTTAAACAAATTAATTTTATGTTGAGTTTGAAGACGAATCGAGTACAATTATCTCTTTAGAAGATGATTCGAGTACAATTAACACTTTACTTGGTTAACAATATTCAATAATTGTTGTACTTAGACTTACTGATTAGTTATATGTTGAGTTTGAAGATTAATCGATTACGATTAACTCTTTAGAAGATGATTCAAGTACAATTAATACTTTACTTGGTCAGCAAGTTTTCAATATTCGTTACACTTAGAGTTACAGATTAGTTTTATGTTGAGTTGGTAGACAAATCGAGTACAATTATCTCGTTAGAAGATGATTCGAGTACACTTAACACTTTACTTGGTCAACAAGTTTTCAATAATCGTTATACTCAGAGTTATAGATTAGTAATATGTTGAGTTTGAAGATTAATCGATTACGATTAACTCTTTAGTAGATGATTCAAGTACAATTAACACTTTACTTGGTCAGCAAGTTTTCAGTATTCGTTACACTTAGAGTTGCAGATTAGTTATATGTTGAGTTAGGAGATTAATCGAGTATCATTAAGTCTTTAGAAGATGATTCGAGTACAATTAACTCTTTACTTGGTCAACAAATTTTCAATATTCGTTACACTTAGAGTTATGGATTACTTTTATGTTGAGTTGGAAGACGAATCGAGTACAATTACCTCGTTAGAAGATGATTGAGTACACTTAACACTTTACTTTGTTAACAAGTTTTCAATAATCGTTAAACAAATTAATTTTATGTTGAGTTTGAAGACGAATCGAGTACAATTATCTCTTTAGAAGATGATTCGAGTACAATTAACACTTTACTTGGTTAACAATATTCAATAATTGTTGTACTTAGACTTACTGATTAGTTATATGTTGAGTTTGAAGATTAATCGATTACGATTAACTCTTTAGAAGATGATTCAAGTACAATTAATACTTTACTTGGTCAGCAAGTTTTCAATATTCGTTACACTTAGAGTTACAGATTAGTTTTATGTTGAGTTGGTACACAAATCGAGTACAATTATCTCGTTAGAAGATGATTCGAGTACACTTAACACTTTACTTGGTCAATAAGTTTTCAATAATCATTATACTCAGAGTTATAGATTAGTAATATGTTGAGATTGAAGATTAATCGATTACGATTAACTCATCAGAAGATGATTAGAGTACAATTAACTCTTTACTTGGTCAACAAGTTTTCAATAATCGTTACACTTAGAGTTACATATTAGTTATATGTTGAGATAGAAGATTAATTGAGTATCATTAAGTCTTTAGAAGATGATTCGAGTACAATTAACTCTTTACTTGGTCAACAAGTTTTCAATATTCGTTACACTAAGAGTTATGTATTAGTTTTATGTTGAGTTGGAAGACGAATCGAGTACAATTATCTCTTTAGAAGGTGATTCGAGTACAATTAACACTATACTTGGTTAACAAGTTTTCAATATCTGTTGTACTTAGACTTACTGATTAGTTATATGTTGAGTTTGAAGAATAATCGATTACGATTAACTCTTTAGAAGATGATTCTAGTACAATTAACACTTTATTTGGTCAGCAAGTTTTCAATATTCGTTACACTTAGAGTTACAGATTAGTTTTATGTTGAGTTGGTAGACAAATCGAGTACAATTATCTCGTTAGAAGATGATTCGAGTACACTTAACACTTTACTTGGTCAACAAGTTTTCAATAATCGTTATACTCAGAGTTATAGATTAGTAATATGTTGAGTTTGAAGATTAATCGATTACGATTAACTCTTTAGTAGATGATTCAAGTACAATTAACACTTTACTTGGTCAGCAAGTTTTCAGTAATCGTTACACTTAGAGTTGCAGATTAGTTATATGTTGAGTTAGAAGATTAATCGGGCATCATTAAGTCTTTAGAAGATGATTTGAGTATAATTAACTCTTTACTTGGTCAACATGTTTTCAATATTCGTTACACTTAGAGTTATGGATTAGTTTTATGTTGAGTTGGAAGACGAATCGAGTACAATTATCTCTTTAGAAGATAATTCGAGTACAATTAACATTTTACTTGGTTAACAAGTTTTCAATAATTGTTGTACTTAGACTTACTGATTAGTTATATGTTGAGTTTGAAGATTAATCGATTACGATTAACTCTTTAGAAGATGATTCAAGTACAATTAACACTTTACTTGGTCAGCAAGTTTTCAATATTCGTTACACTTACAGTTACAGATTAGTTTTATGTTGAGTTGGTAGACAAATCGAGTACAATTATCTCGTTAGAAGATGATTCGAGTACACTTAACACTTTACTTGGTCAAAAAGTTTTCAATATTCGTTACACTTAGAGTTACAGATTAGTTATATGTTGAGTTAGAAGATTAATCAAGTATCATTAAGTCTTTAGAAGATGATTCGAGTACAATTAACTCTTTACTTGGTCAACAATTTTCAATATTCGTTACACATAGAGTTATGGATTAGTTTTATGTTGAGTTGGAAGACAAATCGAGTACAATTATCTCTTTAGAAGGTGATTCGAGTACAATTAACACTATACTTGGTTAACAAGTTTTCAATAATTGTTGTACTTAGACTTACTGATTAGTTATATGTTGAGTTTGAAGATTAATCGATTACGATTAACTCTTTAGAAGATGATTCAAGTACAATTAACACTTTACTTGGTCAGCAAGTTTTCAATATTCGTTACACTTAAAGTTACAGATTAGTTTTATGTTGAGTTGGTAGACAAATGGAGTACAATTATCTCGTTAGAAGATGATTCGAGTACACTTAACACTTTACTTGGTCAACAAGTTTTCAATAATCGTTATACTCAGAGTTATAGATTAGTAATATGTTGAGATTGAAGATTAATCAATTACGATTAACTCATCAGAAGATGATTAGAGTACAATTAACTCTTTAATTGTTCAACAAGTTTTTAATAATCGTTACACTTAGAGCTACAGATTAGTTATATGTTGAGTTAGAAGATTAATCGAGTATCATTAAGTCTTTAGAAGATGATTCGAGTACAATTAACTCTTGGTCAACAAATTTTCAATATTCGTTACACATAGAGTTATGGATTACTTTTATGTTGAGTTGGAAGACGAATCGAGTACAATTATCTCTTTAGAAGATGATTCTAGTACAATTAACACTTTACTTGGTTAACAAGTATTCAATATCTATTGTACTTAGACTTACTGATTAGTTATATGTTGCGTTTTAAGATTAATCGATTACGATTAACTCTTTAGAAGATGATTCTAGTACAATTAACACTTTACTTGGTCAGCAAGTTTTCAATATTCGTTACACTTAGAGTTACAGATTAGTTTTATGTTGAGTTGGTAGACAAATCGAGTACAATTATCTCGTTAGAAGATGATTCGAGTACACTTAACACTTTACTTGGTCAACAAGTTTTCAATAATCGTTATACTCAGAGTTATAGATTAGTAATATGTTGAGTTTGAAGATTAATCGATTACGATTAACTCTTTAGTAGATGATTCAAGTACAATTAACACTTTACTTGGTCAGCAAGTTTTCAGTAATCGTTACACTTAGAGTTGCAGATTAGTTATATGTTGAGTTAGGAGATTAATCGAGTATCATTAAGTCTTTAGAAGATGATTCGAGTATAATTAACTCTTTACTTGGTCAACATGTTTTCAATATTCGTTACACTTAGAGTTATGGATTAGTTTTATGTTGAGTTGGAAGACGAATCGAGTACAATTATCTCTTTAGAAGATAATTCGAGTACAATTAACATTTTACTTGGTTAACAAGTTTTCAATAATTGTTGTACTTAGACTTACTGATTAGTTATATGTTGAGTTTGAAGATTAATCGATTACGATTAACTCTTTAGAAGATGATTCAAGTACAATTAACACTTTACTTGGTCAGCAAGTTTTCAATATTCGTTACACTTAGAGTTACAGATTAGTTTTATGTTGAGTTGGTAGACAAATCGAGTACAATTATCTCGTTAGAAGATGTTTCGAGTACACTTAACACTTTACTTGGTCAACAAGTTTTCAATAATCGTTATACTCAGAGTTATAGATTAGTAATATGTTGAGATTGAAGATTAATCAATTACGATTAACTCATCAGAAGATGATTAGAGTACAATTAACTCTTTAATTGTTCAACAAGTTTTTAATAATCGTTACACTTAGAGCTACAGATTAGTTATATGTTGAGTTAGAAGATTAATCGAGTATCATTAAGTCTTTAGAAGATGATTCGAGTACAATTAACTCTTGGTCAACAAATTTTCAATATTCGTTACACATAGAGTTATGGATTACTTTTATGTTGAGTTGGAAGACGAATCGAGTACAATTATCTCTTTAGAAGATGATTCGAGTACACTTAACACTTTACTTAGTTAACAAGTTTTCAATAATCGTTAAACAAATTACTTTTATGTTTAGTTGGTAGACTAATCGAGTACAATTATCTCGTTAGAAGATGATTCGAGTACACTTAACACTTTACTTTGTCAACAAGTTTTCAATATTCGTTACACTTAGAGTTACAGATTAGTTATATGTTGAGTTAGAAGATTAATCAAGTATCATTAAGTCTTTACAAGATGATTCGAGTACAATTAACTCTTTACTTGGTCAACAATTTTCAATATTCGTTACACATAGAGTTATGGATTAGTTTTATGTTGAGTTGGAAGACAAATCGAGTACAATTATCTCTTTAGAAGATGATTCGAGTACAATTAACACTTTACTTGGTTAACAAGTATTCAATATCTGTTGTACTTAGACTTACTGATTAGTTATATGTTGCGTTTGAAGATTAATCGATTACGATTAACTCTTTAGAAGATGATTCTAGTACAATTAACACTTTACTTGGTCAGCAAGTTTTCAATATTCGTTACACTTTACAGATTAGTTTTATGTTGAGTTGGTAGACAAATCGAGTACAATTATCTCGTTAGAAGATGATTCGAGTACACTTAACACTTTACTTGGTCAACAAGTTTTCAATAATCGTTATACTCAGAGTTATAGATTAGTAATATGTTGAGTTTGAAGATTAATCGATTACGATTAACTCTTTAGTAGATGATTCAAGTACAATTAACACTTTACTTGGTCAGCAAGTTTTCAGTATTCGTTACACTTAGAGTTGCAGATTAGTTATATGTTGAGTTAGAAGATTAATCGAGTATCATTAAGTCTTTAGAAGATGATTCGAGTACAATTAACTCCTTACTTGGTCAACAAATTTTCAATATTCGTTACACTTAGAGTTATGGATTACTTTTATGTTGAGTTGGAAGACGAATCGAGTACAATTATCTCTTTAGAAGATGATTCTAGTACAATTAACACTTTACTTGGTTAACAAGTATTCAATATCTATTGTACTTAGACTTACTGATTAGTTATATGTTGCGTTTTAAGATTAATCGATTACGATTAACTCTTTAGAAGATGATTCTAGTACAATTAACACTTTACTTGGTCAGCAAGTTTTCAATATTCGTTACACTTTACAGATTAGTTTTATGTTGAGTTGGTAGACAAATCGAGTACAATTATCTCGTTAGAAGATGATTCGAGTACACTTAACACTTTACTTGGTCAACAAGTTTTCAATAATCGTTATACTCAGAGTTATAGATTAGTAATATGTTGAGTTTGAAGATTAATCGATTACGATTAACTCTTTAGTAGATGATTCAAGTACAATTAACACTTTACTTGGTCAGCAAGTTTTCAGTATTCGTTACACTTAGAGTTGCAGATTAGTTATATGTTGAGTTAGAAGATTAATCGAGTATCATTAAGTCTTTAGAAGATGATTCGAGTACAATTAACTCCTTACTTGGTCAACAAATTTTCAATATTCGTTACACTTAGAGTTATGGATTACTTTTATGTTGAGTTGGAAGACGAATCGAGTACAATTACCTCGTTAGAAGATGATTCGAGTACACTTAACACTTTACTTTGTTAACAAGTTTTCAATAATCGTTAAACAAATTAATTTTATGTTGAGTTTGAAGACGAATCGAGTACAATTATCTCTTTAGAAGATGATTCGAGTACAATTAACACTTTACTTGGTTAACAATATTCAATAATTGTTGTACTTAGACTTACTGATTAGTTATATGTTGAGTTTGAAGATTAATCGATTACGATTAACTCTTTAGAAGATGATTCAAGTACAATTAATACTTTACTTGGTCAGCAAGTTTTCAATATTCGTTACACTTAGAGTTACAGATTAGTTTTATGTTGAGTTGGTAGACAAATCGAGTACAATTATCTCGTTAGAAGATGATTCGAGTACACTTAACACTTTACTTGGTCAACAAGTTTTCAATAATCATTATACTCAGAGTTATAGATTAGTAATATGTTGAGATTGAAGATTAATCGATTACGATTAACTCATCAGAAGATGATTAGAGTACAATTAACTCTTTACTTGGTCAACAAGTTTTCAATAATCGTTACACTTAGAGTTACATATTAGTTATATGTTGAGATAGAAGATTAATCGAGTATCATTAAGTCTTTAGAAGATGATTCGAGTACAATTAACTCTTTACTTGGTCAACAAGTTTTCAATATTCGTTACACTTAGAGTTATGTATTAGTTTTATGTTGAGTTGGAAGACAAATCGAGTACAATTATCTCTTTAGAAGGTGATTCGAGTACAATTAACACTATACTTGGTTAACAAGTTTTCAATAATTGTTGTACTTAGACTTACAGATTAGTTATATATTGAGTTTGAAGATTAATCGATTATGATTAACTCTTTAGAAGATGATTCAAGTACAATTAACACTTTACTTGGTCAGCAAGTTTTCAATATTCGTTACACTTAGAGTTACAGATTAGTTATATGTTGAGTTAGGAGATTAATCGAGTATCATTAAGTCTTTAGAAGATGATTCGAGTATAATTAACTCTTTACTTGGTCAACAAGTTTTCAATATTCGTTACACTTCGAGTTATGGATTAGTTTTATGTTGAGTTGGAAGACGAATCGAGTACAATTATCTCTTTAGAAGATAATTCGAGTACAATTAACATTTTACTTGGTTAACAAGTTTTCAATAATTGTTGTACTTAGACTTACTGATTAGTTATATGTTGAGTTTGAAGATTAATCGATTACGATTAACTCTTTAGAAGATGATTCAAGTACAATTAACACTTTACTTGGTCAGCAAGTTTTCAATATTCGTTACACTTAGAGTTACAGATTAGTTTTATGTTGAGTTGGTAGACAAATCGAGTACAATTATCTCGTTAGAAGATGATTCGAGTACACTTAACACTTTACTTGGTCAACAAGTTTTCAATAATCGTTATACTCAGAGTTGTAGATTAGTAATATGTTGAGATTGAAGATTAATCAATTACGATTAATTCATCAGAAGATGATTAGAGTACAATTAACTCTTTAATTGTTCAACAAGTTTTTAATAATCGTTACACTTAGAGCTACAGATTAGTTATATGTTGAGTTAGAAGATTAATCGAGTATCATTAAGTCTTTGGAAGATGATTCGAGTACAATTAACTCTTTACTTGGTCAACAAATTTTCAATATTCGTTACACATAGAGTTATGGATTACTTTTATGTTGAGTTGGAAGACGAATCGAGTACAATTATCTCGTTAGAAGATGATTCGAGTACACTTAACACTTTACTTAGTTAACAACTTTTCAATAATCGTTAAACAAATTACTTTTATGTTTAGTTGGTAGACAAATCGAGTACAATTATCTCGTTAGAAGATGATTCGAGTACACTTAACACTTTACTTTGTCAACAAGTTTTCAATATTCGTTACACTTAGAGTTACAGATTAGTTATATGTTGAGTAAGAAGATTAATCAAGTATCATTAAGTCTTTAGAAGATGAGTCGAGTACAATTAACTCTTTACTTGGTCAACAATTTTCAATATTCGTTACACATAGAGTTATGGATTAGTTTTATGTTGAGTTGGAAGACGAATCGAGTACAATTATCTCTTTAGAAGATGATTCGAGTACAATTAACACTTTACTTGGTTAACAATATTCAATAATTGTTGTACTTAGACATACTGATTAGTTATATGTTGAGTTTGAAGATTAATCGATTACGATTAACTCTTCAGAAGATGATTCAAGTACAATTAATACTTTACTTGGTCAGCAAGTTTTCATTGTTCGTTACACTTAGAGTTACAGATTAGTTATATGTTGAGTTAGAAGATTAATCAAGTATCATTAAGTCTTTAGAAGATGATTCGAGTACAATTAACTCTTTACTTGGTCAACAAGTTTTCAATATTCGTTACACTTAGAGTTATGGATTAGTTTTATGTTGAGTTGGAAGACAAATCGAGTACAATTATCTCTTTAGAAGATGATTCGAGTACAATTAACACTTTACTTGGTTAACAAGTATTCAATATCTGTTGTACTTAGACTTACTGATTAGTTATATGTTGCGTTTGAAGATTAATCGATTATGATTAACTCTTTAGAAGATGATTCGAGTACACTTAATACTTTACTTAGTTAACAAGTTTTCAATAATCGTTAAACAAATTACTTTTATGTTTAGTTGGTAGACAAATCGAGTACAATTATCTCGTTAGAAGATAATTCGAGTACACTTAACACTTTACTTGGTCAACAAGTTTTCAATAATCGTTATACTCAGAGTTATAGATTAGTAATATGTTGAGATTGAAGATTAATCGATTACGATTAACTCATCAGAAGATGATTAGAGTACAATTAACTCTTTACTTGGTCAACAAGTTTTCAATAATCGTTACACTTAGAGTTACATATTAGTTATATGTTGAGATAGAAGATTAATCGAGTATCATTAAGTCTTTAGAAGATGATTCGAGTACAATTAACACTTTACTTGGTCAGCAAGTTTTCAATATTCGTTACACTTAGAGTTACAGATTAGTTTTATGTTGAGTTGGTAGTCAAATCGAGTACAATTATCTCGTTAGAAGATGATTCGAGTACACTTAACACTTTACTTGGTCAACAAGTTTTCAATAATCGTTATACTCAGAGTTATAGATTAGTAATATGTTTAGTTTGAAGATTAATCGATTACGATTAACTCTTTAGTAGATGATTCAAGTACAATTAACACTTTACTTGGTCAGCAAGTTTTCAGTATTTGTTACACTTAGAGTTGCAGATTAGTTATATGTTGAGTTAGAAGATTAATCGAGTATCATTAAGTCTTTAGAAGATGATTCGAGTACAATTAACTCTTTACTTGGTCAACAAATTTTCAATATTCGTTACACTTAGAGTTATGGATTACTTTTATGTTGAGTTGGAAGACGAATTGAGTACAATTACCTCGTTAGAAGATGATTCGAGTACACTTAATACTTTACTTTGTTAACAAGTTTTCAATAATCGTTAAACAAATTAATTTTATGTTGACTTTGAAGACGAATCGAGTACAATTATCTCTTTAGAAGATGATTCGAGTACAATTAACACTTTACTTGGTTAACAATATTCAATAATTGTTGTACTTAGACTTACTGATTATTTATATGTTGAGTTTGAAGATTAATCGATTACGATTAACTCTTTAGAAGATGATTCAAGTACAATTAATACTTTACTTGGTCAGCAAGTTTTCAATATTCGTTACACTTAGAGTTACAGATTAGTTTTATGTTGAGTTGGTAGACAAATCGAGTACAATTATCTCGTTAGAAGATGATTCGAGTACACTTAACACTTTACTTGGTCAACAAGTTTTCAATAATCATTATACTCAGAGTTATAGATTAGTAATATGTTGAGATTGAAGATTAATCGATTACGATTAACTCATCAGAAGATGATTAGAGTACAATTAACTCTTTACTTGGTGAACAAGTTTTCAATAATCGTTACACTTAGAGTTACATATTAGTTATATGTTGAGATAGAAGATTAATCGAGTATCATTAAGTCTTTAGAAGATGATTCGAGTACAATTAACTCTTTACTTGGTCAACAAGTTTTCAATATTCGTTACACTTAGAGTTATGTATTAGTTTTATGTTGAGTTGGAAGACAAATCGAGTACAATTATCTCTTTAGAAGGTGATTCGAGTACAATTAACACTATACTTGGTTAACAAGTTTTCAATAATTGTTGTACTTAGACTTACAGATTAGTTATATATTGAGTTTGAAGATTAATCGATTATGATTAACTCTTTAGAAGATGATTCAAGTACAATTAACACTTTACTTGGTCAGCAAGTTTTCAATATTCGTTACACTTAGAGTTACAGATTAGTTATATGTTGAGTTAGGAGATTAATCGAGTATCATTAAGTCTTTAGAAGATGATTCGAGTATAATTAACTCTTTACTTGGTCAACAAGTTTTCAATATTCGTTACACTTCGAGTTATGGATTAGTTTTATGTTGAGTTGGAAGACGAATCGAGTACAATTATCTCTTTAGAAGATAATTCGAGTACAATTAACATTTTACTTGGTTAACAAGTTTTCAATAATTGTTGTACTTAGACTTACTGATTAGTTATATGTTGAGTTTGAAGATTAATCGATTACGATTAACTCTTTAGAAGATGATTCAAGTACAATTAACACTTTACTTGGTCAGCAAGTTTTCAATATTCGTTACACTTAGAGTTACAGATTAGTTTTATGTTGAGTTGGTAGACAAATCGAGTACAATTATCTCGTTAGAAGATGATTCGAGTACACTTAACACTTTACTTGGTCAACAAGTTTTCAATAATCGTTATACTCAGAGTTGTAGATTAGTAATATGTTGAGATTGAAGATTAATCAATTACGATTAACTCATCAGAAGATGATTAGAGTACAATTAACTCTTTAATTGTTCAACAAGTTTTTAATAATCGTTACACTTAGAGCTACAGATTAGTTATATGTTGAGTTAGAAGATTAATCGAGTATCATTAAGTCTTTGGAAGATGATTCGAGTACAATTAACTCTTTACTTGGTCAACAAATTTTCAATATTCGTTACACATAGAGTTATGGATTACTTTTATGTTGAGTTGGAAGACGAATCGAGTACAATTATCTCGTTAGAAGATGATTCGAGTACACTTAACACTTTACTTAGTTAACAACTTTTCAATAATCGTTAAACAAATTACTTTTATGTTTAGTTGGTAGACAAATCGAGTACAATTATCTCGTTAGAAGATGGTTCGAGTACACTTAACACTTTACTTTGTCAACAAGTTTTCAATATTCGTTACACTTAGAGTTACAGATTAGTTATATGTTGAGTAAGAAGATTAATCAAGTATCATTAAGTCTTTAGAAGATGATTCGAGTACAATTAACTCTTTACTTGGTCAACAATTTTCAATATTCGTTACACATAGAGTTATGGATTAGTTTTATGTTGAGTTGGAAGACGAATCGAGTACAATTATCTCTTTAGAAGATGATTCGAGTACAATTAACACTTTACTTGGTTAACAATATTCAATAATTGTTGTACTTAGACTTACTGATTAGTTATATGTTGAGTTAGAAGATTAATCGAGTATCATTAAGTCTTTGGAAGATGATTCGAGTACAATTAACTCTTTACTTGGTCAACAAATTTTCAATATTCGTTACACATAGAGTGATGGATTACTTTTATGTTGAGTTGGAAGACGAATCGAGTACAATTATCTCGTTAGAAGATGATTCGAGTACACTTAACACTTTACTTAGTTAACAACTTTTCAATAATCGTTAAACAAATTACTTTTATGTTTAGTTGGTAGACAAATCGAGTACAATTATCTCGTTAGAAGATGATTCGAGTACACTTAACACTTTACTTGGTCAACAAGTTTTCAATATTCGTTACACTTAGAGTTACAGATTAGTTATATGTTGAGTTAGAAGATTAATCAAGTATCATTAAGTCTTTAGAAGATGATTCGAGTACAATTAACTCTTTACTTGGTCAACAATTTTCAATATTCGTTACACATAGAGTTATGGATTAGTTTTATGTTGAGTTGGAAGACGAATCGAGTACAATTATCTCTTTAGAAGATGATTCGAGTACAATTAACACTTTACTTGGTTAACAATATTCAATAATTGTTGTACTTAGACTTACTGATTAGTTATATGTTGAGTTTGAAGATTAATCGATTACGATTAACTCTTCAGAAGATGATTCAAGTACAATTAATACTTTACTTGGTCAGCAAGTTTTCATTGTTCGTTACACTTAGAGTTACAGATTAGTTATATGTTGAGTTAGAAGATTAATCAAGTATCATTAAGTCTTTAGAAGATGATTCGAGTACAATTAACTCTTTACTTGGTCAACAAGTTTTCAATATTCGTTACACTTAGAGTTATGGATTAGTTTTATGTTGAGTTGGAAGACAAATCGAGTACAATTATCTCTTTAGAAGATGATTCGAGTACAATTAACACTTTACTTGGTTAACAAGTATTCAATATCTGTTGTACTTAGACTTACTGATTAGTTATATGTTGCGTTTGAAGATTAATCGATTATGATTAACTCTTTAGAAGATGATTCGAGTACACTTAATACTTTACTTAGTTAACAAGTTTTCAATAATCGTTAAACAAATTACTTTTATGTTTAGTTGGTAGACAAATCGAGTACAATTATCTCGTTAGAAGATAATTCGAGTACACTTAACACTTTACTTGGTCAACAAGTTTTCAATAATCGTTATACTCAGAGTTATAGATTAGTAATATGTTGAGATTGAAGATTAATCGATTACGATTAACTCATCAGAAGATGATTAGAGTACAATTAACTCTTTACTTGGTCAACAAGTTTTCAATAATCGTTACACTTAGAGTTACATATTAGTTATATGTTGAGATAGAAGATTAATCGAGTATCATTAAGTCTTTAGAAGATGATTCGAGTACAATTAACACTTTACTTGGTCAGCAAGTTTTCAATATTCGTTACACTTAGAGTTACAGATTAGTTTTATGTTGAGTTGGTAGACAAATCGAGTACAATTATCTCGTTAGAAGATGATTCGAGTACACTTAACACTTTACTTGGTCAACAAGTTTTCAATAATCGTTATACTCAGAGTTATAGATTAGTAATATGTTTAGTTTGAAGATTAATCGATTACGATTAACTCTTTAGTAGATGATTCAAGTACAATTAACACTTTACTTGGTCAGCAAGTTTTCAGTATTTGTTACACTTAGAGTTGCAGATTAGTTATATGTTGAGTTAGAAGATTAATCGAGTATCATTAAGTCTTTAGAAGATGATTCGAGTACAATTAACTCTTTACTTGGTCAACAAATTTTCAATATTCGTTACACTTAGAGTTATGGATTACTTTTATGTTGAGTTGGAAGACGAATTGAGTACAATTACCTCGTTAGAAGATGATTCGAGTACACTTAATACTTTACTTTGTTAACAAGTTTTCAATAATCGTTAAACAAATTAATTTTATGTTGACTTTGAAGACGAATCGAGTACAATTATCTCTTTAGAAGATGATTCGAGTACAATTAACACTTTACTTGGTTAACAATATTCAATAATTGTTGTACTTAGACTTACTGATTATTTATATGTTGAGTTTGAAGATTAATCGATTACGATTAACTCTTTAGAAGATGATTCAAGTACAATTAATACTTTACTTGGTCAGCAAGTTTTCAATATTCGTTACACTTAGAGTTACAGATTAGTTTTATGTTGAGTTGGTAGACAAATCGAGTACAATTATCTCGTTAGAAGATGATTCGAGTACACTTAACACTTTACTTGGTCAACAAGTTTTCAATAATCATTATACTCAGAGTTATAGATTAGTAATATGTTGAGATTGAAGATTAATCGATTACGATTAACTCATCAGAAGATGATTAGAGTACAATTAACTCTTTACTTGGTCAACAAGTTTTCAATAATCGTTACACTTAGAGTTACATATTAGTTATATGTTGAGATAGAAGATTAATCGAGTATCATTAAGTCTTTAGAAGATGATTCGAGTACAATTAACTCTTTACTTGGTCAACAAGTTTTCAATATTCGTTACACTTAGAGTTATGTATTAGTTTTATGTTGAGTTGGAAGACAAATCGAGTACAATTATCTCTTTAGAAGGTGATTCGAGTACAATTAACACTATACTTGGTTAACAAGTTTTCAATAATTGTTGTACTTAGACTTACAGATTAGTTATATATTGAGTTTGAAGATTAATCGATTATGATTAACTCTTTAGAAGATGATTCAAGTACAATTAACACTTTACTTGGTCAGCAAGTTTTCAATATTCGTTACACTTAGAGTTACAGATTAGTTATATGTTGAGTTAGGAGATTAATCGAGTATCATTAAGTCTTTAGAAGATGATTCGAGTATAATTAACTCTTTACTTGGTCAACAAGTTTTCAATATTCGTTACACTTCGAGTTATGGATTAGTTTTATGTTGAGTTGGAAGACGAATCGAGTACAATTATCTCTTTAGAAGATAATTCGAGTACAATTAACATTTTACTTGGTTAACAAGTTTTCAATAATTGTTGTACTTAGACTTACTGATTAGTTATATGTTGAGTTTGAAGATTAATCGATTACGATTAACTCTTTAGAAGATGATTCAAGTACAATTAACACTTTACTTGGTCAGCAAGTTTTCAATATTCGTTACACTTAGAGTTACAGATTAGTTTTATGTTGAGTTGGTAGACAAATCGAGTACAATTATCTCGTTAGAAGATGATTCGAGTACACTTAACACTTTACTTGGTCAACAAGTTTTCAATAATCGTTATACTCAGAGTTGTAGATTAGTAATATGTTGAGATTGAAGATTAATCAATTACGATTAACTCATCAGAAGATGATTAGAGTACAATTAACTCTTTAATTGTTCAACAAGTTTTTAATAATCGTTACACTTAGAGCTACAGATTAGTTATATGTTGAGTTAGAAGATTAATCGAGTATCATTAAGTCTTTGGAAGATGATTCGAGTACAATTAACTCTTTACTTGGTCAACAAATTTTCAATATTCGTTACACATAGAGTTATGGATTACTTTTATGTTGAGTTGGAAGACGAATCGAGTACAATTATCTCGTTAGAAGATGATTCGAGTACACTTAACACTTTACTTAGTTAACAACTTTTCAATAATCGTTAAACAAATTACTTTTATGTTTAGTTGGTAGACAAATCGAGTACAATTATCTCGTTAGAAGATGATTCGAGTACACTTAACACTTTACTTTGTCAACAAGTTTTCAATATTCGTTACACTTAGAGTTACAGATTAGTTATATGTTGAGTAAGAAGATTAATCAAGTATCATTAAGTCTTTAGAAGATGATTCGAGTACAATTAACTCTTTACTTGGTCAACAATTTTCAATATTCGTTACACATAGAGTTATGGATTAGTTTTATGTTGAGTTGGAAGACGAATCGAGTACAATTATCTCTTTAGAAGATGATTCGAGTACAATTAACACTTTACTTGGTTAACAATATTCAATAATTGTTGTACTTAGACTTACTGATTAGTTATATGTTGAGTTAGAAGATTAATCGAGTATCATTAAGTCTTTGGAAGATGATTCGAGTACAATTAACTCTTTACTTGGTCAACAAATTTTCAATATTCGTTACACATAGAGTTATGGATTACTTTTATGTTGAGTTGGAAGACGAATCGAGTACAATTATCTCGTTAGAAGATGATTCGAGTACACTTAACACTTTACTTAGTTAACAACTTTTCAATAATCGTTAAACAAATTACTTTTATGTTTAGTTGGTAGACAAATCGAGTACAATTATCTCGTTAGAAGATGATTCGAGTACACTTAACACTTTACTTGGTCAACAAGTTTTCAATATTCGTTACACTTAGAGTTACAGATTAGTTATATGTTGAGTTAGAAGATTAATCAAGTATCATTAAGTCTTTAGAAGATGATTCGAGTACAATTAACTCTTTACTTGGTCAACAATTTTCAATATTCGTTACACATAGAGTTATGGATTAGTTTTATGTTGAGTTGGAAGACGAATCGAGTACAATTATCTCTTTAGAAGATGATTCGAGTACAATTAACACTTTACTTGGTTAACAATATTCAATAATTGTTGTACTTAGACTTACTGATTAGTTATATGTTGAGTTTGAAGATTAATCGATTACGATTAACTCTTCAGAAGATGATTCAAGTACAATTAATACTTTACTTGGTCAGCAAGTTTTCATTGTTCGTTACACTTAGAGTTACAGATTAGTTATATGTTGAGTTAGAAGATTAATCAAGTATCATTAAGTCTTTAGAAGATGATTCGAGTACAATTAACTCTTTACTTGGTCAACAAGTTTTCAATATTCGTTACACTTAGAGTTATGGATTAGTTTTATGTTGAGTTGGAAGACAAATCGAGTACAATTATCTCTTTAGAAGATGATTCGAGTACAATTAACACTTTACTTGGTTAACAAGTATTCAATATCTGTTGTACTTAGACTTACTGATTAGTTATATGTTGTGTTTGAAGATTAATCGATTATGATTAACTCTTTAGAAGATGATTCGAGTACACTTAATACTTTACTTAGTTAACAAGTTTTCAATAATCGTTAAACAAATTACTTTTATGTTTAGTTGGTAGACAAATCGAGTACAATTATCTCGTTAGAAGATAATTCGAGTACACTTAACACTTTACTTGGTCAACAAGTTTTCAATAATCGTTATACTCAGAGTTATAGATTAGTAATATGTTGAGATTGAAGATTAATCGATTACGATTAACTCATCAGAAGATGATTAGAGTACAATTAACTCTTTACTTGGTCAACAAGTTTTCAATAATCGTTACACTTAGAGTTACATATTAGTTATATGTTGAGATAGAAGATTAATCGAGTATCATTAAGTCTTTAGAAGATGATTCGAGTACAATTAACACTTTACTTGGTCAGCAAGTTTTCAATATTCGTTACACTTAGAGTTACAGATTAGTTTTATGTTGAGTTGGTAGACAAATCGAGTACAATTATCTCGTTAGAAGATGATTCGAGTACACTTAACACTTTACTTGGTCAACAAGTTTTCAATAATCGTTATACTCAGAGTTATAGATTAGTAATATGTTTAGTTTGAAGATTAATCGATTACGATTAACTCTTTAGTAGATGATTCAAGTACAATTAACACTTTACTTGGTCAGCAAGTTTTCAGTATTTGTTACACTTAGAGTTGCAGATTAGTTATATGTTGAGTTAGAAGATTAATCGAGTATCATTAAGTCTTTAGAAGATGATTCGAGTACAATTAACTCTTTACTTGGTCAACAAATTTTCAATATTCGTTACACTTAGAGTTATGGATTACTTTTATGTTGAGTTGGAAGACGAATTGAGTACAATTACCTCGTTAGAAGATGATTCGAGTACACTTAATACTTTACTTTGTTAACAAGTTTTCAATAATCGTTAAACAAATTAATTTTATGTTGACTTTGAAGACGAATCGAGTACAATTATCTCTTTAGAAGATGATTCGAGTACAATTAACACTTTACTTGGTTAACAATATTCAATAATTGTTGTACTTAGACTTACTGATTATTTATATGTTGAGTTTGAAGATTAATCGATTACGATTAACTCTTTAGAAGATGATTCAAGTACAATTAATACTTTACTTGGTCAGCAAGTTTTCAATATTCGTTACACTTAGAGTTACAGATTAGTTTTATGTTGAGTTGGTAGACAAATCGAGTACAATTATCTCGTTAGAAGATGATTCGAGTACACTTAACACTTTACTTGGTCAACAAGTTTTCAATAATCATTATACTCAGAGTTATAGATTAGTAATATGTTGAGATTGAAGATTAATCGATTACGATTAACTCATCAGAAGATGATTAGAGTACAATTAACTCTTTACTTGGTCAACAAGTTTTCAATAATCGTTACACTTAGAGTTACATATTAGTTATATGTTGAGATAGAAGATTAATCGAGTATCATTAAGTCTTTAGAAGATGATTCGAGTACAATTAACTCTTTACTTGGTCAACAAGTTTTCAATATTCGTTACACTTAGAGTTATGTATTAGTTTTATGTTGAGTTGGAAGACAAATCGAGTACAATTATCTCTTTAGAAGGTGATTCGAGTACAATTAACACTATACTTGGTTAACAAGTTTTCAATAATTGTTGTACTTAGACTTACAGATTAGTTATATATTGAGTTTGAAGATTAATCGATTATGATTAACTCTTTAGAAGATGATTCAAGTACAATTAACACTTTACTTGGTCAGCAAGTTTTCAATATTCGTTACACTTAGAGTTACAGATTAGTTATATGTTGAGTTAGGAGATTAATCGAGTATCATTAAGTCTTTAGAAGATGATTCGAGTATAATTAACTCTTTACTTGGTCAACAAGTTTTCAATATTCGTTACACTTCGAGTTATGGATTAGTTTTATGTTGAGTTGGAAGACGAATCGAGTACAATTATCTCTTTAGAAGATAATTCGAGTACAATTAACATTTTACTTGGTTAACAAGTTTTCAATAATTGTTGTACTTAGACTTACTGATTAGTTATATGTTGAGTTTGAAGATTAATCGATTACGATTAACTCTTTAGAAGATGATTCAAGTACAATTAACACTTTACTTGGTCAGCAAGTTTTCAATATTCGTTACACTTAGAGTTACAGATTAGTTTTATGTTGAGTTGGTAGACAAATCGAGTACAATTATCTCGTTAGAAGATGATTCGAGTACACTTAACACTTTACTTGGTCAACAAGTTTTCAATAATCGTTATACTCAGAGTTGTAGATTAGTAATATGTTGAGATTGAAGATTAATCAATTACGATTAACTCATCAGAAGATGATTAGAGTACAATTAACTCTTTAATTGTTCAACAAGTTTTTAATAATCGTTACACTTAGAGCTACAGATTAGTTATATGTTGAGTTAGAAGATTAATCGAGTATCATTAAGTCTTTGGAAGATGATTCGAGTACAATTAACTCTTTACTTGGTCAACAAATTTTCAATATTCGTTACACATAGAGTTATGGATTACTTTTATGTTGAGTTGGAAGACGAATCGAGTACAATTATCTCGTTAGAAGATGATTCGAGTACACTTAACACTTTACTTAGTTAACAACTTTTCAATAATCGTTAAACAAATTACTTTTATGTTTAGTTGGTAGACAAATCGAGTACAATTATCTCGTTAGAAGATGATTCGAGTACACTTAACACTTTACTTTGTCAACAAGTTTTCAATATTCGTTACACTTAGAGTTACAGATTAGTTATATGTTGAGTAAGAAGATTAATCAAGTATCATTAAGTCTTTAGAAGATGATTCGAGTACAATTAACTCTTTACTTGGTCAACAATTTTCAATATTCGTTACACATAGAGTTATGGATTAGTTTTATGTTGAGTTGGAAGACGAATCGAGTACAATTATCTCTTTAGAAGATGATTCGAGTACAATTAACACTTTACTTGGTTAACAATATTCAATAATTGTTGTACTTAGACTTACTGATTAGTTATATGTTGAGTTAGAAGATTAATCGAGTATCATTAAGTCTTTGGAAGATGATTCGAGTACAATTAACTCTTTACTTGGTCAACAAATTTTCAATATTCGTTACACATAGAGTTATGGATTACTTTTATGTTGAGTTGGAAGACGAATCGAGTACAATTATCTCGTTAGA
The DNA here is from genome assembly GCA_946896805.1 of Scutellaria galericulata. Classification (NCBI taxonomy): domain Eukaryota; kingdom Viridiplantae; phylum Streptophyta; class Magnoliopsida; order Lamiales; family Lamiaceae; genus Scutellaria; species Scutellaria galericulata. Next base: position 9,067,445 of record OX335795.1, read on the forward strand.
AGATGATTCGAGTACACTTAACACTTTACTTAGTTAACAACTTTTCAATAATCGTTAAACAAATTACTTTTATGTTTAGTTGGTAGACAAATCGAGTACAATTATCTCGTTAGAAGATGATTCGAGTACACTTAACACTTTACTTTGTCAACAAGTTTTCAATATTCGTTACACTTAGAGTTACAGATTAGTTATATGTTGAGTAAGAAGATTAATCAAGTATCATTAAGTCTTTAGAAGATGATTCGAGTACAATTAACTCTTTACTTGGTCAACAATTTTCAATATTCGTTACACATAGAGTTATGGATTAGTTTTATGTTGAGTTGGAAGACGAATCGAGTACAATTATCTCTTTAGAAGATGATTCGAGTACAATTAACACTTTACTTGGTTAACAATATTCAATAATTGTTGTACTTAGACTTACTGATTAGTTATATGTTGAGTTAGAAGATTAATCGAGTATCATTAAGTCTTTGGAAGATGATTCGAGTACAATTAACTCTTTACTTGGTCAACAAATTTTCAATATTCGTTACACATAGAGTTATGGATTACTTTTATGTTGAGTTGGAAGACGAATCGAGTACAATTATCTCGTTAGAAGATGATTCGAGTACACTTAACACTTTACTTAGTTAACAACTTTTCAATAATCGTTAAACAAATTACTTTTATGTTTAGTTGGTAGACAAATCGAGTACAATTATCTCGTTAGAAGATGATTCGAGTACACTTAACACTTTACTTGGTCAACAAGTTTTCAATATTCGTTACACTTAGAGTTACAGATTAGTTATATGTTGAGTTAGAAGATTAATCAAGTATCATTAAGTCTTTAGAAGATGATTCGAGTACAATTAACTCTTTACTTGGTCAACAATTTTCAATATTCGTTACACATAGAGTTATGGATTAGTTTTATGTTGAGTTGGAAGACGAATCGAGTACAATTATCTCTTTAGAAGATGATTCGAGTACAATTAACACTTTACTTGGTTAACAATATTCAATAATTGTTGTACTTAGACTTACTGATTAGTTATATGTTGAGTTTGAAGATTAATCGATTACGATTAACTCTTCAGAAGATGATTCAAGTACAATTAATACTTTACTTGGTCAGCAAGTTTTCATTGTTCGTTACACTTAGAGTTACAGATTAGTTATATGTTGAGTTAGAAGATTAATCAAGTATCATTAAGTCTTTAGAAGATGATTCGAGTACAATTAACTCTTTACTTGGTCAACAAGTTTTCAATATTCGTTACACTTAGAGTTATGGATTAGTTTTATGTTGAGTTGGAAGACAAATCGAGTACAATTATCTCTTTAGAAGATGATTCGAGTACAATTAACACTTTACTTGGTTAACAAGTATTCAATATCTGTTGTACTTAGACTTACTGATTAGTTATATGTTGTGTTTGAAGATTAATCGATTATGATTAACTCTTTAGAAGATGATTCGAGTACACTTAATACTTTACTTAGTTAACAAGTTTTCAATAATCGTTAAACAAATTACTTTTATGTTTAGTTGGTAGACAAATCGAGTACAATTATCTCGTTAGAAGATAATTCGAGTACACTTAACACTTTACTTGGTCAACAAGTTTTCAATAATCGTTATACTCAGAGTTATAGATTAGTAATATGTTGAGATTGAAGATTAATCGATTACGATTAACTCATCAGAAGATGATTAGAGTACAATTAACTCTTTACTTGGTCAACAAGTTTTCAATAATCGTTACACTTAGAGTTACATATTAGTTATATGTTGAGATAGAAGATTAATCGAGTATCATTAAGTCTTTAGAAGATGATTCGAGTACAATTAACACTTTACTTGGTCAGCAAGTTTTCAATATTCGTTACACTTAGAGTTACAGATTAGTTTTATGTTGAGTTGGTAGACAAATCGAGTACAATTATCTCGTTAGAAGATGATTCGAGTACACTTAACACTTTACTTGGTCAACAAGTTTTCAATAATCGTTATACTCAGAGTTATAGATTAGTAATATGTTTAGTTTGAAGATTAATCGATTACGATTAACTCTTTAGTAGATGATTCAAGTACAATTAACACTTTACTTGGTCAGCAAGTTTTCAGTATTTGTTACACTTAGAGTTGCAGATTAGTTATATGTTGAGTTAGAAGATTAATCGAGTATCATTAAGTCTTTAGAAGATGATTCGAGTACAATTAACTCTTTACTTGGTCAACAAATTTTCAATATTCGTTACACTTAGAGTTATGGATTACTTTTATGTTGAGTTGGAAGACGAATTGAGTACAATTACCTCGTTAGAAGATGATTCGAGTACACTTAATACTTTACTTTGTTAACAAGTTTTCAATAATCGTTAAACAAATTAATTTTATGTTGACTTTGAAGACGAATCGAGTACAATTATCTCTTAAGAAGATGATTCGAGTACAATTAACACTTTACTTGGTTAACAATATTCAATAATTGTTGTACTTAGACTTACTGATTATTTATATGTTGAGTTTGAAGATTAATCGATTACGATTAACTCTTTAGAAGATGATTCAAGTACAATTAATACTTTACTTGGTCAGCAAGTTTTCAATATTCGTTACACTTAGAGTTACAGATTAGTTTTATGTTGAGTTGGTAGACAAATCGAGTACAATTATCTCGTTAGAAGATGATTCGAGTACACTTAACACTTTACTTGGTCAACAAGTTTTCAATAATCATTATACTCAGAGTTATAGATTAGTAATATGTTGAGATTGAAGATTAATCGATTACGATTAACTCATCAGAAGATGATTAGAGTACAATTAACTCTTTACTTGGTCAACAAGTTTTCAATAATCGTTACACTTAGAGTTACATATTAGTTATATGTTGAGATAGAAGATTAATCGAGTATCATTAAGTCTTTAGAAGATGATTCGAGTACAATTAACTCTTTACTTGGTCAACAAGTTTTCAATATTCGTTACACTTAGAGTTATGTATTAGTTTTATGTTGAGTTGGAAGACAAATCGAGTACAATTATCTCTTTAGAAGGTGATTCGAGTACAATTAACACTATACTTGGTTAACAAGTTTTCAATAATTGTTGTACTTAGACTTACAGATTAGTTATATATTGAGTTTGAAGATTAATCGATTATGATTAACTCTTTAGAAGATGATTCAAGTACAATTAACACTTTACTTGGTCAGCAAGTTTTCAATATTCGTTACACTTAGAGTTACAGATTAGTTATATGTTGAGTTAGGAGATTAATCGAGTATCATTAAGTCTTTAGAAGATGATTCGAGTATAATTAACTCTTTACTTGGTCAACAAGTTTTCAATATTCGTTACACTTCGAGTTATGGATTAGTTTTATGTTGAGTTGGAAGACGAATCGAGTACAATTATCTCTTTAGAAGATAATTCGAGTACAATTAACATTTTACTTGGTTAACAAGTTTTCAATAATTGTTGTACTTAGACTTACTGATTAGTTATATGTTGAGTTTGAAGATTAATCGATTACGATTAACTCTTTAGAAGATGATTCAAGTACAATTAACACTTTACTTGGTCAGCAAGTTTTCAATATTCGTTACACTTAGAGTTACAGATTAGTTTTATGTTGAGTTGGTAGACAAATCGAGTACAATTATCTCGTTAGAAGATGATTCGAGTACACTTAACACTTTACTTGGTCAACAAGTTTTCAATAATCGTTATACTCAGAGTTGTAGATTAGTAATATGTTGAGATTGAAGATTAATCAATTACGATTAACTCATCAGAAGATGATTAGAGTACAATTAACTCTTTAATTGTTCAACAAGTTTTTAATAATCGTTACACTTAGAGCTACAGATTAGTTATATGTTGAGTTAGAAGATTAATCGAGTATCATTAAGTCTTTGGAAGATGATTCGAGTACAATTAACTCTTTAGTTGGTCAACAAATTTTCAATATTCGTTACACATAGAGTTATGGATTACTTTTATGTTGAGTTGGAAGACGAATCGAGTACAATTATCTCGTTAGAAGATGATTCGAGTACACTTAACACTTTACTTAGTTAACAACTTTTCAATAATCGTTAAACAAATTACTTTTATGTTTAGTTGGTAGACAAATCGAGTACAATTATCTCGTTAGAAGATGATTCGAGTACACTTAACACTTTACTTTGTCAACAAGTTTTCAATATTCGTTACACTTAGAGTTACAGATTAGTTATATGTTGAGTAAGAAGATTAATCAAGTATCATTAAGTCTTTAGAAGATGATTCGAGTACAATTAACTCTTTACTTGGTCAACAATTTTCAATATTCGTTACACATAGAGTTATGGATTAGTTTTATGTTGAGTTGGAAGACGAATCGAGTACAATTATCTCTTTAGAAGATGATTCGAGTACAATTAACACTTTACTTGGTTAACAATATTCAATAATTGTTGTACTTAGACTTACTGATTAGTTATATGTTGAGTTAGAAGATTAATCGAGTATCATTAAGTCTTTGGAAGATGATTCGAGTACAATTAACTCTTTACTTGGTCAACAAATTTTCAATATTCGTTACACATAGAGTTATGGATTAATTTTATGTTGAGTTGGAAGACGAATCGAGTACAATTATCTCGTTAGAAGATGATTCGAGTACACTTAACACTTTACTTAGTTAACAACTTTTCAATAATCGTTAAACAAATTACTTTTATGTTTAGTTGGTAGACAAATCGAGTACAATTATCTCGTTAGAAGATGATTCGAGTACACTTAACACTTTACTTGGTCAACAAGTTTTCAATATTCGTTACACTTAGAGTTACAGATTAGTTATATGTTGAGTTAGAAGATTAATCAAGTATCATTAAGTCTTTAGAAGATGATTCGAGTACAATTAACTCTTTACTTGGTCAACAATTTTCAATATTCGTTACACATAGAGTTATGGATTAGTTTTATGTTGAGTTGGAAGACGAATCGAGTACAATTATCTCTTTAGAAGATGATTCGAGTACAATTAACACTTTACTTGGTTAACAATATTCAATAATTGTTGTACTTAGACTTACTGATTAGTTATATGTTGAGTTTGAAGATTAATCGATTACGATTAACTCTTCAGAAGATGATTCAAGTACAATTAATACTTTACTTGGTCAGCAAGTTTTCATTGTTCGTTACACTTAGAGTTACAGATTAGTTATATGTTGAGTTAGAAGATTAATCAAGTATCATTAAGTCTTTAGAAGATGATTCGAGTACAATTAACTCTTTACTTGGTCAACAAGTTTTCAATATTCGTTACACTTAGAGTTATGGATTAGTTTTATGTTGAGTTGGAAGACAAATCGAGTACAATTATCTCTTTAGAAGATGATTCGAGTACAATTAACACTTTACTTGGTTAACAAGTATTCAATATCTGTTGTACTTAGACTTACTGATTAGTTATATGTTGCGTTTGAAGATTAATCGATTATGATTAACTCTTTAGAAGATGATTCGAGTACACTTAATACTTTACTTAGTTAACAAGTTTTCAATAATCGTTAAACAAATTACTTTTATGTTTAGTTGGTAGACAAATCGAGTACAATTATCTCGTTAGAAGATGATTCGAGTACACTTAACACTTTACTTGGTCAACAAATTTTCAATAATCGTTATACTCAGAGTTATAGATTAGTAATATGTTGAGATTGAAGATTAATCGATTACGATTAACTCATCAGAAGATGATTAGAGTACAATTAACTCTTTACTTGGTCAACAAGTTTTCAATAATCGTTACACTTAGAGTTACATATTAGTTATATGTTGAGATAGAAGATTAATCGAGTATCATTAAGTCTTTAGAAGATGATTCGAGTACAATTAACACTTTACTTGGTCAGCAAGTTTTCAATATTCGTTACACTTAGAGTTACAGATTAGTTTTATGTTGAGTTGGTAGACAAATCGAGTACAATTATCTCGTTAGAAGATGATTCGAGTACACTTAACACTTTACTTGGTCAACAAGTTTTCAATAATCGTTATACTCAGAGTTATAGATTAGTAATATGTTTAGTTTGAAGATTAATCGATTACGATTAACTCTTTAGTAGATGATTCAAGTACAATTAACACTTTACTTGGTCAGCAAGTTTTCAGTATTTGTTACACTTAGAGTTGCAGATTAGTTATATGTTGAGTTAGAAGATTAATCGAGTATCATTAAGTCTTTAGAAGATGATTCGAGTACAATTAACTCTTTACTTGGTCAACAAATTTTCAATATTCGTTACACTTAGAGTTATGGATTACTTTTATGTTGAGTTGGAAGACGAATTGAGTACAATTACCTCGTTAGAAGATGATTCGAGTACACTTAATACTTTACTTTGTTAACAAGTTTTCAATAATCGTTAAACAAATTAATTTTATGTTGACTTTGAAGACGAATCGAGTACAATTATCTCTTTAGAAGATGATTCGAGTACAATTAACACTTTACTTGGTTAACAATATTCAATAATTGTTGTACTTAGACTTACTGATTAGTTATATGTTGAGTTTGAAGATTAATCGATTACGATTAACTCTTTAGAAGATGATTCAAGTACAATTATTACTTTACTTGGTCAGCAAGTTTTCAATATTCGTTACACTTAGAGTTACAGATTAGTTTTATGTTGAGTTGGTAGACAAATCGAGTACAATTATCTCGTTAGAAGATGATTCGAGTACACTTAACACTTTACTTGGTCAACAAGTTTTCAATAATCATTATACTCAGAGTTATAGATTAGTAATATGTTGAGATTGAAGATTAATCGATTACGATTAACTCATCAGAAGATGATTAGAGTACAATTAACTCTTTACTTGGTCAACAAGTTTTCAATAATCGTTACACTTAGAGTTACATATTAGTTATATGTTGAGATAGAAGATTAATCGAGTATCATTAAGTCTTTAGAAGATGATTCGAGTACAATTAACTCTTTACTTGGTCAACAAGTTTTCAATATTCGTTACACTTAGAGTTATGTATTAGTTTTATGTTGAGTTGGAAGACAAATCGAGTACAATTATCTCTTTAGAAGGTGATTCGAGTACAATTAACACTATAATTGGTTAACAAGTTTTCAATAATTGTTGTACTTAGACTTACAGATTAGTTATATATTGAGTTTGAAGATTAATCGATTATGATTAACTCTTTAGAAGATGATTCAAGTACAATTAACACTTTACTTGGTCAGCAAGTTTTCAATATTCGTTACACTTAGAGTTACAGATTAGTTATATGTTGAGTTAGGAGATTAATCGAGTATCATTAAGTCTTTAGAAGATGATTCGAGTATAATTAACTCTTTACTTGGTCAACAAGTTTTCAATATTCGTTACACTTAGAGTTATGGATTAGTTTTATGTTGAGTTGGAAGACGAATCGAGTACAATTAACATTTTACTTGGTTAACAAGTTTTCAATAATTGTTGTACTTAGACTTACAGATTAGTTATATGTTGAGTTTCAAGATTAATCGATTACGATTAACTCTTTAGAAGATGATTCAAGTACAATTAACACTTTACTTGGTCAGCAAGTTTTCAATATTCGTTACACTTAGAGTTACAGATTAGTTTTATGTTGAGTTGGTAGACAAATCGAGTACAATTATCTCGTTAGAAGATGATTCGAGTACACTTAACACTTTACTTGGTCAACAAGTTTTCAATAATCGTTATACTCAGAGTTATAGATTAGTAATATGTTGAGATTGAAGATTAATCAATTACGATTAACTCATCAGAAGATGATTAGAGTACAATTAACTCTTTAATTGTTCAACAAGTTTTTAATAATCGGTACACTTAGAGCTACAGATTAGTTATATGTTGAGTTAGAAGATTAATCGAGTATCATTAAGTCTTTAGAAGATGATTCGAGTACAATTAACTCTTTACTTGGTCAACAAATTTTCAATATTCGTTACACATAGAGTTATGGATTACTTTTATGTTGAGTTGGAAGACGAATCGAGTACAATTATCTCGTTAGAAGATGATTCGAGTACACTTAACACTTTACTTAGTTAACAAGTTTTCAATAATCGTTAAAAAAATTACTTTTATGTTTAGTTGGTAGACAAATCGAGTACAATTATCTCGTTAGAAGATGATTCGAGTACACTTAACACTTTACTTGGTCAACAAGTTTTCAATATTCGTTACACTTAGAGTTACAGATTAGTTATATGTTGAGTTAGAAGATTAATCAAGTATCATTAAGTCTTTAGAAGATGATTCGAGTACAATTAACTCTTTACTTGGTCAACAATTTTCAATATTCGTTACACATAGAGTTACGGATTAGTTTTATGTTGAGTTGGAAGACGAATCGAGTACAATTATCTCTTTAGAAGATGATTCGAGTACAATTAACACTTTACTTGGTTAACAATATTCAATAATTGTTGTACTTAGACTTACTGATTAGTTATATGTTGAGTTTGAAGATTAATCGATTACGATTAACTCTTTAGAAGATGATTCAAGTACAATTAATACTTTACTTGGTCAGCAAGTTTTCAATATTCGTTACACTTAGAGTTACAGATTAGTTATATGTTGAGTTAGGAGATTAATCGAGTATCATTAAGTCTTTAGAAGATGATTTGAGTATAATTAACTCTTTACTTGGTCAACAAGTTTTCAATATTCGTTACACTTAGAGTTATGGATTAGTTTTATGTTGAGTTGGAAGACGAATCGAGTACAATTATCTCTTTAGAAGATAATTCGAGTACAATTAACATTTTACTTGGTTAACAAGTTTTCAATAATTGTTGTACTTAGACTTACTGATTAGTTATATGTTGAGTTTGAAGATTAATCGATTACGATTAACTCTTTAGAAGATGATTCAAGTACAATTAATACTTTACTTCGTCAGCAAGTTTTCAATATTCGTTACACTTAGAGTTACAGATTAGTTATATGTTGAGTTAGGAGATTAATCGAGTATCATTAAGTCTTTAGAAGATGATTCGAGTATAATTAACTCTTTACTTGGTCAACAAGTTTTCAATATTCGTTACACTTAGAGTTATGGATTAGTTTTATGTTGAGTTGGAAGACGAATCGAGTACAATTATCTCTTTAGAAGATAATTCGAGTACAGTTAACATTTTACTTGGTTAACAAGTTTTCAATAATTGTTGTACTTAGACTTACTGATTAGTTATATATTGAGTTTGAAGATTAATCGATTACGATTAACTCTTTAGAAGATGATTCGAGTACAATTAACACTTTACTTGGTCAGCAAGTTTTCAATATTCTTTACACTTAGAGTTACAGATTAGTTTTATGTTGAGTTGGTAGACAAATCGAGTACAATTATCTCGTTAGAAGATGATTCGAGTACACTTAACACTTTACTTGGTCAACAAGTTTTCAATAATCGTTATACTCAGAGTTATAGATTAGTAATATGTTTAGTTTGAAGATTAATCGATTACGATTAACTCTTTAGTAGATGATTCAAGTACAATTAACACTTTACTTGGTCAGCAAGTTTTCAGTATTTGTTACACTTAGAGTTGCAGATTAGTTATATGTTGAGTTAGAAGATTAATCGAGTATCATTAAGTCTTTAGAAGATGATTCGAGTACAATTAACTCTTTACTTGGTCAACAAATTTTCAATATTCGTTACACTTAGAGTTATGGATTACTTTTATGTTGAGTTGGAAGACGAATTGAGTACAATTACCTCGTTAGAAGATGATTCGAGTACACTTAATACTTTACTTTGTTAACAAGTTTTCAATAATCGTTAAACAAATTAATTTTATGTTGACTTTGAAGACGAATCGAGTACAATTTTCTCTTTAGAAGATGATTCGAGTACAATTAACACTTTACTTGGTTAACAATATTCAATAATTGTTGTACTTAGACTTACTGATTAGTTATATGTTGAGTTTGAAGATTAATCGATTACGATTAACTCTTTAGAAGATGATTCAAGTACAATTAATACTTTACTTGGTCAGCAAGTTTTCAATATTCGTTACACTTAGAGTTACAGATTAGTTTTATGTTGAGTTGGTAGACAAATCGAGTACAATTATCTCGTTAGAAGATGATTCGAGTACACTTAACACTTTACTTGGTCAACAAGTTTTCAATAATCATTATACTCAGAGTTATAGATTAGTAATATGTTGAGATTGAAGATTAATCGATTACGATTAACTCATCAGAAGATGATTAGAGTACAATTAACTCTTTACTTGGTCAACAAGTTTTCAATAATCGTTACACTTAGAGTTACATATTAGTTATATGTTGAGATAGAAGATTAATCGAGTATCATTAAGTCTTTAGAAGATGATTCGAGTACAATTAACTCTTTACATGGTCAACAAGTTTTCAATATTCGTTACACTTAGAGTTATGTATTAGTTTTATGTTGAGTTGGAAGACAAATCGAGTACAATTATCTCTTTAGAAGGTGATTCGAGTACAATTAACACTATACTTGGTTAACAAGTTTTCAATAATTGTTGTACTTAGACTTACAGATTAGTTATATATTGAGTTTGAAGATTAATCGATTATGATTAACTCTTTAGAAGATGATTCAAGTACAATTAACACTTTACTTGGTCAGCAAGTTTTCAATATTCGTTACACTTAGAGTTACAGATTAGTTATATGTTGAGTTAGGAGATTAATCGAGTATCATTAAGTCTTTAGAAGATGATTCGAGTATAATTAACTCTTTACTTGGTCAACAAGTTTTCAATATTCGTTACACTTAGAGTTATGGATTAGTTTTATGTTGAGTTGGAAGACGAATCGAGTACAATTATCTCTTTAGAAGATAATTCGAGTACAATTAACATTTTACTTGGTTAACAAGTTTTCAATAATTGTTGTACTTAGACTTACTGATTAGTTATATGTTGAGTTTGAAGATTAATCGATTACGATTAACTCTTTAGAAGATGATTCAAGTACAATTAACACTTTACTTGGTCAGCAAGTTTTCAATATTCGTTACACTTAGAGTTACAGATTAGTTTTATGTTGAGTTGGTAGACAAATCGAGTACAATTATCTCGTTAGAAGATGATTCGAGTACACTTAACACTTTACTTGGTCAACAAGTTTTCAATAATCGTTATACTCAGAGTTATAGATTAGTAATATGTTTAGTTTGAAGATTAATCGATTACGATTAACTCTTTAGTAGATGATTCAAGTACAATTAACACTTTACTTGGTCAGCAAGTTTTCAGTATTTGTTACACTTAGAGTTGCAGATTAGTTATATGTTGAGTTAGAAGATTAATCGAGTATCATTAAGTCTTTAGAAGATGATTCGAGTACAATTAACTCTTTACTTGGTCAACAAATTTTCAATATTCGTTACACTTAGAGTTATGGATTACTTTTATGTTGAGTTGGAAGACGAATTGAGTACAATTACCTCGTTAGAAGATGATTCGAGTACACTTAATACTTTACTTTGTTAACAAGTTTTCAATAATCGTTAAACAAATTAATTTTATGTTGACTTTGAAGACGAATCGAGTACAATTTTCTCTTTAGAAGATGATTCGAGTACAATTAACACTTTACTTGGTTAACAATATTCAATAATTGTTGTACTTAGACTTACTGATTAGTTATATGTTGAGTTTGAAGATTAATCGATTACGATTAACTCTTTAGAAGATGATTCAAGTACAATTAATACTTTACTTGGTCAGCAAGTTTTCAATATTCGTTACACTTAGAGTTACAGATTAGTTTTATGTTGAGTTGGTAGACAAATCGAGTACAATTATCTCGTTAGAAGATGATTCGAGTACACTTAACACTTTACTTGGTCAACAAGTTTTCAATAATCATTATACTCAGAGTTATAGATTAGTAATATGTTGAGATTGAAGATTAATCGATTACGATTAACTCATCAGAAGATGATTAGAGTACAATTAACTCTTTACTTGGTCAACAAGTTTTCAATAATCGTTACACTTAGAGTTACATATTAGTTATATGTTGAGATAGAAGATTAATCGAGTATCATTAAGTCTTTAGAAGATGATTCGAGTACAATTAACTCTTTACATGGTCAACAAGTTTTCAATATTCGTTACACTTAGAGTTATGTATTAGTTTTATGTTGAGTTGGAAGACAAATCGAGTACAATTATCTCTTTAGAAGGTGATTCGAGTACAATTAACACTATACTTGGTTAACAAGTTTTCAATAATTGTTGTACTTAGACTTACAGATTAGTTATATATTGAGTTTGAAGATTAATCGATTATGATTAACTCTTTAGAAGATGATTCAAGTACAATTAACACTTTACTTGGTCAGCAAGTTTTCAATATTCGTTACACTTAGAGTTACAGATTAGTTATATGTTGAGTTAGGAGATTAATCGAGTATCATTAAGTCTTTAGAAGATGATTCGAGTATAATTAACTCTTTACTTGGTCAACAAGTTTTCAATATTCGTTACACTTAGAGTTATGGATTAGTTTTATGTTGAGTTGGAAGACGAATCGAGTACAATTATCTCTTTAGAAGATAATTCGAGTACAATTAACATTTTACTTGGTTAACAAGTTTTCAATAATTGTTGTACTTAGACTTACTGATTAGTTATATGTTGAGTTTGAAGATTAATCGATTACGATTAACTCTTTAGAAGATGATTCAAGTACAATTAACACTTTACTTGGTCAGCAAGTTTTCAATATTCGTTACACTTAGAGTTACAGATTAGTTTTATGTTGAGTTGGTAGACAAATCGAGTACAATTATCTCGTTAGAAGATGATTCGAGTACACTTAACACTTTACTTGGTCAACAAGTTTTCAATAATCGTTATACTCAGAGTTATAGATTAGTAATATGTTTAGTTTGAAGATTAATCGATTACGATTAACTCTTTAGTAGATGATTCAAGTACAATTAACACTTTACTTGGTCAGCAAGTTTTCAGTATTTGTTACACTTAGAGTTGCAGATTAGTTATATGTTGAGTTAGAAGATTAATCGAGTATCATTAAGTCTTTAGAAGATGATTCGAGTACAATTAACTCTTTACTTGGTCAACAAATTTTCAATATTCGTTACACTTAGAGTTATGGATTACTTTTATGTTGAGTTGGAAGACGAATTGAGTACAATTACCTCGTTAGAAGATGATTCGAGTACACTTAATACTTTACTTTGTTAACAAGTTTTCAATAATCGTTAAACAAATTAATTTTATGTTGACTTTGAAGACGAATCGAGTACAATTTTCTCTTTAGAAGATGATTCGAGTACAATTAACACTTTACTTGGTTAACAATATTCAATAATTGTTGTACTTAGACTTACTGATTAGTTATATGTTGAGTTTGAAGATTAATCGATTACGATTAACTCTTTAGAAGATGATTCAAGTACAATTAATACTTTACTTGGTCAGCAAGTTTTCAATATTCGTTACACTTAGAGTTACAGATTAGTTTTATGTTGAGTTGGTAGACAAATCGAGTACAATTATCTCGTTAGAAGATGATTCGAGTACACTTAACACTTTACTTGGTCAACAAGTTTTCAATAATCATTATACTCAGAGTTATAGATTAGTAATATGTTGAGATTGAAGATTAATCGATTACGATTAACTCATCAGAAGATGATTAGAGTACAATTAACTCTTTACTTGGTCAACAAGTTTTCAATAATCGTTACACTTAGAGTTACATATTAGTTATATGTTGAGATAGAAGATTAATCGAGTATCATTAAGTCTTTAGAAGATGATTCGAGTACAATTAACTCTTTACATGGTCAACAAGTTTTCAATATTCGTTACACTTAGAGTTATGTATTAGTTTTATGTTGAGTTGGAAGACAAATCGAGTACAATTATCTCTTTAGAAGGTGATTCGAGTACAATTAACACTATACTTGGTTAACAAGTTTTCAATAATTGTTGTACTTAGACTTACAGATTAGTTATATATTGAGTTTGAAGATTAATCGATTATGATTAACTCTTTAGAAGATGATTCAAGTACAATTAACACTTTACTTGGTCAGCAAGTTTTCAATATTCGTTACACTTAGAGTTACAGATTAGTTATATGTTGAGTTAGGAGATTAATCGAGTATCATTAAGTCTTTAGAAGATGATTCGAGTATAATTAACTCTTTACTTGGTCAACAAGTTTTCAATATTCGTTACACTTAGAGTTATGGATTAGTTTTATGTTGAGTTGGAAGACGAATCGAGTACAATTATCTCTTTAGAAGATAATTCGAGTACAATTAACATTTTACTTGGTTAACAAGTTTTCAATAATTGTTGTACTTAGACTTACTGATTAGTTATATGTTGAGTTTGAAGATTAATCGATTACGATTAACTCTTTAGAAGATGATTCAAGTACAATTAACACTTTACTTGGTCAGCAAGTTTTCAATATTCGTTACACTTAGAGTTACAGATTAGTTTTATGTTGAGTTGGTAGACAAATCGAGTACAATTATCTCGTTAGAAGATGATTCGAGTACACTTAACACTTTACTTGGTCAACAAGTTTTCAATAATCGTTATACTCAGAGTTGTAGATTAGTAATATGTTGAGATTGAAGATTAATCAATTACGATTAACTCATCAGAAGATGATTAGAGTACAATTAACTCTTTAATTGTTCAACAAGTTTTTAATAATCGTTACACTTAGAGCTACAGATTAGTTATAAGTTGAGTTAGAAGATTAATCGAGTATCATTAAGTCTTTAGAAGATGATTCGAGTACAATTAACTCTTTACTTGGTCAACAAATTTTCAATATTCGTTACACATAGAGTTATGGATTACTTTTATGTTGAGTTGGAAGACGAATCGAGTACAATTATCTCGTTAGAAGATGATTCGAGTACACTTAACACTTTACTTAGTTAACAAGTTTTCAATAATCGTTAAACAAATTACTTTTATGTTTAGTTGGTAGACTAATCGAGTACAATTATCTCGTTAGAAGATGATTCGAGTACACTTAACACTTTACTTTGTCAACAAGTTTTCAATATTCGTTACACTTAGAGTTACAGATTAGTTATATGTTGAGTTAGAAGATTAATCAAGTATCATTAAGTCTTTACAAGATGATTCGAGTACAATTAACTCTTTACTTGGTCAACAATTTTCAATATTCGTTACACATAGAGTTATGGATTAGTTTTATGTTGAGTTGGAAGACAAATCGAGTACAATTATCTCTTTAGAAGATGATTCGAGTACAATTAACACTTTACTTGGTTAACAAGTATTCAATATCTGTTGTACTTAGACTTACTGATTAGTTATATGTTGCGTTTGAAGATTAATCGATTACGATTAACTCTTTAGAAGATGATTCTAGTACAATTAACACTTTACTTGGTCAGCAAGTTTTCAATATTCGTTACACTTTACAGATTAGTTTTATGTTGAGTTGGTAGACAAATCGAGTACAATTATCTCGTTAGAAGATGATTCGAGTACACTTAACACTTTACTTGGTCAACAAGTTTTCAATAATCGTTATACTCAGAGTTATAGATTAGTAATATGTTGAGTTTGAAGATTAATCGATTACGATTAACTCTTTAGTAGATGATTCAAGTACAATTAACACTTTACTTGGTCAGCAAGTTTTCAGTATTCGTTACACTTAGAGTTGCAGATTAGTTATATGTTGAGTTAGAAGATTAATCGAGTACAATTAACTCTTTACTTGGTCAACAAATTTTCAATATTCGTTACACTTAGAGTTATGGATTACTTTTATGTTGAGTTGGAAGACGAATCGAGTACAATTACCTCGTTAGAAGATGATTCGAGTACACTTAACACTTTACTTTGTTAACAAGTTTTCAATAATCGTTAAACAAATTAATTTTATGTTGAGTTTGAAGACGAATCGAGTACAATTATCTCTTTAGAAGATGATTCGAGTACAATTAACACTTTACTTGGTTAACAATATTCAATAATTGTTGTACTTAGACTTACTGATTAGTTATATGTTGAGTTTGAAGATTAATCGATTACGATTAACTCTTTAGAAGATGATTCAAGTACAATTAATACTTTACTTGGTCAGCAAGTTTTCAATATTCGTTACACTTAGAGTTACAGATTAGTTTTATGTTGAGTTGGTAGACAAATCGAGTACAATTATCTCGTTAGAAGATGATTCGAGTACACTTAACACTTTACTTGGTCAACAAGTTTTCAATAATCGTTATACTCAGAGTTATAGATTAGTAATATGTTTAGTTTGAAGATTAATCGATTACGATTAACTCTTTAGTAGATGATTCAAGTACAATTAACACTTTACTTGGTCAGCAAGTTTTCAGTATTTGTTACACTTAGAGTTGCAGATTAGTTATATGTTGAGTTAGAAGATTAATCGAGTATCATTAAGTCTTTAGAAGATGATTCGAGTACAATTAACTCTTTACTTGGTCAACAAATTTTCAATATTCGTTACACTTAGAGTTATGGATTACTTTTATGTTGAGTTGGAAGACGAATTGAGTACAATTACCTCGTTAGAAGATGATTCGAGTACACTTAATACTTTACTTTGTTAACAAGTTTTCAATAATCGTTAAACAAATTAATTTTATGTTGACTTTGAAGACGAATCGAGTACAATTATCTCTTTAGAAGATGATTCGAGTACAATTAACACTTTACTTGGTTAACAATATTCAATAATTGTTGTACTTAGACTTACTGATTATTTATATGTTGAGTTTGAAGATTAATCGATTACGATTAACTCTTTAGAAGATGATTCAAGTACAATTAATACTTTACTTGGTCAGCAAGTTTTCAATATTCGTTACACTTAGAGTTACAGATTAGTTTTATGTTGAGTTGGTAGACAAATCGAGTACAATTATCTCGTTAGAAGATGATTCGAGTACACTTAACACTTTACTTGGTCAACAAGTTTTCAATAATCATTATACTCAGAGTTATAGATTAGTAATATGTTGAGATTGAAGATTAATCGATTACAATTAACTCATCAGAAGATGATTAGAGTACAATTAACTCTTTACTTGGTCAACAAGTTTTCAATAATCGTTACACTTAGAGTTACATATTAGTTATATGTTGAGATAGAAGATTAATCGAGTATCATTAAGTCTTTAGAAGATGATTCGAGTACAATTAACTCTTTACTTGGTCAACAAGTTTTCAATATTCGTTACACTTAGAGTTATGTATTAGTTTTATGTTGAGTTGGAAGACAAATCGAGTACAATTATCTCTTTAGAAGGTGATTCGAGTACAATTAACACTATACTTGGTTAACAAGTTTTCAATAATTGTTGTACTTAGACTTACAGATTAGTTATATATTGAGTTTGAAGATTAATCGATTATGATTAACTCTTTAGAAGATGATTCAAGTACAATTAATACTTTACTTGGTCAGCAAGTTTTTAATATTCGTTACACTTAGAGTTACAGATTAGTTATATGTCGAGTTAGGAGATTAATCGAGTATCATTAAGTCTTTAGAAGATGATTCGAGTATAATTAACTCTTTACTTGGTCAACAAGTTTTCAATATTCGTTACACTTAGAGTTATGGATTAGTTTTATGTTGAGTTGGAAGACGAATCGAGTACAATTATCTCTTTAGAAGATAATTCGAGTACAATTAACATTTTACTTGGTTAACAAGTTTTCAATAATTGTTGTACTTAGACTTACAGATTAGTTATATGTTGAGTTTCAAGATTAATCGATTACGATTAACTCTTTAGAAGATGATTCAAGTACAATTAACACTTTACTTGGTCAGCAAGTTTTCAATATTCGTTACACTTAGAGTTACAGATTAGTTTTATGTTGAGTTGGTAGACAAATCGAGTACAATTATCTCGTTAGAAGATGATTCGAGTACACTTAACACTTTACTTGGTCAACAAGTTTTCAATAATCGTTATACTCAGAGTTATAGATTAGTAATATGTTTAGTTTGAAGATTAATCGATTACGATTAACTCTTTAGTAGATGATTCAAGTACAATTAACACTTTACTTGGTCAGCAAGTTTTCAGTATTTGTTACACTTAGAGTTGCAGATTAGTTATATGTTGAGTTAGAAGATTAATCGAGTATCATTAAGTCTTTAGAAGATGATTCGAGTACAATTAACTCTTTACTTGGTCAACAAATTTTCAATATTCGTTACACTTAGAGTTATGGATTACTTTTATGTTGAGTTGGAAGACGAATTGAGTACAATTACCTCGTTAGAAGATGATTCGAGTACACTTAATACTTTACTTTGTTAACAAGTTTTCAATAATCGTTAAACAAATTAATTTTATGTTGACTTTGAAGACGAATCGAGTACAATTATCTCTTTAGAAGATGATTCGAGTACAATTAACACTTTACTTGGTTAACAATATTCAATAATTGTTGTACTTAGACTTACTGATTAGTTATATGTTGAGTTTGAAGATTAATCGATTACGATTAACTCTTTAGAAGATGATTCAAGTACAATTATTACTTTACTTGGTCAGCAAGTTTTCAATATTCGTTACACTTAGAGTTACAGATTAGTTTTATGTTGAGTTGGTAGACAAATCGAGTACAATTATCTCGTTAGAAGATGATTCGAGTACACTTAACACTTTACTTGGTCAACAAGTTTTCAATAATCGTTATACTCAGAGTTGTAGATTAGTAATATGTTGAGATTGAAGATTAATCAATTACGATTAACTCATCAGAAGATGATTAGAGTACAATTAACTCTTTAATTGTTCAACAAGTTTTTAATAATCGGTACACTTAGAGCTACAGATTAGTTATATGTTGAGTTAGAAGATTAATCGAGTATCATTAAGTCTTTAGAAGATGATTCGAGTACAATTAACTCTTTACTTGGTCAACAAATTTTCAATATTCGTTACACATAGAGTTATGGATTACTTTTATGTTGAGTTGGAAGACGAATCGAGTACAATTATCTCGTTAGAAGATGATTCGAGTACACTTAACACTTTACTTAGTTAACAAGTTTTCAATAATCGTTAAACAAATTACTTTTATGTTTAGTTGGTAGACAAATCGAGTACAATTATCTCGTTAGAAGATGATTCGAGTACACTTAACACTTTACTTGGTCAACAAGTTTTCAATATTCGTTACACTTAGAGTTACAGATTAGTTATATGTTGAGTTAGAAGATTAATCAAGTACCATTAAGTCTTTAGAAGATGATTCGAGTATAATTAACTCTTTACTTGGTCAACAATTTTCAATATTCGTTACACATAGAGTTATGGATTAGTTTTATGTTGAGTTGGAAGACGAATCGAGTACAATTATCTCTTTAGAAGATGATTCGAGTACAACTAACACTTTACTTGGTTAACAATATTCAATAATTGTTGTACTTAGACTTACTGATTAGTTATATGTTGAGTTTGAAGATTAATCGATTACGATTAACTCTTCAGAAGATGATTCGAGTACAATTAATACATTACTTGGTCAGCAAGTTTTCATTGTTCGTTACACTTAGAGTTACAGATTAGTTATATGTTGAGTTAGAAGATTAATCAAGTATCATTAAGTCTTTAGAAGATGATTCGAGTACAATTAACTCTTTACTTGGTCAACAAGTTTTCAATATTCGTTACACTTAGAGTTATGGATTAGTTTTATGTTGAGTTGGAAGACAAATCGAGTACAATTATCTCTTTAGAAGATGATTCGAGTACAATTAACACTTTACTTGGTTAACAAGTATTCAATATCTGTTGTACTTAGACTTACTGATTAGTTATATGTTGCGTTTGAAGATTAATCGATTATGATTAACTCTTTAGAAGATGATTCGAGTACACTTAATACTTTACTTAGTTAACAAGTTTTCAATAATCGTTAAACAAATTACTTTTATGTTTAGTTGGTAGACAAATCGAGTACAATTATCTCGTTAGAAGATGATTCGAGTACACTTAACACTTTACTTGGTCAACAAGTTTTCAATAATCGTTATACTCAGAGTTATAGATTAGTAATATGTTGAGATTGAAGATTAATCGATCACGATTAACTCATCAGAAGATGATTAGAGTACAATTAACTCTTTACTTGGTCAACAAGTTTTCAATAATCGTTACACTTAGAGTTACATATTAGTTATATGTTGAGATAGAAGATTAATCGAGTATCATTAAGTCTTTAGAAGATGATTCGAGTACAATTAACACTTTACTTGGTCAGCAAGTTTTCAATATTCGTTACACTTAGAGTTACAGATTAGTTTTATGTTGAGTTGGTAGACAAATCGAGTACAATTATCTCGTTAGAAGATGATTCGAGTACACTTAACACTTTACTTGGTCAACAAGTTTTCAATAATCGTTATACTCAGAGTTATAGATTAGTAATATGTTTAGTTTGAAGATTAATCGATTACGATTAACTCTTTAGTAGATGATTCAAGTACAATTAACACTTTACTTGGTCAGCAAGTTTTCAGTATTTGTTACACTTAGAGTTGCAGATTAGTTATATGTTGAGTTAGAAGATTAATCGAGTATCATTAAGTCTTTAGAAGATGATTCGAGTACAATTAACTCTTTACTTGGTCAACAAATTTTCAATATTCGTTACACTTAGAGTTATGGATTACTTTTATGTTGAGTTGGAAGACGAATTGAGTACAATTACCTCGTTAGAAGATGATTCGAGTACACTTAATACTTTACTTTGTTAACAAGTTTTCAATAATCGTTAAACAAATTAATTTTATGTTGACTTTGAAGACGAATCGAGTACAATTTTCTCTTTAGAAGATGATTCGAGTACAATTAACACTTTACTTGGTTAACAATATTCAATAATTGTTGTACTTAGACTTACTGATTTGTTATATGTTGAGTTTGAAGATTAATCGATTACGATTAACTCTTTAGAAGATGATTCAAGTACAATTAATACTTTACTTGGTCAGCAAGTTTTCAATATTCGTTACACTTAGAGTTACAGATTAGTTTTATGTTGAGTTGGTAGACAAATCGAGTACAATTATCTCGTTAGAAGATGATTCGAGTACACTTAACACTTTACTTGGTCAACAAGTTTTCAATAATCATTATACTCAGAGTTATAGATTAGTAATATGTTGAGATTGAAGATTAATCGATTACGATTAACTCATCAGAAGATGATTAGAGTACAATTAACTCTTTACTTGGTCAACAAGTTTTCAATAATCGTTACACTTAGAGTTACATATTAGTTATATGTTGAGATAGAAGATTAATCGAGTATCATTAAGTCTTTAGAAGATGATTCGAGTACAATTAACTCTTTACTTGGTCAACAAGTTTTCAATATTCGTTACACTTAGAGTTATGTATTAGTTTTATGTTGAGTTGGAAGACAAATCGAGTACAATTATCTCTTTAGAAGGTGATTCGAGTACAATTAACACTATACTTGGTTAACAAGTTTTCAATAATTGTTGTACTTAGACTTACAGATTAGTTATATATTGAGTTTGAAGATTAATCGATTATGATTAACTCTTTAGAAGATGATTCAAGTACAATTAACACTTTACTTGGTCAGCAAGTTTTCAATATTCGTTACACTTAGAGTTACAGATTAGTTATATGTTGAGTTAGGAGATTAATCGAGTATCATTAAGTCTTTAGAAGATGATTCGAGTATAATTAACTCTTTACTTGGTCAACAAGTTTTCAATATTCGTTACACTTAGAGTTATGGATTAGTTTTATGTTGAGTTGGAAGACGAATCGAGTACAATTATCTCTTTAGAAGATAATTCGAGTACAATTAACATTTTACTTGGTTAACAAGTTTTCAATAATTGTTGTACTTAGACTTACAGATTAGTTATATGTTGAGTTTCAAGATTAATCGATTACGATTAACTCTTTAGAAGATGATTCAAGTACAATTAACACTTTACTTGGTCAGCAAGTTTTCAATATTCGTTACACTTAGAGTTGCAGATTAGTTATATGTTGAGTTAGAAGATTAATCGAGTATCATTAAGTCTTTAGAAGATGATTCGAGTACAATTAACTCTTTACTTGGTCAACAAATTTTCAATATTCGTTACACTTAGAGTTATGGATTACTTTTATGTTGAGTTGGAAGACGAATTGAGTACAATTACCTCGTTAGAAGATGATTCGAGTACACTTAATACTTTACTTTGTTAACAAGTTTTCAATAATCGTTAAACAAATTAATTTTATGTTGACTTTGAAGACGAATCGAGTACAATTATCTCTTTAGAAGATGATTCGAGTACAATTAACACTTTACTTGGTTAACAATATTCAATAATTGTTGTACTTAGACTTACTGATTAATTATATGTTGAGTTTGAAGATTAATCGATTACGATTAACTCTTTAGAAGATGATTCAAGTACAATTAACACTTTACTTGGTCAGCAAGTTTTCAATATTTGTTACACTTAGAGTTACATATTAGTTATATGTTGAGTTAGGAGATTAATCGAGTATCATTAAGTCTTTAGAAGATGATTTGAGTATAATTAACTCTTTACTTGGTCAACAAGTTTTCAATATTCGTTACACTTAGAGTTATGGATTAGTTTTATGTTGAGTTGGAAGACGAATCGAGTACAATTATCTCTTTAGAAGATAATTCGAGTACAATTAACATTTTACTTGGTTAACAAGTTTTCAATAATTGTTGTACTTAGACTTACTGATTAGTTATATGTTGAGTTTGAAGATTAATCGATTACGATTAACTCTTTAGAAGATGATTCAAGTACAATTAATACTTTACTTGGTCAGCAAGTTTTCAATATTCGTTACACTTAGAGTTACAGATTAGTTATATGTTGAGTTAGGAGATTAATCGAGTATCATTAAGTCTTTAGAAGATGATTCGAGTATAATTAACTCTTTACTTGGTCAACAAGTTTTCAATATTCGTTACACTTAGAGTTATGGATTAGTTTTATGTTGAGTTGGAAGACGAATCGAGTACAATTATCTCTTTAGAAGATAATTCGAGTACAATTAACATTTTACTTGGTTAACAAGTTTTCAATAATTGTTGTACTTAGACTTACTGATTAGTTATATGTTGAGTTTGAAGATTAATCGATTACGATTAACTCTTTAGAAGATGATTCAAGTACAATTAACACTTTACTTGGTCAGCAAGTTTTCAATATTCATTACACTTAGAGTTACAGATTAGTTTTATGTTGAGTTGGTAGACAAATCGAGTACAATTATCTCGTTAGAAGATGATTCGAGTACACTTAACACTTTACTTGGTCAACAAGTTTTCAATAATCGTTATACTCAGAGTTGTAGATTAGTAATATGTTGAGATTGAAGATTAATCAATTACGATTAACTCATCAGAAGATGATTAGAGTACAATTAACTCTTTAATTGTTCAACAAGTTTTTAATAATCGGTACACTTAGAGCTACAGATTAGTTATATGTTGAGTTAGAAGATTAATCGAGTATCATTAAGTCTTTAGAAGATGATTCGAGTACAATTAACTCTTTACTTGGTCAACAAATTTTCAATATTCGTTACACATAGAGTTATGGATTACTTTTATGTTGAGTTGGAAGACGAATCGAGTACAATTATCTCGTTAGAAGATGATTCGAGTACACTTAACACTTTACTTAGTTAACAAGTTTTCAATAATCGTTAAACAAATTACTTTTATGTTTAGTTGGTAGACAAATCGAGTACAATTATCTCGTTAGAAGATGATTCGAGTACACTTAACACTTTACTTGGTCAACAAGTTTTCAATATTCGTTACACTTAGAGTTACAGATTAGTTATATGTTGAGTTAGAAGATTAATCAAGTATCATTAAGTCTTTAGAAGATGATTCGAGTATAATTAACTCTTTACTTGGTCAACAATTTTCAATATTCGTTACACATAGAGTTATGGATTAGTTTTATGTTGAGTTGGAAGATGAATCGAGTACAATTATCTCTTTAGAAGATGATTCGAGTACAACTAACACTTTACTTGGTTAACAATATTCAATAATTGTTGTACTTAGACTTACTGATTAGTTATATGTTGAGTTTGAAGATTAATCGATTACGATTAACTCTTCAGAAGATGATTCGAGTACAATTAATACATTACTTGGTCAGCAAGTTTTCATTGTTCGTTACACTTAGAGTTACAGATTAGTTATATGTTGAGTTAGAAGATTAATCAAGTATCATTAAGTCTTTAGAAGATGATTCGAGTACAATTAACTCTTTACTTGGTCAACAAGTTTTCAATATTCGTTACACTTAGAGTTATGGATTAGTTTTATGTTGAGTTGGAAGACAAATCGAGTACAATTATCTCTTTAGAAGATGATTCGAGTACAATTAACACTTTACTTGGTTAACAAGTATTCAATATCTGTTGTACTTAGACTTACTGATTAGTTATATGTTGCGTTTGAAGATTAATCGATTATGATTAACTCTTTAGAAGATGATTCGAGTACACTTAATACTTTACTTAGTTAACAAGTTTTCAATAATCGTTAAACAAATTACTTTTATGTTTAGTTGGTAGACAAATCGAGTACAATTATCTCGTTAGAAGATGATTCGAGTACACTTAACACTTTACTTGGTCAACAAGTTTTCAATAATCGTTATACTCAGAGTTATAGATTAGTAATATGTTGAGATTGAAGATTAATCGATTACGATTAACTCATCAGAAGAAGATTAGAGTACAATTAACTCTTTACTTGGTCAACAAGTTTTCAATAATCGTTACACTTAGAGTTACATATTAGTTATATGTTGAGATAGAAGATTAATCGAGTATCATTAAGTCTTTAGAAGATGATTCGAGTACAATTAACACTTTACTTGGTCAGCAAGTTTTCAATATTCGTTACACTTAGAGTTACAGATTAGTTTTATGTTGAGTTGGTAGACAAATCGAGTACAATTATCTCGTTAGAAGATGATTCGAGTACACTTAACACTTTACTTGGTCAACAAGTTTTCAATAATCGTTATACTCAGAGTTATAGATTAGTAATATGTTTAGTTTGAAGATTAATCGATTACGATTAACTCTTTAGTAGATGATTCAAGTACAATTAACACTTTACTTGGTCAGCAAGTTTTCAGTATTTGTTACACTTAGAGTTGCAGATTAGTTATATGTTGAGTTAGAAGATTAATCGAGTATCATTAAGTCTTTAGAAGATGATTCGAGTACAATTAACTCTTTACTTGGTCAACAAATTTTCAATATTCGTTACACTTAGAGTTATGGATTACTTTTATGTTGAGTTGGAAGACGAATTGAGTACAATTACCTCGTTAGAAGATGATTCGAGTACACTTAATACTTTACTTTGTTAACAAGTTTTCAATAATCGTTAAACAAATTAATTTTATGTTGACTTTGAAGACGAATCGAGTACAATTTTCTCTTTAGAAGATGATTCGAGTACAATTAACACTTTACTTGGTTAACAATATTCAATAATTGTTGTACTTAGACTTACTGATTTGTTATATGTTGAGTTTGAAGATTAATCGATTACGATTAACTCTTTAGAAGATGATTCAAGTACAATTAATACTTTACTTGGTCAGCAAGTTTTCAATATTCGTTACACTTAGAGTTACAGATTAGTTTTATGTTGAGTTGGTAGACAAATCGAGTACAATTATCTCGTTAGAAGATGATTCGAGTACACTTAACACTTTACTTGGTCAACAAGTTTTCAATAATCATTATACTCAGAGTTATAGATTAGTAATATGTTGAGATTGAAGATTAATCGATTACGATTAACTCATCAGAAGATGATTAGAGTACAATTAACTCTTTACTTGGTCAACAAGTTTTCAATAATCGTTACACTTAGAGTTACATATTAGTTATATGTTGAGATAGAAGATTAATCGAGTATCATTAAGTCTTTAGAAGATGATTCGAGTACAATTAACTCTTTACTTGGTCAACAAGTTTTCAATATTCGTTACACTTAGAGTTATGTATTAGTTTTATGTTGAGTTGGAAGACAAATCGAGTACAATTATCTCTTTAGAAGGTGATTCGAGTACAATTAACACTATACTTGGTTAACAAGTTTTCAATAATTGTTGTACTTAGACTTACAGATTAGTTATATATTGAGTTTGAAGATTAATCGATTATGATTAACTCTTTAGAAGATGATTCAAGTACAATTAACACTTTACTTGGTCAGCAAGTTTTCAATATTCGTTACACTTAGAGTTACAGATTAGTTATATGTTGAGTTAGGAGATTAATCGAGTATCATTAAGTCTTTAGAAGATGATTCGAGTATAATTAACTCTTTACTTGGTCAACAAGTTTTCAATATTCGTTACACTTAGAGTTATGGATTAGTTTTATGTTGAGTTGGAAGACGAATCGAGTACAATTATCTCTTTAGAAGATAATTCGAGTACAATTAACATTTTACTTGGTTAACAAGTTTTCAATAATTGTTGTACTTAGACTTACAGATTAGTTATATGTTGAGTTTCAAGATTAATCGATTACGATTAACTCTTTAGAAGATGATTCAAGTACAATTAACACTTTACTTGGTCAGCAAGTTTTCAATATTCGTTACACTTAGAGTTGCAGATTAGTTATATGTTGAGTTAGAAGATTAATCGAGTATCATTAAGTCTTTAGAAGATGATTCGAGTACAATTAACTCTTTACTTGGTCAACAAATTTTCAATATTCGTTACACTTAGAGTTATGGATTACTTTTATGTTGAGTTGGAAGACGAATTGAGTACAATTACCTCGTTAGAAGATGATTCGAGTACACTTAATACTTTACTTTGTTAACAAGTTTTCAATAATCGTTAAACAAATTAATTTTATGTTGACTTTGAAGACGAATCGAGTACAATTATCTCTTTAGAAGATGATTCGAGTACAATTAACACTTTACTTGGTTAACAATATTCAATAATTGTTGTACTTAGACTTACTGATTAATTATATGTTGAGTTTGAAGATTAATCGATTACGATTAACTCTTTAGAAGATGATTCAAGTACAATTAACACTTTACTTGGTCAGCAAGTTTTCAATATTTGTTACACTTAGAGTTACATATTAGTTATATGTTGAGTTAGGAGATTAATCGAGTATCATTAAGTCTTTAGAAGATGATTTGAGTATAATTAACTCTTTACTTGGTCAACAAGTTTTCAATATTCGTTACACTTAGAGTTATGGATTAGTTTTATGTTGAGTTGGAAGACGAATCGAGTACAATTATCTCTTTAGAAGATAATTCGAGTACAATTAACATTTTACTTGGTTAACAAGTTTTCAATAATTGTTGTACTTAGACTTACTGATTAGTTATATGTTGAGTTTGAAGATTAATCGATTACGATTAACTCTTTAGAAGATGATTCAAGTACAATTAATACTTTACTTGGTCAGCAAGTTTTCAATATTCGTTACACTTAGAGTTACAGATTAGTTATATGTTGAGTTAGGAGATTAATCGAGTATCATTAAGTCTTTAGAAGATGATTCGAGTATAATTAACTCTTTACTTGGTCAACAAGTTTTCAATATTCGTTACACTTAGAGTTATGGATTAGTTTTATGTTGAGTTGGAAGACGAATCGAGTACAATTATCTCTTTAGAAGATAATTCGAGTACAATTAACATTTTACTTGGTTAACAAGTTTTCAATAATTGTTGTACTTAGACTTACTGATTAGTTATATGTTGAGTTTGAAGATTAATCGATTACGATTAACTCTTTAGAAGATGATTCAAGTACAATTAACACTTTACTTGGTCAGCAAGTTTTCAATATTCATTACACTTAGAGTTACAGATTAGTTTTATGTTGAGTTGGTAGACAAATCGAGTACAATTATCTCGTTAGAAGATGATTCGAGTACACTTAACACTTTACTTGGTCAACAAGTTTTCAATAATCGTTATACTCAGAGTTGTAGATTAGTAATATGTTGAGATTGAAGATTAATCAATTACGATTAACTCATCAGAAGATGATTAGAGTACAATTAACTCTTTAATTGTTCAACAAGTTTTTAATAATCGGTACACTTAGAGCTACAGATTAGTTATATGTTGAGTTAGAAGATTAATCGAGTATCATTAAGTCTTTAGAAGATGATTCGAGTACAATTAACTCTTTACTTGGTCAACAAATTTTCAATATTCGTTACACATAGAGTTATGGATTACTTTTATGTTGAGTTGGAAGACGAATCGAGTACAATTATCTCGTTAGAAGATGATTCGAGTACACTTAACACTTTACTTAGTTAACAAGTTTTCAATAATCGTTAAACAAATTACTTTTATGTTTAGTTGGTAGACAAATCGAGTACAATTATCTCGTTAGAAGATGATTCGAGTACACTTAACACTTTACTTGGTCAACAAGTTTTCAATATTCGTTACACTTAGAGTTACAGATTAGTTATATGTTGAGTTAGAAGATTAATCAAGTATCATTAAGTCTTTAGAAGATGATTCGAGTATAATTAACTCTTTACTTGGTCAACAATTTTCAATATTCGTTACACATAGAGTTATGGATTAGTTTTATGTTGAGTTGGAAGATGAATCGAGTACAATTATCTCTTTAGAAGATGATTCGAGTACAACTAACACTTTACTTGGTTAACAATATTCAATAATTGTTGTACTTAGACTTACTGATTAGTTATATGTTGAGTTTGAAGATTAATCGATTACGATTAACTCTTCAGAAGATGATTCGAGTACAATTAATACATTACTTGGTCAGCAAGTTTTCATTGTTCGTTACACTTAGAGTTACAGATTAGTTATATGTTGAGTTAGAAGATTAATCAAGTATCATTAAGTCTTTAGAAGATGATTCGAGTACAATTAACTCTTTACTTGGTCAACAAGTTTTCAATATTCGTTACACTTAGAGTTATGGATTAGTTTTATGTTGAGTTGGAAGACAAATCGAGTACAATTATCTCTTTAGAAGATGATTCGAGTACAATTAACACTTTACTTGGTTAACAAGTATTCAATATCTGTTGTACTTAGACTTACTGATTAGTTATATGTTGCGTTTGAAGATTAATCGATTATGATTAACTCTTTAGAAGATGATTCGAGTACACTTAATACTTTACTTAGTTAACAAGTTTTCAATAATCGTTAAACAAATTACTTTTATGTTTAGTTGGTAGACAAATCGAGTACAATTATCTCGTTAGAAGATGATTCGAGTACACTTAACACTTTACTTGGTCAACAAGTTTTCAATAATCGTTATACTCAGAGTTATAGATTAGTAATATGTTGAGATTGAAGATTAATCGATTACGATTAACTCATCAGAAGAAGATTAGAGTACAATTAACTCTTTACTTGGTCAACAAGTTTTCAATAATCGTTACACTTAGAGTTACATATTAGTTATATGTTGAGATAGAAGATTAATCGAGTATCATTAAGTCTTTAGAAGATGATTCGAGTACAATTAACACTTTACTTGGTCAGCAAGTTTTCAATATTCGTTACACTTAGAGTTACAGATTAGTTTTATGTTGAGTTGGTAGACAAATCGAGTACAATTATCTCGTTAGAAGATGATTCGAGTACACTTAACACTTTACTTGGTCAACAAGTTTTCAATAATCGTTATACTCAGAGTTATAGATTAGTAATATGTTTAGTTTGAAGATTAATCGATTACGATTAACTCTTTAGTAGATGATTCAAGTACAATTAACACTTTACTTGGTCAGCAAGTTTTCAGTATTTGTTACACTTAGAGTTGCAGATTAGTTATATGTTGAGTTAGAAGATTAATCGAGTATCATTAAGTCTTTAGAAGATGATTCGAGTACAATTAACTCTTTACTTGGTCAACAAATTTTCAATATTCGTTACACTTAGAGTTATGGATTACTTTTATGTTGAGTTGGAAGACGAATTGAGTACAATTACCTCGTTAGAAGATGATTCGAGTACACTTAATACTTTACTTTGTTAACAAGTTTTCAATAATCGTTAAACAAATTAATTTTATGTTGACTTTGAAGACGAATCGAGTACAATTTTCTCTTTAGAAGATGATTCGAGTACAATTAACACTTTACTTGGTTAACAATATTCAATAATTGTTGTACTTAGACTTACTGATTTGTTATATGTTGAGTTTGAAGATTAATCGATTACGATTAACTCTTTAGAAGATGATTCAAGTACAATTAATACTTTACTTGGTCAGCAAGTTTTCAATATTCGTTACACTTAGAGTTACAGATTAGTTTTATGTTGAGTTGGTAGACAAATCGAGTACAATTATCTCGTTAGAAGATGATTCGAGTACACTTAACACTTTACTTGGTCAACAAGTTTTCAATAATCATTATACTCAGAGTTATAGATTAGTAATATGTTGAGATTGAAGATTAATCGATTACGATTAACTCATCAGAAGATGATTAGAGTACAATTAACTCTTTACTTGGTCAACAAGTTTTCAATAATCGTTACACTTAGAGTTACATATTAGTTATATGTTGAGATAGAAGATTAATCGAGTATCATTAAGTCTTTAGAAGATGATTCGAGTACAATTAACTCTTTACTTGGTCAACAAGTTTTCAATATTCGTTACACTTAGAGTTATGTATTAGTTTTATGTTGAGTTGGAAGACAAATCGAGTACAATTATCTCTTTAGAAGGTGATTCGAGTACAATTAACACTATACTTGGTTAACAAGTTTTCAATAATTGTTGTACTTAGACTTACAGATTAGTTATATATTGAGTTTGAAGATTAATCGATTATGATTAACTCTTTAGAAGATGATTCAAGTACAATTAACACTTTACTTGGTCAGCAAGTTTTCAATATTCGTTACACTTAGAGTTACAGATTAGTTATATGTTGAGTTAGGAGATTAATCGAGTATCATTAAGTCTTTAGAAGATGATTCGAGTATAATTAACTCTTTACTTGGTCAACAAGTTTTCAATATTCGTTACACTTAGAGTTATGGATTAGTTTTATGTTGAGTTGGAAGACGAATCGAGTACAATTATCTCTTTAGAAGATAATTCGAGTACAATTAACATTTTACTTGGTTAACAAGTTTTCAATAATTGTTGTACTTAGACTTACAGATTAGTTATATGTTGAGTTTCAAGATTAATCGATTACGATTAACTCTTTAGAAGATGATTCAAGTACAATTAACACTTTACTTGGTCAGCAAGTTTTCAATATTCGTTACACTTAGAGTTGCAGATTAGTTATATGTTGAGTTAGAAGATTAATCGAGTATCATTAAGTCTTTAGAAGATGATTCGAGTACAATTAACTCTTTACTTGGTCAACAAATTTTCAATATTCGTTACACTTAGAGTTATGGATTACTTTTATGTTGAGTTGGAAGACGAATTGAGTACAATTACCTCGTTAGAAGATGATTCGAGTACACTTAATACTTTACTTTGTTAACAAGTTTTCAATAATCGTTAAACAAATTAATTTTATGTTGACTTTGAAGACGAATCGAGTACAATTATCTCTTTAGAAGATGATTCGAGTACAATTAACACTTTACTTGGTTAACAATATTCAATAATTGTTGTACTTAGACTTACTGATTAATTATATGTTGAGTTTGAAGATTAATCGATTACGATTAACTCTTTAGAAGATGATTCAAGTACAATTAACACTTTACTTGGTCAGCAAGTTTTCAATATTTGTTACACTTAGAGTTACATATTAGTTATATGTTGAGTTAGGAGATTAATCGAGTATCATTAAGTCTTTAGAAGATGATTTGAGTATAATTAACTCTTTACTTGGTCAACAAGTTTTCAATATTCGTTACACTTAGAGTTATGGATTAGTTTTATGTTGAGTTGGAAGACGAATCGAGTACAATTATCTCTTTAGAAGATAATTCGAGTACAATTAACATTTTACTTGGTTAACAAGTTTTCAATAATTGTTGTACTTAGACTTACTGATTAGTTATATGTTGAGTTTGAAGATTAATCGATTACGATTAACTCTTTAGAAGATGATTCAAGTACAATTAATACTTTACTTGGTCAGCAAGTTTTCAATATTCGTTACACTTAGAGTTACAGATTAGTTATATGTTGAGTTAGGAGATTAATCGAGTATCATTAAGTCTTTAGAAGATGATTCGAGTATAATTAACTCTTTACTTGGTCAACAAGTTTTCAATATTCGTTACACTTAGAGTTATGGATTAGTTTTATGTTGAGTTGGAAGACGAATCGAGTACAATTATCTCTTTAGAAGATAATTCGAGTACAATTAACATTTTACTTGGTTAACAAGTTTTCAATAATTGTTGTACTTAGACTTACTGATTAGTTATATGTTGAGTTTGAAGATTAATCGATTACGATTAACTCTTTAGAAGATGATTCAAGTACAATTAACACTTTACTTGGTCAGCAAGTTTTCAATATTCATTACACTTAGAGTTACAGATTAGTTTTATGTTGAGTTGGTAGACAAATCGAGTACAATTATCTCGTTAGAAGATGATTCGAGTACACTTAACACTTTACTTGGTCAACAAGTTTTCAATAATCGTTATACTCAGAGTTGTAGATTAGTAATATGTTGAGATTGAAGATTAATCAATTACGATTAACTCATCAGAAGATGATTAGAGTACAATTAACTCTTTAATTGTTCAACAAGTTTTTAATAATCGGTACACTTAGAGCTACAGATTAGTTATATGTTGAGTTAGAAGATTAATCGAGTATCATTAAGTCTTTAGAAGATGATTCGAGTACAATTAACTCTTTACTTGGTCAACAAATTTTCAATATTCGTTACACATAGAGTTATGGATTACTTTTATGTTGAGTTGGAAGACGAATCGAGTACAATTATCTCGTTAGAAGATGATTCGAGTACACTTAACACTTTACTTAGTTAACAAGTTTTCAATAATCGTTAAACAAATTACTTTTATGTTTAGTTGGTAGACAAATCGAGTACAATTATCTCGTTAGAAGATGATTCGAGTACACTTAACACTTTACTTGGTCAACAAGTTTTCAATATTCGTTACACTTAGAGTTACAGATTAGTTATATGTTGAGTTAGAAGATTAATCAAGTATCATTAAGTCTTTAGAAGATGATTCGAGTATAATTAACTCTTTACTTGGTCAACAATTTTCAATATTCGTTACACATAGAGTTATGGATTAGTTTTATGTTGAGTTGGAAGACGAATCGAGTACAATTATCTCTTTAGAAGATGATTCGAGTACAACTAACACTTTACTTGGTTAACAATATTCAATAATTGTTGTACTTAGACTTACTGATTAGTTATATGTTGAGTTTGAAGATTAATCGATTACGATTAACTCTTCAGAAGATGATTCGAGTACAATTAATACATTACTTGGTCAGCAAGTTTTCATTGTTCGTTACACTTAGAGTTACAGATTAGTTATATGTTGAGTTAGGAGATTAATCGAGTATCATTAAGTCTTTAGAAGATGATTCGAGTACAATTAACTCTTTACTTGGTCAACAAATTTTCAATATTCGTTACACTTAGAGTTATGGATTAGTTTTATGTTGAGTTGGAAGACAAATCGAGTACAATTATCTCTTTAGAAGATGATTCGAGTACAATTAACACTTTACTTGGTTAACAAGTATTCAATATCTGTTGTACTTAGACTTACTGATTAGTTATATGTTGCGTTTGAAGATTAATCGATTATGATTAACTCTTTAGAAGATGATTCGAGTACACTTAATACTTTACTTAGTTAACAAGTTTTCAATAATCGTTAAACAAATTACTTTTATGTTTAGTTGGTAGACAAATCGAGTACAATTATCTCGTTAGAAGATGATTCGAGTACACTTAACACTTTACTTGGTCAACAAGTTTTCAATAATCGTTATACTCAGAGTTATAGATTAGTAATATGTTGAGATTGAAGATTAATCGATTACGATTAACTCATCAGAAGAAGATTAGAGTACAATTAACTCTTTACTTGGTCAACAAGTTTTCAATAATCGTTACACTTAGAGTTACATATTAGTTATATGTTGAGATAGAAGATTAATCGAGTATCATTAAGTCTTTAGAAGATGATTCGAGTACAATTAACACTTTACTTGGTCAGCAAGTTTTCAATATTCGTTACACTTAGAGTTACAGATTAGTTTTATGTTGAGTTGGTAGACAAATCGAGTACAATTATCTCGTTAGAAGATGATTCGAGTACACTTAACACTTTACTTGGTCAACAAGTTTTCAATAATCGTTATACTCAGAGTTATAGATTAGTAATATGTTTAGTTTGAAGATTAATCGATTACGATTAACTCTTTAGTAGATGATTCAAGTACAATTAACACTTTACTTGGTCAGCAAGTTTTCAGTATTTGTTACACTTAGAGTTGCAGATTAGTTATATGTTGAGTTAGAAGATTAATCGAGTATCATTAAGTCTTTAGAAGATGATTCGAGTACAATTAACTCTTTACTTGGTCAACAAATTTTCAATATTCGTTACACTTAGAGTTATGGATTACTTTTATGTTGAGTTGGAAGACGAATTGAGTACAATTACCTCGTTAGAAGATGATTCGAGTACACTTAATACTTTACTTTGTTAACAAGTTTTCAATAATCGTTAAACAAATTAATTTTATGTTGACTTTGAAGACGAATCGAGTACAATTTTCTCTTTAGAAGATGATTCGAGTACAATTAACACTTTACTTGGTTAACAATATTCAATAATTGTTGTACTTAGACTTACTGATTTGTTATATGTTGAGTTTGAAGATTAATCGATTACGATTAACTCTTTAGAAGATGATTCAAGTACAATTAATACTTTACTTGGTCAGCAAGTTTTCAATATTCGTTACACTTAGAGTTACAGATTAGTTTTATGTTGAGTTGGTAGACAAATCGAGTACAATTATCTCGTTAGAAGATGATTCGAGTACACTTAACACTTTACTTGGTCAACAAGTTTTCAATAATCATTATACTCAGAGTTATAGATTAGTAATATGTTGAGATTGAAGATTAATCGATTACGATTAACTCATCAGAAGATGATTAGAGTACAATTAACTCTTTACTTGGTCAACAAGTTTTCAATAATCGTTACACTTAGAGTTACATATTAGTTATATGTTGAGATAGAAGATTAATCGAGTATCATTAAGTCTTTAGAAGATGATTCGAGTACAATTAACTCTTTACTTGGTCAACAAGTTTTCAATATTCGTTACACTTAGAGTTATGTATTAGTTTTATGTTGAGTTGGAAGACAAATCGAGTACAATTATCTCTTTAGAAGGTGATTCGAGTACAATTAACACTATACTTGGTTAACAAGTTTTCAATAATTGTTGTACTTAGACTTACAGATTAGTTATATATTGAGTTTGAAGATTAATCGATTATGATTAACTCTTTAGAAGATGATTCAAGTACAATTAACACTTTACTTGGTCAGCAAGTTTTCAATATTCGTTACACTTAGAGTTACAGATTAGTTATATGTTGAGTTAGGAGATTAATCGAGTATCATTAAGTCTTTAGAAGATGATTCGAGTATAATTAACTCTTTACTTGGTCAACAAGTTTTCAATATTCGTTACACTTAGAGTTATGGATTAGTTTTATGTTGAGTTGGAAGACGAATCGAGTACAATTATCTCTTTAGAAGATAATTCGAGTACAATTAACATTTTACTTGGTTAACAAGTTTTCAATAATTGTTGTACTTAGACTTACAGATTAGTTATATGTTGAGTTTCAAGATTAATCGATTACGATTAACTCTTTAGAAGATGATTCAAGTACAATTAACACTTTACTTGGTCAGCAAGTTTTCAATATTCGTTACACTTAGAGTTGCAGATTAGTTATATGTTGAGTTAGAAGATTAATCGAGTATCATTAAGTCTTTAGAAGATGATTCGAGTACAATTAACTCTTTATTTGGTCAACAAATTTTCAATATTCGTTACACTTAGAGTTATGGATTACTTTAATGTTGAGTTGGAAGACGAATTGAGTACAATTACCTCGTTAGAAGATGATTCGAGTACACTTAATACTTTACTTTGTTAACAAGTTTTCAATAATCGTTAAACAAATTAATTTTATGTTGACTTTGAAGACGAATCGAGTACAATTATCTCTTTAGAAGATGATTCGAGTACAATTAACACTTTACTTGGTTAACAATATTCAATAATTGTTGTACTTAGACTTACTGATTAATTATATGTTGAGTTTGAAGATTAATCGATTACGATTAACTCTTTAGAAGATGATTCAAGTACAATTAACACTTTACTTGGTCAGCAAGTTTTCAATATTCGTTACACTTAGAGTTACATATTAGTTATATGTTGAGTTAGGAGATTAATCGAGTATCATTAAGTCTTTAGAAGATGATTTGAGTATAATTAACTCTTTACTTGGTCAACAAGTTTTCAATATTCGTTACACTTAGAGTTATGGATTAGTTTTATGTTGAGTTGGAAGACGAATCGAGTACAATTATCTTTTTAGAAGATAATTCGAGTACAATTAACATTTTACTTGGTTAACAAGTTTTCAATAATTGTTGTACTTAGACTTACTGATTAGTTATATGTTGAGTTTGAAGATTAATCGATTACGATTAACTCTTTAGAAGATGATTCAAGTACAATTAATACTTTACTTGGTCAGCAAGTTTTCAATATTCGTTACACTTAGAGTTACAGATTAGTTATATGTTGAGTTAGGAGATTAATTGAGTATCATTAAGTCTTTAGAAGATGATTCGAGTATAATTAACTCTTTACTTGGTCAACAAGTTTTCAATATTCGTTACACTTAGAGTTATGGATTAGTTTTATGTTGAGTTGGAAGACGAATCGAGTACAATTATCTCTTTAGAAGATAATTCGAGTACAGTTAACATTTTACTTGGTTAACAAGTTTTCAATAATTGTTGTACTTAGACTTACTGATTAGTTATATATTGAGTTTGAAGATTAATCGATTACGATTAACTCTTTAGAAGATGATTCAAGTACAATTAACACTTTACTTGGTCAGCAAGTTTTCAATATTCTTTACACTTAGAGTTACAGATTAGTTTTATGTTGAGTTGGTAGACAAATCGAGTACAATTATCTCGTTAGAAGATGATTCGAGTACACTTAACACTTTACTTGGTCAACAAGTTTTCAATAATCGTTATACTCAGAGTTATAGATTAGTAATATGTTGACTTTGAAGACGAATCGAGTACAATTTTCTCTTTAGAAGATGATTCGAGTACAATTAACACTTTACTTGGTTAACAATATTCAATAATTGTTGTACTTAGACTTACTGATTAGTTATATGTTGAGTTTGAAGATTAATCGATTACGATTAACTCTTCAGAAGATGATTCGAGTACAATTAATACATTACTTGGTCAGCAAGTTTTCATTGTTCGTTACACTTAGAGTTACAGATTAGTTATATGTTGAGTTAGAAGATTAATCAAGTATCATTAAGTCTTTAGAAGATGATTCGAGTACAATTAACTCTTTACTTGGTCAACAAGTTTTCAATATTCGTTACACTTAGAGTTATGGATTAGTTTTATGTTGAGTTGGAAGACAAATCGAGTACAATTATCTCTTTAGAAGATGATTCGAGTACAATTAACACTTTACTTGGTTAACAAGTATTCAATATCTGTTGTACTTAGACTTACTGATTAGTTATATGTTGCGTTTGAAGATTAATCGATTATGATTAACTCTTTAGAAGATGATTCGAGTACACTTAATACTTTACTTAGTTAACAAGTTTTCAATAATCGTTAAACAAATTACTTTTATGTTTAGTTGGTAGACAAATCGAGTACAATTATCTCGTTAGAAGATGATTCGAGTACACTTAACACTTTACTTGGTCAACAAGTTTTCAATAATCGTTATACTCAGAGTTATAGATTAGTAATATGTTGAGATTGAAGATTAATCGATTACGATTAACTCATCAGAAGATGATTAGAGTACAATTAACTCTTTACTTGGTCAACAAGTTTTCAATAATCGTTACACTTAGAGTTACATATTAGTTATATGTTGAGTTTGAAGATTAATCGATTACGATTAACTCTTTAGAAGATGATTCTAGTACAATTAACACTTTACTTGGTCATCAAGTTTTCAATATTCGTTACACTTAGAGTTACAGATTAGTTTTATGTTGAGTTGGTAGACAAATCGAGTACAATTATCTCGTTAGAAGATGATTCGAGTACACTTAACACTTTACTTGGTCAACAAGTTTTCAATAATCGTTATACTCAGAGTTATAGATTAGTAATATGTTTAGTTTGAAGATTAATCGATTACGATTAACTCTTTAGTAGATGATTCAAGTACAATTAACACTTTACTTGGTCAGCAAGTTTTCAGTATTTGTTACACTTAGAGTTGCAGATTAGTTATATGTTGAGTTAGAAGATTAATCGAGTATCATTAAGTATTTAGAAGATGATTCGAGTACAATTAACTCTTTACTTGGTCAACAAATTTTCAATATTCGTTACACTTAGAGTTATGGATTACTTTTATGTTGAGTTGGAAGACGAATTGAGTACAATTACCTCGTTAGAAGATGATTCGAGTACACTTAATACTTTACTTTGTTAACAAGTTTTCAATAATCGTTAAACAAATTAATTTTATGTTGACTTTGAAGACGAATCGAGTACAATTTTCTCTTTAGAAGATGATTCGAGTACAATTAACACTTTACTTGGTTAACAATATTCAATAATTGTTGTACTTAGACTTACTGATTTGTTATATGTTGAGTTTGAAGATTAATCGATTACGATTAACTCTTTAGAAGATGATTCAAGTACAATTAATACTTTACTTGGTCAGCAAGTTTTCAATATTCGTTACACTTAGAGTTACAGATTAGTTTTATGTTGAGTTGGTAGACAAATCGAGTACAATTATCTCGTTAGAAGATGATTCGAGTACACTTAACACTTTACTTGGTCAACAAGTTTTCAATAATCATTATACTCAGAGTTATAGATTAGTAATATGTTGAGATTGAAGATTAATCGATTACGATTAACTCATCAGAAGATGATTAGAGTACAATTAACTCTTTACTTGGTCAACAAGTTTTCAATAATCGTTACACTTAGAGTTACATATTAGTTATATGTTGAGATAGAAGATTAATCGAGTATCATTAAGTCTTTAGAAGATGATTCGAGTACAATTAACTCTTTACTTGGTCAACAAGTTTTCAATATTCGTTACACTTAGAGTTATGTATTAGTTTTATGTTGAGTTGGAAGACAAATCGAGTACAATTATCTCTTTAGAAGGTGATTCGAGTACAATTAACACTATACTTGGTTAACAAGTTTTCAATAATTGTTGTACTTAGACTTACAGATTAGTTATATATTGAGTTTGAAGATTAATCGATTATGATTAACTCTTTAGAAGATGATTCAAGTACAATTAACACTTTACTTGGTCAGCAAGTTTTCAATATTCGTTACACTTAGAGTTACAGATTAGTTATATGTTGAGTTAGGAGATTAATCGAGTATCATTAAGTCTTTAGAAGATGATTCGAGTATAATTAACTCTTTACTTGGTCAACAAGTTTTCAATATTCGTTACACTTAGAGTTATGGATTAGTTTTATGTTGAGTTGGAAGACGAATCGAGTACAATTATCTCTTTAGAAGATAATTCGAGTACAATTAACATTTTACTTGGTTAACAAGTTTTCAATAATTGTTGTACTTAGACTTACAGATTAGTTATATGTTGAGTTTCAAGATTAATCGATTACGATTAACTCTTTAGAAGATGATTCAAGTACAATTAACACTTTACTTGGTCAGCAAGTTTTCAATATTCGTTACACTTAGAGTTGCAGATTAGTTATATGTTGAGTTAGAAGATTAATCGAGTATCATTAAGTCTTTAGAAGATGATTCGAGTACAATTAACTCTTTACTTGGTCAACAAATTTTCAATATTCGTTACACTTAGAGTTATGGATTACTTTAATGTTGAGTTGGAAGACGAATTGAGTACAATTACCTCGTTAGAAGATGATTCGAGTACACTTAATACTTTACTTTGTTAACAAGTTTTCAATAATCGTTAAACAAATTAATTTTATGTTGACTTTGAAGACGAATCGAGTACAATTATCTCTTTAGAAGATGATTCGAGTACAATTAACACTTTACTTGGTTAACAATATTCAATAATTGTTGTACTTAGACTTACTGATTAATTATATGTTGAGTTTGAAGATTAATCGATTACGATTAACTCTTTAGAAGATGATTCAAGTACAATTAACACTTTACTTGGTCAGCAAGTTTTCAATATTCGTTACACTTAGAGTTACATATTAGTTATATGTTGAGTTAGGAGATTAATCGAGTATCATTAAGTCTTTAGAAGATGATTTGAGTATAATTAACTCTTTACTTGGTCAACAAGTTTTCAATATTCGTTACACTTAGAGTTATGGATTAGTTTTATGTTGAGTTGGAAGACGAATCGAGTACAATTATCTCTTTAGAAGATAATTCGAGTACAATTAACATTTTACTTGGTTAACAAGTTTTCAATAATTGTTGTACTTAGACTTACTGATTAGTTATATGTTGAGTTTGAAGATTAATCGATTACGATTAACTCTTTAGAAGATGATTCAAGTACAATTAATACTTTACTTGGTCAGCAAGTTTTCAATATTCGTTACACTTAGAGTTACAGATTAGTTATATGTTGAGTTAGGAGATTAATCGAGTATCATTAAGTCTTTAGAAGATGATTCGAGTATAATTAACTCTTTACTTGGTCAACAAGTTTTCAATATTCGTTACACTTAGAGTTATGGATTAGTTTTATGTTGAGTTGGAAGACGAATCGAGTACAATTATCTCTTTAGAAGATAATTCGAGTACAGTTAACATTTTACTTGGTTAACAAGTTTTCAATAATTGTTGTACTTAGACTTACTGATTAGTTATATATTGAGTTTGAAGATTAATCGATTACGATTAACTCTTTAGAAGATGATTCAAGTACAATTAACACTTTACTTGGTCAGCAAGTTTTCAATATTCTTTACACTTAGAGTTACAGATTAGTTTTATGTTGAGTTGGTAGACAAATCGAGTACAATTATCTCGTTAGAAGATGATTCGAGTACACTTAACACTTTACTTGGTCAACAAGTTTTCAATAATCGTTATACTCAGAGTTATAGATTAGTAATATGTTGAGATTGAAGATTAATCGATTACGATGAACTCATCAGAAGATGATTAGAGTACAATTAACTCTTTACTTGGTCAACAAGTTTTCAATAATCGTTACACTTAGAGTTACATATTAGTTATATGTTGAGATAGAAGATTAATCGAGTATCATTAAGTCTTTAGAAGATGATTCGAGTACAATTAACTCTTTACTTGGTCAACAAGTTTTCAATATTCGTTACACATAGAGTTATGGATTAGTTTTACGTTGAGTTGGAAGACGAATCGAGTACAATTATCTCTTTAGAAGATGATTCGAGTATAATTAACAGTTTACTTGGTTAACAATATTCAATAATTGTTGTACTTAGACTTACTGATTAGTTATATGTTGAGTTTGAAGATTAATCGATTACGATTAACTCTTTATAAGATGATTCAAGTACAATTAACACTTTACTTGGTCAGCAAGTTTTCAATATTCGTTACACTTAGAGTTACAGATTAGTTTTATGTTGAGTTGGTAGACAAATCGAGTACAATTATCTCGTTAGAAGATGATTCGAGTACACTTAACACTTTACTTGGTCAACAAGTTTTCAATAATCGTTATACTCAGAGTTATATATTTGTAATATGTTGAGATTGTAGATTAATCGATTACGATTAACTCATCAGAAGATGATTAGAGTACAATTAACTCTTTACTTGGTCAACAAGTTTTCAATAATCGTTACACTTAGAGTTACAGATTAGTTATATGTTGAGTTAGAAGATTAATCGAGTATCATTAAGTCTTTAGAAGATGATTCGAGTGCAATTAACTCTTTACTTGGTCAACAAGTTTTCAATATTCGTTACACTTAGAGTTATTGATTAGTTTTATGTTGAGTTGGAAGACATATCGAGTACAATTATCTCTTTAGAAGATGATTCGAGTATAATTAACACTTTACTTGGTTAACAAGTATTCAATATCTGTTGTACTTAGACTTATTGATTAGTTATATGTTGAGTTTGAAGATTAATCGATTACGATTAACTCTTTAGAAGATGATTCTAGTACAATTAACACTTTACTTGGTCATCAAGTTTTCAATATTCGTTACACTTAGAGTTACAGATTAGTTTTATGTTGAGTTGGTAGATAAATCGAGTACAATTATCTCGTTAGAAGATGATTCGAGTACACTTAACACTTTACTTGGTCAACAAGTTTTCAATAATCGTTATACTCAGAGTTATAGATTAGTAATATGTTGAGTTTGAAGATTAATCGATTACGATTAACTCTTTAGAAGATGATTCAAGTACAATTAACACTTTACTTGGTCAGCAAGTTTTCAGTATTCGTTACACTTAGAGTTGCAGATTAGTTATATGTTGAGTTAGAAGATTAATCGAGTATCATTAAGTCTTTAGAAGATGATTCGAGTACAATTAACTCTTTACTTGGTCAACAAATTTTCAATATTCGTTACACTTAGAGTTATGGATTACTTTTATGTTGAGTTGGAAGACGAATCGAGTACAATTACCTCGTTAGAAGATGATTCGAGTACACTTAACACTTTACTTAGTTAACAAGTTTTCAATAATCGTTAAACAAATTAATTTTATGTTGAGTTTGAAGAAGAATCGAGTACAATTATCTCCTTAGAAGATGATTCGAGTACAATTAACACTTTACTTGGTTAACAATATTCAATAATTGTTGTACTTAGACTTACTGATTAATTATATGTTGAGTTTGAAGATTAATCGATTACGATTAACTCTTTAGAAGATGATTCAAGTACAATTAACACTTTACTTGGTCAGCAAGTTTTCAATATTCGTTACACTTAGAGTTACATATTAGTTATATGTTGAGATAGAAGATTAATCGAGTATCATTAAGTCTTTAGAAGATGATTCGAGTACAATTAACTCTTTACTTGGTCAACAAGTTTTCAATATTTGTTACACATAGAGTTATGGATTAGTTTTATGTTGAGTTGGAAGACGAATCGAGTACAATTATCTCTTTAGAAGGTGATTCGAGTACAATTAACACTATACTTGGTTAACAAGTTTTCAATAATTGTTGTACTTAGACTTACAGATTAGTTATATATTGAGTTTGAAGATTAATCGATTACGATTAACTCTTTAGAAGATGATTCAAGTACAATTAACACTTTACTTGGTCAGCAAGTTTTCAATATTCGTTACACTTAGAGTTACAGATTAGTTATATGTTGAGTTAGGAGATTAAACGAGTATCATTAAGTCTTTAGAAGATGATTCGAGTATAATTAACTCTTTACTTTGTCAACAAGTTTTCGATATTCGTTACACTTAGAGTTATGGATTAGTTTTATGTTGAGTTGGAAGACGAATCGAGTACAATTATCTCTTTAGAAGATAATTCGAGTACAATTAACATTTTACTTGGTTAACAAGTTTTCAATAATTGTTGTACTTAGACTTACTGATTAGTTATATATTGAGTTTGAAGATTAATCGATTACGATTAACTCTTTAGAAGATGATTCAAGTACAATTAACACTTTACTTGGTCAGCAAGTTTTCAATATTCTTTACACTTAGAGTTACAGATTAGTTTTATGTTGAGTTGGTAGACAAATCGAGTACAATTATCTCGTTAGAAGATGATTCGAGTACACTTAACACTTTACTTGGTCAACAAGTTTTCAATAATCGTTATACTCAGAGTTATAGATTAGTAATATGTTGAGATTGAAGATTAAT
This sequence comes from Scutellaria galericulata, assembly GCA_946896805.1. Taxonomy (NCBI): domain Eukaryota; kingdom Viridiplantae; phylum Streptophyta; class Magnoliopsida; order Lamiales; family Lamiaceae; genus Scutellaria; species Scutellaria galericulata. The sequence continues at coordinate 9,111,722 of OX335795.1, forward strand.
CGATTACGATGAACTCATCAGAAGATGATTAGAGTACAATTAACTCTTTACTTGGTCAACAAGTTTTCAATAATCGTTACACTTAGAGTTACATATTAGTTATATGTTGAGATAGAAGATTAATCGAGTATCATTAAGTCTTTAGAAGATGATTCGAGTACAATTAACTCTTTACTTGGTCAACAAGTTTTCAATATTCGTTACACATAGAGTTATGGATTAGTTTTACGTTGAGTTGGAAGACGAATCGAGTACAATTATCTCTTTAGAAGATGATTCGAGTATAATTAACAGTTTACTTGGTTAACAATATTCAATAATTGTTGTACTTAGACTTACTGATTAGTTATATGTTGAGTTTGAAGATTAATCGATTACGATTAACTCTTTATAAGATGATTCAAGTACAATTAACACTTTACTTGGTCAGCAAGTTTTCAATATTCGTTACACTTAGAGTTACAGATTAGTTTTATGTTGAGTTGGTAGACAAATCGAGTACAATTATCTCGTTAGAAGATGATTCGAGTACACTTAACACTTTACTTGGTCAACAAGTTTTCAATAATCGTTATACTCAGAGTTATATATTTGTAATATGTTGAGATTGTAGATTAATCGATTACGATTAACTCATCAGAAGATGATTAGAGTACAATTAACTCTTTACTTGGTCAACAAGTTTTCAATAATCGTTACACTTAGAGTTACAGATTAGTTATATGTTGAGTTAGAAGATTAATCGAGTATCATTAAGTCTTTAGAAGATGATTCGAGTGCAATTAACTCTTTACTTGGTCAACAAGTTTTCAATATTCGTTACACTTAGAGTTATTGATTAGTTTTATGTTGAGTTGGAAGACATATCGAGTACAATTATCTCTTTAGAAGATGATTCGAGTATAATTAACACTTTACTTGGTTAACAAGTATTCAATATCTGTTGTACTTAGACTTATTGATTAGTTATATGTTGAGTTTGAAGATTAATCGATTACGATTAACTCTTTAGAAGATGATTCTAGTACAATTAACACTTTACTTGGTCATCAAGTTTTCAATATTCGTTACACTTAGAGTTACAGATTAGTTTTATGTTGAGTTGGTAGATAAATCGAGTACAATTATCTCGTTAGAAGATGATTCGAGTACACTTAACACTTTACTTGGTCAACAAGTTTTCAATAATCGTTATACTCAGAGTTATAGATTAGTAATATGTTGAGTTTGAAGATTAATCGATTACGATTAACTCTTTAGAAGATGATTCAAGTACAATTAACACTTTACTTGGTCAGCAAGTTTTCAGTATTCGTTACACTTAGAGTTGCAGATTAGTTATATGTTGAGTTAGAAGATTAATCGAGTATCATTAAGTCTTTAGAAGATGATTCGAGTACAATTAACTCTTTACTTGGTCAACAAATTTTCAATATTCGTTACACTTAGAGTTATGGATTACTTTTATGTTGAGTTGGAAGACGAATCGAGTACAATTACCTCGTTAGAAGATGATTCGAGTACACTTAACACTTTACTTAGTTAACAAGTTTTCAATAATCGTTAAACAAATTAATTTTATGTTGAGTTTGAAGAAGAATCGAGTACAATTATCTCCTTAGAAGATGATTCGAGTACAATTAACACTTTACTTGGTTAACAATATTCAATAATTGTTGTACTTAGACTTACTGATTAATTATATGTTGAGTTTGAAGATTAATCGATTACGATTAACTCTTTAGAAGATGATTCAAGTACAATTAACACTTTACTTGGTCAGCAAGTTTTCAATATTCGTTACACTTAGAGTTACATATTAGTTATATGTTGAGATAGAAGATTAATCGAGTATCATTAAGTCTTTAGAAGATGATTCGAGTACAATTAACTCTTTACTTGGTCAACAAGTTTTCAATATTTGTTACACATAGAGTTATGGATTAGTTTTATGTTGAGTTGGAAGACGAATCGAGTACAATTATCTCTTTAGAAGGTGATTCGAGTACAATTAACACTATACTTGGTTAACAAGTTTTCAATAATTGTTGTACTTAGACTTACAGATTAGTTATATATTGAGTTTGAAGATTAATCGATTACGATTAACTCTTTAGAAGATGATTCAAGTACAATTAACACTTTACTTGGTCAGCAAGTTTTCAATATTCGTTACACTTAGAGTTACAGATTAGTTATATGTTGAGTTAGGAGATTAAACGAGTATCATTAAGTCTTTAGAAGATGATTCGAGTATAATTAACTCTTTACTTTGTCAACAAGTTTTCGATATTCGTTACACTTAGAGTTATGGATTAGTTTTATGTTGAGTTGGAAGACGAATCGAGTACAATTATCTCTTTAGAAGATAATTCGAGTACAATTAACATTTTACTTGGTTAACAAGTTTTCAATAATTGTTGTACTTAGACTTACTGATTAGTTATATATTGAGTTTGAAGATTAATCGATTACGATTAACTCTTTAGAAGATGATTCAAGTACAATTAACACTTTACTTGGTCAGCAAGTTTTCAATATTCTTTACACTTAGAGTTACAGATTAGTTTTATGTTGAGTTGGTAGACAAATCGAGTACAATTATCTCGTTAGAAGATGATTCGAGTACACTTAACACTTTACTTGGTCAACAAGTTTTCAATAATCGTTATACTCAGAGTTATAGATTAGTAATATGTTGAGATTGAAGATTAATCGATTACGATGAACTCATCAGAAGATGATTAGAGTACAATTAACTCTTTACTTGGTCAACAAGTTTTCAATAATCGTTACACTTAGAGTTACATATTAGTTATATGTTGAGATAGAAGATTAATCGAGTATCATTAAGTCTTTAGAAGATGATTCGAGTACAATTAATTCTTTACTTGGTCAACAAGTTTTCAATATTCGTTACACATAGAGTTATGAATTAGTTTTACGTTGAGTTGGAAGACGAATCGAGTACAATTATCTCTTTAGATGATGATTCGAGTATAATTAACAGTTTACTTGGTTAACAATATTCAATAATTGTTGTACTTAGACTTACTGATTAGTTATATGTTGAGTTTGAAGATTAATCGATTACGATTAACTCTTTATAAGATGATTCAAGTACAATTAACACATTACTTGGTCAGCAAGTTTTCAATATTCGTTACACTTAGAGTTACAGATTAGTTTTATGTTGAGTTGGTAGACAAATCGAGTACAATTATCTCGTTAGAAGATGATTCGAGTACACTTAACACTTTACTTGGTCAACAAGTTTTCAATAATCGTTATACTCAGAGTTATATATTTGTAAGATGTTGAGATTCTAGATTAATCGATTACGATTAACTCATCAGAAGATGATTAGAGTACAATTAACTCTTTACTTGGTCAACAAGTTTTCAATAATCGTTACACTTAGAGTTACAGATTAGTTATATGTTGAGTTAGAAGATTAATCGAGTATCATTAAGTCTTTAGAAGATGATTCGAGTGCAATTAACTCTTTACTTTGTCAACAAGTTTTCAATATTCGTTACACTTAGAGTTATTGATTAGTTTTATGTTGAGTTGGAAGACATATCGAGTACAATTATCTCTTTAGAAGATGATTCGAGTATAATTAACACTTTACTTGGTTAACAAGTATTCAATATCTGTTGTACTTAGACTTATTGATTAGTTATATGTTGAGTTTGAAGATTAATCGATTACGATTAACTCTTTAGAAGATGATTCTAGTACAATTAACACTTTACTTGGTCATCAAGTTTTCAGTATTCGTTACACTTAGAGTTGCAGATTAGTTATATGTTGAGTTAGAAGATTAATCGAGTATCATTAAGTCTTTAGAAGATGATTCGAGTACAATTAACTCTTTACTTGGTCAACAAATTTTCAATATTCGTTACACTTAGAGTTATGGATTACTTTTATGTTGAGTTGGAAGACGAATCGAGTACAATTACCTCGTTAGAAGATGATTCGAGTACACTTAACACTTTACTTAGTTAACAAGTTTTCAATAATCGTTAAACAAATTAATTTTATGTTTAGTTTGAAGAAGAATCGAGTACAATTATCTCCTTAGAAGATGATTCGAGTACAATTAACACTTTACTTGATTAACAATATTCAATAATTGTTGTACTTAGACTTACTGAATAATTATATGTTGAGTTTGAATATTAATCGATTACGATTAACTCTTTAGAAGATGATTCAAGTACAATTAACACTTTACTTGGTCAGCAAGTTTTCAATATTCGTTACACTTAGAGTTACATATTAGTTATATGTTGAGATAGAAGATTAATCGAGTATCATTAAGTCTTTAGAAGATGATTCGAGTACAATTAACTCTTTACTTGGTCAACAAGTTTTCAATATTCGTTACACATAGAGTTATGGATTAGTTTTATGTTGAGTTGGAAGACGAATCGAGTACAATTATCTCTTTAGAAGGTGATTCGAGTACAATTAACACTATACTTGGTTAACAAGTTTTCAATAATTGTTGTACTTAGACTTACAGATTAGTTATATATTGAGTTTGAAGATTAATCGATTATGATTAACTCTTTAGAAGATGATTCAAGTACAATTAACACTTTACTTGGTCAGCAAGTTTTCAATATTCGTTACACTTAGAGTTACAGATTAGTTATATGTTGAGTTAGGAGATTAATCGAGTATCATTAAGTCTTTAGAAGATGATTCGAGTATAATTAACTCTTTACTTGGTCAACAAGTTTTCAATATTCGTTACACTTAGAGTTATGGATTAGTTTTATGTTGAGTTGGAAGACGAATCGAGTACAATTATCTCTTTAGAAGATAATTCGAGTACAGTTAACATTTTACTTGGTTAACAAGTTTTCAATAATTGTTGTACTTAGACTTACTGATTAGTTATATATTGAGTTTGAAGATTAATCGATTACGATTAACTCTTTAGAAGATGATTCAAGTACAATTAACACTTTACTTGGTCAGCAAGTTTTCAATATTCTTTACACTTAGAGTTACAGATTAGTTTTATGTTGAGTTGGTAGACAAATCGAGTACAATTATCTCGTTAGAAGATGATTCGAGTACACTTAACACTTTACTTGGTCAACAAGTTTTCAATAATCGTTATACTCAGAGTTATAGATTAGTAATATGTTGAGATTGAAGATTAATCGATTACGATGAACTCATCAGAAGATGATTAGAGTACAATTAACTCTTTACTTGGTCAACAAGTTTTCAATAATCGTTACACTTAGAGTTACATATTAGTTATATGTTGAGATAGAAGATTAATCGAGTATCATTAAGTCTTTAGAAGATGATTCGAGTACAATTAATTCTTTACTTGGTCAACAAGTTTTCAATATTCGTTACACATAGAGTTATGGATTAGTTTTACGTTGAGTTGGAAGACGAATCGAGTACAATTATCTCTTTAGAAGATGATTCGAGTATAATTAACAGTTTACTTGGTTAACAATATTCAATAATTGTTGTACTTAGACTTACTGATTAGTTATATGTTGAGTTTGAAGATTAATCGATTACGATTAACTCTTTATAAGATGATTCAAGTACAATTAACACATTACTTGGTCAGCAAGTTTTCAATATTCGTTACACTTAGAGTTACAGATTAGTTTTATGTTGAGTTGGTAGACAAATCGAGTACAATTATCTCGTTAGAAGATGATTCGAGTACACTTAACACTTTACTTGGTCAACAAGTTTTCAATAATCGTTATACTCAGAGTTATATATTTGTAAGATGTTGAGATTCTAGATTAATCGATTACGATTAACTCATCAGAAGATGATTAGAGTACAATTAACTCTTTACTTGGTCAACAAGTTTTCTATAATCGTTACACTTAGAGTTACAGATTAGTTATATGTTGAGTTAGAAGATTAATCGAGTATCATTAAGTCTTTAGAAGATGATTCGAGTGCAATTAACTCTTTACTTTGTCAACAAGTTTTCAATATTCGTTACACTTAGAGTTATTGATTAGTTTTATGTTGAGTTGGAAGACATATCGAGTACAATTATCTCTTTAGAAGATGATTCGAGTATAATTAACACTTTACTTGGTTAACAAGTATTCAATATCTGTTGTACTTAGACTTATTGATTAGTTATATGTTGAGTTTGAAGATTAATCGATTACGATTAACTCTTTAGAAGATGATTCTAGTACAATTAACACTTTACTTGGTCATCAAGTTTTCAGTATTCGTTACACTTAGAGTTGCAGATTAGTTATATGTTGAGTTAGAAGATTAATCGAGTATCATTAAGTCTTTAGAAGATGATTCGAGTACAATTAACTCTTTACTTGGTCAACAAATTTTCAATATTCGTTACACTTAGAGTTATGGATTACTTTTATGTTGAGTTGGAAGACGAATCGAGTACAATTACCTCGTTAGAAGATGATTCGAGTACACTTAACACTTTACTTAGTTAACAAGTTTTCAATAATCGTTAAACAAATTAATTTTATGTTTAGTTTGAAGAAGAATCGAGTACAATTATCTCCTTAGAAGATGATTCGAGTACAATTAACACTTTACTTGGTTAACAATATTCAATAATTGTTGTACTTAGACTTACTGAATAATTATATGTTGAGTTTGAATATTAATCGATTACGATTAACTCTTTAGAAGATGATTCAAGTACAATTAACACTTTACTTGGTCAGCAAGTTTTCAATATTCGTTACACTTAGAGTTACATATTAGTTATATGTTGAGATAGAAGATTAATCGAGTATCATTAAGTCTTTAGAAGATGATTCGAGTACAATTAACTCTTTACTTGGTCAACAAGTTTTCAATATTCGTTACACATAGAGTTATGGATTAGTTTTATGTTGAGTTGGAAGACGAATCGAGTACAATTATCTCTTTAGAAGGTGATTCGAGTACAATTAACACTATACTTGGTTAACAAGTTTTCAATAATTGTTGTACTTAGACTTACAGATTAGTTATATATTGAGTTTGAAGATTAATCGATTATGATTAACTCTTTAGAAGATGATTCAAGTACAATTAACACTTTACTTGGTCAGCAAGTTTTCAATATTCGTTACACTTAGAGTTACAGATTAGTTATATGTTGAGTTAGGAGATTAAACGAGTATCATTAAGTCTTTAGAAGATGATTCGAGTATAATTAACTCTTTACTTTGTCAACAAGTTTTCGATATTCGTTACACTTAGAGTTATGAATTAGTTTTATGTTGAGTTGGAAGACGAATCGAGTACAATTATCTCTTTAGAAGATAATTCGAGTACAATTAACATTTTACTTGGTTAACAAGTTTTCAATAATTGTTGTACTTAGACTTACTGATTAGTTATATGTTGAGTTTGAAGATTAATCGATTACGATTAACTCTTTAGAAGATGATTCAAGTACAATTAATACTTTACTTGGTCAGCAAGTTTTCAATATTCGTTACACTTAGAGTTACAGATTAGTTATATGTTGAGTTAGGAGATTAATCGAGTATCATTAAGTCTTTAGAAGATGATTCGAGTATAATTAACTCTTTACTTGGTCAACAAGTTTTCAATATTCGTTACACTTAGAGTTATGGATTAGTTTTATGTTGAGTTGGAAGACGAATCGAGTACAATTATCTCTTTAGAAGATAATTCGAGTACAGTTAACATTTTACTTGGTTAACAAGTTTTCAATAATTGTTGTACTTAGACTTACTGATTAGTTATATATTGAGTTTGAAGATTAATCGATTACGATTAACTCTTTAGAAGATGATTCAAGTACAATTAACACTTTACTTGGTCAGCAAGTTTTCAATATTCTTTACACTTAGAGTTACAGATTAGTTTTATGTTGAGTTGGTAGACAAATCGAGTACAATTATCTCGTTAGAAGATGATTCGAGTACACTTAACACTTTACTTGGTCAACAAGTTTTCAATAATCGTTATACTCAGAGTTATAGATTAGTAATATGTTGAGATTGAAGATTAATCGATTACGATGAACTCATCAGAAGATGATTAGAGTACAATTAACTCTTTACTTGGTCAACAAGTTTTCAATAATCGTTACACTTAGAGTTACATATTAGTTATATGTTGAGATAGAAGATTAATCGAGTATCATTAAGTCTTTAGAAGATGATTCGAGTACAATTAACTCTTTACTTGGTCAACAAGTTTTCAATATTCGTTACACATAGAGTTATGGATTAGTTTTACGTTGAGTTGGAAGACGAATTGAGTACAATTATCTCTTTAGATGATGATTCGAGTATAATTAACAGTTTACTTGGTTAACAATATTCAATAATTGTTGTACTTAGACTTACTGATTAGTTATATGTTGAGTTTGAAGATTAATCGATTACGATTAACTCTTTATAAGATGATTCAAGTACAATTAACACTTTACTTGGTCAGCAAGTTTTCAATATTCGTTACACTTAGAGTTACAGATTAGTTTTATGTTGAGTTGGTAGACAAATCGAGTACAATTATCTCGTTAGAAGATGATTCGAGTACACTTAACACTTTACTTGGTCAACAAGTTTTCAATAATCGTTATACTCAGAGTTCTATATTTGTAATATGTTGAGATTGTAGATTAATCGATTACGATTAACTCATCAGAAGATGATTAGAGTACAATTAACTCTTTACTTGGTCAACAAGTTTTCAATAATCGTTACACTTAGAGTTACAGATTAGTTATATGTTGAGTTAGAAGATTAATCGAGTATCATTAAGTCTTTAGAAGATGATTCGAGTGCAATTAACTCTTTACTTGGTCAACAAGTTTTCAATATTCATTACACTTAGAGTTATTGATTAGTTTTATGTTGAGTTGGAAGACATATCGAGTACAATTATCTCTTTAGAAGATGATTCGAGTATAATTAACACTTTACTTGGTTAACAATATTCAATATTTGTTGTACTTAGACTTACTGATTAGTTATATGTTGAGTTTGAAGATTAATCGATTACGATTAACTCTTTATAAGATGATTCAAGTACAATTAACACTTTACTTGGTCAGCAAGTTTTCAATATTCGTTACACTTAGAGTTACAGATTAGTTTTATGTTGAGTTGGTAGACAAATCGAGTACAATTATCTCGTTAGAAGATGATTCGAGTACACTTAACACTTTACTTGGTCAACAAGTTTTCAATAATCGTTATACTCAGAGTTCTATATTTGTAATATGTTGAGATTGTAGATTAATCGATTACGATTAACTCATCAGAAGATGATTAGAGTACAATTAACTCTTTACTTGGTCAACAAGTTTTCAATAATCGTTACACTTAGAGTTACAGATTAGTTATATGTTGAGTTAGAAGATTAATCGAGTATCATTAAGTCTTTAGAAGATGATTCGAGTGCAATTAACTCTTTACTTGGTCAACAAGTTTTCAATATTCATTACACTTAGAGTTATTGATTAGTTTTATGTTGAGTTGGAAGACATATCGAGTACAATTATCTCTTTAGAAGATGATTCGAGTATAATTAACACTTTACTTGGTTAACAATATTCAATATTTGTTGTACTTAGACTTACTGATTAGTTATATGTTGAGTTTGAAGATTAATCGATTACGATTAACTCTTTAGAAGATGATTCAAGTACAATTAACACTTTACTTGGTCAGCAAGTTTTCAATATTCGTTACACTTAGAGTTACAGATTAGTTTTATGTTGAGTTGGTAGACAAATCGAGTACAATTATCTCGTTAGAAGATGATTCGAGTACACTTAACACTTTACTTGGTCAACAAGTTTTCAATAATCGTTATACTCAGAGTTATAGATTAGTAATATGTTGAGATTGAAGATTAATCGATTACGATTAACTCATCAGAAGATGATTAGAGTACAATTAACTCTTTACTTGGTCAACAAGTTTTCAATAATCGTTACACTTAGACTTACATATTAGTTATATGTTGAGATAGAAGATTAATCGAGTATCATTAAGTCTTTAGAAGATGATTCGAGTACAATTAACTCTTTACTTGGTCAACAAGTTTTCAATATTCGTTACACATAGAGTTATGGATTAGTTTTATGTTGAGTTGGAAGATGAATCGAGTACAATTATCTCCTTAGAAGATGATTCGAGTACAATTAACACTTTACTTGGTTAACAATATTCAATATTTGTTGTACTTAGACTTACTGATTAGTTATATGTTGAGTTTGAAGATTAATCGATTACGATTAACTCTTTAGTAGATGATTCAAGTACAATTAACACTTTACTTGGTCAACAAGTTTTCAATATTCGTTACACTTAGAGTTACAGATTAGTTATATGTTGAGTTTGAAGATTAATCGATTACGATTAACTCTTTAGAAGATGATTCAAGTACAATTAATACTTTACTTGGTCAGCAAGTTTTCAATATTCGATACACTTAGAGTTACAGATTAGTTTTATGTTGAGTTGGTAGACAAATCGAGTACTATTATCTCGTTAGAAGATAATTCGAGTACACTTAACACTTTACTTGGTCAACAAGTTTTCAATAATCGTTATACTCAGAGTTATATATTAGTAATATGTTGAGATTGAAGATTAATCGATTACGATTAACTCATCAGAAGATGATTAGAGTACAATTAACTCTTTACTTGGTCAACAAGTTTTCAATAATCGTTACACTTAGAGTTACAGATTAGTTATATGTTGAGTTAGAAGATTAATCGAGTATCATTAAGTCTTTAGAAGATGATTCGAGTACAATTAACTCTTTACTTGGTCAACAAGTTTTCAATATTCGTTACACTTAGAGTTATGGATTAGTTTTATGTTGAGTTGGAAGACAAATCGAGTACAATTATCTCTTTAGAAGATGATTCGAGTATAATTAACACTTTACTTGGTTAACAAGTATTCAATATCTGTTGTACTTAGACTTACTGATTAGTTATATGTTGAGTTTGAAGATTAATCGATTACGATGAACTCTTTAGAAGATGATTCTAGTACAATTAACACTTTACTTGGTCAGCAAGTTTTTAATATTCGTTACACTTAGAGTTACAGATTAGTTTTATGTTGAGTTGGTAGACAAATCGAGTACAATTATCTCGTTAGAAGATGATTCGAGTACACTTAACACTTTACTTGGTCAACAAGTTTTCAATAATCGTTATACTCAGAGTTATAGATTAGTAATATGTTGAGTTTGAAGATTAATCGATTACGATTAACTCTTTAGTAGATGATTCAAGTACAATTAACACTTTACTTGGTCAGCAAGTTTTCAGTATTCGTTACACTTAGAGTTGCAGATTAGTTATATGTTGAGTTAGAAGATTAATCGAGTATCATTAAGTCTTTAGAAGATGATTCGAGTACAATTAACTCTTTACTTGGTCAACAAATTTTCAATATTCGTTACACTTAGAGTTATGGATTACTTTTATGTTGAGTTGGAAGACGAATCGAGTACAATTACCTCGTTAGAAGATGATTCGAGTACAGTTAACACTTTACTTAGTTAACAAGTTTTCAATAATCGTTAAACAAATTAATTTTATGTTGAGTTTGAAGACGAATCGAGTACAATTATCTCCTTAGAAGATGATTCGAGTACAATTAACACTTTACTTGGTTAACAATATTCAATAATTGTTGTACTTAGACTTACTGATTAGTTATATGTTGAGTTTGAAGATTAATCGATTACGATTAACTCTTTAGAAGATGATTCAAGTACAATTAATACTTTACTTGGTCAGCAAGTTTTCAATATTCGTTACACTTAGATTTACAGATTAATTTTATGTTGAGTTGGTAGACAAATCGAGTACAATTATCTCGTTAGAAGATGATTCGAGTACACTTAACACTTTACTTGGTCAACAAGTTTTCAATAATCGTTATACTCAGAGTTATAGATTAGTAATATGTTGAGATTGAAGATTAATCGATTACGATTAACTCATCAGAAGATGATTAGAGTACAATTAACTCTTTACTTGGTCAACAAGTTTTCAATAATCGTTACACTTAGAGTTACATATTAGTTATATGTTGAGATAGAAGATTAATCGAGTATCATTAAGTCTTTAGAAGATGATTCGAGTACAATTAACTCTTTACTTGGTCAACAAGTTTTCAATATTCGTTACACTAAGAGTTATGTATTAGTTTTATGTTGAGTTGGAAGACGAATCGAGTACAATTATCTCTTTAGAAGGTGATTCGAGTACAATTAACACTATACTTGGTTAACAAGTTTTCAATATCTGTTGTACTTAGACTTACTGATTAGTTATATGTTGAGTTTGAAGATTAATCGATTACGATTAACTCTTTAGAAGATGATTCTAGTACAATTAACACTTTACTTGGTCAGCAAGTTTCAATATTCGTTACACTTAGAGTTACAGATTAGTTTTACGTTGAGTTGGTAGACAAATCGAGTACAATTATCTCGTTAGAAGATGATTCGAGTACACTTAACACTTTACTTGGTCAACAAGTTTTCAATAATCGTTATACTCAGAGTTATAGATTAGTAATATGTTGAGTTTGAAGATTAATCGATTACGATTAACTCTTTAGTAGATGATTCAAGTACAATTAACACTTTACTTGGTCAGCAAGTTTTCAGTATTCGTTACACTTAGAGTTGCAGATTAGTTATATGTTGAGTTAGAAGATTAATCGAGTATCATTAAGTCTTTAGAAGATGATTCGAGTACAATTAACTCTTTACTTGGTCAACAAATTTTCAATATTCGTTACACTTAGAGTTATGGATTACTTTTATGTTGAGTTGGAAGACGAATCGAGTACAATTACCTCGTTAGAAGATGATTCGAGTACACTTGACACTTCACTTAGTTAACAAGTTTTCAATAATCGTTAAACAAATTAATTTTATGTTGAGTTTGAAGACGAATCGAGTACAATTATCTCCTTAGAAGATGATTCGAGTACAATTAACACTTTACTTGGTTAACAATATTCAATAATTGTTGTACTTAGACTTACTATTTAGTTATATGTTGAGTTTGAAGATTAATCGATTACGATTAACTCTTTAGAAGATGATTCAAGTACAATTAATACTTTACTTGGTCAGCAAGTTTTCAATATTCGTTACACTTAGAGTTACAGATTAATTTTATGTTGAGTTGGTAGACAAATCGAGTACAATTATCTCGTTAGAAGATGATTCGAGTACACTTAACACTTTACTTGGTCAACAAGTTTTCAATAATCGTTATACTCAGAGTTATAGATTAGTAATATGTTGAGATTGAAGATTAATCGATTACGATTAACTCATCAGAAGATGATTAGAGTACAATTAACTCTTTACTTGGTCAACAAGTTTTCAATAATCGTTACACTTAGAGTTACAGATTAGTTATATGTTGAGTTAGAAGATTAATCGAGTATCATTAAGTCTTTAGAAGATGATTCGAGTGCAATTAACTCTTTACGTGGTCAACAAGTTTTCAATATTCGTTACACTTAGAGTTATGGATTAGTTTTATGTTGAGTTGGAAGACAAATCGAGTACAATTATCTCTTTAGAAGATGATTCGAGTATAATTAACACTTTACTTGGTTAACAAGTATTCAATATCTGTTGTACTTAGACTTACTGATTAGTTATATGTTGAGTTTGAAGATTAATCGATTACGATTAACTCTTTAGAAGATGATTCAAGTACAATTAATACTTTACTTGGTCAGCAAGTTTTCAATATTCGTTACACTTAGAGTTACAGATTAGTTTTATGTTGAGTTGGTAGACAAATCGAGTACTATTATCTCGTTAGAAGATGATTCGAGTACACTTAACACTTTACTTGGTCAACAAGTTTTCAATAATCGTTATACTCAGAGTTATATATTAGTAATATGTTGAGATTGAAGATTAATCGATTACGATTAACTCATCAGAAGATGATTAGAGTACAATTAACTCTTTACTTGGTCAACAAGTTTTCAATAATCGTTACACTTAGAGTTACAGATTAGTTATATGTTGAGTTTGAAGATTAATCGAGTATCATTAAGTCTTTAGAAGATGATTCGAGTACAATTAACTCTTTACTTGGTCAACAAGTTTTCAATATTCGTTACACTTAGAGTTATGGATTAGTTTTATGTTGAGTTGGAAGACAAATCGAGTACAATTATCTCTTTAGAAGATGATTCGAGTATAATTAACACTTTACTTGGTTAACAAGTATTCAATATCTGTTGTACTTAGACTTACTGATTAGTTATATGTTGAGTTTGAAGATTAATCAATTACGATTAACTCTTTAGAAGATGATTCTAGTACAATTAACACTTTACTTGGTCAGCAAGTTTTCAATATTCGTTACACTTAGAGTTACAGATTAGTTTTATGTTGAGTTGGTAGACAAATCGAGTACAATTATCTCGTTAGAAGATGATTCGAGTACACTTAACACTTTACTTGGTCAACAAGTTTTCAATAATCGTTATACTCAGAGTTATAGATTAGTAATATGTTGAGTTTGAAGATTAATCGATTACGATTAACTCTTTAGTAGATGATTCAAGTACAATTAACACTTTACTTGGTCAACAAGTTTTCAATATTCGTTACACTAAGAGTTATGTATTAGTTTTATGTTGAGTTGGAAGACGAATCGAGTACAATTATCTCTTTAGAAGGTGATTCGAGTACAATTAACACTATACTTGGTTAACAAGTATTCAATATCTGTTGTACTTAGACTTACTGATTAGTTATATGTTGAGTTTGAAGATTAATCGATTACGATTAACTCTTTAGAAGATGATTCTAGTACAATTAACACTTTACTTGGTCAGCAAGTTTTCAATATTCGTTACACTTAGAGTTACAGATTAGTTTTACGTTGAGTTGGTAGACAAATCGAGTACAATTATCTCGTTAGAAGATGATTCGAGTACACTTAACACTTTACTTGGTCAACAAGTTTTCAATAATCGTTATACTCAGAGTTATAGATTAGTAATATGTTGAGTTTGAAGATTAATCGATTACGATTAACTCTTTAGTAGATGATTCAAGTACAATTAACACTTTACTTGGTCAGCAAGTTTTCAGTATTCGTTACACTTAGAGTTGCAGATTAGTTATATGTTGAGTTAGAAGATTAATCGAGTATCATTAAGTCTTTAGAAGATGATTCGAGTACAATTAACTCTTTACTTGGTCAACAAATTTTCAATATTCGTTACACTTAGAGTTATGGATTACTTTTATGTTGAGTTGGAAGACGAATCGAGTACAATTACCTCGTTAGAAGATGATTCGAGTACAGTTAACACTTTACTTAGTTAACAAGTTTCCAATAATCGTTAAACAAATTAATTTTATGTTGAGTTTGAAGACGAATCGAGTACAATTATCTCCTTAGAAGATGATTCGAGTACAATTAACACTTTACTTGGTTAACAATATTCAATAATTGTTGTACTTAGACTTACTGATTAGTTATATGTTGAGTTTGAAGATTAATCGATTACGATTAACTCTTTAGAAGATGATTCAAGTACAATTAATACTTTACTTGGTCAGCAAGTTTTCAATATTCGTTACACTTAGATTTACAGATTAATTTTATGTTGAGTTGGTAGACAAATCGAGTACAATTATCTCGTTAGAAGATGATTCGAGTACACTTAACACTTTACTTGGTCAACAAGTTTTCAATAATCGTTATACTCAGAGTTATAGATTAGTAATATGTTGAGATTGAAGATTAATCGATTACGATTAACTCATCAGAAGATGATTAGAGTACAATTAACTCTTTACTTGGTCAACAAGTTTTCAATAATCGTTACACTTAGAGTTACAGATTAGTTATATGTTGAGTTAGAAGAGTAATCGAGTATCATTAAGTCTTTAGAAGATGATTCGAGTGCAATTAACTCTTTACGTGGTCAACAAGTTTTCAATATTCGTTACACTTAGAGTTATGGATTAGTTTTATGTTGAGTTGGAAGACAAATCGAGTACAATTATCTCTTTAGAAGATGATTCGAGTATAATTAACACTTTACTTGGTTAACAAGTATTCAATATCTGTTGTACTTAGACTTACTGATTAGTTATATGTTGAGTTTGAAGATTAATCAATTACGATTAACTCTTTAGAAGATGATTCTAGTACAATTAACACTTTACTTGGTCAGCAAGTTTTCAATATTCGTTACACTTAGAGTTACAGATTAGTTTTATGTTGAGTTGGTAGACAACTCGAGTACAATTATCTCGTTAGAAGATGATTCAAGTACACTTAACACTTTACTTGGTCAACAAGTTTTCAATAATCGTTATACTCAGAGTTATAGATTAGTAATATGTTGAGTTTGAAGATTAATCGAGTATCATTAAGTCTTTAGAAGATGATTCAAGTACAATTAACACTTTACTTGGTCAACAAGTTTTCAATATTCGTTACACTAAGAGTTATGTATTAGTTTTATGTTGAGTTGGAAGACGAATCGAGTACAATTATCTCTTTAGAAGGTGATTCGAGTACAATTAACACTATACTTGGTTAACAAGTATTCAATATCTGTTGTACTTAGACTTACTGATTAGTTATATGTTGAGTTTGAAGATTAATCGATTACGATTAACTCTTTAGAAGATGATTCTAGTACAATTAACACTTTACTTGGTCAGCAAGTTTTCAATATTCGTTACACTTAGAGTTACAGATTAGTTTTACGTTGAGTTGGTAGACAAATCGAGTACAATTATCTCGTTAGAAGATGATTCGAGTACACTTAACACTTTACTTGGTCAACAAGTTTTCAATAATCGTTATACTCAGAGTTATAGATTAGTAATATGTTGAGTTTGAAGATTAATCGATTACGATTAACTCTTTAGTAGATGATTCAAGTACAATTAACACTTTACTTGGTCAGCAAGTTTTCAGTATTCGTTACACTTAGAGTTGCAGATTAGTTATATGTTGAGTTAGAAGATTAATCGAGTATCATTAAGTCTTTAGAAGATGATTCGAGTACAATTAACTCTTTACTTGGTCAACAAATTTTCAATATTCGTTACACTTAGAGTTATGGATTACTTTTATGTTGAGTTGGAAGACGAATCGAGTACAATTACCTCGTTAGAAGATGATTCGAGTACAGTTAACACTTTACTTAGTTAACAAGTTTTCAATAATCGTTAAACAAATTAATTTTATGTTGAGTTTGAAGACGAATCGAGTACAATTATCTCCTTAGAAGATGATTCGAGTACAATTAACACTTTACTTGGTTAACAATATTCAATAATTGTTGTACTTAGACTTACTGATTAGTTATATGTTGAGTTTGAAGATTAATCGATTACGATTAACTCTTTAGAAGATGATTCAAGTACAATTAATACTTTACTTGGTCAGCAAGTTTTCAATATTCGTTACACTTAGATTTACAGATTAATTTTATGTTGAGTTGGTAGACAAATCGAGTACAATTATCTCGTTAGAAGATGATTCGAGTACACTTAACACTTTACTTGGTCAACAAGTTTTCAATAATCGTTATACTCAGAGTTATAGATTAGTAATATGTTGAGATTGAAGATTAATCGATTACGATTAACTCATCAGAAGATGATTAGAGTACAATTAACTCTTTACTTGGTCAACAAGTTTTCAATAATCGTTACACTTAGAGTTACATATTAGTTATATGTTGAGATAGAAGATTAATCGAGTATCATTAAGTCTTTAGAAGATGATTCGAGTACAATTAACTCTTTACTTGGTCAACAAGTTTTCAATATTCGTTACACTAAGAGTTATGTATTAGTTTTATGTTGAGTTGGAAGACGAATCGAGTACAATTATCTCTTTAGAAGGTGATTCGAGTACAATTAACACTATACTTGGTTAACAAGTTTTCAATATCTGTTGTACTTAGACTTACTGATTAGTTATATGTTGAGTTTGAAGATTAATCGATTACGATTAACTCTTTAGAAGATGATTCTAGTACAATTAACACTTTACTTGGTCAGCAAGTTTCAATATTCGTTACACTTAGAGTTACAGATTAGATTTACGTTGAGTTGGTAGACAAATCGAGTACAATTATCTCGTTAGAAGATGATTCGAGTACACTTAACACTTTACTTGGTCAACAAGTTTTCAATAATCGTTATACTCAGAGTTATAGATTAGTAATATGTTGAGTTTGAAGATTAATCGATTACGATTAACTCTTTAGTAGATGATTCAAGTACAATTAACACTTTACTTGGTCAGCAAGTTTTCAGTATTCGTTACACTTAGAGTTGCAGATTAGTTATATGTTGAGTTAGAAGATTAATCGAGTATCATTAAGTCTTTAGAAGATGATTCGAGTACAATTAACTCTTTACTTGGTCAACAAATTTTCAATATTCGTTACACTTAGAGTTATGGATTACTTTTATGTTGAGTTGGAAGACGAATCGAGTACAATTACCTCGTTAGAAGATGATTCGAGTACACTTGACACTTCACTTAGTTAACAAGTTTTCAATAATCGTTAAACAAATTAATTTTATGTTGAGTTTGAAGACGAATCGAGTACAATTATCTCCTTAGAAGATGATTCGAGTACAATTAACACTTTACTTGGTTAACAATATTCAATAATTGTTGTACTTAGACTTACTATTTAGTTATATGTTGAGTTTGAAGATTAATCGATTACGATTAACTCTTTAGAAGATGATTCAAGTACAATTAATACTTTACTTGGTCAGCAAGTTTTCAATATTCGTTACACTTAGAGTTACAGATTAATTTTATGTTGAGTTGGTAGACAAATCGAGTACAATTATCTCGTTAGAAGATGATTCGAGTACACTTAACACTTTACTTGGTCAACAAGTTTTCAATAATCGTTATACTCAGAGTTATAGATTAGTAATATGTTGAGATTGAAGATTAATCGATTACGATTAACTCATCAGAAGATGATTAGAGTACAATTAACTCTTTACTTGGTCAACAAGTTTTCAATAATCGTTACACTTAGAGTTACAGATTAGTTATATGTTGAGTTAGAAGATTAATCGAGTATCATTAAGTCTTTAGAAGATGATTCGAGTGCAATTAACTCTTTACGTGGTCAACAAGTTTTCAATATTCGTTACACTTAGAGTTATGGATTAGTTTTATGTTGAGTTGGAAGACAAATCGAGTACAATTATCTCTTTAGAAGATGATTCGAGTATAATTAACACTTTACTTGGTTAACAAGTATTCAATATCTGTTGTACTTAGACTTACTGATTAGTTATATGTTGAGTTTGAAGATTAATCGATTACGATTAACTCTTTAGAAGATGATTCAAGTACAATTAATACTTTACTTGGTCAGCAAGTTTTCAATATTCGTTACACTTAGAGTTACAGATTAGTTTTATGTTGAGTTGGTAGACAAATCGAGTACTATTATCTCGTTAGAAGATGATTCGAGTACACTTAACACTTTACTTGGTCAACAAGTTTTCAATAATCGTTATACTCAGAGTTATATATTAGTAATATGTTGAGATTGAAGATTAATCGATTACGATTAACTCATCAGAAGATGATTAGAGTACAATTAACTCTTTACTTGGTCAACAAGTTTTCAATAATCGTTACACTTAGAGTTACAGATTAGTTATATGTTGAGTTTGAAGATTAATCGAGTATCATTAAGTCTTTAGAAGATGATTCGAGTACAATTAACTCTTTACTTGGTCAACAAGTTTTCAATATTCGTTACACTTAGAGTTATGGATTAGTTTTATGTTGAGTTGGAAGACAAATCGAGTACAATTATCTCTTTAGAAGATGATTCGAGTATAATTAACACTTTACTTGGTTAACAAGTATTCAATATCTGTTGTACTTAGACTTACTGATTAGTTATATGTTGAGTTTGAAGATTAATCAATTACGATTAACTCTTTAGAAGATGATTCTAGTACAATTAACACTTTACTTGGTCAGCAAGTTTTCAATATTCGTTACACTTAGAGTTACAGATTAGTTTTATGTTGAGTTGGTAGACAACTCGAGTACAATTATCTCGTTAGAAGATGATTCAAGTACACTTAACACTTTACTTGGTCAACAAGTTTTCAATAATCGTTATACTCAGAGTTATAGATTAGTAATATGTTGAGTTTGAAGATTAATCGAGTATCATTAAGTCTTTAGAAGATGATTCAAGTACAATTAACACTTTACTTGGTCAACAAGTTTTCAATATTCGTTACACTAAGAGTTATGTATTAGTTTTATGTTGAGTTGGAAGACGAATCGAGTACAATTATCTCTTTAGAAGGTGATTCGAGTACAATTAACACTATACTTGGTTAACAAGTATTCAATATCTGTTGTACTTAGACTTACTGATTAGTTATATGTTGAGTTTGAAGATTAATCGATTACGATTAACTCTTTAGAAGATGATTCTAGTACAATTAACACTTTACTTGGTCAGCAAGTTTTCAATATTCGTTACACTTAGAGTTACAGATTAGTTTTACGTTGAGTTGGTAGACAAATCGAGTACAATTATCTCGTTAGAAGATGATTCGAGTACACTTAACACTTTACTTGGTCAACAAGTTTTCAATAATCGTTATACTCAGAGTTATAGATTAGTAATATGTTGAGTTTGAAGATTAATCGATTACGATTAACTCTTTAGTAGATGATTCAAGTACAATTAACACTTTACTTGGTCAGCAAGTTTTCAGTATTCGTTACACTTAGAGTTGCAGATTAGTTATATGTTGAGTTAGAAGATTAATCGAGTATCATTAAGTCTTTAGAAGATGATTCGAGTACAATTAACTCTTTACTTGGTCAACAAATTTTCAATATTCGTTACACTTAGAGTTATGGATTACTTTTATGTTGAGTTGGAAGACGAATCGAGTACAATTACCTCGTTAGAAGATGATTCGAGTACAGTTAACACTTTACTTAGTTAACAAGTTTTCAATAATCGTTAAACAAATTAATTTTATGTTGAGTTTGAAGACGAATCGAGTACAATTATCTCCTTAGAAGATGATTCGAGTACAATTAACACTTTACTTGGTTAACAATATTCAATAATTGTTGTACTTAGACTTACTGATTAGTTATATGTTGAGTTTGAAGATTAATCGATTACGATTAACTCTTTAGAAGATGATTCAAGTACAATTAATACTTTACTTGGTCAGCAAGTTTTCAATATTCGTTACACTTAGATTTACAGATTAATTTTATGTTGAGTTGGTAGACAAATCGAGTACAATTATCTCGTTAGAAGATGATTCGAGTACACTTAACACTTTACTTGGTCAACAAGTTTTCAATAATCGTTATACTCAGAGTTATAGATTAGTAATATGTTGAGATTGAAGATTAATCGATTACGATTAACTCATCAGAAGATGATTAGAGTACAATTAACTCTTTACTTGGTCAACAAGTTTTCAATAATCGTTACACTTAGAGTTACATATTAGTTATATGTTGAGATAGAAGATTAATCGAGTATCATTAAGTCTTTAGAAGATGATTCGAGTACAATTAACTCTTTACTTGGTCAACAAGTTTTCAATATTCGTTACACTAAGAGTTATGTATTAGTTTTATGTTGAGTTGGAAGACGAATCGAGTACAATTATCTCTTTAGAAGGTGATTCGAGTACAATTAACACTATACTTGGTTAACAAGTTTTCAATATCTGTTGTACTTAGACTTACTGATTAGTTATATGTTGAGTTTGAAGATTAATCGATTACGATTAACTCTTTAGAAGATGATTCTAGTACAATTAACACTTTACTTGGTCAGCAAGTTTCAATATTCGTTACACTTAGAGTTACAGATTAGATTTACGTTGAGTTGGTAGACAAATCGAGTACAATTATCTCGTTAGAAGATGATTCGAGTACACTTAACACTTTACTTGGTCAACAAGTTTTCAATAATCGTTATACTCAGAGTTATAGATTAGTAATATGTTGAGTTTGAAGATTAATCGATTACGATTAACTCTTTAGTAGATGATTCAAGTACAATTAACACTTTACTTGGTCAGCAAGTTTTCAGTATTCGTTACACTTAGAGTTGCAGATTAGTTATATGTTGAGTTAGAAGATTAATCGAGTATCATTAAGTCTTTAGAAGATGATTCGAGTACAATTAACTCTTTACTTGGTCAACAAATTTTCAATATTCGTTACACTTAGAGTTATGGATTACTTTTATGTTGAGTTGGAAGACGAATCGAGTACAATTACCTCGTTAGAAGATGATTCGAGTACAGTTAACACTTTACTTAGTTAACAAGTTTTCAATAATCGTTAAACAAATTAATTTTATGTTGAGTTTGAAGACGAATCGAGTACAATTATCTCCTTAGAAGATGATTCGAGTACAATTAACACTTTACTTGGTTAACAATATTCAATAATTGTTGTACTTAGACTTACTGATTAGTTATATGTTGAGTTTGAAGATTAATCGATTACGATTAACTCTTTAGAAGATGATTCAAGTACAATTAATACTTTACTTGGTCAGCAAGTTTTCAATATTCGTTACACTTAGATTTACAGATTAATTTTATGTTGAGTTGGTAGACAAATCGAGTACAATTATCTCGTTAGAAGATGATTCGAGTACACTTAACACTTTACTTGGTCAACAAGTTTTCAATAATCGTTATACTCAGAGTTATAGATTAGTAATATGTTGAGATTGAAGATTAATCGATTACGATTAACTCATCAGAAGATGATTAGAGTACAATTAACTCTTTACTTGGTCAACAAGTTTTCAATAATCGTTACACTTAGAGTTACATATTAGTTATATGTTGAGATAGAAGATTAATCGAGTATCATTAAGTCTTTAGAAGATGATTCGAGTACAATTAACTCTTTACTTGGTCAACAAGTTTTCAATATTCGTTACACTAAGAGTTATGTATTAGTTTTATGTTGAGTTGGAAGACGAATCGAGTACAATTATCTCTTTAGAAGGTGATTCGAGTACAATTAACACTATACTTGGTTAACAAGTTTTCAATATTTGTTGTACTTAGACTTACTGATTAGTTATATGTTGAGTTTGAAGATTAATCGATTACGATTAACTCTTTAGAAGATGATTCTAGTACAATTAACACTTTACTTGGTCAGCAAGTTTCAATATTCGTTACACTTAGAGTTACAGATTAGTTTTACGTTGAGTTGGTAGACAAATCGAGTACAATTATCTCGTTAGAAGATGATTCGAGTACACTTAACACTTTACTTGGTCAACAAGTTTTCAATAATCGTTATACTCAGAGTTATAGATTAGTAATATGTTGAGTTTGAAGATTAATCGATTACGATTAACTCTTTAGTAGATGATTCAAGTACAATTAACACTTTACTTGGTCAGCAAGTTTTCAGTATTCGTTACACTTAGAGTTGCAGATTAGTTATATGTTGAGTTAGAAGATTAATCGAGTATCATTAAGTCTTTAGAAGATGATTCGAGTACAATTAACTCTTTACTTGGTCAACAAATTTTCAATATTCGTTACACTTAGAGTTATGGATTACTTTTATATTGAGTTGGAAGACGAATCGAGTACAATTACCTCGTTAGAAGATGATTCGAGTACACTTGACACTTCACTTAGTTAACAAGTTTTCAATAATCGTTAAACAAATTAATTTTATGTTGAGTTTGAAGACGAATCGAGTACAATTATCTCCTTAGAAGATGATTCGAGTACAATTAACACTTTACTTGGTTAACAATATTCAATAATTGTTGTACTTAGACTTACTATTTAGTTATATGTTGAGTTTGAAGATTAATCGATTACGATTAACTCTTTAGAAGATGATTCAAGTACAATTAATACTTTACTTGGTCAGCAAGTTTTCAATATTCGTTACACTTAGAGTTACAGATTAATTTTATGTTGAGTTGGTAGACAAATCGAGTACAATTATCTCGTTAGAAGATGATTCGAGTACACTTAACACTTTACTTGGTCAACAAGTTTTCAATAATCGTTATACTCAGAGTTATAGATTAGTAATATGTTGAGATTGAAGATTAATCGATTACGATTAACTCATCAGAAGATGATTAGAGTACAATTAACTCTTTACTTGGTCAACAAGTTTTCAATAATCGTTACACTTAGAGTTACAGATTAGTTATATGTTGAGTTAGAAGATTAATCGAGTATCATTAAGTCTTTAGAAGATGATTCGAGTGCAATTAACTCTTTACGTGGTCAACAAGTTTTCAATATTCGTTACACTTAGAGTTATGGATTAGTTTTATGTTGAGTTGGAAGACAAATCGAGTACAATTATCTCGTTAGAAGATGATTCGAGTACACTTAACACTTTACTTGGTCAACAAGTTTTCAATAATCGTTATACTCAGAGTTATAGATTAGTAATATGTTGAGATTGAAGATTAATCGATTACGATTAACTCATCAGAAGATGATTAGAGTACAATTAACTCTTTACTTGGTCAACAAGTTTTCAATAATCGTTACACTTAGAGTTACATATTAGTTATATGTTGAGATAGAAGATTAATCGAGTATCATTAAGTCTTTAGAAGATGATTCGAGTGCAATTAACTCTTTACGTGGTCAACAAGTTTTCAATATTCGTTACACTTAGAGTTATGGATTAGTTTTATGTTGAGTTGGAAGACAAATCGAGTACAATTATCTCGTTAGAAGATGATTCGAGTACACTTAACACTTTACTTGGTCAACAAGTTTTCAATAATCGTTATACTCAGAGTTATAGATTAGTAATATGTTGAGTTTGAAGATTAATCGATTACGATTAACTCATCAGAAGATGATTAGAGTACAATTAACTCTTTACTTGGTCAACAAGTTTTCAATAATCGTTACACTTAGAGTTACAGATTAGTTATATGTTGAGTTAGAAGATTAATCGAGTATCATTAAGTCTTTAGAAGATGATTCGAGTGCAATTAACTCTTTACGTGGTCAACAAGTTTTCAATATTCGTTACACTTAGAGTTATGGATTAGTTTTATGTTGAGTTGGAAGACAAATCGAGTACAATGATCTCTTTAGAAGATGATTCGAGTATAATTAACACTTTACTTGGTTAACAAGTATTCAATATCTGTTGTACTTAGACTTACTGATTAGTTATATGTTGAGTTTGAAGATTAATAGATTACGATTAACTCTTTAGAAGATGATTCAAGTACAATTAATACTTTACTTGGTCAGCAAGTTTTCAATATTCGTTACACTTAGAGTTACAGATTAGTTTTATGTTGAGTTGGAAGACAAATCGAGTACAATTATCTCGTTAGAAGATGATTCGAGTACACTTAACACTTTACTTGGTCAACAAGTTTTCAATAATCGTTATACTCAGAGTTATAGATTAGTAATATGTTGAGATTGAAGATTAATCGATTACGATTAACTCATCAGAAGATGATTAGAGTACAATTAACTCTTTACTTGGTCAACAAGTTTTCAATAATCGTTACACTTAGAGTTACATATTAGTTATATGTTGAGATAGAAGATTAATCGAGTATCATTAAGTCTTTAGAAGATGATTCGAGTACAATTAACTCTTTACTTGGTCAACAAGTTTTCAATATTCGTTACACTAAGAGTTATGTATTAGTTTTATGTTGAGTTGGAAGACGAATCGAGTACAATTATCTCTTTAGAAGGTGATTCGAGTACAATTAACACTATACTTGGTTAACAAGTTTTCAATATCTGTTGTACTTAGACTTACTGATTAGTTATATGTTGAGTTTGAAGATTAATCGATTACGATTAACTCTTTAGAAGATGATTCTAGTACAATTAACACTTTACTTGGTCAGCAAGTTTCAATATTCGTTACACTTAGAGTTACAGATTAGTTTTACGTTGAGTTGGTAGACAAATCGAGTACAATTATCTCGTTAGAAGATGATTCGAGTACACTTAACACTTTACTTGGTCAACAAGTTTTCAATAATCGTTATACTCAGAGTTATAGATTAGTAATATGTTGAGTTTGAAGATTAATCGATTACGATTAACTCTTTAGTAGATGATTCAAGTACAATTAACACTTTACTTGGTCAGCAAGTTTTCAGTATTCGTTACACTTAGAGTTGCAGATTAGTTATATGTTGAGTTAGAAGATTAATCGAGTATCATTAAGTCTTTAGAAGATGATTCGAGTACAATTAACTCTTTACTTTGTCAACAAATTTTCAATATTCGTTACACTTAGAGTTATGGATTACTTTTATATTGAGTTGGAAGACGAATCGAGTACAATTACCTCGTTAGAAGATGATTCGAGTACACTTGACACTTCACTTAGTTAACAAGTTTTCAATAATCGTTAAACAAATTAATTTTATGTTGAGTTTGAAGACGAATCGAGTACAATTATCTCCTTAGAAGATGATTCGAGTACAATTAACACTTTACTTGGTTAACAATATTCAATAATTGTTGTACTTAGACTTACTATTTAGTTATATGTTGAGTTTGAAGATTAATCGATTACGATTAACTCTTTAGAAGATGATTCAAGTACAATTAATACTTTACTTGGTCAGCAAGTTTTCAATATTCGTTACACTTAGAGTTACAGATTAATTTTATGTTGAGTTGGTAGACAAATCGAGTACAATTATCTCGTTAGAAGATGATTCGAGTACACTTAACACTTTACTTGGTCAACAAGTTTTCAATAATCGTTATACTCAGAGTTATAGATTAGTAATATGTTGAGATTGAAGATTAATCGATTACGATTAACTCATCAGAAGATGATTAGAGTACAATTAACTCTTTACTTGGTCAACAAGTTTTCAATAATCGTTACACTTAGAGTTACAGATTAGTTATATGTTGAGTTAGAAGATTAATCGAGTATCATTAAGTCTTTAGAAGATGATTCGAGTGCAATTAACTCTTTACGTGGTCAACAAGTTTTCAATATTCGTTACACTTAGAGTTATGGATTAGTTTTATGTTGAGTTGGAAGACAAATCGAGTACAATTATCTCGTTAGAAGATGATTCGAGTACACTTAACACTTTACTTGGTCAACAAGTTTTCAATAATCGTTATACTCAGAGTTATAGATTAGTAATATGTTGAGATTGAAGATTAATCGATTACGATTAACTCATCAGAAGATGATTAGAGTACAATTAACTCTTTACTTGGTCAACAAGTTTTCAATAATCGTTACACTTAGAGTTACATATTAGTTATATGTTGAGATAGAAGATTAATCGAGTATCATTAAGTCTTTAGAAGATGATTCGAGTACAATTAACTCTTTACTTGGTCAACAAGTTTTCAATATCTGTTGTACTTAGACTTACTGATTAGTTATATGTTGAGTTTGAAGATTAATCGATTACGATTAACTCTTTAGAAGATGATTCTAGTACAATTAACACTTTACTTGGTCAGCAAGTTTCAATATTCGTTACACTTAGAGTTACAGATTAGTTTTACGTTGAGTTGGTAGACAAATCGAGTACAATTATCTCGTTAGAAGATGATTCGAGTACACTTAACACTTTACTTGGTCAACAAGTTTTCAATAATCGTTATACTCAGAATTATAGATTAGTAATATGTTGAGTTTGAAGATTAATCGATTACGATTAACTCTTTAGTAGATGATTCAAGTACAATTAACACTTTACTTGGTCAGCAAGTTTTCAGTATTCGTTACACTTAGAGTTGCAGATTAGTTATATGTTGAGTTAGAAGATTAATCGAGTATCATTAAGTCTTTAGAAGATGATTCGAGTACAATTAACTCTTTACTTGGTCAACAAATTTTCAATATTCGTTACACTTAGAGTTATGGATTACTTTTATATTGAGTTGGAAGACGAATCGAGTACAATTACCTCGTTAGAAGATGATTCGAGTACACTTGACACTTCACTTAGTTAACAAGTTTTCAATAATCGTTAAACAAATTAATTTTATGTTGAGTTTGAAGACGAATCGAGTACAATTATCTCCTTAGAAGATGATTCGAGTACAATTAACACTTTACTTGGTTAACAATATTCAATAATTGTTGTACTTAGACTTACTATTTAGTTATATGTTGAGTTTGAAGATTAATCGATTACGATTAACTCTTTAGAAGATGATTCAAGTACAATTAATACTTTACTTGGTCAGCAAGTTTTCAATATTCGTTACACTTAGAGTTACAGATTAATTTTATGTTGAGTTGGTAGACAAATCGAGTACAATTATCTCGTTAGAAGATGATTCGAGTACACTTAACACTTTACTTGGTCAACAAGTTTTCAATAATCGTTATACTCAGAGTTATAGATTAGTAATATGTTGAGATTGAAGATTAATCGATTACGATTAACTCATCAGAAGATGATTAGAGTACAATTAACTCTTTACTTGGTCAACAAGTTTTCAATAATCGTTACACTTAGAGTTACAGATTAGTTATATGTTGAGTTAGAAGATTAATCGAGTATCATTAAGTCTTTAGAAGATGATTCGAGTGCAATTAACTCTTTACGTGGTCAACAAGTTTTCAATATTCGTTACACTTAGAGTTATGGATTAGTTTTATGTTGAGTTGGAAGACAAATCGAGTACAATTATCTCGTTAGAAGATGATTCGAGTACACTTAACACTTTACTTGGTCAACAAGTTTTCAATAATCGTTATACTCAGAGTTATAGATTAGTAATATGTTGAGATTGAAGATTAATCGATTACGATTAACTCATCAGAAGATGATTAGAGTACAATTAACTCTTTACTTGGTCAACAAGTTTTCAATAATCGTTACACTTAGAGTTACATATTAGTTATATGTTGAGATAGAAGATTAATCGAGTATCATTAAGTCTTTAGAAGATGATTCGAGTACAATTAACTCTTTACTTGGTCAACAAGTTTTCAATATCTGTTGTACTTAGACTTACTGATTAGTTATATGTTGAGTTTGAAGATTAATCGATTACGATTAACTCTTTAGAAGATGATTCTAGTACAATTAACACTTTACTTGGTCAGCAAGTTTCAATATTCGTTACACTTAGAGTTACAGATTAGTTTTACGTTGAGTTGGTAGACAAATCGAGTACAATTATCTCGTTAGAAGATGATTCGAGTACACTTAACACTTTACTTGGTCAACAAGTTTTCAATAATCGTTATACTCAGAATTATAGATTAGTAATATGTTGAGTTTGAAGATTAATCGATTACGATTAACTCTTTAGTAGATGATTCAAGTACAATTAACACTTTACTTGGTCAGCAAGTTTTCAGTATTCGTTACACTTAGAGTTGCAGATTAGTTATATGTTGAGTTAGAAGATTAATCGAGTATCATTAAGTCTTTAGAAGATGATTCGAGTACAATTAACTCTTTACTTGGTCAACAAATTTTCAATATTCGTTACACTTAGAGTTATGGATTACTTTTATATTGAGTTGGAAGACGAATCGAGTACAATTACCTCGTTAGAAGATGATTCGAGTACACTTGACACTTCACTTAGTTAACAAGTTTTCAATAATCGTTAAACAAATTAATTTTATGTTGAGTTTGAAGACGAATCGAGTACAATTATCTCCTTAGAAGATGATTCGAGTACAATTAACACTTTACTTGGTTAACAATATTCAATAATTGTTGTACTTAGACTTACTATTTAGTTATATGTTGAGTTTGAAGATTAATCGATTACGATTAACTCTTTAGAAGATGATTCAAGTACAATTAATACTTTACTTGGTCAGCAAGTTTTCAATATTCGTTACACTTAGAGTTACAGATTAATTTTATGTTGAGTTGGTAGACAAATCGAGTACAATTATCTCGTTAGAAGATGATTCGAGTACACTTAACACTTTACTTGGTCAACAAGTTTTCAATAATCGTTATACTCAGAGTTATAGATTAGTAATATGTTGAGATTGAAGATTAATCGATTACGATTAACTCATCAGAAGATGATTAGAGTACAATTAACTCTTTACTTGGTCAACAAGTTTTCAATAATCGTTACACTTAGAGTTACAGATTAGTTATATGTTGAGTTAGAAGATTAATCGAGTATCATTAAGTCTTTAGAAGATGATTCGAGTGCAATTAACTCTTTACGTGGTCAACAAGTTTTCAATATTCGTTACACTTAGAGTTATGGATTAGTTTTATGTTGAGTTGGAAGACAAATCGAGTACAATTATCTCGTTAGAAGATGATTCGAGTACACTTAACACTTTACTTGGTCAACAAGTTTTCAATAATCGTTATACTCAGAGTTATAGATTAGTAATATGTTGAGATTGAAGATTAATCGATTACGATTAACTCATCAGAAGATGATTAGAGTACAATTAACTCTTTACTTGGTCAACAAGTTTTCAATAATCGTTACACTTAGAGTTACATATTAGTTATATGTTGAGATAGAAGATTAATCGAGTATCATTAAGTCTTTAGAAGATGATTCGAGTACAATTAACTCTTTACTTGGTCAACAAGTTTTCAATATCTGTTGTACTTAGACTTACTGATTAGTTATATGTTGAGTTTGAAGATTAATCGATTACGATTAACTCTTTAGAAGATGATTCTAGTACAATTAACACTTTACTTGGTCAGCAAGTTTCAATATTCGTTACACTTAGAGTTACAGATTAGTTTTACGTTGAGTTGGTAGACAAATCGAGTACAATTATCTCGTTAGAAGATGATTCGAGTACACTTAACACTTTACTTGGTCAACAAGTTTTCAATAATCGTTATACTCAGAGTTATAGATTAGTAATATGTTGAGTTTGAAGATTAATCGATTACGATTAACTCTTTAGTAGATGATTCAAGTACAATTAACACTTTACTTGGTCAGCAAGTTTTCAGTATTCGTTACACTTAGAGTTGCAGATTAGTTATATGTTGAGTTAGAAGATTAATCGAGTATCATTAAGTCTTTAGAAGATGATTCGAGTACAATTAACTCTTTACTTGGTCAACAAATTTTCAATATTCGTTACACTTAGAGTTATGGATTACTTTTATATTGAGTTGGAAGACGAATCGAGTACAATTACCTCGTTAGAAGATGATTCGAGTACACTTGACACTTCACTTAGTTAACAAGTTTTCAATAATCGTTAAACAAATTAATTTTATGTTGAGTTTGAAGACGAATCGAGTACAATTATCTCCTTAGAAGATGATTCGAGTACAATTAACACTTTACTTGGTTAACAATATTCAATAATTGTTGTACTTAGACTTACTATTTAGTTATATGTTGAGTTTGAAGATTAATCGATTACGATTAACTCTTTAGAAGATGATTCAAGTACAATTAATACTTTACTTGGTCAGCAAGTTTTCAATATTCGTTACACTTAGAGTTACAGATTAATTTTATGTTGAGTTGGTAGACAAATCGAGTACAATTATCTCGTTAGAAGATGATTCGAGTACACTTAACACTTTACTTGGTCAACAAGTTTTCAATAATCGTTATACTCAGAGTTATAGATTAGTAATATGTTGAGATTGAAGATTAATCGATTACGATTAACTCATCAGAAGATGATTAGAGTACAATTAACTCTTTACTTGGTCAACAAGTTTTCAATAATCGTTACACTTAGAGTTACAGATTAGTTATATGTTGAGTTAGAAGATTAATCGAGTATCATTAAGTCTTTAGAAGATGATTCGAGTGCAATTAACTCTTTACGTGGTCAACAAGTTTTCAATATTCGTTACACTTAGAGTTATGGATTAGTTTTATGTTGAGTTGGAAGACAAATCGAGTACAATTATCTCGTTAGAAGATGATTCGAGTACACTTAACACTTTACTTGGTCAACAAGTTTTCAATAATCGTTATACTCAGAGTTATAGATTAGTAATATGTTGAGATTGAAGATTAATCGATTACGATTAACTCATCAGAAGATGATTAGAGTACAATTAACTCTTTACTTGGTCAACAAGTTTTCAATAATCGTTACACTTAGAGTTACATATTAGTTATATGTTGAGATAGAATATTAATCGAGTATCATTAAGTCTTTAGAAGATGATTCGAGTACAATTAACTCTTTACTTGGTCAACAAGTTTTCAATATTCGTTACACTAAGAGTTATGTATTAGTTTTATGTTGAGTTGGAAGACGAATCGAGTACAATTATCTCTTTAGAAGGTGATTCGAGTACAATTAACACTATACTTGGTTAACAAGTTTTCAATATCTGTTGTACTTAGACTTACTGATTAGTTATATGTTGAGTTTGAAGATTAATCGATTACGATTAACTCTTTAGAAGATGATTCTAGTACAATTAACACTTTACTTGGTCAGCAAGTTTCAATATTCGTTACACTTAGAGTTACAGATTAGTTTTACGTTGAGTTGGTAGACAAATCGAGTACAATTATCTCGTTAGAAGATGATTCGAGTACACTTAACACTTTACTTGGTCAACAAGTTTTCAATAATCGTTATACTCAGAGTTATAGATTAGTAATATGTTGAGTTTGAAGATTAATCGATTACGATTAACTCTTTAGTAGATGATTCAAGTACAATTAACACTTTACTTGGTCAGCAAGTTTTCAGTATTCGTTACACTTAGAGTTGCAGATTAGTTATATGTTGAGTTAGAAGATTAATCGAGTATCATTAAGTCTTTAGAAGATGATTCGAGTACAATTAACTCTTTACTTGGTCAACAAATTTTCAATATTCGTTACACTTAGAGTTATGGATTACTTTTATATTGAGTTGGAAGACGAATCGAGTACAATTACCTCGTTAGAAGATGATTCGAGTACACTTGACACTTCACTTAGTTAACAAGTTTTCAATAATCGTTAAACAAATTAATTTTATGTTGAGTTTGAAGACGAATCGAGTACAATTATCTCCTTAGAAGATGATTCGAGTACAATTAACACTTTACTTGGTTAACAATATTCAATAATTGTTGTACTTAGACTTACTATTTAGTTATATGTTGAGTTTGAAGATTAATCGATTACGATTAACTCTTTAGAAGATGATTCAAGTACAATTAATACTTTACTTGGTCAGCAAGTTTTCAATATTCGTTACACTTAGAGTTACAGATTAATTTTATGTTGAGTTGGTAGACAAATCGAGTACAATTATCTCGTTAGAAGATGATTCGAGTACACTTAACACTTTACTTGGTCAACAAGTTTTCAATAATCGTTATACTCAGAGTTATAGATTAGTAATATGTTGAGATTGAAGATTAATCGATTACGATTAACTCATCAGAAGATGATTAGAGTACAATTAACTCTTTACTTGGTCAACAAGTTTTCAATAATCGTTACACTTAGAGTTACAGATTAGTTATATGTTGAGTTAGAAGATTAATCGAGTATCATTAAGTCTTTAGAAGATGATTCGAGTGCAATTAACTCTTTACGTGGTCAACAAGTTTTCAATATTCGTTACACTTAGAGTTATGGATTAGTTTTATGTTGAGTTGGAAGACAAATCGAGTACAATTATCTCTTTAGAAGATGATTCGAGTATAATTAACACTTTACTTGGTTAACAAGTATTCAATATCTGTTGTACTTAGACTTACTGATTAGTTATATGTTGAGTTTGAAGATTAATCGATTACGATTAACTCTTTAGAAGATGATTCAAGTACAATTAATACTTTACTTGGTCAGCAAGTTTTCAATATTCGTTACACTTAGAGTTACAGATTAGTTTTATGTTGAGTTGGTAGACAAATCGAGTACTATTATCTCGTTAGAAGATGATTCGAGTACACTTAACACTTTACTTGGTCAACAAGTTTTCAATAATCGTTATACTCAGAGTTATATATTAGTAATATGTTGAGATTGAAGATTAATCGATTACGATTAACTCTTCAGAAGATGATTAGAGTACAATTAACTCTTTACTTGGTCAACAAGTTTTCAATATTCGTTACACTTAGAGTTACAGATTAGTTATATGTTGAGTTAGAAGATTAATCGAGTATCATTAAGTCTTTAGAAGATGATTCGAGTACAATTAACTCTTTACTTGGTCAACAAGTTTTCAATATTCGTTACACTTAGAGTTATGGATTAGTTTTATGTTGAGTTGGAAGACAAATCGAGTACAATTATCTCTTTAGAAGATGATTCGAGTATAATTAACACTTTACTTGGTTAACAAGTATTCAATATCTGTTGTACTTAGACTTACTGATTAGTTATATGTTGAGTTTGAAGATTAATCGATTACGATTAACTCTTTAGAAGATGATTCTAGTACAATTAACACTTTACTTGGTCAGCAAGTTTTCAATATTCGTTACACTTAGAGTTACAGATTAGTTTTATGTTGAGTTGGTAGACAAATCGAGTACAATTATCTCGTTAGAAGATGATTCGAGTACACTTAACACTTTACTTGGTCAACAAGTTTTCAATAATCGTTATACTCAGAGTTATAGATTAGTAATATGTTGAGTTTGAAGATTAATCGATTACGATTAACTCTTTAGTAGATGATTCAAGTACAATTAACACTTTACTTGGTCAACAAGTTTTCAATATTCGTTACACTAAGAGTTATGTATTAGTTTTATGTTGAGTTGGAAGACGAATCGAGTACAATTATCTCTTTAGAAGGTGATTCGAGTACAATTAACACTATACTTGGTTAACAAGTATTCAATATCTGTTGTACTTAGACTTACTGATTAGTTATATGTTGAGTTTGAAGATTAATCGATTACGATTAACTCTTTAGAAGATGATTCTAGTACAATTAATACTTTACTTGGTCAGCAAGTTTTCAATATTCGTTACACTTAGATTTACAGATTAATTTTATGTTGAGTTGGTAGACAAATCGAGTACAATTATCTCGTTAGAAGATGATTCGAGTACACTTAACACTTTACTTGGTCAACAAGTTTTCAATAATCGTTATACTCAGAGTTATAGATTAGTAATATGTTGAGATTGAAGATTAATCGATTACGATTAACTCATCAGAAGATGATTAGAGTACAATTAACTCTTTACTTGGTCAACAAGTTTTCAATAATCGTTACACTTAGAGTTACATATTAGTTATATGTTGAGATAGAAGATTAATCGAGTATCATTAAGTCTTTAGAAGATGATTCGAGTACAATTAACTCTTTACTTGGTCAACAAGTTTTCAATATTCGTTACACTAAGAGTTATGTATTAGTTTTATGTTGAGTTGGAAGACGAATCGAGTACAATTATCTCTTTAGAAGGTGATTCGAGTACAATTAACACTATACTTGGTTAACAAGTTTTCAATATCTGTTGTACTTAGACTTACTGATTAGTTATATGTTGAGTTTGAAGATTAATCGATTACGATTAACTCTTTAGAAGATGATTCTAGTACAATTAACACTTTACTTGGTCAGCAAGTTTCAATATTCGTTACACTTAGAGTTACAGATTAGTTTTACGTTGAGTTGGTAGACAAATCGAGTACAATTATCTCGTTAGAAGATGATTCGAGTACACTTAACACTTTACTTGGTCAACAAGTTTTCAATAATCGTTATACTCAGAGTTATAGATTAGTAATATGTTGAGTTTGAAGATTAATCGATTACGATTAACTCTTTAGTAGATGATTCAAGTACAATTAACACTTTACTTGGTCAGCAAGTTTTCAGTATTCGTTACACTTAGAGTTGCAGATTAGTTATATGTTGAGTTAGAAGATTAATCGAGTATCATTAAGTCTTTAGAAGATGATTCGAGTACAATTAACTCTTTACTTGGTCAACAAATTTTCAATATTCGTTACACTTAGAGTTATGGATTACTTTTATGTTGAGTTGGAAGACGAATCGAGTACAATTACCTCGTTAGAAGATGATTCGAGTACACTTGACACTTCACTTAGTTAACAAGTTTTCAATAATCGTTAAACAAATTAATTTTATGTTGAGTTTGAAGACGAATCGAGTACAATTATCTCCTTAGAAGATGATTCGAGTACAATTAACACTTTACTTGGTTAACAATATTCAATAATTGTTGTACTTAGACTTACTGATTAGTTATATGTTGAGTTTGAAGATTAATCGATTACGATTAACTCTTTAGAAGATGATTCAAGTACAATTAATACTTTACTTGGTCAGCAAGTTTTCAATATTCGTTACACTTAGATTTACAGATTAATTTTATGTTGAGTTGGTAGACAAATCGAGTACAATTATCTCGTTAGAAGATGATTCGAGTACACTTAACACTTTACTTGGTCAACAAGTTTTCAATAATCGTTATACTCAGAGTTATAGATTAGTAATATGTTGAGATTGAAGATTAATCGATTACGATTAACTCATCAGAAGATGATTAGAGTACAATTAACTCTTTACTTGGTCAACAAGTTTTCAATAATCGTTACACTTAGAGTTACATATTAGTTATATGTTGAGATAGAAGATTAATCGAGTATCATTAAGTCTTTAGAAGATGATTCGAGTACAATTAACTCTTTACTTGGTCAACAAGTTTTCAATATTCGTTACACTAAGAGTTATGTATTAGTTTTATGTTGAGTTGGAAGACGAATCGAGTACAATTATCTCTTTAGAAGGTGATTCGAGTACAATTAACACTATACTTGGTTAACAAGTTTTCAATATCTGTTGTACTTAGACTTACTGATTAGTTATATGTTGAGTTTGAAGATTAATCGATTACGATTAACTCTTTAGAAGATGATTCTAGTACAATTAACACTTTACTTGGTCAGCAAGTTTCAATATTCGTTACACTTAGAGTTACAGATTAGTTTTACGTTGAGTTGGTAGACAAATCGAGTACAATTATCTCGTTAGAAGATGATTCGAGTACACTTAACACTTTACTTGGTCAACAAGTTTTCAATAATCGTTATACTCAGAGTTATAGATTAGTAATATGTTGAGTTTGAAGATTAATCGATTACGATTAACTCTTTAGTAGATGATTCAAGTACAATTAACACTTTACTTGGTCAGCAAGTTTTCAGTATTCGTTACACTTAGAGTTGCAGATTAGTTATATGTTGAGTTAGAAGATTAATCGAGTATCATTAAGTCTTTAGAAGATGATTCGAGTACAATTAACTCTTTACTTGGTCAACAAATTTTCAATATTCGTTACACTTAGAGTTATGGATTACTTTTATGTTGAGTTGGAAGACGAATCGAGTACAATTACCTCGTTAGAAGATGATTCGAGTACACTTGACACTTCACTTAGTTAACAAGTTTTCAATAATCGTTAAACAAATTAATTTTATGTTGAGTTTGAAGACGAATCGAGTACAATTATCTCCTTAGAAGATGATTCGAGTACAATTAACACTTTACTTGGTTAACAATATTCAATAATTGTTGTACTTAGACTTACTGATTAGTTATATGTTGAGTTTGAAGATTAATCGATTACGATTAACTCTTTAGAAGATGATTCAAGTACAATTAATACTTTACTTGGTCAGCAAGTTTTCAATATTCGTTACACTTAGATTTACAGATTAATTTTATGTTGAGTTGGTAGACAAATCGAGTACAATTATCTCGTTAGAAGATGATTCGAGTACACTTAACACTTTACTTGGTCAACAAGTTTTCAATAATCGTTATACTCAGAGTTATAGATTAGTAATATGTTGAGATTGAAGATTAATCGATTACGATTAACTCATCAGAAGATGATTAGAGTACAATTAACTCTTTACTTGGTCAACAAGTTTTCAATAATCGTTACACTTAGAGTTACATATTAGTTATATGTTGAGATAGAAGATTAATCGAGTATCATTAAGTCTTTAGAAGATGATTCGAGTACAATTAACTCTTTACTTGGTCAACAAGTTTTCAATATTCGTTACACTAAGAGTTATGTATTAGTTTTATGTTGAGTTGGAAGACGAATCGAGTACAATTATCTCTTTAGAAGGTGATTCGAGTACAATTAACACTATACTTGGTTAACAAGTTTTCAATATCTGTTGTACTTAGACTTACTGATTAGTTATATGTTGAGTTTGAAGATTAATCGATTACGATTAACTCTTTAGAAGATGATTCTAGTACAATTAACACTTTACTTGGTCAGCAAGTTTCAATATTCGTTACACTTAGAGTTACAGATTAGTTTTATGTTGAGTTGGTAGACAAATCGAGTACTATTATCTCGTTAGAAGATGATTCGAGTACACTTAACACTTTACTTGGTCAACAAGTTTTCAATAATCGTTATACTCAGAGTTATATATTAGTAATATGTTGAGATTGAAGATTAATCGATTACGATTAACTCTTCAGAAGATGATTAGAGTACAATTAACTCTTTACTTGGTCAACAAGTTTTCAATATTCGTTACACTTAGAGTTACAGATTAGTTATATGTTGAGTTAGAAGATTAATCGAGTATCATTAAGTCTTTAGAAGATGATTCGAGTACAATTAACTCTTTACTTGGTCAACAAGTTTTCAATATTCGTTACACTTAGAGTTATGGATTAGTTTTATGTTGAGTTGGAAGACAAATCGAGTACAATTATCTCTTTAGAAGATGATTCGAGTATAATTAACACTTTACTTGGTTAACAAGTATTCAATATCTGTTGTACTTAGACTTACTGATTAGTTATATGTTGAGTTTGAAGATTAATCGATTACGATTAACTCTTTAGAAGATGATTCTAGTACAATTAACACTTTACTTGGTCAGCAAGTTTTCAATATTCGTTACACTTAGAGTTACAGATTAGTTTTATGTTGAGTTGGTAGACAAATCGAGTACAATTATCTCGTTAGAAGATGATTCGAGTACACTTAACACTTTACTTGGTCAACAAGTTTTCAATAATCGTTATACTCAGAGTTATAGATTAGTAATATGTTGAGTTTGAAGATTAATCGATTACGATTAACTCTTTAGTAGATGATTCAAGTACAATTAACACTTTACTTGGTCAACAAGTTTTCAATATTCGTTACACTAAGAGTTATGTATTAGTTTTATGTTGAGTTGGAAGACGAATCGAGTACAATTATCTCTTTAGAAGGTGATTCGAGTACAATTAACACTATACTTGGTTAACAAGTATTCAATATCTGTTGTACTTAGACTTACTGATTAGTTATATGTTGAGTTTGAAGATTAATCGATTACGATTAACTCTTTAGAAGATGATTCTAGTACAATTAATACTTTACTTGGTCAGCAAGTTTTCAATATTCGTTACACTTAGATTTACAGATTAATTTTATGTTGAGTTGGTAGACAAATCGAGTACAATTATCTCGTTAGAAGATGATTCGAGTACACTTAACACTTTACTTGGTCAACAAGTTTTCAATAATCGTTATACTCAGAGTTATAGATTAGTAATATGTTGAGATTGAAGATTAATCGATTACGATTAACTCATCAGAAGATGATTAGAGTACAATTAACTCTTTACTTGGTCAACAAGTTTTCAATAATCGTTACACTTAGAGTTACATATTAGTTATATGTTGAGATAGAAGATTAATCGAGTATCATTAAGTCTTTAGAAGATGATTCGAGTACAATTAACTCTTTACTTGGTCAACAAGTTTTCAATATTCGTTACACTAAGAGTTATGTATTAGTTTTATGTTGAGTTGGAAGACGAATCGAGTACAATTATCTCTTTAGAAGGTGATTCGAGTACAATTAACACTATACTTGGTTAACAAGTTTTCAATATCTGTTGTACTTAGACTTACTGATTAGTTATATGTTGAGTTTGAAGATTAATCGATTACGATTAACTCTTTAGAAGATGATTCTAGTACAATTAACACTTTACTTGGTCAGCAAGTTTCAATATTCGTTACACTTAGAGTTACAGATTAGTTTTACGTTGAGTTGGTAGACAAATCGAGTACAATTATCTCGTTAGAAGATGATTCGAGTACACTTAACACTTTACTTGGTCAACAAGTTTTCAATAATCGTTATACTCAGAGTTATAGATTAGTAATATGTTGAGTTTGAAGATTAATCGATTACGATTAACTCTTTAGTAGATGATTCAAGTACAATTAACACTTTACTTGGTCAGCAAGTTTTCAGTATTCGTTACACTTAGAGTTGCAGATTAGTTATATGTTGAGTTAGAAGATTAATCGAGTATCATTAAGTCTTTAGAAGATGATTCGAGTACAATTAACTCTTTACTTGGTCAACAAATTTTCAATATTCGTTACACTTAGAGTTATGGATTACTTTTATGTTGAGTTGGAAGACGAATCGAGTACAATTACCTCGTTAGAAGATGATTCGAGTACACTTGACACTTCACTTAGTTAACAAGTTTTCAATAATCGTTAAACAAATTAATTTTATGTTGAGTTTGAAGACGAATCGAGTACAATTATCTCCTTAGAAGATGATTCGAGTACAATTAACACTTTACTTGGTTAACAATATTCAATAATTGTTGTACTTAGACTTACTGATTAGTTATATGTTGAGTTTGAAGATTAATCGATTACGATTAACTCTTTAGAAGATGATTCAAGTACAATTAATACTTTACTTGGTCAGCAAGTTTTCAATATTCGTTACACTTAGATTTACAGATTAATTTTATGTTGAGTTGGTAGACAAATCGAGTACAATTATCTCGTTAGAAGATGATTCGAGTACACTTAACACTTTACTTGGTCAACAAGTTTTCAATAATCGTTATACTCAGAGTTATAGATTAGTAATATGTTGAGATTGAAGATTAATCGATTACGATTAACTCATCAGAAGATGATTAGAGTACAATTAACTCTTTACTTGGTCAACAAGTTTTCAATAATCGTTACACTTAGAGTTACATATTAGTTATATGTTGAGATAGAAGATTAATCGAGTATCATTAAGTCTTTAGAAGATGATTCGAGTACAATTAACTCTTTACTTGGTCAACAAGTTTTCAATATTCGTTACACTAAGAGTTATGTATTAGTTTTATG
Source organism: Scutellaria galericulata (assembly GCA_946896805.1). Lineage (NCBI taxonomy): Eukaryota > Viridiplantae > Streptophyta > Magnoliopsida > Lamiales > Lamiaceae > Scutellaria > Scutellaria galericulata. The sequence goes on from OX335795.1 coordinate 9,152,891, forward strand.
TTGAGTTGGAAGACGAATCGAGTACAATTATCTCTTTAGAAGGTGATTCGAGTACAATTAACACTATACTTGGTTAACAAGTTTTCAATATCTGTTGTACTTAGACTTACTGATTAGTTATATGTTGAGTTTGAAGATTAATCGATTACGATTAACTCTTTAGAAGATGATTCTAGTACAATTAACACTTTACTTGGTCAGCAAGTTTCAATATTCGTTACACTTAGAGTTACAGATTAGTTTTACGTTGAGTTGGTAGACAAATCGAGTACAATTATCTCGTTAGAAGATGATTCGAGTACACTTAACACTTTACTTGGTCAACAAGTTTTCAATAATCGTTATACTCAGAGTTATAGATTAGTAATATGTTGAGTTTGAAGATTAATCGATTACGATTAACTCTTTAGTAGATGATTCAAGTACAATTAACACTTTACTTGGTCAGCAAGTTTTCAGTATTCGTTACACTTAGAGTTGCAGATTAGTTATATGTTGAGTTAGAAGATTAATCGAGTATCATTAAGTCTTTAGAAGATGATTCGAGTACAATTAACTCTTTACTTGGTCAACAAATTTTCAATATTCGTTACACTTAGAGTTATGGATTACTTTTATGTTGAGTTGGAAGACGAATCGAGTACAATTACCTCGTTAGAAGATGATTCGAGTACACTTGACACTTCACTTAGTTAACAAGTTTTCAATAATCGTTAAACAAATAAATTTTATGTTGAGTTTGAAGACGAATCGAGTACAATTATCTCCTTAGAAGATGATTCGAGTACAATTAACACTTTACTTGGTTAACAATATTCAATAATTGTTGTACTTAGACTTACTATTTAGTTATATGTTGAGTTTGAAGATTAATCGATTACGATTAACTCTTTAGAAGATGATTCAAGTACAATTAATACTTTACTTGGTCAGCAAGTTTTCAATATTCGTTACACTTAGAGTTACAGATTAATTTTATGTTGAGTTGGTAGACAAATCGAGTACAATTATCTCGTTAGAAGATGATTCGAGTACACTTAACACTTTACTTGGTCAACAAGTTTTCAATAATCGTTATACTCAGAGTTATAGATTAGTAATATGTTGAGATTGAAGATTAATCGATTACGATTAACTCATCAGAAGATGATTAGAGTACAATTAACTCTTTACTTGGTCAACAAGTTTTCAATAATCGTTACACTTAGAGTTACAGATTAGTTATATGTTGAGTTAGAAGATTAATCGAGTATCATTAAGTCTTTAGAAGATGATTCGAGTACAATTAACTCTTTACTTGGTCAACAAGTTTTCAATATTCGTTACACTTAGAGTTATGGATTAGTTTTATGTTGAGTTGGAAGACAAATCGAGTACAATTATCTCTTTAGAAGATGATTCGAGTATAATTAACACTTTACTTGGTTAACAAGTATTCAATATCTGTTGTACTTAGACTTACTGATTAGTTATATGTTGAGTTTGAAGATTAATCGATTACGATTAACTCTTTAGAAGATGATTCAAGTACAATTAATACTTTACTTGGTCAGCAAGTTTTCAATATTCGTTACACTTAGAGTTACAGATTAGTTTTATGTTGAGTTGGTAGACAAATCGAGTACTATTATCTCGTTAGAAGATGATTCGAGTACACTTAACACTTTACTTGGTCAACAAGTTTTCAATAATCGTTATACTCAGAGTTATATATTAGTAATATGTTGAGATTGAAGATTAATCGATTACGATTAACTCATCAGAAGATGATTAGAGTACAATTAACTCTTTACTTGGTCAACAAGTTTTCAATAATCGTTACACTTAGAGTTACAGATTAGTTATATGTTGAGTTAGAAGATTAATCGAGTATCATTAAGTCTTTAGAAGATGATTCGAGTACAATTAACTCTTTACTTGGTCAACAAGTTTTCAATATTCGTTACACTTAGAGTTATGGATTAGTTTTATGTTGAGTTGGAAGACAAATCGAGTACAATTATCTCTTTAGAAGATGATTCGAGTATAATTAACACTTTACTTGGTTAACAAGTATTCAATATCTGTTGTACTTAGACTTACTGATTAGTTATATGTTGAGTTTGAAGATTAATCGATTACGATTAACTCTTTAGAAGATGATTCTAGTACAATTAACAGTTTACTTGGTCAGCAAGTTTTCAATATTCGTTACACTTAGAGTTACAGATTAGTTTTATGTTGAGTTGGTAGACAAATCGAGTACAATTATCTCGTTAGAAGATGATTCGAGTACACTTAACACTTTACTTGGTCAACAAGTTTTCAATAATCGTTATACTCAGAGTTATAGATTAGTAATATGTTGAGTTTGAAGATTAATCGATTACGATTAACTCTTTAGTAGATGATTCAAGTACAATTAACACTTTACTTGGTCAACAAGTTTTCAATATTCGTTACACTAAGAGTTATGTATTAGTTTTATGTTGAGTTGGAAGACGAATCGAGTACAATTATCTCTTTAGAAGGTGATTCGAGTACAATTAACACTATACTTGGTTAACAAGTATTCAATATCTGTTGTACTTAGACTTACTGATTAGTTATATGTTGAGTTTGAAGATTAATCGATTACGATGAACTCTTTAGAAGATGATTCTAGTACAATTAACACTTTACTTGGTCAGCAAGTTTTCAATATTCGTTACACTTAGAGTTACAGATTAGTTTTACGTTGAGTTGGTAGACAAATTGAGTACAATTATCTCGTTAGAAGATGATTCGAGTACACTTAACACTTTACTTGGTCAACAAGTTTTCAATAATCGTTATACTCAGAGTTACAGATTAGTAATATGTTGAGTTTGAAGATTTATCGATTAAGATTAACTCTTTAGTAGATGATTCAAGTACAATTAACACTTTACTTGGTCAGCAAGTTTTCAGTATTCGTTACACTTAAAGTCGCAGATTAGTTATATGTTGAGTTAGAAGATTAATCGAGTATCATTAAGTCTTTAGAAGATGATTCGAGTACAATTAACTCTTTACTTGGTCAACAAATTTTCAATATTCGTTACACTTAGAGTTATGGATTACTTTTATGTTCAGTTGGAAGACGAATCGAGTACAATTACCTCGTTAGAAGATGATTCGAGTACACTTAACACTTTACTTAGTTAACAAGTTTTCAATAATCGTTAAACAAATTAATTTTATGTTGAGTTTGAAGACGAATCGAGTACAATTATCTCCTTAGAAGATGATTCGAGTACAATTAACACTTTACTTGGTTAACAATATTCAATAATTGTTGTACTTAGACTTACTGATTAGTTATATGTTGAGTTTGAAGATTAATCGATTACGATTAACTCTTTAGAAGATGATTCAAGTACAATTAATACTTTACTTGGTCAGCAAGTTTTCAATATTCGTTACACTTAGATTTACAGATTAATTTTATGTTGAGTTGGTAGACAAATCGAGTACAATTATCTCGTTAGAAGATGATTCGAGTACACTTAACACTTTACTTGGTCAACAAGTTTTCAATAATCGTTATACTCAGAGTTATAGATTAGTAATATGTTGAGATTGAAGATTAATCGATTACGATTAACTCATCAGAAGATGATTAGAGTACAATTAACTCTTTACTTGGTCAACAAGTTTTCAATAATCGTTACACTTAGAGTTACAGATTAGTTATATGTTGAGATAGAAGATTAATCGAGTATCATTAAGTCTTTAGAAGATGATTCGAGTACAATTAACTCTTTACTTGGTCAACAAGTTTTCAATATTCGTTACACTAAGAGTTATGTATTAGTTTTATGTTGAGTTGGAAGACGAATCGAGTACAATTATCTCTTTAGAAGGTGATTCGAGTACAATTAACACTATACTTGGTTAACAAGTTTTCAATATCTGTTGTACTTAGACTTACTGATTAGTTATATGTTGAGTTTGAAGATTAATCGATTACGATTAACTCTTTAGAAGATGATTCTAGTACAATTAACACTTTACTTGGTCAGCAAGTTTTCAATATTCGTTACACTTAGAGTCACAGATTAGTTTTATGTTGAGTTGGTAGACAAATCGAGTACAATTATCTCGTTAGAAGATGATTCGAGTACACTTAACACTTTACTTGGTCAACAAGTTTTCAATAATCGTTATACTCAGAGTTATAGATTAGTAATATGTTGAGTTTGAAGATTAATCGATTACGATTAACTCTTTAGTAGATGATTCAAGTACAATTAACACTTTACTTGGTCAGCAAGTTTTCAGTATTCGTTACACTTAGAGTTGCAGATTAGTTATATGTTGAGTTAGAAGATTAATCGAGTATCATTAAGTCTTTAGAAGATGATTCGAGTACAATTAACTCTTTACTTGGTCAACAAATTTTCAATATTAGTTACACTTAGAGTTATGGATTAGTTTTATGTTGAGTTGGAAGACAAATCGAGTACAATTATCTCTTTAGAAGATGATTCGAGTATAATTAACACTTTACTTGGTTAACAAGTATTCAATATCTGTTGTACTTAGACTTACTGATTAGTTATATGTTGAGTTTGAAGATTAATCGATTACGATTAACTCTTTAGAAGATGATTCAAGTACAATTAATACTTTACTTGGTCAGCAAGTTTTCAATATTCGTTACACTTAGAGTTACAGATTAGTTTTATGTTGAGTTGGTAGACAAATCGAGTACTATTATCTCGTTAGAAGATGATTCGAGTACACTTAACACTTTACTTGGTCAACAAGTTTTCAATAATCGTTATACTCAGAGTTATATATTAGTAATATGTTGAGATTGAAGATTAATCGATTACGATTAACTCATCAGAAGATGATTAGAGTACAATTAACTCTTTACTTGGTCAACAAGTTTTCAATAATCGTTACACTTAGAGTTACAGATTAGTTATATGTTGAGTTAGAAGATTAATCGAGTATCATTAAGTCTTTAGAAGATGATTCGAGTGCAATTAACTCTTTACGTGGTCAACAAGTTTTCAATATTCGTTACACTTAGAGTTATGGATTAGTTTTATGTTGAGTTGGAAGACAAATCGAGTACAATTATCTCTTTAGAAGATGATTCGAGTATAATTAACACTTTACTTGGTTAACAAGTATTCAATATCTGTTGTACTTAGACTTACTGATTAGTTATATGTTGAGTTTGAAGATTAATCGATTACGATTAACTCTTTAGAAGATGATTCAAGTACAATTAATACTTTACTTGGTCAGCAAGTTTTCAATATTCGTTACACTTAGAGTTACAGATTACTTTTATGTTGAGTTGGTAGACAAATCGAGTACAATTATCTCGTTAGAAGATGATTCGAGTACACTTAACACTTTACTTGGTCAACAAGTTTTCAATAATCGTTATACTCAGAGTTATAGATTAGTAATATGTTGAGATTGAAGATTAATCGATTACGATTAACTCATCAGAAGATGATTAGAGTACAATTAACTCTTTACTTGGTCAACAAGTTTTCAATAATCGTTACACTTAGAGTTACAGATTAGTTATATGTTGAGTTAGAAGATTAATCGAGTATCATTAAGTCTTTAGAAGATGATTCGAGTGCAATTAACTCTTTACTTGGTCAACAAATTTTCAATATTCGTTACACTTAGAGTTATGGATTACTTTTATGTTGAGTTGGAAGACGAATCGAGTACAATTACCTCGTTAGAAGATGATTCGAGTACACTTAACACTTTACTTAGTTAACAAGTTTTCAATAATCGTTAAACAAATTAATTTTATGTTGAGTTTGAAGACGAATCGAGTACAATTATCTCCTTAGAAGATGATTCGATTACAATTAACACTTTACTTGGTTAACAATATTCAATAATTGTTGTACTTAGACTTACTATTTAGTTATATGTTGAGTTTGAAGATTAATCGATTACGATTAACTCTTTAGAAGATGATTCAAGTACAATTAATACTTTACTTGGTCAGCAAGTTTTCAATATTCGTTACACTTAGAGTTACAGATTAATTTTATGTTGAGTTGGTAGACAAATCGAGTACAATTATCTCGTTAGAAGATGATTCGAGTACACTTAACACTTTACTTGGTCAACAAGTTTTCAATAATCGTTATACTCAGAGTTATAGATTAGTAATATGTTGAGATTGAAGATTAATCGATTACGATTAACTCATCAGAAGATGATTAGAGTACAATTAACTCTTTACTTGGTCAACAAGTTTTCAATAATCGTTACACTTAGAGTTACAGATTAGTTATATGTTGAGTTAGAAGATTAATCGAGTATCATTAAGTCTTTAGAAGATGATTCGAGTGCAATTAACTCTTTACTTGGTCAACAAGTTTTCAATATTCGTTACACTTAGAGTTATGGATTAGTTTTATGTTGAGTTGGAAGACAAATCGAGTACAATTATCTCTTTAGAAGATGATTCGAGTATAATTAACACTTTACTTGGTTAACAAGTATTCAATATCTGTTGTACTTAGACTTACTGATTAGTTATATGTTGAGTTTGAAGATTAATCGATTACGATTAACTCTTTAGAAGATGATTCAAGTACAATTAATACTTTACTTGGTCAGCAAGTTTTCAATATTCGTTACACTTAGAGTTACAGATTAGTTTTATGTTGAGTTGGTAGACAAATCGAGTACAATTATCTCGTTAGAAGATGATTCGAGTACACTTAACACTTTACTTGGTCAACAAGTTTTCAATAATCGTTATACTCAGAGTTATAGATTAGTAATATGTTGAGTTTGAAGATTAATCGATTACGATTAACTCTTTAGTAGATGATTCAAGTACAATTAACACTTTACTTGGTCAGCAAGTTTTCAGTATTCGTTACACTTAGAGTTGCAGATTAGTTATATGTTGAGTTAGAAGATTAATCGAGTATCATTAAGTCTTTAGAAGATGATTCGAGTACAATTAACTCTTTACTTGGTCAACAAATTTTCAATATTCGTTACACTTAGAGTTATGGATTACTTTTATGTTGAGTTGGAAGACGAATCGAGTACAATTACCTCGTTAGAAGATGATTCGAGTACACTTAACACTTTACTTGGTCAAGAAGTTTTCAATAATCGTTATACTCAGAGTTATAGATTAGTAATATGTTGAGATTGAAGATTAATCGATTACGATTAACTCATCAGAAGATGATTAGAGTACAATTAACTCTTTACTTGGTCAACAAGTTTTCAATAATCTTTACACTTAGAGTTACAGATTAGTTATATGTTGAGTTAGAAGATTAATCGAGTATCATTAAGTCTTTAGAAGATGATTCGAGTGCAATTAACTCTTTACGTGGTCAACAAGTTTTCAATATTCGTTACACTTAGAGTTATGGATTAGTTTTATGTTGAGTTGGAAGACAAATCGAGTACAATGATCTCTTTAGAAGATGATTCGAGTATAATTAACACTTTACTTGGTTAACAAGTATTCAATATCTGTTGTACTTAGACTTACTGATTAGTTATATGTTGAGTTTGAAGATTAATAGATTACGATTAACTCTTTAGAAGATGATTCAAGTACAATTAATACTTTACTTGGTCAGCAAGTTTTCAATATTCGTTACACTTAGAGTTACAGATTAGTTTTATGTTGAGTTGGTAGACAAATCGAGTACAATTATCTCGTTAGAAGATGATTCGAGTACACTTAACACTTTACTTGGTCAACAAGTTTTCAATAATCGTTATACTCAGAGTTATAGATTAGTAATATGTTGAGTTTGAAGATTAATCGATTACGATTAACTCTTTAGTAGATGATTCAAGTACAATTAACACTTTACTTGGTCAACAAGTTTTCAATAATCGTTACACTTAGAGTTACAGATTAGTTATATGTTGAGTTACAAGATTAATCGAGTATCATTAAGTCTTTAGAAGATGATTCGAGTGCAATTAACTCTTTACGTGGTCAACAAGTTTTCAATATTCGTTACACTTAGAGTTATGGATTAGTTTTATGTTGAGTTGGAAGACAAATCGAGTACAATTATCTCTTTAGAAGATGATTCGAGTATAATTAACACTTTACTTGGTTAACAAGTATTCAATATCTGTTGTACTTAGACTTACTGATTAGTTATATGTTGAGTTTGAAGATTAATCGATTACGATTAACTCTATAGAAGATGATTCAAGTACAATTAATACTTTACTTGGTCAGCAAGTTTTCAATATTCGTTACACTTAGAGTTACAGATTAGTTTTATGTTGAGTTGGTAGACAAATCGAGTACTATTATCTCGTTAGAAGATGATTCGAGTACACTTAACACTTTACTTGGTCAACAAGTTTTCAATAATCGTTATACTCAGAGTTATATATTAGTAATATGTTGAGATTGAAGATTAATCGATTACGATTAACTCATCAGAAGAGGATTAGAGTACAATTAACTCTTTACTTGGTCAACAAGTTTTCAATAATCGTTACACTTAGAGTTGCAGATTAGTTATATGTTGAGTTAGAAGATTAATCGAGTATCATTAAGTCTTTAGAAGATGATTCGAGTACAATTAACTCTTTACTTGGTCAACAAATTTTCAATATTCGTTACACTTAGAGTTATGGATTACTTTTATGTTGAGTTGGAAGACGAATCGAGTACAATTACCTCGTTAGAAGATGATTCGAGTACACTTAACACTTTACTTAGTTAACAAGTTTTCAATAATCGTTAAACAAATTAATTTTATGTTGAGTTTGAAGACGAATCGAGTACAATTATCTCCTTAGAAGATGATTCGAGTATAATTAACACTTTACTTGGTTAACAATATTCAATAATTGTTGTACTTAGACTTACTATTTAGTTATATGTTGAGTTTGAAGATTAATCGATTACGATTAACTCTTTAGAAGATGATTCAAGTACAATTAATACTTTACTTGGTCAGCAAGTTTTCAATATTCGTTACACTTAGAGTTACAGATTAATTTTATGTTGAGTTGGTAGACAAATCGAGTACAATTATCTCGTTAGAAGATGATTCGAGTACACTTAACACTTTACTTGGTCAACAAGTTTTCAATAATCGTTATACTAAGAGTTATAGATTAGTAATATATTGAGATTGAAGATTAATCGATTACGATTAACTCATCAGAAGATGATTAGAGTACAATTAACTCTTTACTTGGTCAACAAGTTTTCAATAATCGTTACACTTAGAGTTACAGATTAGTTATATGTTGAGTTAGAAGATTAATCGAGTATCATTAAGTCTTTAGAAGATGATTCGAGTGCAATTAACTCTTTACGTGGTCAACAAGTTTTCAATATTCGTTACACTTAGAGTTATGGATTAGTTTTATGTTGAGTTGGAAGACAAATCGAGTACTATTATCTCGTAAGAAGATGATTCGAGTACACTTAACACTTTACTTGGTCAACAAGTTTTCAATAATCGTTATACTCAGAGTTATATATTAGTAATATGTTGAGATTGAAGATTAATCGATTACGATTAACTCATCAGAAGAGGATTAGAGTACAATTAACTCTTTACTTGGTCAACAAGTTTTCAATAATCGTTACACTTAGATTTGCAGATTAGTTATATGTTGAGTTAGAAGATTAATCGAGTATCATTAAGTCTTTAGAAGATGATTCGAGTACAATTAACTCTTTACTTGGTCAACAAATTTTCAATATTCGTTACACTTAGAGTTATGGATTACTTTTATGTTGAGTTGGAAGACGAATCGAGTACAATTACCTCGTTAGAAGATGATTCGAGTACACTTAACACTTTACTTAGTTAACAAGTTTTCAATAATCGTTAAACAAATTAATTTTATGTTGAGTTTGAAGACGAATCGAGTACAATTATCTCCTTAGAAGATGATTCGAGTACAATTAACACTTTACTTGGTTAACAATATTCAATAATTGTTGTACTTAGACTTACTATTTAGTTATATGTTGAGTTTGAAGATTAATCGATTACGATTAACTCTTTAGAAGATGATTCAAGTACAATTAATACTTTACTTGGTCAGCAAGTTTTCAATATTCGTTACACTTAGAGTTACAGATTAATTTTATGTTGAGTTGGTAGACAAATCGAGTACAATTATCTCGTTAGAAGATGATTCGAGTACACTTAACACTTTACTTGGTCAACAAGTTTTCAATAATCGTTATACTCAGAGTTATAGATTAGTAATATGTTGAGATTGAAGATTAATCGATTACGATTAACTCATCAGAAGATGATTAGAGTACAATTAACTCTTTACTTGGTCAACAAGTTTTCAATAATCGTTACACTTAGAGTTACAGATTAGTTATATGTTGAGTTAGAAGATTAATCGAGTATCATTAAGTCTTTAGAAGATGATTCGAGTGCAATTAACTCTTTACGTGGTCAACAAGTTTTCAATATTCGTTACACTTAGAGTTATGGATTAGTTTTATGTTGAGTTGGAAGACAAATCGAGTACAATGATCTCTTTAGAAGATGATTCGAGTATAATTAACACTTTACTTGGTTAAGAAGTATTCAATATCTGTTGTACTTAGACTTACTGATTAGTTATATGTTGAGTTTGAAGATTAATCGATTACGATTAACTCTTTAGAAGATGATTCAAGTACAATTAATACTTTACTTGGTCAGCAAGTTTTCAATATTCGTTACACTTAGAGTTACAGATTAGTTTTATGTTGAGTTGGTAGACAAATCGAGTACTATTATCTCGTTAGAAGATGATTCGAGTACACTTAACACTTTACTTGGTCAACAAGTTTTCAATAATCGTTATACTCAGAGTTATATATTAGTAATATGTTGAGATTGAAGATTAATCGATTACGATTAACTCATCAGAAGATGATTAGAGTACAATTAACTCTTTACTTGGTCAACAAGTTTTCAATAATCGTTACACTTAGAGTTACAGATTAGTTATATGTTGAGTTAGAAGATTAATCGAGTATCATTAAGTCTTTAGAAGATGATTCGAGTGCAATTAACTCTTTACGTGGTCAACAAGTTTTCAATATTCGTTACACTTAGAGTTATGGATTAGTTTTATGTTGAGTTGGAAGACAAATCGAGTACAATTATCTCTTTAGAAGATGATTCGAGTATAATTAACACTTTACTTGGTTAACAAGTATTCAATATCTGTTGTACTTAGACTTACTGATTAGTTATATGTTGAGTTTGAAGATTAATCGATTACGATTAACTCTTTAGAAGATGATTCAAGTACAATTAATACTTTACTTGGTAAGCAAGTTTTCAATATTCGTTACACTTAGAGTTACAGATTAATTTTAGGTTGAGTTGGTAGACAAATCGAGTACAATTATCTCGTTAGAAGATGATTCGAGTACACTTAACACTTTACTTGGTCAACAAGTTTTCAATAATCGTTATACTCAGAGTTATAGATTAGTAATATGTTGAGATTGAAGATTAATCGATTACGATTAACTCATCAGAAGATGATTAGAGTACAATTAACTCTTTACTTGGTCAACAAGTTTTCAATAATCGTTACACTTAGAGTTGCAGATTAGTTATATGTTGAGTTAGAAGATTAATCGAGTATCATTAAGTCTTTAGAAGATGATTCGAGTGCAATTAACTCTTTACGTGGTCAACAAGTTTTCAATATTCGTTACACTTAGAGTTATGGATTAGTTTTATGTTGAGTTGGAAGACAAATCGAGTACAATGATCTCTTTAGAAGATGATTCGAGTATAATTAACACTTTACTTGGTTAACAAGTATTCAATATCTGTTGTACTTAGACTTACTGATTAGTTATATGTTGAGTTTGAAGATTAATCGATTACGATTAACTCTTTAGAAGATGATTCAAGTACAATTAATACTTTACTTGGTCAGCAAGTTTTCAATATTCGTTACACTTAGAGTTACAGATTAGTTTTATGTTGAGTTGGTAGACAAATCGAGTACTATTATCTCGTTAGAAGATGATTCGAGTACACTTAACACTTTACTTGGTCAACAAGTTTTCAATAATCGTTATACTCAGAGTTATATATTAGTAATATGTTGAGATTGAAGATTAATCGATTACGATTAACTCATCAGAAGATGATTAGAGTACAATTAACTCTTTACTTGGTCAACAAGTTTTCAATATTCGTTACACTTAGAGTTATGGATTAGTTTTATGTTGAGTTGGAAGACAAATCGAGTACAATTATCTCTTTAGAAGATGATTCGAGTATAATTACCACTTTACTTGGTTAACAAGTATTCAATATCTGTTGTACTTAGACTTACTGATTAGTTATATGTTGAGTTTGAAGATTAATCGATTACGATTAACTCTTTAGAAGATGATTCTAGTACAATTAACACTTTACTTGGTCAGCAAGTTTTCAATATTCGTTACACTTAGAGTTACAGATTAGTTTTATGTTGAGTTGGTAGACAAATCGAGTACAATTATCTCGTTAGAAGATGATTCGAGTACACTTAACACTTTACTTGGTCAACAAGTTTTCAATAATCGTTATACTCAGAGTTATAGATTAGTAATATGTTGAGTTTGAAGATTAATCGATTACGATTAACTCTTTAGTAGATGATTCAAGTACAATTAACACTTTACTTGGTCAGCAAGTTTTCAGTATTCGTTACACTTAGAGTTGCAGATTAGTTATATGTTGAGTTAGAAGATTAATCGAGTATCATTAAGTCTTTAGAAGATGATTCGAGTACAATTAACTCTTTACTTGGTCAACAAATTTTCAATATTCGTTACACTAAGAGTTATGGATTACTTTTATGTTGAGTTGGAAGACGAATCGAGTACAATTACCTCGTTAGAAGAGGTTCGAGTACACTTAACACTTTACTTGGTCAACAAGTTTTCAATAATCGTTATACTCAGAGTTATAGATTAGTAATATGTTGAGATTGAAGATTAATCGATTACGATTAACTCATCAGAAGATGATTAGAGGACAATTAACTCTTTACTTGGTCAACAAGTTTTCAATAATCGTTACACTTAGAGTTACAGATTAGTTATATGTTGAGTTAGAAGATTAATCGAGTATCATTAAGTCTTTAGAAGATGATTCGAGTGCAATTAACTCTTTACGTGGTCAACAAGTTTTCAATATTCGTTACACTTAGAGTTATGGATTAGTTTTATGTTGAGTTGGAAGACAAATCGAGTACAATGATCTCTTTAGAAGATGATTCGAGTATAATTAACACTTTACTTGGTTAACAAGTATTCAATATCTGTTGTACTTAGACTTACTGATTAGTTATATGTTGAGTTTGAAGATTAATCGATTACGATTAACTCTTTAGAAGATGATTCAAGTACAATTAATACTTTACTTGGTCAGCAAGTTTTCAATATTCGTTACACTTAGAGTTACAGATTAGTTTTATGTTGAGTTGGTAGACAAATCGAGTACTATTATCTCGTTAGAAGATGATTCGAGTACACTTAACACTTTACTTGGTCAACAAGTTTTCAATAATCGTTATACTCAGAGTTATAGATTAGTAATATGTTGAGATTGAAGATTAATCGATTACGATTAACTCATCAGAAGATGATTAGAGTACAATTAACTCTTTACTTGGTCAACAAGTTTTCAATAATCGTTACACTTAGAGTTACAGATTAGTTATATGTTGAGTTAGAAGATTAATCGAGTATCATTAAGTCTTTAGAAGATGATTCGAGTACAATTAACTCTTTACTTGGTCAACAAATTTTCAATATTCGTTACACTTAGAGTTATGGATTACTTTTATGTTGAGTTGGAAGACGAATCGAGTACAATTACCTCGTTAGAAGATGATTCGAGTACACTTAACACTTTACTTAGTTAACAAGTTTTCAATAATCGTTAAACAAATTAATTTTATGTTGAGTTTGAAGACGAATCGAGTACAATTATCTCCTTAGAAGATGATTCGAGTACAATTAACACTTTACTTGGTTAACAATATTCAATAATTGTTGTACTTAGACTTACTATTTAGTTATATGTTGAGTTTGAAGATTAATCGATTACGATTAACTCTTTAGAAGATGATTCAAGTACAATTAATACTTTACTTGGTCAGCAAGTTTTCAATATTCGTTACACTTAGAGTTACAGATTAATTTTATGTTGAGTTGGAAGACGAATCGAGTACAATTACCTCGTTAGAAGATGATTCGAGTACACTTAACACTTTACTTGGTCAACAAGTTTTCAATAATCGTTATACTCAGAGTTATAGATTAGTAATATGTTGAGATTGAAGATTAATCGATTACGATTAACTCATCAGAAGATGATTAGAGTACAATTAACTCTTTACTTGGTCAACAAGTTTTCAATAATCGTTACACTTAGAGTTACAGATTAGTTATATGTTGAGTTAGAAGATTAATCGAGTATCATTAAGTCTTTAGAAGATGATTCGAGTGCAATTAACTCTTTACTTGGTCAACAAGTTTTCAATATTCGTTACACTTAGAGTTATGGATTAGTTTTATGTTGAGTTGGAAGACAAATCGAGTACAATTATCTCTTTAGAAGATGATTCGAGTATAATTAACACTTTACTTGGTTAACAAGTATTCAATATCTGTTGTACTTAGACTTACTGATTAGTTATATGTTGAGTTTGAAGATTAATCGATTACGATTAACTCTTTAGAAGATGATTCTAGTACAATTAACACTTTACTTGGTCAGCAAGTTTTCAATATTCGTTACACTTAGAGTTACAGATTAGTTTTATGTTGAGTTGGTAGACAAATCGAGTACAATTATCTCGTTAGAAGATGATTCGAGTACACTTAACACTTTACTTGGTCAACAAGTTTTCAATAATCGTTATACTCAGAGTTATAGATTAGTAATATGTTGAGTTTGAAGATTAATCGATTACGATTAACTCTTTAGTAGATGATTCAAGTACAATTAACACTTTACTTGGTCAGCAAGTTTTCAGTATTCGTTACACTTAGAGTTGCAGATTAG
The DNA here is from genome assembly GCA_946896805.1 of Scutellaria galericulata. Classification (NCBI taxonomy): domain Eukaryota; kingdom Viridiplantae; phylum Streptophyta; class Magnoliopsida; order Lamiales; family Lamiaceae; genus Scutellaria; species Scutellaria galericulata. The sequence goes on from OX335795.1 coordinate 9,167,944, forward strand.
TTATATGTTGAGTTAGAAGATTAATCGAGTATCATTAAGTCTTTAGAAGATGATTCGAGTACAATTAACTCTTTACTTGGTCAACAAATTTTCAATATTCGTTACACTTAGAGTTATGGATTACTTTTATGTTGAGTTGGAAGACGAATCGAGTACAATTACCTCGTTAGAAGATGATTCGAGTACACTTAACACTTTACTTGGTCAACAAGTTTTCATTAATCGTTATACTCAGAGTTATAGATTAATAATATGTTGAGATTGAAGATTAATCGATTACGATTAACTCATCAGAAGATGATTAGAGTACAATTAACTCTTTACTTGGTCAACACGTTTTCAATAATCGTTACACTTAGAGTTACAGATTAGTTATATGTTGAGTTAGAAGATTAATCGAGTATCATTAAGTCTTTAGAAGATGATTCGAGTGCAATTAACTCTTTACGTGGTCAACAAGTTTTCAATATTCGTTACACTTAGAGTTATGGATTAGTTTTATGTTGAGTTGAAAGACAAATCGAGTACAATGATCTCTTTAGAAGATGATTCGAGTATAATTAACACTTTACTTGGTTAACAAGTATTCAATATCTGTTGTACTTAGACTTACTGATTAGTTATATGTTGAGTTTGAAGATTAATAGATTACGATTAACTCTTTAGAAGATGATTCGAGTACAATTAATACTTTACTTGGTCAGCAAGTTTTCAATATTCGTTACACTTAGAGTTACAGATTAGTTTTATGTTGAGTTGGTAGACAAATCGAGTACAATTATCTCGTTAGAAGATGATTCGAGTACACTTAACACTTTACTTGGTCAACAAGTTTTCAATAATCGTTATACTCAGAGTTATATATTAGTAATATGTTGAGATTGAAGATTAATCGATTACGATTAACTCATCAGAAGATGATTAGAGTACAATTAACTCTTTACTTGGTCAACAAGTTTTCTATAATCGTTACACTTAGAGTTACAGATTAGTTATATGTTGAGTTAGAAGATTAATCGAGTATCATTAAGTCTTTAGAAGATGATTCGAGTGCAATTAACTCTTTACGTGGTCAACAAGTTTTCAATATTCGTTACACTTAGAGTTATGGATTAGTTTTATGTTGAGTTGGAAGACAAATCGAGTACAATTATCTCTTTAGAAGATGATTCGAGTATAATTAACACTTTACTTGGTTAACAAGTATTCAATATCTGTTGTACTTAGACTTACTGATTAGTTATATGTTGAGTTTGAAGATTAATCGATTACGATTAACTCTTTAGAAGATGATTCAAGTACAATTAATACTTTACTTGGTAAGCAAGTTTTCAATATTCGTTACACTTAGAGTTACAGATTAATTTTAGGTTGAGTTGGTAGACAAATCGAGTACAATTATCTCGTTAGAAGATGATTCGAGTACACTTAACACTTTACTTGGTCAACAAGTTTTCAATAATCGTTATACTCAGAGTTATAGATTAGTAATATGTTGAGATTGAAGATTAATCGATTACGATTAACTCATCAGAAGATGATTAGAGTACAATTAACTCTTTACTTGGTCAACAAGTTTTCAATAATCGTTACACTTAGAGTTGCAGATTAGTTATATGTTGAGTTAGAAGATTAATCGAGTATCATTAAGTCTTTAGAAGATGATTCGAGTGCAATTAACTCTTTACGTGGTCAACAAGTTTTCAATATTCGTTACACTTAGAGTTATGGATTAGTTTTATGTTGAGTTGGAAGACAAATCGAGTACAATGATCTCTTTAGAAGATGATTCGAGTATAATTAACACTTTACTTGGTTAACAAGTATTCAATATCTGTTGTACTTAGACTTACTGATTAGTTATATGTTGAGTTTGAAGATTAATCGATTACGATTAACTCTTTAGAAGATGATTCAAGTACAATTAATACTTTACTTGGTCAGCAAGTTTTCAATATTCGTTACACTTAGAGTTACAGATTAGTTTTATGTTGAGTTGGTAGACAAATCGAGTACTATTATCTCGTTAGAAGATGATTCGAGTACACTTAACACTTTACTTGGTCAACAAGTTTTCAATAATCGTTATACTCAGAGTTATATATTAGTAATATGTTGAGATTGAAGATTAATCGATTACGATTAACTCATCAGAAGATGATTAGAGTACAATTAACTCTTTACTTGGTCAACAAGTTTTCAATATTCGTTACACTTAGAGTTATGGATTAGTTTTATGTTGAGTTGGAAGACAAATCGAGTACAATTATCTCTTTAGAAGATGATTCGAGTATAATTACCACTTTACTTGGTTAACAAGTATTCAATATCTGTTGTACTTAGACTTACTGATTAGTTATATGTTGAGTTTGAAGATTAATCGATTACGATTAACTCTTTAGAAGATGATTCTAGTACAATTAACACTTTACTTGGTCAGCAAGTTTTCAATATTCGTTACACTTAGAGTTACAGATTAGTTTTATGTTGAGTTGGTAGACAAATCGAGTACAATTATCTCGTTAGAAGATGATTCGAGTACACTTAACACTTTACTTGGTCAACAAGTTTTCAATAATCGTTATACTCAGAGTTATAGATTAGTAATATGTTGAGTTTGAAGATTAATCGATTACGATTAACTCTTTAGTAGATGATTCAAGTACAATTAACACTTTACTTGGTCAGCAAGTTTTCAGTATTCGTTACACTTAGAGTTGCAGATTAGTTATATGTTGAGTTAGAAGATTAATCGAGTATCATTAAGTCTTTAGAAGATGATTCGAGTGCAATTAACTCTTTACGTGGTCAACAAGTTTTCAATATTCGTTACACTTAGAGTTATGGATTAGTTTTATGTTGAGTTGGAAGACAAATCGAGTACAATGATCTCTTTAGAAGATGATTCGAGTATAATTAACACTTTACTTGGTTAACAAGTATTCAATATCTGTTGTACTTAGACTTACTGATTAGTTATATGTTGAGTTTGAAGATTAATCGATTACGATTAACTCTTTAGAAGATGATTCAAGTACAATTAATACTTTACTTGGTCAGCAAGTTTTCAATATTCGTTACACTTAGAGTTACAGATTAGTTTTATGTTGAGTTGGTAGACAAATCGAGTACTATTATCTCGTTAGAAGATGATTCGAGTACACTTAACACTTTACTTGGTCAACAAGTTTTCAATAATCGTTATACTCAGAGTTATATATTAGTAATATGTTGAGATTGAAGATTAATCGATTACGATTAACTCATCAGAAGATGATTAGAGTACAATTAACTCTTTACTTGGTCAACAAGTTTTCAATATTCGTTACACTTAGAGTTATGGATTAGTTTTATGTTGAGTTGGAAGACAAATCGAGTACAATTATCTCTTTAGAAGATGATTCGAGTATAATTACCACTTTACTTGGTTAACAAGTATTCAATATCTGTTGTACTTAGACTTACTGATTAGTTATATGTTGAGTTTGAAGATTAATCGATTACGATTAACTCTTTAGAAGATGATTCTAGTACAATTAACACTTTACTTGGTCAGCAAGTTTTCAATATTCGTTACACTTAGAGTTACAGATTAGTTTTATGTTGAGTTGGTAGACAAATCGAGTACAATTATCTCGTTAGAAGATGATTCGAGTACACTTAACACTTTACTTGGTCAACAAGTTTTCAATAATCGTTATACTCAGAGTTATAGATTAGTAATATGTTGAGTTTGAAGATTAATCGATTACGATTAACTCTTTAGTAGATGATTCAAGTACAATTAACACTTTACTTGGTCAGCAAGTTTTCAGTATTCGTTACACTTAGAGTTGCAGATTAGTTATATGTTGAGTTAGAAGATTAATCGAGTATCATTAAGTCTTTAGAAGATGATTCGAGTACAATTAACTCTTTACTTGGTCAACAAATTTTCAATATTCGTTACACTAAGAGTTATGGATTACTTTTATGTTGAGTTGGAAGACGAATCGAGTACAATTACCTCGTTAGAAGAGGTTCGAGTACACTTAACACTTTACTTGGTCAACAAGTTTTCAATAATCGTTATACTCAGAGTTATAGATTAGTAATATGTTGAGATTGAAGATTAATCGATTACGATTAACTCATCAGAAGATGATTAGAGGACAATTAACTCTTTACTTGGTCAACAAGTTTTCAATAATCGTTACACTTAGAGTTACAGATTAGTTATATGTTGAGTTAGAAGATTAATCGAGTATCATTAAGTCTTTAGAAGATGATTCGAGTGCAATTAACTCTTTACGTGGTCAACAAGTTTTCAATATTCGTTACACTTAGAGTTATGGATTAGTTTTATGTTGAGTTGGAAGACAAATCGAGTACAATGATCTCTTTAGAAGATGATTCGAGTATAATTAACACTTTACTTGGTTAACAAGTATTCAATATCTGTTGTACTTAGACTTACTGATTAGTTATATGTTGAGTTTGAAGATTAATCGATTACGATTAACTCTTTAGAAGATGATTCAAGTACAATTAATACTTTACTTGGTCAGCAAGTTTTCAATATTCGTTACACTTAGAGTTACAGATTAGTTTTATGTTGAGTTGGTAGACAAATCGAGTACTATTATCTCGTTAGAAGATGATTCGAGTACACTTAACACTTTACTTGGTCAACAAGTTTTCAATAATCGTTATACTCAGAGTTATAGATTAGTAATATGTTGAGATTGAAGATTAATCGATTACGATTAACTCATCAGAAGATGATTAGAGTACAATTAACTCTTTACTTGGTCAACAAGTTTTCAATAATCGTTACACTTAGAGTTACAGATTAGTTATATGTTGAGTTAGAAGATTAATCGAGTATCATTAAGTCTTTAGAAGATGATTCGAGTACAATTAACTCTTTACTTGGTCAACAAATTTTCAATATTCGTTACACTTAGAGTTATGGATTACTTTTATGTTGAGTTGGAAGACGAATCGAGTACAATTACCTCGTTAGAAGATGATTCGAGTACACTTAACACTTTACTTAGTTAACAAGTTTTCAATAATCGTTAAACAAATTAATTTTATGTTGAGTTTGAAGACGAATCGAGTACAATTATCTCCTTAGAAGATGATTCGAGTACAATTAACACTTTACTTGGTTAACAATATTCAATAATTGTTGTACTTAGACTTACTATTTAGTTATATGTTGAGTTTGAAGATTAATCGATTACGATTAACTCTTTAGAAGATGATTCAAGTACAATTAATACTTTACTTGGTCAGCAAGTTTTCAATATTCGTTACACTTAGAGTTACAGATTAATTTTATGTTGAGTTGGAAGACGAATCGAGTACAATTACCTCGTTAGAAGATGATTCGAGTACACTTAACACTTTACTTGGTCAACAAGTTTTCAATAATCGTTATACTCAGAGTTATAGATTAGTAATATGTTGAGATTGAAGATTAATCGATTACGATTAACTCATCAGAAGATGATTAGAGTACAATTAACTCTTTACTTGGTCAACAAGTTTTCAATAATCGTTACACTTAGAGTTACAGATTAGTTATATGTTGAGTTAGAAGATTAATCGAGTATCATTAAGTCTTTAGAAGATGATTCGAGTGCAATTAACTCTTTACTTGGTCAACAAGTTTTCAATATTCGTTACACTTAGAGTTATGGATTAGTTTTATGTTGAGTTGGAAGACAAATCGAGTACAATTATCTCTTTAGAAGATGATTCGAGTATAATTAACACTTTACTTGGTTAACAAGTATTCAATATCTGTTGTACTTAGACTTACTGATTAGTTATATGTTGAGTTTGAAGATTAATCGATTACGATTAACTCTTTAGAAGATGATTCTAGTACAATTAACACTTTACTTGGTCAGCAAGTTTTCAATATTCGTTACACTTAGAGTTACAGATTAGTTTTATGTTGAGTTGGTAGACAAATCGAGTACAATTATCTCGTTAGAAGATGATTCGAGTACACTTAACACTTTACTTGGTCAACAAGTTTTCAATAATCGTTATACTCAGAGTTATAGATTAGTAATATGTTGAGATTGAAGATTAATCGATTACGATTAACTCATCAGAAGATGATTAGAGTACAATTAACTCTTTACTTGGTCAACAAGTTTTCAATAATCGTTACACTTAGAGTTACAGATTAGTTATATGTTGAGTTAGAAGATTAATCGAGTATCATTAAGTCTTTAGAAGATGATTCGAGTGCAATTAACTCTTTACTTGGTCAACAAGTTTTCAATATTCGTTACACTTAGAGTTATGGATTAGTTTTATGTTGAGTTGGAAGACAAATCGAGTACAATTATCTCTTTAGAAGATGATTCGAGTATAATTAACACTTTACTTGGTTAACAAGTATTCAATATCTGTTGTACTTAGACTTACTGATTAGTTATATGTTGAGTTTGAAGATTAATCGATTACGATTAACTCTTTAGAAGATGATTCTAGTACAATTAACACTTTACTTGGTCAGCAAGTTTTCAATATTCGTTACACTTAGAGTTACAGATTAGTTTTATGTTGAGTTGGTAGACAAATCGAGTACAATTATCTCGTTAGAAGATGATTCGAGTACACTTAACACTTTACTTGGTCAACAAGTTTTCAATAATCGTTATACTCAGAGTTATAGATTAGTAATATGTTGAGTTTGAAGATTAATCGATTACGATTAACTCTTTAGTAGATGATTCAAGTACAATTAACACTTTACTTGGTCAGCAAGTTTTCAGTATTCGTTACACTTAGAGTTGCAGATTAGTTATATGTTGAGTTAGAAGATTAATCGAGTATCATTAAGTCTTTAGAAGATGATTCGAGTACAATTAACTCTTTACTTGGTCAACAAATTTTCAATATTCGTTACACTTAGAGTTATGGATTACTTTTATGTTGAGTTGGAAGACGAATCGAGTACAATTACCTCGTTAGAAGATGATTCGAGTACACTTAACACTTTACTTGGTCAACAAGTTTTCATTAATCGTTATACTCAGAGTTATAGATTAATAATATGTTGAGATTGAAGATTAATCGATTACGATTAACTCATCAGAAGATGATTAGAGTACAATTAACTCTTTACTTGGTCAACACGTTTTCAATAATCGTTACACTTAGAGTTACAGATTAGTTATATGTTGAGTTAGAAGATTAATCGAGTATCATTAAGTCTTTAGAAGATGATTCGAGTGCAATTAACTCTTTACGTGGTCAACAAGTTTTCAATATTCGTTACACTTAGAGTTATGGATTAGTTTTATGTTGAGTTGAAAGACAAATCGAGTACAATGATCTCTTTAGAAGATGATTCGAGTATAATTAACACTTTACTTGGTTAACAAGTATTCAATATCTGTTGTACTTAGACTTACTGATTAGTTATATGTTGAGTTTGAAGATTAATAGATTACGATTAACTCTTTAGAAGATGATTCGAGTACAATTAATACTTTACTTGGTCAGCAAGTTTTCAATATTCGTTACACTTAGAGTTACAGATTAGTTTTATGTTGAGTTGGTAGACAAATCGAGTACAATTATCTCGTTAGAAGATGATTCGAGTACACTTAACACTTTACTTGGTCAACAAGTTTTCAATAATCGTTATACTCAGAGTTATAGATTAGTAATATGTTGAGTTTGAAGATTAATCGATTACGATTAACTCTTTAGTAGATGATTCAAGTACAATTAACACTTTACTTGGTCAACAAGTTTTCAATAATCGTTACACTTAGAGTTACAGATTAGTTATATGTTGAGTTAGAAGATTAATCGAGTATCATTAAGTCTTTAGAAGATGATTCGAGTGCAATTAACTCTTTACGTGGTCAACAAGTTTTCAATATTCGTTACACTTAGAGTTATGGATTAGTTTTATGTTGAGTTGGAAGACAAATCGAGTACAATTATCTCTTTAGAAGATGATTCGAGTATAATTAACACTTTACTTGGTTAACAAGTATTCAATATCTGTTGTACTTAGACTTACTGATTAGTTATATGTTGAGTTTGAAGATTAATCGATTACGATTAACTCTATAGAAGATGATTCAAGTACAATTAATACTTTACTTGGTCAGCAAGTTTTCAATATTCGTTACACTTAGAGTTACAGATTAGTTTTATGTTGAGTTGGTAGACAAATCGAGTACTATTATCTCGTTAGAAGATGATTCGAGTACACTTAACACTTTACTTGGTCAACAAGTTTTCAATAATCGTTATACTCAGAGTTATATATTAGTAATATGTTGAGATTGAAGATTAATCGATTACGATTAACTCATCAGAAGAGGATTAGAGTACAATTAACTCTTTACTTGGTCAACAAGTTTTCAATAATCGTTACACTTAGAGTTGCAGATTAGTTATATGTTGAGTTAGAAGATTAATCGAGTATCATTAAGTCTTTAGAAGATGATTCGAGTACAATTAACTCTTTACTTGGTCAACAAATTTTCAATATTCGTTACACTTAGAGTTATGGATTACTTTTATGTTGAGTTGGAAGACGAATCGAGTACAATTACCTCGTTAGAAGATGATTCGAGTACACTTAACACTTTACTTAGTTAACAAGTTTTCAATAATCGTTAAACAAATTAATTTTATGTTGAGTTTGAAGACGAATCGAGTACAATTATCTCCTTAGAAGATGATTCGAGTACAATTAACACTTTACTTGGTTAACAATATTCAATAATTGTTGTACTTAGACTTACTATTTAGTTATATGTTGAGTTTGAAGATTAATCGATTACGATTAACTCTTTAGAAGATGATTCAAGTACAATTAATACTTTACTTGGTCAGCAAGTTTTCAATATTCGTTACACTTAGAGTTACAGATTAATTTTATGTTGAGTTGGTAGACAAATCGAGTACAATTATCTCGTTAGAAGATGATTCGAGTACACTTAACACTTTACTTGGTCAACAAGTTTTCAATAATCGTTATACTCAGAGTTATAGATTAGTAATATGTTGAGATTGAAGATTAATCGATTACGATTAACTCATCAGAAGATGATTAGAGTACAATTAACTCTTTACTTGGTCAACAAGTTTTCAATAATCGTTACACTTAGAGTTACAGATTAGTTATATGTTGAGTTAGAAGATTAATCGAGTATCATTAAGTCTTTAGAAGATGATTCGAGTGCAATTAACTCTTTACGTGGTCAACAAGTTTTCAATATTCGTTACACTTAGAGTTATGGATTAGTTTTATGTTGAGTTGGAAGACAAATCGAGTACTATTATCTCGTAAGAAGATGATTCGAGTACACTTAACACTTTACTTGGTCAACAAGTTTTCAATAATCGTTATACTCAGAGTTATATATTAGTAATATGTTGAGATTGAAGATTAATCGATTACGATTAACTCATCAGAAGAGGATTAGAGTACAATTAACTCTTTACTTGGTCAACAAGTTTTCAATAATCGTTACACTTAGAGTTGCAGATTAGTTATATGTTGAGTTAGAAGATTAATCGAGTATCATTAAGTCTTTAGAAGATGATTCGAGTACAATTAACTCTTTACTTGGTCAACAAATTTTCAATATTCGTTACACTTAGAGTTATGGATTACTTTTATGTTGAGTTGGAAGACGAATCGAGTACAATTACCTCGTTAGAAGATGATTCGAGTACACTTAACACTTTACTTAGTTAACAAGTTTTCAATAATCGCTAAACAAATTAATTTTATGTTGAGTTTGAAGACGAATCGAGTACAATTATCTCCTTAGAAGATGATTCGAGTACAATTAACACTTTACTTGGTTAACAATATTCAATAATTGTTGTACTTAGACTTACTATTTAGTTATATGTTGAGTTTGAAGATTAATCGATTACGATTAACTCTTTAGAAGATGATTCAAGTACAATTAATACTTTACTTGGTCAGCAAGTTTTCAATATTCGTTACACTTAGAGTTACAGATTAATTTTATGTTGAGTTGGTAGGCAAATCGAGTACAATTATCTCGTTAGAAGATGATTCGAGTACACTTAACACTTTACTTGGTCAACAAGTTTTCAATAATCGTTATACTCAGAGTTATAGATTAGTAATATGTTGAGATTGAAGATTAATCGATTACGATTAACTCATCAGAAGATGATTAGAGTACAATTAACTCTTTACTTGGTCAACAAGTTTTCAATAATCGTTACACTTAGAGTTACAGATTAGTTATATGTTGAGTTAGAAGATTAATCGAGTATCATTAAGTCTTTAGAAGATGATTCGAGTGCAATTAACTCTTTACGTGGTCAACAAGTTTTCAATATTCGTTACACTTAGAGTTATGGATTAGTTTTATGTTGAGTTGGAAGACAAATCGAGTACAATTATCTCTTTAGAAGATGATTCGAGTATAATTAACACTTTACTTGGTTAACAAGTATTCAATATCTGTTGTACTTAGACTTACTGATTAGTTATATGTTGAGTTTGAAGATTAATCGATTACGATTAACTCTATAGAAGATGATTCAAGTACAATTAATACTTTACTTGGTCAGCAAGTTTTCAATATTCGTTACACTTAGAGTTACAGATTAGTTTTATGTTGAGTTGGTAGACAAATCGAGTACTATTATCTCGTTAGAAGATGATTCGAGTACACTTAACACTTTACTTGGTCAACAAGTTTTCAATAATCGTTATACTCAGAGTTATATATTAGTAATATGTTGAGATTGAAGATTAATCGATTACGATTAACTCATCAGAAGAGGATTAGAGTACAATTAACTCTTTACTTGGTCAACAAGTTTTCAATAATCGTTACACTTAGAGTTGCAGATTAGTTATATGTTGAATTAGAAGATTAATCGAGTATCATTAAGTCTTTAGAAGATGATTCGAGTACAATTAACTCTTTACTTGGTCAACAAATTTTCAATATTCGTTACACTTAGAGTTATGGATTACTTTTATGTTGAGTTGGAAGACGAATCGAGTACAATTACCTCGTTAGAAGATGATTCGAGTACACTTAACACTTTACTTGGTCAACAAGTTTTCAATAATCGTTATACTCAGAGTTATAGATTAGTAATATGTTGAGATTGAAGATTAATCGATTACGATTAACTCATCAGAAGATGATTAGAGTACAATTAACTCTTTACTTGGTCAACAAGTTTTCAATAATCGTTACACTTAGAGTTACAGATTAGTTATATGTTGAGTTAGAAGATTAATCGAGTATCATTAAGTCTTTAGAAGATGATTCGAGTGCAATTAACTCTTTACGTGGTCAACAAGTTTTCAATATTCGTTACACTTAGAGTTATGGATTAGTTTTATGTTGAGTTGGAAGACAAATCGAGTACAATGATCTCTTTAGAAGATGATTCGAGTATAATTAACACTTTACTTGGTTAACAAGTATTCAATATCTGTTGTACTTAGACTTACTGATTAGTTATATGTTGAGTTTGAAGATTAATAGATTACGATTAACTCTTTAGAAGATGATTCAAGTACAATTAATACTTTACTTGGTCAGCAAGTTTTCAATATTCGTTACACTTAGAGTTACAGATTAGTTTTATGTTGAGTTGGTAGACAAATCGAGTACAATTATCTCGTTAGAAGATGATTCGAGTACACTTAACACTTTACTTGGTCAACAAGTTTTCAATAATCGTTATACTCAGAGTTATAGATTAGTAATATGTTGAGTTTGAAGATTAATCGATTACGATTAACTCTTTAGTAGATGATTCAAGTACAATTAACACTTTACTTGGTCAGCAAGTTTTCAGTATTCGTTACACTTAGAGTTGCAGATTAGTTATATGTTGAGTTAGAAGATTAATCGAGTATCATTAAGTCTTTAGAAGATGATTCGAGTACAATTAACTCTTTACTTGGTCAACAAATTTTCAATATTCGTTACACTTAGAGTTATGGATTACTTTTATGTTGAGTTGGAAGACGAATCGAGTACAATTACCTCGTTAGAAGATGATTCGAGTACACTTAACACTTTACTTGGTCAACAAGTTTTCAATAATCGTTATACTCAGAGTTATAGATTAGTAATATGTTGAGATTGAAGATTAATCGATTACGATTAACTCATCAGAAGATGATTAGAGTACAATTAACTCTTTACTTGGTCAACAAGTTTTCAATAATCGTTACACTTAGAGTTACAGATTAGTTATATGTTGAGTTAGAAGATTAATCGAGTATCATTAAGTCTTTAGAAGATGATTCGAGTGCAATTAACTCTTTACGTGGTCAACAAGTTTTCAATATTCGTTACACTTAGAGTTATGGATTAGTTTTATGTTGAGTTGGAAGACAAATCGAGTACAATGATCTCTTTAGAAGATGATTCGAGTATAATTAACACTTTACTTGGTTAACAAGTATTCAATATCTGTTGTACTTAGACTTACTGATTAGTTATATGTTGAGTTTGAAGATTAATAGATTACGATTAACTCTTTAGAAGATGATTCAAGTACAATTAATACTTTACTTGGTCAGCAAGTTTTCAATATTCGTTACACTTAGAGTTACAGATTAGTTTTATGTTGAGTTGGTAGACAAATCGAGTACAATTATCTCGTTAGAAGATGATTCGAGTACACTTAACACTTTACTTGGTCAACAAGTTTTCAATAATCGTTATACTCAGAGTTATAGATTAGTAATATGTTGAGTTTGAAGATTAATCGATTACGATTAACTCTTTAGTAGATGATTCAAGTACAATTAACACTTTACTTGGTCAGCAAGTTTTCAGTATTCGTTACACTTAGAGTTGCAGATTAGTTATATGTTGAGTTAGAAGATTAATCGAGTATCATTAGGTCTTTAGAAGATGATTCGAGTACAATTAACTCTTTACTTGGTCAACAAATTTTCAATATTCGTTACACTTAGAGTTATGGATTACTTTTATGTTGAGTTGGAAGACGAATCGAGTACAATTACCTCGTTAGAAGATGATTCGAGTACACTTAACACTTTACTTGGTCAACAAGTTTTCAATAATCGTTATACTCAGAGTTATAGATTAGTAATATGTTGAGATTGAAGATTAATCGATTACGATTAACTCATCAGAAGATGATTAGAGTACAATTAACTCTTTACTTGGTCAACAAGTTTTCAATAATCGTTACACTTAGAGTTACAGATTAGTTATATGTTGAGTTAGAAGATTAATCGAGTATCATTAAGTCTTTAAAAGATGATTCGAGTGCAATTAACTCTTTACGTGGTCAACAAGTTTTCAATATTCGTTACACTTAGAGTTATGGATTAGTTTTATGTTGAGTTGGAAGACAAATCGAGTACAATGATCTCTTTAGAAGATGATTCGAGTATAATTAACACTTTACTTGGTTAACAAGTATTCAATATCTGTTGTACTTAGACTTACTGATTAGTTATATGTTGAGTTTGAAGATTAATAGATTACGATTAACTCTTTAGAAGATGATTCAAGTACAATTAATACTTTACTTGGTCAGCAAGTTTTCAATATTCGTTACACTTAGAGTTACAGATTAGTTTTATGTTGAGTTGGTAGACAAATCGAGTACAATTATCTCGTTAGAAGATGATTCGAGTACACTTAACACTTTACTTGGTCAACAAGTTTTCAATAATCGTTATACTCAGAGTTATATATTAGTAATATGTTGAGATTGAAGATTAATCGATTACGATTAACTCATCAGAAGAGGATTAGAGTACAATTAACTCTTTACTTGGTCAACAAGTTTTCAATAATCGTTACACTTAGAGTTGCAGATTAGTTATATGTTGAGTTAGAAGATTAATCGAGTATCATTAAGTCTTTAGAAGATGATTCGAGTGCAATTAACTCTTTACGTGGTCAACAAGTTTTCAATATTCGTTACACTTAGAGTTATGGATTAGTTTTATGTTGAGTTGGAAGACAAATCGAGTACAACTATCTCTTTAGAAGATGATTCGAGTATAATTAACACTTTACTTGGTTAACAAGTATTCAATATCTGTTGTACTTAGACTTACTGATTAGTTATATGTTGAGTTTGAAGATTAATCGATTAAGATTAACTCTTTAGAAGATGATTCTAGTACAATTAACACTTTACTTGGTCAGCAAGTTTTCAATATTCGTTACACTTAGAGTTACAGATTAGTTTTATGTTGAGTTGGTAGACAAATCGAGTACAATTATCTCGTTAGAAGATGATTCGAGTACACTTAACACTTTACTTGGTCAACAAGTTTTCAATAATCGTTATACTCAGAGTTATAGATTAGTAATATGTTGAGTTTGAAGATTAATCAATTACGATTAACTCATTAGAAGATGATTAGAGTACAATTAACTCTTTAATTGTTCAACAAGTTTTTAATAATCGTTACACTTAAAGCTACAGATTAGTTATATGTTGAGTTAGAAGATTAATCGAGAATCATTAAGTCTTTAGAAGATGATTAGAGTACAATTAACTCTTTACTTGGTCAACAAATTTTCAATATTCGTTACACATAGAGTTATGGATTACTTTTATGTTGAGTTGGAAGACGAATCGAGTACAATTATCTCGTTAGAAGATGATTCGAGTACAATTAACACTTTACTTGGTTAACAAGTATTCAATATCTGTTGTACTTCGACTTACTGATTAGTTATATGTTGAGTTTGAAGATTTATCGATTACGATTAACTCTTTAGAAGATGATTCAAGTACAATTAATACTTTACTTGGTCAGCAAGTTTTCAATATTCGTTACACTTAGAGTTACATATTAGTTATATGTTGAGATAGAAGATTAATCGAGTATCATTAAGTCTTTACAAGATGATTCGAGTACAATTAACTCTTTACTTGGTCAACAAGTTTTCAATATTCGTTACACTTAGAGTTATGTATTAGTTTTATGTTGAGTTGGAAGACGAATCGAGTACAATTATCTCTTTAGAAGATGATTCGAGTACAATTAACACTATACTTGGTTAACAAGTTTTCAATAATTGTTGTACTTAGACTTACAGATTAGTTATATGTTGAGTTTGAAGATTAATCGATTACGATTAACTCTTTAGAAGATGATTCAAGTACAAATAACACTTTACTTGGTCAGCAAGTTTTCAATATTCGTTACACTTAGAGTTACAGATTAGTTATATGTTTAGTTGGTAGACAAATCGAGTACAATTATCTCGTTAGAAGATGATTCGAGTACATTTAACACTTTACTTGGTCAACAAGTTTTCAATAATCGTTATACTCAGAGTTATAGATTAGTAATATGTTGAGATTGAAGATTAATCGATTACGATGAACTCATCAGAAGATGATTAGAGTACAATTAACTCTTTACTTGGTAAACAAGTTTTCAATAATCGTTACACTTAGAGTTACAGATTAGTTATATGTTGAGTTAGAAGATTAATCGAGTATCATTAAGTCTTTAGAAGATGATTCGAGTACAATTAACTCTTTACTTGGTCAACAAGTTTTCAATATTCGTTACACTTAGAGTCATGGATTAGTTTTATGTTGAGTTGGAAGACAAATCGAGTACAATTATCTCTTTAGAAGATGATTCGAGTATAATTAACACTTTACTTGGTTAACAATTATTCAATATCTGTTGTACTTAGACTTACTGATTAGTTATATGTTGAGTTTGAAGATTAATCGATTACGATTAACTCTTTAGAAGATGATTCTAGTACAATTAACACTTTACTTGGTCAGCAAGTTTTCAATATTCGTTACACTTGGAGTTACAGATTAGTTTTATGTTGAGTTGGTAGACAAATCGAGTACAATTATCTCGTTAGAAGATGATTCGAGTACACTAACACTTTACTTCGTCAACTAGTTTTCAATAATCGTTATACTCAGAGTTAAAGATTAGTAATATGTTGAGTTTGAAGATTAATCGATTACGATTAACTCTTTAGTAGATGATTCAAGTACAATTAACACTTTACTTGGTCAGCAAGTTTTCAGTATTCGTTACACTTAGAGTTGCAGATTAGTTATATGTTGAGTTGGAAGATTAATCGAGTATCATTAAGTCTTTAGAAGATGATTCGAGTACAATTAACTCTTTACTTGGTCAACAAATTTTCAATATTCGTTACACTTAGAGTTATGGATTACTTTTATGTTGAGTTGGAAGACGAATCGAGTACAATTACCTCGTTAGAAGATGATTCGAGTACACTTAACACTTTACTTGGTCAACAAGTTTTCAATAATCGTTATACTCAGAGTTATAGATTAGTAATATGTTGAGATTGAAGATTAATCGATTACGATTAACTCATCAGAAGATGATTAGAGTACAATTAACTCTTTACTTGGTCAACAAGTTTTCAATAATCGTTACACTTAGAGTTACAGATTAGTTATATGTTGAGTTAGAAGATTAATCGAGTATCATTAAGTCTTTAAAAGATGATTCGAGTGCAATTAACTCTTTACGTGGTCAACAAGTTTTCAATATTCGTTACACTTAGAGTTATGGATTAGTTTTATGTTGAGTTGGAAGACAAATCGAGTACAATGATCTCTTTAGAAGATGATTCGAGTATAATTAACACTTTACTTGGTTAACAAGTATTCAATATCTGTTGTACTTAGACTTACTGATTAGTTATATGTTGAGTTTGAAGATTAATAGATTACGATTAACTCTTTAGAAGATGATTCAAGTACAATTAATACTTTACTTGGTCAGCAAGTTTTCAATATTCGTTACACTTAGAGTTACAGATTAGTTTTATGTTGAGTTGGTAGACAAATCGAGTACAATTATCTCGTTAGAAGATGATTCGAGTACACTTAACACTTTACTTGGTCAACAAGTTTTCAATAATCGTTATACTCAGAGTTATATATTAGTAATATGTTGAGATTGAAGATTAATCGATTACGATTAACTCATCAGAAGAGGATTAGAGTACAATTAACTCTTTACTTGGTCAACAAGTTTTCAATAATCGTTACACTTAGAGTTGCAGATTAGTTATATGTTGAGTTAGAAGATTAATCGAGTATCATTAAGTCTTTAGAAGATGATTCGAGTGCAATTAACTCTTTACGTGGTCAACAAGTTTTCAATATTCGTTACACTTAGAGTTATGGATTAGTTTTATGTTGAGTTGGAAGACAAATCGAGTACAACTATCTCTTTAGAAGATGATTCGAGTATAATTAACACTTTACTTGGTTAACAAGTATTCAATATCTGTTGTACTTAGACTTACTGATTAGTTATATGTTGAGTTTGAAGATTAATCGATTAAGATTAACTCTTTAGAAGATGATTCTAGTACAATTAACACTTTACTTGGTCAGCAAGTTTTCAATATTCGTTACACTTAGAGTTACAGATTAGTTTTATGTTGAGTTGGTAGACAAATCGAGTACAATTATCTCGTTAGAAGATGATTCGAGTACACTTAACACTTTACTTGGTCAACAAGTTTTCAATAATCGTTATACTCAGAGTTATAGATTAGTAATATGTTGAGTTTGAAGATTAATCAATTACGATTAACTCATTAGAAGATGATTAGAGTACAATTAACTCTTTAATTGTTCAACAAGTTTTTAATAATCGTTACACTTAAAGCTACAGATTAGTTATATGTTGAGTTAGAAGATTAATCGAGAATCATTAAGTCTTTAGAAGATGATTAGAGTACAATTAACTCTTTACTTGGTCAACAAATTTTCAATATTCGTTACACATAGAGTTATGGATTACTTTTATGTTGAGTTGGAAGACGAATCGAGTACAATTATCTCGTTAGAAGATGATTCGAGTACAATTAACACTTTACTTGGTTAACAAGTATTCAATATCTGTTGTACTTCGACTTACTGATTAGTTATATGTTGAGTTTGAAGATTTATCGATTACGATTAACTCTTTAGAAGATGATTCAAGTACAATTAATACTTTACTTGGTCAGCAAGTTTTCAATATTCGTTACACTTAGAGTTACATATTAGTTATATGTTGAGATAGAAGATTAATCGAGTATCATTAAGTCTTTACAAGATGATTCGAGTACAATTAACTCTTTACTTGGTCAACAAGTTTTCAATATTCGTTACACTTAGAGTTATGTATTAGTTTTATGTTGAGTTGGAAGACGAATCGAGTACAATTATCTCTTTAGAAGATGATTCGAGTACAATTAACACTATACTTGGTTAACAAGTTTTCAATAATTGTTGTACTTAGACTTACAGATTAGTTATATGTTGAGTTTGAAGATTAATCGATTACGATTAACTCTTTAGAAGATGATTCAAGTACAAATAACACTTTACTTGGTCAGCAAGTTTTCAATATTCGTTACACTTAGAGTTACAGATTAGTTATATGTTTAGTTGGTAGACAAATCGAGTACAATTATCTCGTTAGAAGATGATTCGAGTACATTTAACACTTTACTTGGTCAACAAGTTTTCAATAATCGTTATACTCAGAGTTATAGATTAGTAATATGTTGAGATTGAAGATTAATCGATTACGATGAACTCATCAGAAGATGATTAGAGTACAATTAACTCTTTACTTGGTAAACAAGTTTTCAATAATCGTTACACTTAGAGTTACAGATTAGTTATATGTTGAGTTAGAAGATTAATCGAGTATCATTAAGTCTTTAGAAGATGATTCGAGTACAATTAACTCTTTACTTGGTCAACAAGTTTTCAATATTCGTTACACTTAGAGTCATGGATTAGTTTTATGTTGAGTTGGAAGACAAATCGAGTACAATTATCTCTTTAGAAGATGATTCGAGTATAATTAACACTTTACTTGGTTAACAATTATTCAATATCTGTTGTACTTAGACTTACTGATTAGTTATATGTTGAGTTTGAAGATTAATCGATTACGATTAACTCTTTAGAAGATGATTCTAGTACAATTAACACTTTACTTGGTCAGCAAGTTTTCAATATTCGTTACACTTGGAGTTACAGATTAGTTTTATGTTGAGTTGGTAGACAAATCGAGTACAATTATCTCGTTAGAAGATGATTCGAGTACACTAACACTTTACTTCGTCAACTAGTTTTCAATAATCGTTATACTCAGAGTTAAAGATTAGTAATATGTTGAGTTTGAAGATTAATCGATTACGATTAACTCTTTAGTAGATGATTCAAGTACAATTAACACTTTACTTGGTCAGCAAGTTTTCAGTATTCGTTACACTTAGAGTTGCAGATTAGTTATATGTTGAGTTGGAAGATTAATCGAGTATCATTAAGTCTTTAGAAGATGATTCGAGTACAATTAACTCTTTACTTGGTCAACAAATTTTCAATATTCGTTACACTTAGAGTTATGGATTACTTTTAGGTTGAGTTGGAAGACGAATCGAGTACAATTACCTCGTTAGAAGATGATTCGAGTACACTTAACACTTTACTTGGTCAACAAGTTTTCAATAATCGTTATACTCAGAGTTATAGATTAGTAATATGTTGAGATTGAAGATTAATCGATTACGATTAACTCATCAGAAGAGGATTAGAGTACAATTAACTCTTTACTTGGTCAACAAGTTTTCAATAATCGTTACACTTAGAGTTGCAGATTAGTTATATGTTGAGTTAGAAGATTAATCGAGTATCATTAAGTCTTTAGAAGATGATTCGAGTGCAATTAACTCTTTACGTGGTCAACAAGTTTTCAATATTCGTTACACTTAGAGTTATGGATTAGTTTTATGTTGAGTTGGAAGATAAATCGAGTACAACTATCTCTTTAGAAGATGATTCGAGTATAATTAACACTTTACTTGGTTAACAAGTATTCAATATCTGTTGTACTTAGACTTACTGATTAGTTATATGTTGAGTTTGAAGATTAATCGATTAAGATTAACTCTTTAGAAGATGATTCTAGTACAATTAACACTTTACTTGGTCAGCAAGTTTTCAATATTCGTTACACTTAGAGTTACAGATTAGTTTTATGTTGAGTTGGTAGACAAATCGAGTACAATTATCTCGTTAGAAGATGATTCGAGTACACTTAACACTTTACTTGGTCAACAAGTTTTCAATAATCGTTATACTCAGAGTTATAGATTAGTAATATGTTGAGTTTGAAGATTAATCAATTACGATTAACTCATTAGAAGATGATTAGAGTACAATTAACTCTTTAATTGTTCAACAAGTTTTTAATAATCGTTACACTTAAAGCTACAGATTAGTTATATGTTGAGTTAGAAGATTAATCGAGAATCATTAAGTCTTTAGAAGATGATTAGAGTACAATTAACTCTTTACTTGGTCAACAAATTTTCAATATTCGTTACACATAGAGTTATGGATTACTTTTATGTTGAGTTGGAAGACGAATCGAGTACAATTATCTCGTTAGAAGATGATTCGAGTACAATTAACACTTTACTTGGTTAACAAGTATTCAATATCTGTTGTACTTCGACTTACTGATTAGTTATATGTTGAGTTTGAAGATTTATCGATTACGATTAACTCTTTAGAAGATGATTCAAGTACAATTAATAATTTACTTGGTCAGCAAGTTTTCAATATTCGTTACACTTAGAGTTACATATTAGTTATATGTTGAGATAGAAGATTAATCGAGTATCATTAAGTCTTTACAAGATGATTCGAGTACAATTAACTCTTTACTTGGTCAACAAGTTTTCAATATTCGTTACACTTAGAGTTATGTATTAGTTTTATGTTGAGTTGGAAGACGAATCGAGTACAATTATCTCTTTAGAAGATGATTCGAGTACAATTAACACTATACTTGGTTAACAAGTTTTCAATAATTGTTGTACTTAGACTTACAGATTAGTTATATGTTGAGTTTGAAGATTAATCGATTACGATTAACTCTTTAGAAGATGATTCAAGTACAAATAACACTTTACTTGGTCAGCAAGTTTTCAATATTCGTTACACTTAGAGTTACAGATTAGTTATATGTTTAGTTGGTAGACAAATCGAGTACAATTATCTCGTTAGAAGATGATTCGAGTACATTTAACACTTTACTTGGTCAACAAGTTTTCAATAATCGTTATACTCAGAGTTATAGATTAGTAATATGTTGAGATTGAAGATTAATCGATTACGATGAACTCATCAGAAGATGATTAGAGTACAATTAACTCTTTACTTGGTAAACAAGTTTTCAATAATCGTTACACTTAGAGTTACAGATTAGTTATATGTTGAGTTAGAAGATTAATCGAGTATCATTAAGTCTTTAGAAGATGATTCGAGTACAATTAACTCTTTACTTGGTCAACAAGTTTTCAATATTCGTTACACTTAGAGTCATGGATTAGTTTTATGTTGAGTTGGAAGACAAATCGAGTACAATTATCTCTTTAGAAGATGATTCGAGTATAATTAACACTTTACTTGGTTAACAATTATTCAATATCTGTTGTACTTAGACTTACTGATTAGTTATATGTTGAGTTTGAAGATTAATCGATTACGATTAACTCTTTAGAAGATGATTCTAGTACAATTAACACTTTACTTGGTCAGCAAGTTTTCAATATTCGTTACACTTGGAGTTACAGATTAGTTTTATGTTGAGTTGGTAGACAAATCGAGTACAATTATCTCGTTAGAAGATGATTCGAGTACACTAACACTTTACTTCGTCAACTAGTTTTCAATAATCGTTATACTCAGAGTTAAAGATTAGTAATATGTTGAGTTTGAAGATTAATCGATTACGATTAACTCTTTAGTAGATGATTCAAGTACAATTAACACTTTACTTGGTCAGCAAGTTTTCAGTATTCGTTACACTTAGAGTTGCAGATTAGTTATATGTTGAGTTGGAAGATTAATCGAGTATCATTAAGTCTTTAGAAGATGATTCGAGTACAATTAACTCTTTACTTGGTCAACAAATTTTCAATATTCGTTACACTTAGAGTTATGGATTACTTTTATGTTGAGTTGGAAGACGAATCGAGTACAATTACCTCGTTAGAAGATGATTCGAGTACACTTAACACTTTACTTGGTCAACAAGTTTTCAATAATCGTTATACTCAGAGTTATAGATTAGTAATATGTTGAGATTGAAGATTAATCGATTACGATTAACTCATCAGAAGAGGATTAGAGTACAATTAACTCTTTACTTGGTCAACAAGTTTTCAATAATCGTTACACTTAGAGTTGCAGATTAGTTATAAGTTGAGTTAGAAGATTAATCGAGTATCATTAAGTCTTTAGAAGATGATTCGAGTGCAATTAACTCTTTACGTGGTCAACAAGTTTTCAATATTCGTTACACTTAGAGTTATGGATTAGTTTTATGTTGAGTTGGAAGATAAATCGAGTACAACTATCTCTTTAGAAGATGATTCGAGTATAATTAACACTTTACTTGGTTAACAAGTATTCAATATCTGTTGTACTTAGACTTACTGATTAGTTATATGTTGAGTTTGAAGATTAATCGATTAAGATTAACTCTTTAGAAGATGATTCTAGTACAATTAACACTTTACTTGGTCAGCAAGTTTTCAATATTCGTTACACTTAGAGTTACAGATTAGTTTTATGTTGAGTTGGTAGACAAATCGAGTACAATTATCTCGTTAGAAGATGATTCGAGTACACTTAACACTTTACTTGGTCAACAAGTTTTCAATAATCGTTATACTCAGAGTTATAGATTAGTAATATGTTGAGTTTGAAGATTAATCAATTACGATTAACTCATTAGAAGATGATTAGAGTACAATTAACTCTTTAATTGTTCAACAAGTTTTTAATAATCGTTACACTTAAAGCTACAGATTAGTTATATGTTGAGTTAGAAGATTAATCGAGAATCATTAAGTCTTTAGAAGATGATTAGAGTACAATTAACTCTTTACTTGGTCAACAAATTTTCAATATTCGTTACACATAGAGTTATGGATTACTTTTATGTTGAGTTGGAAGACGAATCGAGTACAATTATCTCGTTAGAAGATGATTCGAGTACAATTAACACTTTACTTGGTTAACAAGTATTCAATATCTGTTGTACTTCGACTTACTGATTAGTTATATGTTGAGTTTGAAGATTTATCGATTACGATTAACTCTTTAGAAGATGATTCAAGTACAATTAATACTTTACTTGGTCAGCAAGTTTTCAATATTCGTTACACTTAGAGTTACATATTAGTTATATGTTGAGATAGAAGATTAATCGAGTATCATTAAGTCTTTACAAGATGATTCGAGTACAATTAACTCTTTACTTGGTCAACAAGTTTTCAATATTCGTTACACTTAGAGTTATGTATTAGTTTTATGTTGAGTTGGAAGACGAATCGAGTACAATTATCTCTTTAGAAGATGATTCGAGTACAATTAACACTATACTTGGTTAACAAGTTTTCAATAATTGTTGTACTTAGACTTACAGATTAGTTATATGTTGAGTTTGAAGATTAATCGATTACGATTAACTCTTTAGAAGATGATTCAAGTACAAATAACACTTTACTTGGTCAGCAAGTTTTCAATATTCGTTACACTTAGAGTTACAGATTAGTTATATGTTTAGTTGGTAGACAAATCGAGTACAATTATCTCGTTAGAAGATGATTCGAGTACATTTAACACTTTACTTGGTCAACAAGTTTTCAATAATCGTTATACTCAGAGTTATAGATTAGTAATATGTTGAGATTGAAGATTAATCGATTACGATGAACTCATCAGAAGATGATTAGAGTACAATTAACTCTTTACTTGGTAAACAAGTTTTCAATAATCGTTACACTTAGAGTTACAGATTAGTTATATGTTGAGTTAGAAGATTAATCGAGTATCATTAAGTCTTTAGAAGATGATTCGAGTACAATTAACTCTTTACTTGGTCAACAAGTTTTCAATATTCGTTACACTTAGAGTCATGGATTAGTTTTATGTTGAGTTGGAAGACAAATCGAGTACAATTATCTCTTTAGAAGATGATTCGAGTATAATTAACACTTTACTTGGTTAACAATTATTCAATATCTGTTGTACTTAGACTTACTGATTAGTTATATGTTGAGTTTGAAGATTAATCGATTACGATTAACTCTTTAGAAGATGATTCTAGTACAATTAACACTTTACTTGGTCAGCAAGTTTTCAATATTCGTTACACTTGGAGTTACAGATTAGTTTTATGTTGAGTTGGTAGACAAATCGAGTACAATTATCTCGTTAGAAGATGATTCGAGTACACTAACACTTTACTTCGTCAACTAGTTTTCAATAATCGTTATACTCAGAGTTAAAGATTAGTAATATGTTGAGTTTGAAGATTAATCGATTACGATTAACTCTTTAGTAGATGATTCAAGTACAATTAACACTTTACTTGGTCAGCAAGTTTTCAGTATTCGTTACACTTAGAGTTGCAGATTAGTTATATGTTGAGTTGGAAGATTAATCGAGTATCATTAAGTCTTTAGAAGATGATTCGAGTACAATTAACTCTTTACTTGGTCAACAAATTTTCAATATTCGTTACACTTAGAGTTATGGATTACTTTTATGTTGAGTTGGAAGACGAATCGAGTACAATTACCTCGTTAGAAGATGATTCGAGTACACTTAACACTTTACTTGGTCAACAAGTTTTCAATAATCGTTATACTCAGAGTTATAGATTAGTAATATGTTGAGATTGAAGATTAATCGATTACGATTAACTCATCAGAAGAGGATTAGAGTACAATTAACTCTTTACTTGGTCAACAAGTTTTCAATAATCGTTACACTTAGAGTTGCAGATTAGTTATATGTTGAGTTAGAAGATTAATCGAGTATCATTAAGTCTTTAGAAGATGATTCGAGTGCAATTAACTCTTTACGTGGTCAACAAGTTTTCAATATTCGTTACACTTAGAGTTATGGATTAGTTTTATGTTGAGTTGGAAGATAAATCGAGTACAACTATCTCTTTAGAAGATGATTCGAGTATAATTAACACTTTACTTGGTTAACAAGTATTCAATATCTGTTGTACTTAGACTTACTGATTAGTTATATGTTGAGTTTGAAGATTAATCGATTAAGATTAACTCTTTAGAAGATGATTCTAGTACAATTAACACTTTACTTGGTCAGCAAGTTTTCAATATTCGTTACACTTAGAGTTACAGATTAGTTTTATGTTGAGTTGGTAGACAAATCGAGTACAATTATCTCGTTAGAAGATGATTCGAGTACACTTAACACTTTACTTGGTCAACAAGTTTTCAATAATCGTTATACTCAGAGTTATAGATTAGTAATATGTTGAGTTTGAAGATTAATCAATTACGATTAACTCATTAGAAGATGATTAGAGTACAATTAACTCTTTAATTGTTCAACAAGTTTTTAATAATCGTTACACTTAAAGCTACAGATTAGTTATATGTTGAGTTAGAAGATTAATCGAGAATCATTAAGTCTTTAGAAGATGATTAGAGTACAATTAACTCTTTACTTGGTCAACAAATTTTCAATATTCGTTACACATAGAGTTATGGATTACTTTTATGTTGAGTTGGAAGACGAATCGAGTACAATTATCTCGTTAGAAGATGATTCGAGTACAATTAACACTTTACTTGGTTAACAAGTATTCAATATCTGTTGTACTTCGACTTACTGATTAGTTATATGTTGAGTTTGAAGATTTATCGATTACGATTAACTCTTTAGAAGATGATTCAAGTACAATTAATAATTTACTTGGTCAGCAAGTTTTCAATATTCGTTACACTTAGAGTTACATATTAGTTATATGTTGAGATAGAAGATTAATCGAGTATCATTAAGTCTTTACAAGATGATTCGAGTACAATTAACTCTTTACTTGGTCAACAAGTTTTCAATATTCGTTACACTTAGAGTTATGTATTAGTTTTATGTTGAGTTGGAAGACGAATCGAGTACAATTATCTCTTTAGAAGATGATTCGAGTACAATTAACACTATACTTGGTTAACAAGTTTTCAATAATTGTTGTACTTAGACTTACAGATTAGTTATATGTTGAGTTTGAAGATTAATCGATTACGATTAACTCTTTAGAAGATGATTCAAGTACAAATAACACTTTACTTGGTCAGCAAGTTTTCAATATTCGTTACACTTAGAGTTACAGATTAGTTATATGTTTAGTTGGTAGACAAATCGAGTACAATTATCTCGTTAGAAGATGATTCGAGTACATTTAACACTTTACTTGGTCAACAAGTTTTCAATAATCGTTATACTCAGAGTTATAGATTAGTAATATGTTGAGATTGAAGATTAATCGATTACGATGAACTCATCAGAAGATGATTAGAGTACAATTAACTCTTTACTTGGTAAACAAGTTTTCAATAATCGTTACACTTAGAGTTACAGATTAGTTATATGTTGAGTTAGAAGATTAATCGAGTATCATTAAGTCTTTAGAAGATGATTCGAGTACAATTAACTCTTTACTTGGTCAACAAGTTTTCAATATTCGTTACACTTAGAGTTATGGATTAGTTTTATGTTGAGTTGGAAGACAAATCGAGTACAACTATCTCTTTAGAAGATGATTCGAGTATAATTAACACTTTACTTGGTTAACAAGTATTCAATATCTGTTGTACTTAGACTTACTGATTAGTTATATGTTGAGTTTGAAGATTAATCGATTAAGATTAACTCTTTAGAAGATGATTCTAGTACAATTAACACTTTACTTGGTCAGCAAGTTTTCAATATTCGTTACACTTAGAGTTACAGATTAGTTATATGTTTAGTTGGTAGACAAATCGAGTACAATTATCTCGTTAGAAGATGATTCGAGTACATTTAACACTTTACTTGGTCAACAAGTTTTCAATAATCGTTATACTCAGAGTTATAGATTAGTAATATGTTGAGATTGAAGATTAATCGATTACGATGAACTCATCAGAAGATGATTAGAGTACAATTAACTCTTTACTTGGTAAACAAGTTTTCAATAATCGTTACACTTAGAGTTACAGATTAGTTATATGTTGAGTTAGAAGATTAATCGAGTATCATTAAGTCTTTAGAAGATGATTCGAGTACAATTAACTCTTTACTTGGTCAACAAGTTTTCAATATTCGTTACACTTAGAGTCATGGATTAGTTTTATGTTGAGTTGGAAGACAAATCGAGTACAATTATCTCTTTAGAAGATGATTCGAGTATAATTAACACTTTACTTGGTTAACAATTATTCAATATCTGTTGTACTTAGACTTACTGATTAGTTATATGTTGAGTTTGAAGATTAATCGATTACGATTAACTCTTTAGAAGATGATTCTAGTACAATTAACACTTTACTTGGTCAGCAAGTTTTCAATATTCGTTACACTTGGAGTTACAGATTAGTTTTATGTTGAGTTGGTAGACAAATCGAGTACAATTATCTCGTTAGAAGATGATTCGAGTACACTAACACTTTACTTCGTCAACTAGTTTTCAATAATCGTTATACTCAGAGTTAAAGATTAGTAATATGTTGAGTTTGAAGATTAATCGATTACGATTAACTCTTTAGTAGATGATTCAAGTACAATTAACACTTTACTTGGTCAGCAAGTTTTCAGTATTCGTTACACTTAGAGTTGCAGATTAGTTATATGTTGAGTTGGAAGATTAATCGAGTATCATTAAGTCTTTAGAAGATGATTCGAGTACAATTAACTCTTTACTTGGTCAACAAATTTTCAATATTCGTTACACTTAGAGTTATGGATTACTTTTATGTTGAGTTGGAAGACGAATCGAGTACAATTACCTCGTTAGAAGATGATTCGAGTACACTTAACACTTTACTTGGTCAACAAGTTTTCAATAATCGTTATACTCAGAGTTATAGATTAGTAATATGTTGAGATTGAAGATTAATCGATTACGATTAACTCATCAGAAGATGATTAGAGTACAATTAACTCTTTACTTGGTCAACAAGTTTTCAATAATCGTTACACTTAGAGTTACAGATTAGTTATATGTTGAGTTAGAAGATTAATCGAGTATCATTAAGTCTTTAAAAGATGATTCGAGTGCAATTAACTCTTTACGTGGTCAACAAGTTTTCAATATTCGTTACACTTAGAGTTATGGATTAGTTTTATGTTGAGTTGGAAGACAAATCGAGTACAATGATCTCTTTAGAAGATGATTCGAGTATAATTAACACTTTACTTGGTTAACAAGTATTCAATATCTGTTGTACTTAGACTTACTGATTAGTTATATGTTGAGTTTGAAGATTAATAGATTACGATTAACTCTTTAGAAGATGATTCAAGTACAATTAATACTTTACTTGGTCAGCAAGTTTTCAATATTCGTTACACTTAGAGTTACAGATTAGTTTTATGTTGAGTTGGTAGACAAATCGAGTACAATTATCTCGTTAGAAGATGATTCGAGTACACTTAACACTTTACTTGGTCAACAAGTTTTCAATAATCGTTATACTCAGAGTTATATATTAGTAATATGTTGAGATTGAAGATTAATCGATTACGATTAACTCATCAGAAGAGGATTAGAGTACAATTAACTCTTTACTTGGTCAACAAGTTTTCAATAATCGTTACACTTAGAGTTGCAGATTAGTTATATGTTGAGTTAGAAGATTAATCGAGTATCATTAAGTCTTTAGAAGATGATTCGAGTGCAATTAACTCTTTACGTGGTCAAAAAGTTTTCAATATTCGTTACACTTAGAGTTATGGATTAGTTTTATGTTGAGTTGGAAGACAAATCGAGTACAACTATCTCTTTAGAAGATGATTCGAGTATAATTAACACTTTACTTGGTTAACAAGTATTCAATATCTGTTGTACTTAGACTTACTGATTAGTTATATGTTGAGTTTGAAGATTAATCGATTAAGATTAACTCTTTAGAAGATGATTCTAGTACAATTAACACTTTACTTGGTCAGCAAGTTTTCAATATTCGTTACACTTAGAGTTACAGATTAGTTATATGTTTAGTTGGTAGACAAATCGAGTACAATTATCTCGTTAGAAGATGATTCGAGTACATTTAACACTTTACTTGGTCAACAAGTTTTCAATAATCGTTATACTCAGAGTTATAGATTAGTAATATGTTGAGATTGAAGATTAATCGATTACGATGAACTCATCAGAAGATGATTAGAGTACAATTAACTCTTTACTTGGTAAACAAGTTTTCAATAATCGTTACACTTAGAGTTACAGATTAGTTATATGTTGAGTTAGAAGATTAATCGAGTATCATTAAGTCTTTAGAAGATGATTCGAGTACAATTAACTCTTTACTTGGTCAACAAGTTTTCAATATTCGTTACACTTAGAGTCATGGATTAGTTTTATGTTGAGTTGGAAGACAAATCGAGTACAATTATCTCTTTAGAAGATGATTCGAGTATAATTAACACTTTACTTGGTTAACAATTATTCAATATCTGTTGTACTTAGACTTACTGATTAGTTATATGTTGAGTTTGAAGATTAATCGATTACGATTAACTCTTTAGAAGATGATTCTAGTACAATTAACACTTTACTTGGTCAGCAAGTTTTCAATATTCGTTACACTTGGAGTTACAGATTAGTTTTATGTTGAGTTGGTAGACAAATCGAGTACAATTATCTCGTTAGAAGATGATTCGAGTACACTAACACTTTACTTCGTCAACTAGTTTTCAATAATCGTTATACTCAGAGTTAAAGATTAGTAATATGTTGAGTTTGAAGATTAATCGATTACGATTAACTCTTTAGTAGATGATTCAAGTACAATTAACACTTTACTTGGTCAGCAAGTTTTCAGTATTCGTTACACTTAGAGTTGCAGATTAGTTATATGTTGAGTTGGAAGATTAATCGAGTATCATTAAGTCTTTAGA
The DNA here is from genome assembly GCA_946896805.1 of Scutellaria galericulata. Lineage (NCBI taxonomy): Eukaryota > Viridiplantae > Streptophyta > Magnoliopsida > Lamiales > Lamiaceae > Scutellaria > Scutellaria galericulata. The sequence continues at coordinate 9,197,959 of OX335795.1, forward strand.
AGATGATTCGAGTACAATTAACTCTTTACTTGGTCAACAAATTTTCAATATTCGTTACACTTAGAGTTATGGATTACTTTTATGTTGAGTTGGAAGACGAATCGAGTACAATTACCTCGTTAGAAGATGATTCGAGTACACTTAACACTTTACTTGGTCAACAAGTTTTCAATAATCGTTATACTCAGAGTTATAGATTAGTAATATGTTGAGATTGAAGATTAATCGATTACGATTAACTCATCAGAAGATGATTAGAGTACAATTAACTCTTTACTTGGTCAACAAGTTTTCAATAATCGTTACACTTAGAGTTACAGATTAGTTATATGTTGAGTTAGAAGATTAATCGAGTATCATTAAGTCTTTAAAAGATGATTCGAGTGCAATTAACTCTTTACGTGGTCAACAAGTTTTCAATATTCGTTACACTTAGAGTTATGGATTAGTTTTATGTTGAGTTGGAAGACAAATCGAGTACAATGATCTCTTTAGAAGATGATTCGAGTATAATTAACACTTTACTTGGTTAACAAGTATTCAATATCTGTTGTACTTAGACTTACTGATTAGTTATATGTTGAGTTTGAAGATTAATAGATTACGATTAACTCTTTAGAAGATGATTCAAGTACAATTAATACTTTACTTGGTCAGCAAGTTTTCAATATTCGTTACACTTAGAGTTACAGATTAGTTTTATGTTGAGTTGGTAGACAAATCGAGTACAATTATCTCGTTAGAAGATGATTCGAGTACACTTAACACTTTACTTGGTCAACAAGTTTTCAATAATCGTTATACTCAGAGTTATATATTAGTAATATGTTGAGATTGAAGATTAATCGATTACGATTAACTCATCAGAAGAGGATTAGAGTACAATTAACTCTTTACTTGGTCAACAAGTTTTCAATAATCGTTACACTTAGAGTTGCAGATTAGTTATATGTTGAGTTAGAAGATTAATCGAGTATCATTAAGTCTTTAGAAGATGATTCGAGTGCAATTAACTCTTTACGTGGTCAAAAAGTTTTCAATATTCGTTACACTTAGAGTTATGGATTAGTTTTATGTTGAGTTGGAAGACAAATCGAGTACAACTATCTCTTTAGAAGATGATTCGAGTATAATTAACACTTTACTTGGTTAACAAGTATTCAATATCTGTTGTACTTAGACTTACTGATTAGTTATATGTTGAGTTTGAAGATTAATCGATTAAGATTAACTCTTTAGAAGATGATTCTAGTACAATTAACACTTTACTTGGTCAGCAAGTTTTCAATATTCGTTACACTTAGAGTTACAGATTAGTTTTATGTTGAGTTGGTAGACAAATCGAGTACAATTATCTCGTTAGAAGATGATTCGAGTACACTTAACACTTTACTTGGTCAACAAGTTTTCAATAATCGTTATACTCAGAGTTATAGATTAGTAATATGTTGAGTTTGAAGATTAATCAATTACGATTAACTCATTAGAAGATGATTAGAGTACAATTAACTCTTTAATTGTTCAACAAGTTTTTAATAATCGTTACACTTAAAGCTACAGATTAGTTATATGTTGAGTTAGAAGATTAATCGAGAATCATTAAGTCTTTAGAAGATGATTAGAGTACAATTAACTCTTTACTTGGTCAACAAATTTTCAATATTCGTTACACATAGAGTTATGGATTACTTTTATGTTGAGTTGGAAGACGAATCGAGTACAATTATCTCGTTAGAAGATGATTCGAGTACAATTAACACTTTACTTGGTTAACAAGTATTCAATATCTGTTGTACTTCGACTTACTGATTAGTTATATGTTGAGTTTGAAGATTTATCGATTACGATTAACTCTTTAGAAGATGATTCAAGTACAATTAATACTTTACTTGGTCAGCAAGTTTTCAATATTCGTTACACTTAGAGTTACATATTAGTTATATGTTGAGATAGAAGATTAATCGAGTATCATTAAGTCTTTACAAGATGATTCGAGTACAATTAACTCTTTACTTGGTCAACAAGTTTTCAATATTCGTTACACTTAGAGTTATGTATTAGTTTTATGTTGAGTTGGAAGACGAATCGAGTACAATTATCTCTTTAGAAGATGATTCGAGTACAATTAACACTATACTTGGTTAACAAGTTTTCAATAATTGTTGTACTTAGACTTACAGATTAGTTATATGTTGAGTTTGAAGATTAATCGATTACGATTAACTCTTTAGAAGATGATTCAAGTACAAATAACACTTTACTTGGTCAGCAAGTTTTCAATATTCGTTACACTTAGAGTTACAGATTAGTTATATGTTTAGTTGGTAGACAAATCGAGTACAATTATCTCGTTAGAAGATGATTCGAGTACATTTAACACTTTACTTGGTCAACAAGTTTTCAATAATCGTTATACTCAGAGTTATAGATTAGTAATATGTTGAGATTGAAGATTAATCGATTACGATGAACTCATCAGAAGATGATTAGAGTACAATTAACTCTTTACTTGGTAAACAAGTTTTCAATAATCGTTACACTTAGAGTTACAGATTAGTTATATGTTGAGTTAGAAGATTAATCGAGTATCATTAAGTCTTTAGAAGATGATTCGAGTACAATTAACTCTTTACTTGGTCAACAAGTTTTCAATATTCGTTACACTTAGAGTCATGGATTAGTTTTATGTTGAGTTGGAAGACAAATCGAGTACAATTATCTCTTTAGAAGATGATTCGAGTATAATTAACACTTTACTTGGTTAACAATTATTCAATATCTGTTGTACTTAGACTTACTGATTAGTTATATGTTGAGTTTGAAGATTAATCGATTACGATTAACTCTTTAGAAGATGATTCTAGTACAATTAACACTTTACTTGGTCAGCAAGTTTTCAATATTCGTTACACTTGGAGTTACAGATTAGTTTTATGTTGAGTTGGTAGACAAATCGAGTACAATTATCTCGTTAGAAGATGATTCGAGTACACTAACACTTTACTTCGTCAACTAGTTTTCAATAATCGTTATACTCAGAGTTAAAGATTAGTAATATGTTGAGTTTGAAGATTAATCGATTACGATTAACTCTTTAGTAGATGATTCAAGTACAATTAACACTTTACTTGGTCAGCAAGTTTTCAGTATTCGTTACACTTAGAGTTGCAGATTAGTTATATGTTGAGTTGGAAGATTAATCGAGTATCATTAAGTCTTTAGAAGATGATTCGAGTACAATTAACTCTTTACTTGGTCAACAAATTTTCAATATTCGTTACACTTAGAGTTATGGATTACTTTTATGTTGAGTTGGAAGACGAATCGAGTACAATTACCTCGTTAGAAGATGATTCGAGTACACTTAACACTTTACTTGGTCAACAAGTTTTCAATAATCGTTATACTCAGAGTTATAGATTAGTAATATGTTGAGATTGAAGATTAATCGATTACGATTAACTCATCAGAAGAGGATTAGAGTACAATTAACTCTTTACTTGGTCAACAAGTTTTCAATAATCGTTACACTTAGAGTTGCAGATTAGTTATATGTTGAGTTAGAAGATTAATCGAGTATCATTAAGTCTTTAGAAGATGATTCGAGTGCAATTAACTCTTTACGTGGTCAACAAGTTTTCAATATTCGTTACACTTAGAGTTATGGATTAGTTTTATGTTGAGTTGGAAGATAAATCGAGTACAACTATCTCTTTAGAAGATGATTCGAGTATAATTAACACTTTACTTGGTTAACAAGTATTCAATATCTGTTGTACTTAGACTTACTGATTAGTTATATGTTGAGTTTGAAGATTAATCGATTAAGATTAACTCTTTAGAAGATGATTCTAGTACAATTAACACTTTACTTGGTCAGCAAGTTTTCAATATTCGTTACACTTAGAGTTACAGATTAGTTTTATGTTGAGTTGGTAGACAAATCGAGTACAATTATCTCGTTAGAAGATGATTCGAGTACACTTAACACTTTACTTGGTCAACAAGTTTTCAATAATCGTTATACTCAGAGTTATAGATTAGTAATATGTTGAGTTTGAAGATTAATCAATTACGATTAACTCATTAGAAGATGATTAGAGTACAATTAACTCTTTAATTGTTCAACAAGTTTTTAATAATCGTTACACTTAAAGCTACAGATTAGTTATATGTTGAGTTAGAAGATTAATCGAGAATCATTAAGTCTTTAGAAGATGATTAGAGTACAATTAACTCTTTACTTGGTCAACAAATTTTCAATATTCGTTACACATAGAGTTATGGATTACTTTTATGTTGAGTTGGAAGACGAATCGAGTACAATTATCTCGTTAGAAGATGATTCGAGTACAATTAACACTTTACTTGGTTAACAAGTATTCAATATCTGTTGTACTTCGACTTACTGATTAGTTATATGTTGAGTTTGAAGATTTATCGATTACGATTAACTCTTTAGAAGATGATTCAAGTACAATTAATAATTTACTTGGTCAGCAAGTTTTCAATATTCGTTACACTTAGAGTTACATATTAGTTATATGTTGAGATAGAAGATTAATCGAGTATCATTAAGTCTTTACAAGATGATTCGAGTACAATTAACTCTTTACTTGGTCAACAAGTTTTCAATATTCGTTACACTTAGAGTTATGTATTAGTTTTATGTTGAGTTGGAAGACGAATCGAGTACAATTATCTCTTTAGAAGATGATTCGAGTACAATTAACACTATACTTGGTTAACAAGTTTTCAATAATTGTTGTACTTAGACTTACAGATTAGTTATATGTTGAGTTTGAAGATTAATCGATTACGATTAACTCTTTAGAAGATGATTCAAGTACAAATAACACTTTACTTGGTCAGCAAGTTTTCAATATTCGTTACACTTAGAGTTACAGATTAGTTATATGTTTAGTTGGTAGACAAATCGAGTACAATTATCTCGTTAGAAGATGATTCGAGTACATTTAACACTTTACTTGGTCAACAAGTTTTCAATAATCGTTATACTCAGAGTTATAGATTAGTAATATGTTGAGATTGAAGATTAATCGATTACGATGAACTCATCAGAAGATGATTAGAGTACAATTAACTCTTTACTTGGTAAACAAGTTTTCAATAATCGTTACACTTAGAGTTACAGATTAGTTATATGTTGAGTTAGAAGATTAATCGAGTATCATTAAGTCTTTAGAAGATGATTCGAGTACAATTAACTCTTTACTTGGTCAACAAGTTTTCAATATTCGTTACACTTAGAGTCATGGATTAGTTTTATGTTGAGTTGGAAGACAAATCGAGTACAATTATCTCTTTAGAAGATGATTCGAGTATAATTAACACTTTACTTGGTTAACAATTATTCAATATCTGTTGTACTTAGACTTACTGATTAGTTATATGTTGAGTTTGAAGATTAATCGATTACGATTAACTCTTTAGAAGATGATTCTAGTACAATTAACACTTTACTTGGTCAGCAAGTTTTCAATATTCGTTACACTTGGAGTTACAGATTAGTTTTATGTTGAGTTGGTAGACAAATCGAGTACAATTATCTCGTTAGAAGATGATTCGAGTACACTAACACTTTACTTCGTCAACTAGTTTTCAATAATCGTTATACTCAGAGTTAAAGATTAGTAATATGTTGAGTTTGAAGATTAATCGATTACGATTAACTCTTTAGTAGATGATTCAAGTACAATTAACACTTTACTTGGTCAGCAAGTTTTCAGTATTCGTTACACTTAGAGTTGCAGATTAGTTATATGTTGAGTTGGAAGATTAATCGAGTATCATTAAGTCTTTAGAAGATGATTCGAGTACAATTAACTCTTTACTTGGTCAACAAATTTTCAATATTCGTTACACTTAGAGTTATGGATTACTTTTATGTTGAGTTGGAAGACGAATCGAGTACAATTACCTCGTTAGAAGATGATTCGAGTACACTTAACACTTTACTTGGTCAACAAGTTTTCAATAATCGTTATACTCAGAGTTATAGATTAGTAATATGTTGAGATTGAAGATTAATCGATTACGATTAACTCATCAGAAGATGATTAGAGTACAATTAACTCTTTACTTGGTCAACAAGTTTTCAATAATCGTTACACTTAGAGTTACAGATTAGTTATATGTTGAGTTAGAAGATTAATCGAGTATCATTAAGTCTTTAAAAGATGATTCGAGTGCAATTAACTCTTTACGTGGTCAACAAGTTTTCAATATTCGTTACACTTAGAGTTATGGATTAGTTTTATGTTGAGTTGGAAGACAAATCGAGTACAATGATCTCTTTAGAAGATGATTCGAGTATAATTAACACTTTACTTGGTTAACAAGTATTCAATATCTGTTGTACTTAGACTTACTGATTAGTTATATGTTGAGTTTGAAGATTAATAGATTACGATTAACTCTTTAGAAGATGATTCAAGTACAATTAATACTTTACTTGGTCAGCAAGTTTTCAATATTCGTTACACTTAGAGTTACAGATTAGTTTTATGTTGAGTTGGTAGACAAATCGAGTACAATTATCTCGTTAGAAGATGATTCGAGTACACTTAACACTTTACTTGGTCAACAAGTTTTCAATAATCGTTATACTCAGAGTTATATATTAGTAATATGTTGAGATTGAAGATTAATCGATTACGATTAACTCATCAGAAGAGGATTAGAGTACAATTAACTCTTTACTTGGTCAACAAGTTTTCAATAATCGTTACACTTAGAGTTGCAGATTAGTTATATGTTGAGTTAGAAGATTAATCGAGTATCATTAAGTCTTTAGAAGATGATTCGAGTGCAATTAACTCTTTACGTGGTCAAAAAGTTTTCAATATTCGTTACACTTAGAGTTATGGATTAGTTTTATGTTGAGTTGGAAGACAAATCGAGTACAACTATCTCTTTAGAAGATGATTCGAGTATAATTAACACTTTACTTGGTTAACAAGTATTCAATATCTGTTGTACTTAGACTTACTGATTAGTTATATGTTGAGTTTGAAGATTAATCGATTAAGATTAACTCTTTAGAAGATGATTCTAGTACAATTAACACTTTACTTGGTCAGCAAGTTTTCAATATTCGTTACACTTAGAGTTACAGATTAGTTTTATGTTGAGTTGGTAGACAAATCGAGTACAATTATCTCGTTAGAAGATGATTCGAGTACACTTAACACTTTACTTGGTCAACAAGTTTTCAATAATCGTTATACTCAGAGTTATAGATTAGTAATATGTTGAGTTTGAAGATTAATCAATTACGATTAACTCATTAGAAGATGATTAGAGTACAATTAACTCTTTAATTGTTCAACAAGTTTTTAATAATCGTTACACTTAAAGCTACAGATTAGTTATATGTTGAGTTAGAAGATTAATCGAGAATCATTAAGTCTTTAGAAGATGATTAGAGTACAATTAACTCTTTACTTGGTCAACAAATTTTCAATATTCGTTACACATAGAGTTATGGATTACTTTTATGTTGAGTTGGAAGACGAATCGAGTACAATTATCTCGTTAGAAGATGATTCGAGTACAATTAACACTTTACTTGGTTAACAAGTATTCAATATCTGTTGTACTTCGACTTACTGATTAGTTATATGTTGAGTTTGAAGATTTATCGATTACGATTAACTCTTTAGAAGATGATTCAAGTACAATTAATACTTTACTTGGTCAGCAAGTTTTCAATATTCGTTACACTTAGAGTTACATATTAGTTATATGTTGAGATAGAAGATTAATCGAGTATCATTAAGTCTTTACAAGATGATTCGAGTACAATTAACTCTTTACTTGGTCAACAAGTTTTCAATATTCGTTACACTTAGAGTTATGTATTAGTTTTATGTTGAGTTGGAAGACGAATCGAGTACAATTATCTCTTTAGAAGATGATTCGAGTACAATTAACACTATACTTGGTTAACAAGTTTTCAATAATTGTTGTACTTAGACTTACAGATTAGTTATATGTTGAGTTTGAAGATTAATCGATTACGATTAACTCTTTAGAAGATGATTCAAGTACAAATAACACTTTACTTGGTCAGCAAGTTTTCAATATTCGTTACACTTAGAGTTACAGATTAGTTATATGTTTAGTTGGTAGACAAATCGAGTACAATTATCTCGTTAGAAGATGATTCGAGTACATTTAACACTTTACTTGGTCAACAAGTTTTCAATAATCGTTATACTCAGAGTTATAGATTAGTAATATGTTGAGATTGAAGATTAATCGATTACGATGAACTCATCAGAAGATGATTAGAGTACAATTAACTCTTTACTTGGTCAACAAGTTTTCAATAATCGTTACACTTAGAGTTGCAGATTAGTTATATGTTGAGTTAGAAGATTAATCGAGTATCATTAAGTCTTTAGAAGATGATTCGAGTGCAATTAACTCTTTACTTGATCAACAAATTTTCAATATTCGTTACACTTAGAGTTATGGATTACTTTTATGTTGAGTTGGAAGACGAATCGAGTACAATTACCTCGTTAGAAGATGATTCGAGTACACTTAACACTTTACTTAGTTAACAAGTTTTCAATAATCGTTAAACAAATTAATTTTATGTTGAGTTTGAAGACGAATCGAGTACAATTATCTCCTTAGAAGATGATTCGAGTACAATTAACACTTTACTTGGTTAACAATATTCAATAATTGTTGTACTTAGACTTACTATTTAGTTATATGTTGAGTTTGAAGATTAATCGATTACGATTAACTCTTTAGAAGATGATTCAAGTACAATTAATACTTTACTTGGTCAGCAAGTTTTCAATATTCGTTACACTTAGAGTTACAGATTAATTTTATGTTGAGTTGGTAGACAAATCGAGTACAATTATCTCGTTAGAAGATGATTCGAGTACACTTAACACTTTACTTGGTCAACAAGTTTTCAATAATCGTTATACTCAGAGTTATAGATTAGTAATATGTTGAGATTGAAGATTAATCGATTACGATTAACTCATCAGAAGATGATTAGAGTACAATTAACTCTTTACTTGGTCAACAAGTTTTCAATAATCGTTACACTTAGAGTTACAGATTAGTTATATGTTGAGTTAGAAGATTAATCGAGTATCATTAAGTCTTTAGAAGATGATTCGAGTGCAATTAACTCTTTACTTGGTCAACAAGTTTTCAATATTCGTTACACTTAGAGTTATGGATTAGTTTTATGTTGAGTTGGAAGACAAATCGAGTACAATTATCTCTTTAGAAGATGATTCGAGTATAATTACCACTTTACTTGGTTAACAAGTATTCAATATCTGTTGTACTTAGACTTACTGATTAGTTATATGTTGAGTTTGAAGATTAATCGATTACGATTAACTCTTTAGAAGATGATTCTAGTACAATTAACACTTTACTTGGTCAGCAAGTTTTCAATATTCGTTACACTTAGAGTTACAGATTAGTTTTATGTTGAGTTGGTAGACAAATCGAGTACAATTATCTCGTTAGAAGATGATTCGAGTACACTTAACACTTTACTTGGTCAACAAGTTTTCAATAATCGTTATACTCAGAGTTATAGATTAGTAATATGTTGAGTTTGAAGATTAATCGATTACGATTAACTCTTTAGTAGATGATTCAAGTACAATTAACACTTTACTTGGTCAGCAAGTTTTCAGTATTCGTTACACTTAGAGTTGCAGATTAGTTATATGTTGAGTTAGAAGATTAATCGAGTATCATTAAGTCTTTAGAAGATGATTCGAGTACAATTAACTCTTTACTTGGTCAACAAATTTTAAATATTCGTTACACTTAGAGTTATGGATTACTTTTATGTTGAGTTGGAAGACGAATCGAGTACAATTACCTCGTTAGAAGAGGTTCGAGTACACTTAACACTTTACTTGGTCAACAAGTTTTCAATAATCGTTATACTCAGAGTTATAGATTAGTAATATGTTGAGATTGAAGATTAATCGATTACGATTAACTCATCAGAAGATGATTAGAGGACAATTAACTCTTTACTTGGTCAACAAGTTTTCAATAATCGTTACACTTAGAGTTACAGATTAGTTATATGTTGAGTTAGAAGATTAATCGAGTATCATTAAGTCTTTAGAAGATGATTCGAGTGCAATTAACTCTTTACGTGGTCAACAAGTTTTCAATATTCGTTACACTTAGAGTTATGGATTAGTTTTATGTTGAGTTGGAAGACAAATCGAGTACAATGATCTCTTTAGAAGATGATTCGAGTATAATTAACACTTTACTTGGTTAACAAGTATTCAATATCTGTTGTACTTAGACTTACTGATTAGTTATATGTTGAGTTTGAAGATTAATCGATTACGATTAACTCTTTAGAAGATGATTCAAGTACAATTAATACTTTACTTGGTCAGCAAGTTTTCAATATTCGTTACACTTAGAGTTACAGATTAGTTTTATGTTGAGTTGGTAGACAAATCGAGTACAATTATCTCGTTAGAAGATGATTCGAGTACACTTAACACTTTACTTGGTCAACAGGTTTTCAATAATCGTTATACTCAGAGTTATAGATTAGTAATATGTTGAGATTGAAGATTAATCAATTACGATTAACTCATTAGAAGATGATTAGAGTACAATTAAGTCTTTAATTGTTCAACAAGTTTTTAATAATCGTTACACTTAGAGCTACAGATTAGTTATATGTTGAGTTAGAAGATTAATCGAGTATCATTAAGTGTTTAGAAGATGATTCGAATACAATTAACTCTTTACTTGGTCAACAAATTTTCAATATTCGTTACACATAGAGTTATGGATTACTTTTATGTTGAGTTGGAAGACGAATCGAGTACAATTATCTCGTAAGAAGATGATTCGAGTACAATTAACACTTTACTTGGTTAACAAGTATTCAATATCTGTTGTACTTAGACTTACTGATTAGTTATATGTTGAGTTTGAAGATTAATCGATTACGATTAACTCTTTAGAAGATGATTCAAGTACAATTAATACTTTACTTGGTCAGCAAGTTTTCAATATTCGTTACACTTAGAGTTACATATTAGTTATATGTTGAGATAGAAGATTAATCGAGTATCATTAAGTCTTTAGAAGATGATTCGAGTACAATTAACTCTTTACTTGGTCAACAAATTTTCAATATTCGTTACACTTAGAGTTATGTATTAGTTTTATGTTGAGTTGGAAGACGAATCGAGTACAATTATCTCTTTAAAAGATGATTCGAGTACAATTAACACTATACTTGGTTAACAAGTTTTCAATAATTGTTGTACTTAGACTTACAGATTAGTTATATGTTGAGTTTGAAGATTAATCGATTACGATTAACTCTTTAGAAGATGATTCAAGTACAAATAACACTTTACTTGGTCAGCAAGATTTCAATATTCGTTACACTTAGAGTTACAGATTAGTTATATGTTTAGTTGGTAGACAAATCGAGTACAATTATCTCGTTAGAAGATGATTCGAGTACACTTAACACTTTACTTGGTCAACAAGTTTTCAATAATCGTTATACTCAGAGTTATAGATTAGTAATATGTTGAGATTGAAGATTAATCGATTACGATGAACTCATCAGAAGATGATTAGAGTACAATTAACTCTATACTTGGTAAACAAGTTTTCAATAATCGTTACACTTAGAGTTACAGATTAGTTATATGTTGAGTTAGAAGATTAATCGAGTATCATTAAGTCTTTAGAAGATGATTCGAGTACAATTAACTCTTTACTTGGTCAACAAATTTTCAATATTCGTTACACTTAGAGTCATGGATTAGTTTTATGTTGAGTTGGAAGACAAATCGAGTACAATTATCTCTTTAGAAGATGATTCGAGTATAATTAACACTTTACTTGGTTAACAAGTATTCAATATCTGTTGTACTTAGACTTACTGATTAGTTATATGTTGAGTTTGAAGATTAATCGATTACGATTAACTCTTTAGAAGATGATTCTAGTACAATTAACACTTTACTTGGTCAGCAAGTTTTCAATATTCGTTACACTTGGAGTTACAGATTAGTTTTATGTTGAGTTGGTAGACAAATCGAGTACAATTATCTCGTTAGAAGATGATTCGAGTACACTAACACTTTACTTCGTCAACTAGTTTTCAATAATCGTTATACTCAGAGTTAAAGATTAGTAATATGTTGAGTTTGAAGATTAATCGATTACGATTAACTCTTTAGTAGATGATTCAAGTACAATTAACACTTTACTTGGTCAGCAAGTTTTCAGTATTCGTTACACTTAGAGTTGCAGATTAGTTATATGTTGAGTTGGAAGATTAATCGAGTATCATTAAGTCTTTAGAAGATGATTCGAGTACAATTAACTCTTTACTTGGTCAACAAATTTTCAATATTCGTTACACTTAGAGTTATGGATTACTTTTATGTTGAGTTGGAAGACGAATCGAGTACAATTACCTCGTTAGAAGATGATTCGAGTACACTTAACACTTTACTTGGTCAACAAGTTTTCAATAATCGTTATACTCAGAGTTATAGATTAGTAATATGTTGAGATTGAAGATTAATCGATTACGATTAACTCATCAGAAGATGATTAGAGTACAATTAACTCTTTACTTGGTCAACAAGTTTTCAATAATCGTTACACTTAGAGTTACAGATTAGTTATATGTTGAGTTAGAAGATTAATCGAGTATCATTAAGTCTTTAAAAGATGATTCGAGTGCAATTAACTCTTTACGTGGTCAACAAGTTTTCAATATTCGTTACACTTAGAGTTATGGATTAGTTTTATGTTGAGTTGGAAGACAAATCGAGTACAATGATCTCTTTAGAAGATGATTCGAGTATAATTAACACTTTACTTGGTTAACAAGTATTCAATATCTGTTGTACTTAGACTTACTGATTAGTTATATGTTGAGTTTGAAGATTAATAGATTACGATTAACTCTTTAGAAGATGATTCAAGTACAATTAATACTTTACTTGGTCAGCAAGTTTTCAATATTCGTTACACTTAGAGTTACAGATTAGTTTTATGTTGAGTTGGTAGACAAATCGAGTACAATTATCTCGTTAGAAGATGATTCGAGTACACTTAACACTTTACTTGGTCAACAAGTTTTCAATAATCGTTATACTCAGAGTTATATATTAGTAATATGTTGAGATTGAAGATTAATCGATTACGATTAACTCATCAGAAGAGGATTAGAGTACAATTAACTCTTTACTTGGTCAACAAGTTTTCAATAATCGTTACACTTAGAGTTGCAGATTAGTTATATGTTGAGTTAGAAGATTAATCGAGTATCATTAAGTCTTTAGAAGATGATTCGAGTGCAATTAACTCTTTACGTGGTCAACAAGTTTTCAATATTCGTTACACTTAGAGTTATGGATTAGTTTTATGTTGAGTTGGAAGACAAATCGAGTACAACTATCTCTTTAGAAGATGATTCGAGTATAATTAACACTTTACTTGGTTAACAAGTATTCAATATCTGTTGTACTTAGACTTACTGATTAGTTATATGTTGAGTTTGAAGATTAATCGATTAAGATTAACTCTTTAGAAGATGATTCTAGTACAATTAACACTTTACTTGGTCAGCAAGTTTTCAATATTCGTTACACTTAGAGTTACAGATTAGTTTTATGTTGAGTTGGTAGACAAATCGAGTACAATTATCTCGTTAGAAGATGATTCGAGTACACTTAACACTTTACTTGGTCAACAAGTTTTCAATAATCGTTATACTCAGAGTTATAGATTAGTAATATGTTGAGTTTGAAGATTAATCAATTACGATTAACTCATTAGAAGATGATTAGAGTACAATTAACTCTTTAATTGTTCAACAAGTTTTTAATAATCGTTACACTTAAAGCTACAGATTAGTTATATGTTGAGTTAGAAGATTAATCGAGAATCATTAAGTCTTTAGAAGATGATTAGAGTACAATTAACTCTTTACTTGGTCAACAAATTTTCAATATTCGTTACACATAGAGTTATGGATTACTTTTATGTTGAGTTGGAAGACGAATCGAGTACAATTATCTCGTTAGAAGATGATTCGAGTACAATTAACACTTTACTTGGTTAACAAGTATTCAATATCTGTTGTACTTCGACTTACTGATTAGTTATATGTTGAGTTTGAAGATTTATCGATTACGATTAACTCTTTAGAAGATGATTCAAGTACAATTAATACTTTACTTGGTCAGCAAGTTTTCAATATTCGTTACACTTAGAGTTACATATTAGTTATATGTTGAGATAGAAGATTAATCGAGTATCATTAAGTCTTTACAAGATGATTCGAGTACAATTAACTCTTTACTTGGTCAACAAGTTTTCAATATTCGTTACACTTAGAGTTATGTATTAGTTTTATGTTGAGTTGGAAGACGAATCGAGTACAATTATCTCTTTAGAAGATGATTCGAGTACAATTAACACTATACTTGGTTAACAAGTTTTCAATAATTGTTGTACTTAGACTTACAGATTAGTTATATGTTGAGTTTGAAGATTAATCGATTACGATTAACTCTTTAGAAGATGATTCATGTACAAATAACACTTTACTTGGTCAGCAAGTTTTCAATATTCGTTACACTTAGAGTTACAGATTAGTTATATGTTTAGTTGGTAGACAAATCGAGTACAATTATCTCGTTAGAAGATGATTCGAGTACATTTAACACTTTACTTGGTCAACAAGTTTTCAATAATCGTTATACTCAGAGTTATAGATTAGTAATATGTTGAGATTGAAGATTAATCGATTACGATGAACTCATCAGAAGATGATTAGAGTACAATTAACTCTTTACTTGGTCAACAAGTTTTCAATAATCGTTACACTTAGAGTTGCAGATTAGTTATATGTTGAGTTAGAAGATTAATCGAGTATCATTAAGTCTTTAGAAGATGATTCGAGTGCAATTAACTCTTTACTTGATCAACAAATTTTCAATATTCGTTACACTTAGAGTTATGGATTACTTTTATGTTGAGTTGGAAGACGAATCGAGTACAATTACCTCGTTAGAAGATGATTCGAGTACACTTAACACTTTACTTAGTTAACAAGTTTTCAATAATCGTTAAACAAATTAATTTTATGTTGAGTTTGAAGACGAATCGAGTACAATTATCTCCTTAGAAGATGATTCGAGTACAATTAACACTTTACTTGGTTAACAATATTCAATAATTGTTGTACTTAGACTTACTATTTAGTTATATGTTGAGTTTGAAGATTAATCGATTACGATTAACTCTTTAGAAGATGATTCAAGTACAATTAATACTTTACTTGGTCAGCAAGTTTTCAATATTCGTTACACTTAGAGTTACAGATTAATTTTATGTTGAGTTGGTAGACAAATCGAGTACAATTATCTCGTTAGAAGATGATTCGAGTACACTTAACACTTTACTTGGTCAACAAGTTTTCAATAATCGTTATACTCAGAGTTATAGATTAGTAATATGTTGAGATTGAAGATTAATCGATTACGATTAACTCATCAGAAGATGATTAGAGTACAATTAACTCTTTACTTGGTCAACAAGTTTTCAATAATCGTTACACTTAGAGTTACAGATTAGTTATATGTTGAGTTAGAAGATTAATCGAGTATCATTAAGTCTTTAGAAGATGATTCGAGTGCAATTAACTCTTTACTTGGTCAACAAGTTTTCAATATTCGTTACACTTAGAGTTATGGATTAGTTTTATGTTGAGTTGGAAGACAAATCGAGTACAATTATCTCTTTAGAAGATGATTCGAGTATAATTACCACTTTACTTGGTTAACAAGTATTCAATATCTGTTGTACTTAGACTTACTGATTAGTTATATGTTGAGTTTGAAGATTAATCGATTACGATTAACTCTTTAGAAGATGATTCTAGTACAATTAACACTTTACTTGGTCAGTAAGTTTTCAATATTCGTTACACTTAGAGTTACAGATTAGTTTTATGTTGAGTTGGTAGACAAATCGAGTACAATTATCTCGTTAGAAGATGATTCGAGTACACTTAACACTTTACTTGGTCAACAAGTTTTCAATAATCGTTATACTCAGAGTTATAGATTAGTAATATGTTGAGTTTGAAGATTAATCGATTACGATTAACTCTTTAGTAGATGATTCAAGTACAATTAACACTTTACTTGGTCAGCAAGTTTTCAGTATTCGTTACACTTAGAGTTGCAGATTAGTTATATGTTGAGTTAGAAGATTAATCGAGTATCATTAAGTCTTTAGAAGATGATTCGAGTACAATTAACTCTTTACTTGGTCAACAAATTTTCAATATTCGTTACACTTAGAGTTATGGATTACTTTTATGTTGAGTTGGAAGACGAATCGAGTACAATTACCTCGTTAGAAGAGGTTCGAGTACACTTAACACTTTACTTGGTCAACAAGTTTTCAATAATCGTTATACTCAGAGTTATAGATTAGTAATATGTTGAGATTGAAGATTAATCGATTACGATTAACTCATCAGAAGATGATTAGAGGACAATTAACTCTTTACTTGGTCAACAAGTTTTCAATAATCGTTACACTTAGAGTTACAGATTAGTTATATGTTGAGTTAGAAGATTAATCGAGTATCATTAAGTCTTTAGAAGATGATTCGAGTGCAATTAACTCTTTACGTGGTCAACAAGTTTTCAATATTCGTTACACTTAGAGTTATGGATTAGTTTTATGTTGAGTTGGAAGACAAATCGAGTACAATGATCTCTTTAGAAGATGATTCGAGTATAATTAACACTTTACTTGGTTAACAAGTATTCAATATCTGTTGTACTTAGACTTACTGATTAGTTATATGTTGAGTTTGAAGATTAATCGATTACGATTAACTCTTTAGAAGATGATTCAAGTACAATTAATACTTTACTTGGTCAGCAAGTTTTTAATATTCGTTACACTTAGAGTTACAGATTAGTTTTATGTTGAGTTGGTAGACAAATCGAGTACAATTATCTCGTTAGAAGATGATTCGAGTACACTTAACACTTTACTTGGTCAACAGGTTTTCAATAATCGTTATACTCAGAGTTATAGATTAGTAATATGTTGAGATTGAAGATTAATCAATTACGATTAACTCATTAGAAGATGATTAGAGTACAATTAAGTCTTTAATTGTTCAACAAGTTTTTAATAATCGTTACACTTAGAGCTACAGATTAGTTATATGTTGAGTTAGAAGATTAATCGAGTATCATTAAGTGTTTAGAAGATGATTCGAATACAATTAACTCTTTACTTGGTCAACAAATTTTCAATATTCGTTACACATAGAGTTATGGATTACTTTTATGTTGAGTTGGAAGACGAATCGAGTACAATTATCTCGTAAGAAGATGATTCGAGTACAATTAACACTTTACTTGGTTAACAAGTATTCAATATCTGTTGTACTTAGACTTACTGATTAGTTATATGTTGAGTTTGAAGATTAATCGATTACGATTAACTCTTTAGAAGATGATTCAAGTACAATTAATACTTTACTTGGTCAGCAAGTTTTCAATATTCGTTACACTTAGAGTTACATATTAGTTATATGTTGAGATAGAAGATTAATCGAGTATCATTAAGTCTTTAGAAGATGATTCGAGTACAATTAACTCTTTACTTGGTCAACAAATTTTCAATATTCGTTACACTTAGAGTTATGTATTAGTTTTATGTTGAGTTGGAAGACGAATCGAGTACAATTATCTCTTTAAAAGATGATTCGAGTACAATTAACACTATACTTGGTTAACAAGTTTTCAATAATTGTTGTACTTAGACTTACAGATTAGTTATATGTTGAGTTTGAAGATTAATCGATTACGATTAACTCTTTAGAAGATGATTCAAGTACAAATAACACTTTACTTGGTCAGCAAGTTTTCAATATTCGTTACACTTAGAGTTACAGATTAGTTATATGTTTAGTTGGTAGACAAATCGAGTACAATTATCTCGTTAGAAGATGATTCGAGTACACTTAACACTTTACTTGGTCAACAAGTTTTCAATAATCGTTATACTCAGAGTTATAGATTAGTAATATGTTGAGATTGAAGATTAATCGATTACGATGAACTCATCAGAAGATGATTAGAGTACAATTAACTCTATACTTGGTAAACAAGTTTTCAATAATCGTTACACTTAGAGTTACAGATTAGTTATATGTTGAGTTAGAAGATTAATCGAGTATCATTAAGTCTTTAGAAGATGATTCGAGTACAATTAACTCTTTACTTGGTCAACAAGTTTTCAATATTCGTTACACTTAGAGTCATGGATTAGTTTTATGTTGAGTTGGAAGACAAATCGAGTACAATTATCTCTTTAGAAGATGATTCGAGTATAATTAACACTTTACTTGGTTAACAAGTATTCAATATCTGTTGTACTTAGACTTACTGATTAGTTATATGTTGAGTTTGAAGATTAATCGATTACGATTAACTCTTTAGAAGATGATTCTAGTACAATTAACACTTTACTTGGTCAGCAAGTTTTCAATATTCGTAACACTTGGAGTTACAGATTAGTTTTATGTTGAGTTGGTAGACAAATCGAGTACAATTATCTCGTTAGAAGATGATTCGAGTACACTAACACTTTACTTGGTCAACTAGTTTTCAATAATCGTTATACTCACAGTTAAAGATTAGTAATATGTTGAGTTTGAAGATTAATCGATTACGATTGACTCTTTAGTAGATGATTCAAGTACAATTAACACTTTACTTGGTCAGCAAGTTTTCAGTATTCGTTACACTTAGAGTTGCAGATTAGTTATATGTTGAGTTGGAAGATTAATCGAGTATCATTAAGTCTTTAGAAGATGATTCGAGTACAATTAACTCTTTACTTGGTCAACAAATTTTCAATATTCGTTACACTTTTAGTTATGGATTACTTTTATGTTGAGTTGGAAGACGAATCGAGTACAATTACCTCGTTAGAAGATGATTCGAGTACACTTAACACTTTACTTAGTTAACAAGTTTTCAATAATCGTTAAACAAATTAATTTTATGTTGAGTTTGAAGACGAATCGAGTACAATTATCTCCTTAGAAGATGATTCGAGTACAATTAACACTTTACTTGGTTAACAATATTCAATAATTGTTGTACTTAGACTTACTGATTAGTTATATGTTGAGTTTGAAGATTAATCGATTACGATTAACTCTTTAGAAGATGATTCAAGTACAATTAATACTTTACTTGGTCAGCAAGTTTTCAATATTCGTTACACTTAGAGTTACAGATTAGTTTTATGTTGAGTTGGTAGACAAATCGAGTACAATTATCTCGTTAGAAGATGATTCGAGTACACTTAACACTTTACTTGGTCAACAAGTTTTCAATAATCGTTATACTCAGAGTTATAGATTAGTAATATGTTGAGATTGAAGATTAATCAATTACGATTAACTCATTAGAAGATGATTAGAGTACAATTAAGTCTTTAATTGTTCAACAAGTTTTTAATAATCGTTACACTTAGAGCTACAGATTAGTTATATGTTGAGTTAGAAGATTAATCGAGAATCATTAAGTCTTTAGAAGATGATTAGAGTACAATTAACTCTTTACTTGGTCAACAAATTTTCAATATTCGTTACTCATAGAGTTATGGATTACTTTTATGTTGAGTTGGAAGACGAATCGAGTACAATTATCTCGTTAGAAGATGATTCGAGTACACTTAACACTTTACTTGGTCAACAAGTTTTCAATAATCGTTATACTCAGAGTTATAGATTAGTAATATGTTGAGATTGAAGATTAATCGATTACGATGAACTCATCAGAAGATGATTAAAGTACAATTAACTCTTTACTTGGTAAACAAGTTTTCAATAATCGTTACACTTAGAGTTACAGATTAGTTATATGTTGAGTTAGAAGATTAATCGAGTATCATTAAGTCTTTAGAAGATGATTCGAGTACAATTAACTCTTTACTTGGTCAACAAGTTTTCAATATTCGTTACACTTAGAGTTATGTATTAGTTTTATGTTGAGTTGGAAGACGAATCGAGTACAATTATCTCTTTAGAATGTGATTCGAGTACAATTAACACTATACTTGGTTAACAAGTTTTCAATCATTGTTGTACTTAGACTTACAGATTAGTTATATATTGAGTTTGAAGATTAATCGATTACGATTAACTCTTTAGAAGATGATTCAAGTACAATTAACACTTTACTTGGTCAGCAAGTTTTCAATATTCGTTACACTTAGAGTTACAGATTAATTTTATATTGAGTTGGTAGACAAATCGAGTACAATTATCTCGTTAGAAGATGATTCGAGTACACTTAACACTTTACTTGGTCAACAAGTTTTCAATAATTGTTATACTCAGAGTTATAGATTAGTAATATGTTGAGATTGAAGATTAATCGATTACGATTAACTCATCAGAAGATGATTAGAGTACAATTAACTCTTTACTTGGTCAACAAGTTTTCAATAATCGTTACACTTAGAGTTACATATTAGTTATATGTTGAGATAGAAGATTAATCGAGTATCATTAAGTCTTTAGAAGATGATTCGAGTCCAATTAACTCTTTACTTGGTCAACAAGTTTTCAATATTCGTTACACTTAGAGTTATGTATTAGTTTTATGTTGAGTTGGAAGACGAATCGAGTACAATTATCTCTTTAGAAGATGATTCGAGTACAATTAACACTATACTTGGTTAACAAGTATTCAATATCTGTTGTACTTAGACTTACTGATTAGTTATATGTTGAGTTTGAAGATTAATCGATTACGATTAACTCTTTAGAAGATGATTCAAGTACAATTAATACTTTACTTGGTCAGCAAGTTTTCAATATTCGTTACACTTAGAGTTACAGATTAGTTTTTTGTTGAGTTGGTAGACAAATCGAGTACAATTATCTCGTTAGAAGATGATTCGAGTACACTTAACACTTTACTTGGTCAACAAGTTTTCAATAATCGTTATACTCAGAGTTATATATTAGTAATATGTTGAGATTGAAGATTAATCGATTACGATTAACTCATCAGAAGAGGATTAGAGTACAATTAACTCTTTACTTGGTCAACAAGTTTTCAATAATCGTTACACTTAGAGTTGCAGATTAGTTATATGTTGAGTTAGAAGATTAATCAAGTATCATTAAGTCTTTAGAAGATGATTCGAGTACAATTAACTCTTTACTTGGTCAACAAATTTTCAATATTCGTTACACTTAGAGTTATGGATTACTTTTATGTTGAGTTGGAAGACGAATCGAGTACAATTACCTCGTTAGAAGATGATTCGAGTACACTTAACACTTTACTTAGTTAACAAGTTTTCAATAATCGTTAAACAAATTAATTTTATGTTGAGTTTGAAGACGAATCGAGTACAATTATCTCCTTAGAAGATGATTCGAGTACAATTAACACTTTACTTGGTTAACAATATTCAATAATTGTTGTACTTAGACTTACTATTTAGTTATATGTTGAGTTTGAAGATTAATCGATTACGATTAACTCTTTAGAAGATGATTCAAGTGCAATTAATACTTTACTTGGTCAGCAAGTTTTCAATATTCGTTACACTTAGAGTTGCAGATTAATTTTATGTTGAGTTGGTAGACAAATCGAGTACAATTATCTCGTTAGAAGATGTTTCGAGTACACTTAACACTTTACTTGGTCAACAAGTTTTCAATAATCGTTATACTCAGAGTTATAGATTAGTAATATGTTGAGATTGAAGATTAATCGATTACGATTAACTCATCAGAAGATGATTAGAGTACAATTAACTCTTTACTTGGTCAACAAGTTTTCAATAATCGTTACACTTAGAGTTACAGATTAGTTATATGTTGAGTTAGAAGATTAATCGAGTATCATTAAGTCTTTAGAAGATGATTCGAGTGCAATTAACTCTTTACGTGGTCAACAAGTTTTCAATATTCGTTACACTTAGAGTTATGGATTAGTTTTATGTTGAGTTGGAAGACAAATCGAGTACTATTATCTCGTAAGAAGATGATTCGAGTACACTTAACACTTTACTTGGTCAACAAGTTTTCAATAATCGTTATACTCAGAGTTATATATTAGTAATATGTTGAGATTGAAGATTAATCGATTACGATTAACTCATCAGAAGAGGATTAGAGTACAATTAACTCTTTACTTGGTCAACAAGTTTTCAATAATCGTTACACTTAGAGTTGCAGATTAGTTATATGTTGAGTTAGAAGATTAATCGAGTATCATTAAGTCTTTAGAAGATGATTCGAGTACAATTAACTCTTTACTTGGTCAACAAATTTTCAATATTCGTTACACTTAGAGTTATGGATTACTTTTATGTTGAGTTGGAAGACGAATCGAGTACAATTACCTCGTTAGAAGATGATTCGAGTACACTTAACACTTTACTTAGTTAACAAGTTTTCAATAATCGTTAAACAAATTAATTTTATGTTGAGTTTGAAGACGAATCGAGTACAATTATCTCCTTAGAAGATGATTCGAGTACAATTAACACTTTACTTGGTTAACAATATTCAATAATTGTTGTACTTAGACTTACTATTTAGTTATATGTTGAGTTTGAAGATTAATCGATTACGATTAACTCTTTAGAAGATGATTCAAGTACAATTAATACTTTACTTGGTCAGCAAGTTTTCAATATTCGTTACACTTAGAGTTACAGATTAATTTTATGTTGAGTTGGTAGACAAATCGAGTACAATTATCTCGTTAGAAGATGATTCGAGTACACTTAACACTTTACTTGGTCAACAAGTTTTCAATAATCGTTATACTCAGAGTTATAGATTAGTAATATGTTGAGATTGAAGATTAATCGATTACGATTAACTCATCAGAAGATGATTAGAGTACAATTAACTCTTTACTTGGTCAACAAGTTTTCAATAATCGTTACACTTAGAGTTACAGATTAGTTATATGTTGAGTTAGAAGATTAATCGAGTATCATTAAGTCTTTAGAAGATGATTCGAGTGCAATTAACTCTTTACGTGGTCAACAAGTTTTCAATATTCGTTACACTTAGAGTTATGGATTAGTTTTATGTTGAGTTGGAAGACAAATCGAGTACAATGATCTCTTTAGAAGATGATTCGAGTATAATTAACACTTTACTTGGTTAACAAGTATTCAATATCTGTTGTACTTAGACTTACTGATTAGTTATATGTTGAGTTTGAAGATTAATAGATTACGATTAACTCTTTAGAAGATGATTCAAGTACAATTAATACTTTACTTGGTCAGCAAGTTTTCAATATTCGTTACACTTAGAGTTACAGATTAGTTTTATGTTGAGTTGGTAGACAAATCGAGTACAATTATCTCGTTAGAAGATGATTCGAGTACACTTAACACTTTACTTGGTCAACAAGTTTTCAATAATCGTTATACTCAGAGTTATATATTAGTAATATGTTGAGATTGAAGATTAATCGATTACGATTAACTCATCAGAAGAGGATTAGAGTACAATTAACTCTTTACTTGGTCAACAAGTTTTCAATAATCGTTACACTTAGAGTTGCAGATTAGTTATATGTTGAGTTAGAAGATTAATCGAGTATCATTAAGTCTTTAGAAGATGATTCGAGTACAATTAACTCTTTACTTGGTCAACAAATTTTCAATATTCGTTACACTTAGAGTTATGGATTACTTTTATGTTGAGTTGGAAGACGAATCGAGTACAATTACCTCGTTAGAAGATGATTCGAGTACACTTAAGACTTTACTTAGTTAACAAGTTTTCAATAATCGTTAAACAAATTAATTTTATGTTGAGTTTGAAGACGAATCGAGTACAATTATCTCCTTAGAAGATGATTCGAGTACAATTAACACTTTACTTGGTTAACAATATTCAATAATTGTTGTACTTAGACTTACTATTTAGTTATATGTTGAGTTTGAAGATTAATCGATTACGATTAACTCTTTAGAAGATGATTCAAGTACAATTAATACTTTACTTGGTCAGCAAGTTTTCAATATTCGTTACACTTAGAGATACAGATTAATTTTATGTTGAGTTGGTAGACAAATCGAGTACAATTATCTCGTTAGAAGATGATTCGAGTACACTTAACACTTTACTTGGTCAACAAGTTTTCAATAATCGTTATACTCAGAGTTATAGATTAGTAATATGTTGAGATTGAAGATTAATCGATTACGATTAACTCATCAGAAGATGATTAGAGTACAATTAACTCTTTACTTGGTCAACAAGTTTTCAATAATCGTTACACTTAGAGTTACAGATTAGTTATATGTTGAGTTAGAAGATTAATCGAGTATCATTAAGTCTTTAGAAGATGATTCGAGTGCAATTAACTCTTTACGTGGTCAACAAGTTTTCAATATTCGTTACACTTAGAGTTATGGATTAGTTTTATGTTGAGTTGGAAGACAAATCGAGTACTATTATCTCGTAAGAAGATGATTCGAGTACACTTAACACTTTACTTGGTCAACAAGTTTTCAATAATCGTTATACTCAGAGTTATATATTAGTAATATGTTGAGATTGAAGATTAATCGATTACGATTAACTCATCAGAAGAGGAT
Source organism: Scutellaria galericulata (assembly GCA_946896805.1). NCBI lineage: Eukaryota > Viridiplantae > Streptophyta > Magnoliopsida > Lamiales > Lamiaceae > Scutellaria > Scutellaria galericulata. The sequence goes on from OX335795.1 coordinate 9,222,694, forward strand.
TAGAGTACAATTAACTCTTTACTTGGTCAACAAGTTTTCAATAATCGTTACACTTAGAGTTGCAGATTAGTTATATGTTGAGTTAGAAGATTAATCGAGTATCATTAAGTCTTTAGAAGATGATTCGAGTATAATTAACTCTTTACTTGGTAAACAAATTTTCAATATTCGTTACACTTAGAGTTATGGATTACTTTTATGTTGAGTTGGAAGACGAATCGAGTACAATTACCTCGTTAGAAGATGATTCGAGTACACTTAACACTTTACTTAGTTAACAAGTTTTCAATAATCGTTAAACAAATTAATTTTATGTTGAGTTTGAAGACGAATCGAGTACAATTATCTCCTTAGAAGATGATTCGAGTACAATTAACACTTTACTTGGTTAACAATATTCAATAATTGTTGTACTTAGACTTACTATTTAGTTATATGTTGAGTTTGAAGATTAATCGATTACGATTAACTCTTTAGAAGATGATTCAAGTGCAATTAATACTTTACTTGGTCAGCAAGTTTTCAATATTCGTTACACTTAGAGTTGCAGATTAATTTTATGTTGAGTTGGTAGACAAATCGAGTACAATTATCTCGTTAGAAGATGTTTCGAGTACACTTAACACTTTACTTGGTCAACAAGTTTTCAATAATCGTTATACTCAGAGTTATAGATTAGTAATATGTTGAGATTGAAGATTAATCGATTACGATTAACTCATCAGAAGATGATTAGAGTACAATTAACTCTTTACTTGGTCAACAAGTTTTCAATAATCGTTACACTTAGAGTTACAGATTAGTTATATGTTGAGTTAGAAGATTAATCGAGTATCATTAAGTCTTTAGAAGATGATTCGAGTGCAATTAACTCTTTACTTGGTCAACAAGTTTTCAATATTCGTTACACTTAGAGTTATGGATTAGTTTTATGTTGAGTTGGAAGACAAATCGAGTACAATTATCTCTTTAGAAGATGATTCGAGTATAATTAACACTTTACTTGGTTAACAAGTATTCAATATCTGTTGTACTTAGACTTACTGATTAGTTATATGTTGAGTTTGAAGATTAATCGATTACGATTAACTCTTTAGAAGATGATTCTAATACAATTAACACTTTACTTGGTCAGCAAGTTTTCAATATTCGTTACACTTAGAGTTACAGATTAGTTTTATGTAGAGTTGGTAGACAAATCGAGTACAATTATCTCGTTAGAAGATGATTCGAGTACACTTACCACTTTACTTGGTCAACAAGTTTTCAATAATCGTTATACTCAGAGTTATAGATTAGTAATATGTTGAGTTTGAAGATTAATCGATTACGATTAACTCTTTAGTAGATGATTCAAGTACAATTAACACTTTACTTGGTCAGCAAGTTTTCAGTATTCGTTACACTTAGAGTTGCAGATTAGTTATATGTTGAGTTAGAAGATTAATCGAGTATCATTAAGTCTTTAGAAGATGATTCGAGTACAATTAACTCTTTACTTGGTCAACAAATTTTCAATATTCGTTACACTTAGAGTTATGGATTACTTTTATGTTGAGTTGGAAGACGAATCGAGTACAATTACCTCGTTAGAAGATGATTCGAGTACACTTAACACTTTACTTGGTCAACAAGTTTTCAATAATCGTTATACTCAGAGTTATAGATTAGTAATATGTTGAGATTGAAGATTAATCGATTACGATTAACTCATCAGAAGATGATTAGAGTACAATTAACTCTTTACTTGGTCACCAAGTTTTCAATAATCGTTACACTTAGAGTTACAGATTAGTTATATGTTGAGTTAGAAGATTAATCGAGTATCATTAAGTCTTTAGAAGATGATTCGAGTGCAATTAACTCTTTACGTGGTCAACAAGTTTTCAATATTCGTTACACTTAGAGTTATGGATTAGTTTTATGTTGAGTTGGAAGACAAATCGAGTACAATGATCTCTTTAGAAGATGATTCGAGTATAATTAACACTTTACTTGGTTAACAAGTATTCAATATCTGTTGTACTTAGACTTACTGATTAGTTATATGTTGAGTTTGAAGATTAATAGATTACGATTAACTCTTTAGAAGATGATTCAAGTACAATTAATACTTTACTTGGTCAGCAAGTTTTCAATATTCGTTACACTTAGAGTTACAGATTAGTTTTATGTTGAGTTGGTAGACAAATCGAGTACAATTATCTCGTTAGAAGATGTTCGAGTACACTTACCACTTTACTTGGTCAACAAGTTTTCAATAATCGTTATACTCAGAGTTATAGATTAGTAATATGTTGAGTTTGAAGATTAATCGATTACGATTAACTCTTTAGTAGATGATTCAAGTACAATTAACACTTTACTTGGTCAGCAAGTTTTCAGTATTCGTTACACTTAGAGTTGCAGATTAGTTATATGTTGAGTTAGAAGATTAATCGAGTATCATTAAGTCTTTAGAAGATGATTCGAGTACAATTAACTCTTTACTTGGTCAACAAATTTTCAATATTCGTTACACTTAGAGTTATGGATTACTTTTATGTTGAGTTGGAAGACGAATCGAGTACAATTACCTCGTTAGAAGATGATTCGAGTACACTTAACACTTTACTTGGTCAACAAGTTTTCAATAATCGTTATACTCAGAGTTATAGATTAGTAATATGTTGAGATTGAAGATTAATCGATTACGATTAACTCATCAGAAGATGATTAGAGTACAATTAACTCTTTACTTGGTCAACAAGTTTTCAATAATCGTTACACTTAGAGTTACAGATTAGTTATATGTTGAGTTAGAAGATTAATCGAGTATCATTAAGTCTTTAGAAGATGATTCGAGTGCAATTAACTCTTTACGTGGTCAACAAGTTTTCAATATTCGTTACACTTAGAGTTATGGATTAGTTTTATGTTGAGTTGGAAGACAAATCGAGTACAATGATCTCTTTAGAAGATGATTCGAGTATAATTAACACTTTACTTGGTTAACAAGTATTCAATATCTGTTGTACTTAGACTTACTGATTAGTTATATGTTGAGTTTGAAGATTAATAGATTACGATTAACTCTTTAGAAGATGATTCAAGTACAATTAATACTTTACTTGGTCAGCAAGTTTTCAATATTCGTTACACTTAGAGTTACAGATTAGTTTTATGTTGAGTTGGTAGACAAATCGAGTACAATTTTCTCGTTAGAAGATGATTCGAGTACACTTAACACTTTACTTGGTCAACAAGTTTTCAATAATCGTTATACTCAGAGTTATATATTAGTAATATGTTGAGATTGAAGATTAATCGATTACGATTAACTCATCAGAAGAGTATTAGAGTACAATTAACACTTTACTTGGTCAGCAAGTTTTCAATAATCGTTACACTTAGAGTTGCAGATTAGTTATATGTTGAGTTAGAAGATTAATCGAGTATCATTAAGTCTTTAGAAGATGATTCGAGTACAATTAACTCTTTACTTGGTCAACAAATTTTCAATATTCGTTACACTTAGAGTTATGGATTACTTTTATGTTGAGTTGGAAGACGAATCGAGTACAATTACCTCGTTAGAAGATGATTCGAGTACACTTAACACTTTACTTGGTCAACAAGTTTTCAATAATCGTTATACTCAGAGTTATAGATTAGTAATATGTTGAGATTGAAGATTAATCGATTACGATTAACTCATCAGAAGATGATTAGAGTACAATTAACTCTTTACTTGGTCAACAAGTTTTCAATAATCGTTACACTTAGAGTTACAGATTAGTTATATGTTGAGTTAGAAGATTAATCGAGTATCATTAAGTCTTTAGAAGATGATTCGAGTGCAATTAACTCTTTACGTGGTCAACAAGTTTTCAATATTCGTTACACTTAGAGTTATGGATTAGTTTTATGTTGAGTTGGAAGACAAATCGAGTACAATGATCTCTTTAGAAGATGATTCGAGTATAATTAACACTTTACTTGGTTAACAAGTATTCAATATCTGTTGTACTTAGACTTACTGATTAGTTATATGTTGAGTTTGAAGATTAATAGATTACGATTAACTCTTTAGAAGATGATTCAAGTACAATTAATACTTTACTTGGTCAGCAAGTTTTCAATATTCGTTACACTTAGAGTTACAGATTAGTTTTATGTTGAGTTGGTAGACAAATCGAGTACAATTATCTCGTTAGAAGATGATTCGAGTACACTTAACACTTTACTTGGTCAACAAGTTTTCAATAATCGTTATACTCAGAGTTATAGATTAGTAATATGTTGAGTTTGAAGATTAATCGATTACGATTAACTCTTTAGTAGATGATTCAAGTACAATTAACACTTTACTTGGTCAGCAAGTTTTCAGTATTCGTTACACTTAGAGTTGCAGATTAGTTATATGTTGAGTTAGAAGATTAATCGAGTATCATTAAGTCTTTAGAAGATGATTCGAGTACAATTAACTCTTTACTTGGTCAACAAATTTTCAATATTCGTTACACTTAGAGTTATGGATTACTTTTATGTTGAGTTGGAAGACGAATCGAGTACAATTACCTCGTTAGAAGATGATTCGAGTACACTTAACACTTTACTTGGTCAACAAGTTTTCAATAATCGTTATACTCAGAGTTATAGATTAGTAATATGTTGAGATTGAAGATTAATCGATTACGATTAACTCATCAGAAGATGATTAGAGTACAATTAACTCTTTACTTGGTCAACAAGTTTTCAATAATCGTTACACTTAGAGTTACAGATTAGTTATATGTTGAGTTAGAAGATTAATCGAGTATCATTAAGTCTTTAAAAGATGATTCGAGTGCAATTAACTCTTTACGTGGTCAACAAGTTTTCAATATTCGTTACACTTAGAGTTATGGATTAGTTTTATGTTGAGTTGGAAGACAAATCGAGTACAATGATCTCTTTAGAAGATGATTCGAGTATAATTAACACTTTACTTGGTTAACAAGTATTCAATATCTGTTGTACTTAGACTTACTGATTAGTTATATGTTGAGTTTGAAGATTAATAGATTACGATTAACTCTTTAGAAGATGATTCAAGTACAATTAATACTTTACTTGGTCAGCAAGTTTTCAATATTCGTTACACTTAGAGTTACAGATTAGTTTTATGTTGAGTTGGTAGACAAATCGAGTACAATTATCTCGTTAGAAGATGATTCGAGTACACTTAACACTTTACTTGGTCAACAAGTTTTCAATAATCGTTATACTCAGAGTTATATATTAGTAATATGTTGAGATTGAAGATTAATCGATTACGATTAACTCATCAGAAGAGGATTAGAGTACAATTAACTCTTTACTTGGTCAACAAGTTTTCAATAATCGTTACACTTAGAGTTGCAGATTAGTTATATGTTGAGTTAGAAGATTAATCGAGTATCATTAAGTCTTTAGAAGATGATTCGAGTGCAATTAACTCTTTACGTGGTCAACAAGTTTTCAATATTCGTTACACTTAGAGTTATGGATTAGTTTTATGTTGAGTTGGAAGACAAATCGAGTACAACTATCTCTTTAGAAGATGATTCGAGTATAATTAACACTTTACTTGGTTAACAAGTATTCAATATCTGTTGTACTTAGACTTACTGATTAGTTATATGTTGAGTTTGAAGATTAATCGATTAAGATTAACTCTTTAGAAGATGATTCTAGTACAATTAACACTTTACTTGGTCAGCAAGTTTTCAATATTCGTTACACTTAGAGTTACAGATTAGTTTTATGTTGAGTTGGTAGACAAATCGAGTACAATTATCTCGTTAGAAGATGATTCGAGTACACTTAACACTTTACTTGGTCAACAAGTTTTCAATAATCGTTATACTCAGAGTTATAGATTAGTAATATGTTGAGTTTGAAGATTAATCAATTACGATTAACTCATTAGAAGATGATTAGAGTACAATTAACTCTTTAATTGTTCAACAAGTTTTTAATAATCGTTACACTTAAAGCTACAGATTAGTTATATGTTGAGTTAGAAGATTAATCGAGAATCATTAAGTCTTTAGAAGATGATTAGAGTACAATTAACTCTTTACTTGGTCAACAAATTTTCAATATTCGTTACACATAGAGTTATGGATTACTTTTATGTTGAGTTGGAAGACGAATCGAGTACAATTATCTCGTTAGAAGATGATTCGAGTACAATTAACACTTTACTTGGTTAACAAGTATTCAATATCTGTTGTACTTCGACTTACTGATTAGTTATATGTTGAGTTTGAAGATTTATCGATTACGATTAACTCTTTAGAAGATGATTCAAGTACAATTAATACTTTACTTGGTCAGCAAGTTTTCAATATTCGTTACACTTAGAGTTACATATTAGTTATATGTTGAGATAGAAGATTAATCGAGTATCATTAAGTCTTTAGAAGATGATTCGAGTATAATTAACTCTTTACTTGGTCAACAAATTTTCAATATTCGTTACACTTAGAGTTATGGATTACTTTTATGTTGAGTTGGAAGACGAATCGAGTACATTTACCTCGTTAGAAGATGATTCGAGTACACTTAACACTTTACTTAGTTAACAAGTTTTCAATAATCGTTAAACAAATTAATTTTATGTTGAGTTTGAAGACGAATCGAGTACAATTATCTCCTTAGAAGATGATTCGAGTACAATTAACACTTTACTTGGTTAACAATATTCAATAATTGTTGTACTTAGACTTACTATTTAGTTATATGTTGAGTTTGAAGATTAATCGATTACGATTAACTCTTTAGAAGATGATTCAAGTGCAATTAATACTTTACTTGGTCAGCAAGTTTTCAATATTCGTTACACTTAGAGTTGCAGATTAATTTTATGTTGAGTTGGTAGACAAATCGAGTACAATTATCTCGTTAGAAGATGTTTCGAGTACACTTAACACTTTACTTGGTCAACAAGTTTTCAATAATCGTTATACTCAGAGTTATAGATTAGTAATATGTTGAGATTGAAGATTAATCGATTACGATTAACTCATCAGAAGATGATTAGAGTACAATTAACTCTTTACTTGGTCAACAAGTTTTCAATAATCGTTACACTTAGAGTTACAGATTAGTTATATGTTGAGTTAGAAGATTAATCGAGTATCATTAAGTCTTTAGAAGATGATTCGAGTGCAATTAACTCTTTACTTGGTCAACAAGTTTTCAATATTCGTTACACTTAGAGTTATGGATTAGTTTTATGTTGAGTTGGAAGACAAATCGAGTACAATTATCTCTTTAGAAGATGATTCGAGTATAATTAACACTTTACTTGGTTAACAAGTATTCAATATCTGTTGTACTTAGACTTACTGATTAGTTATATGTTGAGTTTGAAGATTAATCGATTACGATTAACTCTTTAGAAGATGATTCTAATACAATTAACACTTTACTTGGTCAGCAAGTTTTCAATATTCGTTACACTTAGAGTTACAGATTAGTTTTATGTAGAGTTGGTAGACAAATCGAGTACAATTATCTCGTTAGAAGATGATTCGAGTACACTTACCACTTTACTTGGTCAACAAGTTTTCAATAATCGTTATACTCAGAGTTATAGATTAGTAATATGTTGAGTTTGAAGATTAATCGATTACGATTAACTCTTTAGTAGATGATTCAAGTACAATTAACACTTTACTTGGTCAGCAAGTTTTCAGTATTCGTTACACTTAGAGTTGCAGATTAGTTATATGTTGAGTTAGAAGATTAATCGAGTATCATTAAGTCTTTAGAAGATGATTCGAGTACAATTAACTCTTTACTTGGTCAACAAATTTTCAATATTCGTTACACTTAGAGTTATGGATTACTTTTATGTTGAGTTGGAAGACGAATCGAGTACAATTACCTCGTTAGAAGATGATTCGAGTACACTTAACACTTTACTTGGTCAACAAGTTTTCAATAATCGTTATACTCAGAGTTATAGATTAGTAATATGTTGAGATTGAAGATTAATCGATTACGATTAACTCATCAGAAGATGATTAGAGTACAATTAACTCTTTACTTGGTCAACAAGTTTTCAATAATCGTTACACTTAGAGTTACAGATTAGTTATATGTTGAGTTAGAAGATTAATCGAGTATCATTAAGTCTTTAGAAGATGATTCGAGTGCAATTAACTCTTTACGTGGTCAACAAGTTTTCAATATTCGTTACACTTAGAGTTATGGATTAGTTTTATGTTGAGTTGGAAGACAAATCGAGTACAATGATCTCTTTAGAAGATGATTCGAGTATAATTAACACTTTACTTGGTTAACAAGTATTCAATATCTGTTGTACTTAGACTTACTGATTAGTTATATGTTGAGTTTGAAGATTAATAGATTACGATTAACTCTTTAGAAGATGATTCAAGTACAATTAATACTTTACTTGGTCAGCAAGTTTTCAATATTCGTTACACTTAGAGTTACAGATTAGTTTTATGTTGAGTTGGTAGACAAATCGAGTACAATTTTCTCGTTAGAAGATGATTCGAGTACACTTAACACTTTACTTGGTCAACAAGTTTTCAATAATCGTTATACTCAGAGTTATATATTAGTAATATGTTGAGATTGAAGATTAATCGATTACGATTAACTCATCAGAAGAGGATTAGAGTACAATTAACACTTTACTTGGTCAGCAAGTTTTCAATAATCGTTACACTTAGAGTTGCAGATTAGTTATATGTTGAGTTAGAAGATTAATCGAGTATCATTAAGTCTTTAGAAGATGATTCGAGTACAATTAACTCTTTACTTGGTCAACAAATTTTCAATATTCGTTACACTTAGAGTTATGGATTACTTTTATGTTGAGTTGGAAGACGAATCGAGTACAATTACCTCGTTAGAAGATGATTCGAGTACACTTAACACTTTACTTGGTCAACAAGTTTTCAATAATCGTTATACTCAGAGTTATAGATTAGTAATATGTTGAGATTGAAGATTAATCGATTACGATTAACTCATCAGAAGATGATTAGAGTACAATTAACTCTTTACTTGGTCAACAAGTTTTCAATAATCGTTACACTTAGAGTTACAGATTAGTTATATGTTGAGTTAGAAGATTAATCGAGTATCATTAAGTCTTTAGAAGATGATTCGAGTGCAATTAACTCTTTACGTGGTCAACAAGTTTTCAATATTCGTTACACTTAGAGTTATGGATTAGTTTTATGTTGAGTTGGAAGACAAATCGAGTACAATGATCTCTTTAGAAGATGATTCGAGTATAATTAACACTTTACTTGGTTAACAAGTATTCAATATCTGTTGTACTTAGACTTACTGATTAGTTATATGTTGAGTTTGAAGATTAATAGATTACGATTAACTCTTTAGAAGATGATTCAAGTACAATTAATACTTTACTTGGTCAGCAAGTTTTCAATATTCGTTACACTTAGAGTTACAGATTAGTTTTATGTTGAGTTGGTAGACAAATCGAGTACAATTTTCTCGTTAGAAGATGATTCGAGTACACTTAACACTTTACTTGGTCAACAAGTTTTCAATAATCGTTATACTCAGAGTTATATATTAGTAATATGTTGAGATTGAAGATTAATCGATTACGATTAACTCATCAGAAGAGGATTAGAGTACAATTAACACTTTACTTGGTCAGCAAGTTTTCAATAATCGTTACACTTAGAGTTGCAGATTAGTTATATGTTGAGTTAGAAGATTAATCGAGTATCATTAAGTCTTTAGAAGATGATTCGAGTACAATTAACTCTTTACTTGGTCAACAAATTTTCAATATTCGTTACACTTAGAGTTATGGATTACTTTTATGTTGAGTTGGAAGACGAATCGAGTACAATTACCTCGTTAGAAGATGATTCGAGTACACTTAACACTTTACTTGGTCAACAAGTTTTCAATAATCGTTATACTCAGAGTTATAGATTAGTAATATGTTGAGATTGAAGATTAATCGATTACGATTAACTCATCAGAAGATGATTAGAGTACAATTAACTCTTTACTTGGTCAACAAGTTTTCAATAATCGTTACACTTAGAGTTACAGATTAGTTATATGTTGAGTTAGAAGATTAATCGAGTATCATTAAGTCTTTAGAAGATGATTCGAGTGCAATTAACTCTTTACGTGGTCAACAAGTTTTCAATATTCGTTACACTTAGAGTTATGGATTAGTTTTATGTTGAGTTGGAAGACAAATCGAGTACAATGATCTCTTTAGAAGATGATTCGAGTATAATTAACACTTTACTTGGTTAACAAGTATTCAATATCTGTTGTACTTAGACTTACTGATTAGTTATATGTTGAGTTTGAAGATTAATAGATTACGATTAACTCTTTAGAAGATGATTCAAGTACAATTAATACTTTACTTGGTCAGCAAGTTTTCAATATTCGTTACACTTAGAGTTACAGATTAGTTTTATGTTGAGTTGGTAGACAAATCGAGTACAATTATCTCGTTAGAAGATGATTCGAGTACACTTAACACTTTACTTGGTCAACAAGTTTTCAATAATCGTTATACTCAGAGTTATAGATTAGTAATATGTTGAGTTTGAAGATTAATCGATTACGATTAACTCTTTAGTAGATGATTCAAGTACAATTAACACTTTACTTGGTCAGCAAGTTTTCAGTATTCGTTACACTTAGAGTTGCAGATTAGTTATATGTTGAGTTAGAAGATTAATCGAGTATCATTAAGTCTTTAGAAGATGATTCGAGTACAATTAACTCTTTACTTGGTCAACAAATTTTCAATATTCGTTACACTTAGAGTTATGGATTACTTTTATGTTGAGTTGGAAGACGAATCGAGTACAATTACCTCGTTAGAAGATGATTCGAGTACACTTAACACTTTACTTGGTCAACAAGTTTTCAATAATCGTTATACTCAGAGTTATAGATTAGTAATATGTTGAGATTGAAGATTAATCGATTACGATTAACTCATCAGAAGATGATTAGAGTACAATTAACTCTTTACTTGGTCAACAAGTTTTCAATAATCGTTACACTTAGAGTTACAGATTAGTTATATGTTGAGTTAGAAGATTAATCGAGTATCATTAAGTCTTTAAAAGATGATTCGAGTGCAATTAACTCTTTACGTGGTCAACAAGTTTTCAATATTCGTTACACTTAGAGTTATGGATTAGTTTTATGTTGAGTTGGAAGACAAATCGAGTACAATGATCTCTTTAGAAGATGATTCGAGTATAATTAACACTTTACTTGGTTAACAAGTATTCAATATCTGTTGTACTTAGACTTACTGATTAGTTATATGTTGAGTTTGAAGATTAATAGATTACGATTAACTCTTTAGAAGATGATTCAAGTACAATTAATACTTTACTTGGTCAGCAAGTTTTCAATATTCGTTACACTTAGAGTTACAGATTAGTTTTATGTTGAGTTGGTAGACAAATCGAGTACAATTATCTCGTTAGAAGATGATTCGAGTACACTTAACACTTTACTTGGTCAACAAGTTTTCAATAATCGTTATACTCAGAGTTATATATTAGTAATATGTTGAGATTGAAGATTAATCGATTACGATTAACTCATCAGAAGAGGATTAGAGTACAATTAACTCTTTACTTGGTCAACAAGTTTTCAATAATCGTTACACTTAGAGTTGCAGATTAGTTATATGTTGAGTTAGAAGATTAATCGAGTATCATTAAGTCTTTAGAAGATGATTCGAGTGCAATTAACTCTTTACGTGGTCAACAAGTTTTCAATATTCGTTACACTTAGAGTTATGGATTAGTTTTATGTTGAGTTGGAAGACAAATCGAGTACAACTATCTCTTTAGAAGATGATTCGAGTATAATTAACACTTTACTTGGTTAACAAGTATTCAATATCTGTTGTACTTAGACTTACTGATTAGTTATATGTTGAGTTTGAAGATTAATCGATTAAGATTAACTCTTTAGAAGATGATTCTAGTACAATTAACACTTTACTTGGTCAGCAAGTTTTCAATATTCGTTACACTTAGAGTTACAGATTAGTTTTATGTTGAGTTGGTAGACAAATCGAGTACAATTATCTCGTTAGAAGATGATTCGAGTACACTTAACACTTTACTTGGTCAACAAGTTTTCAATAATCGTTATACTCAGAGTTATAGATTAGTAATATGTTGAGTTTAAAGATTAATCAATTACGATTAACTCATTAGAAGATGATTAGAGTACAATTAACTCTTTAATTGTTCAACAAGTTTTTAATAATCGTTACACTTAAAGCTACAGATTAGTTATATGTTGAGTTAGAAGATTAATCGAGAATCATTAAGTCTTTAGAAGATGATTAGAGTACAATTAACTCTTTACTTGGTCAACAAATTTTCAATATTCGTTACACATAGAGTTATGGATTACTTTTATGTTGAGTTGGAAGACGAATCGAGTACAATTATCTCGTTAGAAGATGATTCGAGTACAATTAACACTTTACTTGGTTAACAAGTATTCAATATCTGTTGTACTTCGACTTACTGATTAGTTATATGTTGAGTTTGAAGATTTATCGATTACGATTAACTCTTTAGAAGATGATTCAAGTACAATTAATACTTTACTTGGTCAGCAAGTTTTCAATATTCGTTACACTTAGAGTTACATATTAGTTATATGTTGAGATAGAAGATTAATCGAGTATCATTAAGTCTTTACAAGATGATTCGAGTACAATTAACTCTTTACTTGGTCAACAAGTTTTCAATATTCGTTACACTTAGAGTTATGTATTAGTTTTATGTTGAGTTGGAAGACGAATCGAGTACAATTATCTCTTTAGAAGATGATTCGAGTACAATTAACACTATACTTGGTTAACAAGTTTTCAATAATTGTTGTACTTAGACTTACAGATTAGTTATATGTTGAGTTTGAAGATTAATCGATTACGATTAACTCTTTAGAAGATGATTCAAGTACAAATAACACTTTACTTGGTCAGCAAGTTTTCAATATTCGTTACACTTAGAGTTACAGATTAGTTATATGTTTAGTTGGTAGACAAATCGAGTACAATTATCTCGTTAGAAGATGATTCGAGTACATTTAACACTTTACTTGGTCAACAAGTTTTCAATAATCGTTATACTCAGAGTTATAGATTAGTAATATGTTGAGATTGAAGATTAATCGATTACGATGAACTCATCAGAAGATGATTAGAGTACAATTAACTCTTTACTTGGTAAACAAGTTTTCAATAATCGTTACACTTAGAGTTACTGATTAGTTATATGTTGAGTTAGAAGATTAATCGAGTATCATTAAGTCTTTAGAAGATGATTCGAGTACAATTAACTCTTTACTTGGTCAACAAGTTTTCAATATTCGTTACACTTAGAGTCATGGATTAGTTTTATGTTGAGTTGGAAGACAAATCGAGTACAATTATCTCTTTAGAAGATGATTCGAGTATAATTAACACTTTACTTGGTTAACAATTATTCAATATCTGTTGTACTTAGACTTACTGATTAGTTATATTTTGAGTTTGAAGATTAATCGATTACGATTAACTCTTTAGAAGATGATTCTAGTACAATTAAAACTTTACTTGGTCAGCAAGTTTTCAATATTCGTTACACTTGGAGTTACAGATTAGTTTTATGTTGAGTTGGTAGACAAATCGAGTACAATTATCTCGTTAGAAGATGATTCGAGTACACTAACACTTTACTTCGTCAACTAGTTTTCAATAATCGTTATACTCAGAGTTAAAGATTAGATATGTTGAGTTTGAAGATTAATCGATTACGATTAACTCTTTAGTAGATGATTCAAGTACAATTAACACTTTACTTGGTCAGCAAGTTTTCAGTATTCGTTACACTTAGAGTTGCAGATTAGTTATATGTTGAGTTGGAAGATTAATCGAGTATCATTAAGTCTTTAGAAGATGATTCGAGTACAATTAACTCTTTACTTGGTCAACAAATTTTCAATATCCGTTACACTTTTAGTTATGGATTACTTTTATGTTGAGTTGGAAGACGAATCGAGTACAATTACCTCGATAGAAGATGATTCGAGTACACTTAACACTTTACTTAGTTAACAAGTTTTCAATAATCGTTAAACAAATTAATTTTATGTTGAGTTTGAAGACGAATCGAGTACAATTATCTCCTTAGAAGATGATTCGAGTACAATTAACACTTTACTTGGTTAACAATATTCAATAATTGTTGTACTTAGACTTACTGATTAGTTATATGTTGAGTTTGAAGATTAATCGATTACGATTAACTCTTTAGAAGATGATTCAAGTACAATTAATACTTTACTTGGTCAGCAAGTTTTCAATATTCGTTACACTTAGAGTTACAGATTAGTTTTATGTTGAGTTGGTAGACAAATCGAGTACAATTATCTCGTTAGAAGATGATTCGAGTACACTTAACACTTTACTTGGTCAACAGGTTTTCAATAATCGTTATACTCAGAGTTATAGATTAGTAATATGTTGAGATTGAAGATTAATCAATTACGATTAACTCATTAGAAGATGATTAGAGTACAATTAAGTCTTTAATTGTTCAACAAGTTTTTAATAATCGTTACACTTAGAGCTACAGATTAGTTATATGTTGAGTTAGAAGATTAATCGAGTATCATTAAGTGTTTAGAAGATGATTCGAATACAATTAACTCTTTACTTGGTCAACAAATTTTCAATATTCGTTACACATAGAGTTATGGATTACTTTTATGTTGAGTTGGAAGACGAATCGTGTACAATTATCTCGTAAGAAGATGATTCGAGTACAATTAACACTTTACTTGGTTAACAAGTATTCAATATCTGTTGTACTTAGACTTACTGATTAGTTATATGTTGAGTTTGAAGATTAATCGATTACGATTAACTCTTTAGAAGATGATTCAAGTACAATTAATACTTTACTTGGTCAGCAAGTTTTCAATATTCGTTACACTTAGAGTTACATATTAGTTATATGTTGAGATAGAAGATTAATCGAGTATCATTAAGTCTTTAGAAGATGATTCGAGTACAATTAACTCTTTACTTGGTCAACAAATTTTCAATATTCGTTACACTTAGAGTTATGTATTAGTTTTATGTTGAGTTGGAAGACGAATCGAGTACAATTATCTCTTTAAAAGATGATTCGAGTACAATTAACACTATACTTGGTTAACAAGTTTTCAATAATTGTTGTACTTAGACTTACAGATTAGTTATATGTTGAGTTTGAAGATTAATCGATTACGATTAACTCTTTAGAAGATGATTCAAGTACAAATAACACTTTACTTGGTCAGCAAGTTTTCAATATTCGTTACACTTAGAGTTACAGATTAGTTATATGTTTAGTTGGTAGACAAATCGAGTACAATTATCTCGTTAGAAGATGATTCGAGTACACTTAACACTTTACTTGGTCAACAAGTTTTCAATAATCGTTATACTCAGAGTTATAGATTAGTAATATGTTGAGATTGAAGATTAATCGATTACGATGAACTCATCAGAAGATGATTAGAGTACAATTAACTCTTTACTTGGTAAACAAGTTTTCAATAATCGTTACACTTAGAGTTACAGATTAGTTATATGTTGAGTTAGAAGATTAATCGAGTATCATTAAGTCTTTAGAAGATGATTCGAGTACAATTAACTCTTTACTTGGTCAACAAGTTTTCAATATTCGTTACACTTAGAGTCATGGATTAGTTTTATGTTGAGTTGGAAGACAAATCGAGTACAATTATCTCTTTAGAAGATGATTCGAGTATAATTAACACTTTACTTGGTTAACAAGTATTCAATATCTGTTGTACTTAGACTTACTGATTAGTTATATGTTGAGTTTGAAGATTAATCGATTACGATTAACTCTTTAGAAGATGATTCTAGTACAATTAACACTTTACTTGGTCAGCAAGTTTTCAATATTCGTTACACTTAGAGTTACAGATTAGTTTTATGTTGAGTTGGTAGACAAATCGAGTACAATTATCTCGTTAGAAGATGATTCGAGTACACTAACACTTTACTTGGTCAACTAGTTTTCAATAATCGTTATACTCAAAGTTAAAGATTAGTAATATGTTGAGTTTGAAGATTAATCGATTACGATTGACTCTTTAGTAGATGATTCAAGTACAATTAACACTTTACTTGGTCAGCAAGTTTTCAGTATTCGTTACACTTAGAGTTGCAGATTAGTTATATGTTGAGTTGGAAGATTAATCGAGTATCATTAAGTCTTTAGAAGATGATTCGAGTACAATTAACTCTTTACTTGGTCAACAAATTTTCAATATTCGTTACACTTTTAGTTATGGATTACTTTTATGTTGAGTTGGAAGACGAATCGAGTACAATTACCTCGTTAGAAGATGATTCGAGTACACTTAACACTTTACTTAGTTAACAAGTTTTCAATAATCGTTAAACAAATTAATTTTATGTTGAGTTTGAAGACGAATCGAGTACAATTATCTCCTTAGAAGATGATTCGAGTACAATTAACACTTTACTTGGTTAACAATATTCAATAATTGTTGTACTTAGACTTACTGATTAGTTATATGTTGAGTTTGAAGATTAATCGATTACGATTAACTCTTTAGAAGATGATTCAAGTACAATTAATACTTTACTTGGTCAGCAAGTTTTCAATATTCGTTACACTTAGAGTTACAGATTAGTTTTATGTTGAGTTGGTAGACAAATCGAGTACAATTATCTCGTTAGAAGATGATTCGAGTACACTTAACACTTTACTTGGTCAATAAGTTTTCAATAATCGTTATACTCAGAGTTATAGATTAGTAATATGTTGAGATTGAAGATTAATCAATTACGATTAACTCATTAGAAGATGATTAGAGTACAATTAAGTCTTTAATTGTTCAACAAGTTTTTAATAATCGTTACACTTAGAGCTACAGATTAGTTATATGTTGAGTTAGAAGATTAATCGAGAATCATTAAGTCTTTAGAAGATGATTAGAGTACAATTAACTCTTTACTTGGTCAACAAATTTTCAATATTCGTTACTCATAGAGTTATGGATTACTTTTATGTTGAGTTGGAAGACGAATCGAGTACAATTATCTCGTTAGAAGATGATTCGAGTACACTTAACACTTTACTTGGTCAACAAGTTTTCAATAATCGTTATACTCAGAGTTATAGATTAGTAATATGTTGAGATTGAAGATTAATCGATTACGATGAACTCATCAGAAGATGATTAGAGTACAATTAACTCTTTACTTGGTAAACAAGTTTTCAATAATCGTTACACTTAGAGTTACAGATTAGTTATATGTTGAGTTAGAAGATTAATCGAGTATCATTAAGTCTTTAGAAGATGATTCGAGTACAATTAACTCTTTACTTGGTCAACAAGTTTTCAATATTCGTTACACTTAGAGTTATGTATTAGTTTTATGTTGAGTTGGAAGACGAATCGAGTACAATTATCTCTTTAGAATGTGATTCGAGTACAATTAACACTATACTTGGTTAACAAGTTTTCAATCATTGTTGTACTTAGACTTACAGATTAGTTATATATTGAGTTTGAAGATTAATCGATTACGATTAACTCTTTAGAAGATGATTCAAGTACAATTAACACTTTACTTGGTCAGCAAGTTTTCAATATTCGTTACACTTAGAGTTACAGATTAATTTTATATTGAGTTGGTAGACAAATCGAGTACAATTATCTCGTTAGAAGATGATTCGAGTACACTTAACACTTTACTTGGTCAACAAGTTTTCAATAATTGTTATACTCAGAGTTATAGATTAGTAATATGTTGAGATTGAAGATTAATCGATTACGATTAACTCATCAGAAGATGATTAGAGTACAATTAACTCTTTACTTGGTCAACAAGTTTTCAATAATCGTTACACTTAGAGTTACATATTAGTTATATGTTGAGATAGAAGATTAATCGAGTATCATTAAGTCTTTAGAAGATGATTCGAGTCCAATTAACTCTTTACTTGGTCAACAAGTTTTCAATATTCGTTACACTTAGAGTTATGTATTAGTTTTATGTTGAGTTGGAAGACGAATCGAGTACAATTATCTCTTTAGAATGTGATTCGAGTACAATTAACACTATACTTGGTTAACAAGTTTTCAATCATTGTTGTACTTAGACTTACAGATTAGTTATATATTGAGTTTGAAGATTAATCGATTACGATTAACTCTTTAGAAGATGATTCAAGTACAATTAACACTTTACTTGGTCAGCAAGTTTTCAATATTCGTTACACTCAGAGTTGCAGATTAGTTATATGTTGAGTTAGAAGATTAATCGAGTATCATTAAGTCTTTAGAAGATGATTCGAGTACAATTAACTCTTTACTTGGTCAACAAATTTTCAATATTCGTTACACTTAGAGTTATGGATTACTTTTATGTTGAGTTGGAAGACGAATCGAGTACAATTATCTCTTTAGAAGATGATTCGAGTACAATTAACACTATACTTGGTTAACAAGTTTTCAATAATTGTTGTACTTAGACTTACAGATTAGTTATATGTTGAGTTTGAAGATTAATCGATTACGATTAACTCTTTAGAAGATGATTCAAGTACAATTAACACTTTACTTGGTCAGCAAGTTTTCAATATTCGTTACACTTAGAGTTACAGATTAGTTATATGTTTATTTGGTAGACAAATCGAGTACAATTATCTCGTTAGAAGATGATTCGAGTACACTTAACACTTTACTTGGTCAACAAGTTTTCAATAATCGTTATACTCAGAGTTATAGATTAGTAATATGTTGAGATTGAAGATTAATCAATTACGATTAACTCATCAGAAGATGATTAGAGTACAATTAACTCTTTAATTGTTCAACAAGTTTTTAATAATCGTTACACTTAGAGCTACAGATTAGTTATATGTTGAGTTAGAAGATTAATCGAGAATCATTAAGTCTTTAGAAGATGATTAGAGTACAATTAACTCTTTACTTGGTCAACAAATTTTCAATATTCGTTACACATAGAGTTATGGATTACTTTTATGTTGAGTTGGAAGACGAATCGAGTACAATTATCTCGTTAGAAGATGATTCGAGTACAATTAACACTTTACTTGGTTAACAAGTATTCAATATCTGTTGTACTTCGACTTACTGATTAGTTATATGTTGAGTTTGAAGATTTATCGATTACGATTAACTCTTTAGAAGATGATTCAAGTACAATTAATACTTTACTTGGTCAGCAAGTTTTCAATATTCGTTACACTTAGAGTTACATATTAGTTATATGTTGAGATAGAAGATTAATCGAGTATCATTAAGTCTTTACAAGATGATTCGAGTACAATTAACTCTTTACTTGGTCAACAAGTTTTCAATATTCGTTACACTTAGAGTTATGTATTAGTTTTATGTTGAGTTGGAAGACGAATCGAGTACAATTATCTCTTTAGAAGATGATTCGAGTACAATTAACACTATACTTGGTTAACAAGTTTTCAATAATTGTTGTACTTAGACTTACAGATTAGTTGTATGTTGAATTTGAAGATTAATCGATTACGATTAACTCTTTAGAAGATGATTCAAGTACAAATAACACTTTACTTGGTCAGCAAGTTTTCAATATTCGTTACACTTAGAGTTACAGATTAGTTATATGTTTAGTTGGTAGACAAATCGAGTACAATGATCTCGTTAGAAGATGATTCGAGTACACTTAACACTTTACTTGGTCAACAAGTTCTCAATAATCGTTATACTCAGAGTTATAGATTAGTAATATGTTGAGATTGAAGATTAATCGATTACGATGAACTCATCAGAAGATGATTAGAGTACAATTAACTCTTTACTTGGTAAACAAGTTTTCAATAATCGTTACACTTAGAGTTACAGATTAGTTATATGTTGAGTTAGAAGATTAATCGAGTATCATTAAGTCTTTAGAAGATGATTCGAGTACAATTAACTCTTTACTTGGTCAACAAGTTTTCAATATTCGTTACACTTAGAGTCATGGATTAGTTTTATGTTGAGTTGGAAGACAAATCGAGAACAATTATCTCTTTAGAAGATGATTCGAGTATAATTAACACTTTACTTGGTTAACAAGTATTCAATATCTGTTGTACTTAGACTTACTGATTAGTTATATGTTGAGTTTGAAGATTAATCGATTACGATTAACTCTTTAGAAGATGATTCTAGTACAATTAACACTTTACTTGGTCAGCAAGTTTTCAATATTCGTTACACTTGGAGTTACAGATTAGTTTTATGTTGAGTTGGTAGACAAATCGAGTACAATTATCTCGTTAGAAGATGATTCGAGTACACTAACACTTTACTTGGTCAACTAGTTTTCAATAATCGTTATACTCAGAGTTAAAGATTAGTAATATGTTGAGTTTGAAGATTAATCGATTACGATTAACTCTTTAGTAGATGATTCAAGTACAATTAACACTTTACTTGGTCAGCAAGTTTTCAGTATTCGTTACACTTAGAGTTGCAGATTAGTTATATGTTGAGTTAGAAGATTAATCGAGTATCATTAAGTCTTTAGAAGATGATTCGAGTACAATTAACTCTTTACTTGGTCAACAAATTTTCAATATTCGTTACACTTTTAGTTATGGATTACTTTTATGTTGAGTTGGAAGACGAATCGAGTACAATTACCTCGTTAGAAGATGATTCGAGTACACTTAACACTTTACTTAGTTAACAAGTTTTCAATAATCGTTAAACAAATTAATTTTATGTTGAGTTTGAAGACGAATCGAGTACAATTATCTCCTTAGAAGATGATTCGAGTACAATTAACACTTTACTTGGTTAACAATATTCAATAATTGTTGTACTTAGACTTACTGATTAGTTATATGTTGAGTTTGAAGATTAATCGATTACGATTAACTCTTTAGAAGATGATTCAAGTACAATTAATACTTTACTTGGTCAGCAAGTTTTCAATATTCGTTACACTTAGAGTTACAGATTAGTTTTATGTTGAGTTGGTAGACAAATCGAGTACAATTATCTCGTTAGAAGATGATTCGAGTACACTTAACACTTTACTTGGTCAACAAGTTTTCAATAATCGTTATACTCAGAGTTATAGATTAGTAATATGTTGAGATTGAAGATTAATCAATTACGATTAACTCATCAGAAGATGATTAGAGTACAATTAAGTCTTTAATTGTTCAACAAGTTTTTAATAATCGTTACACTTAGAGCTACAGATTAGTTATATGTTGAGTTAGAAGATTAATCGAGTATCATTAAGTGTTTAGAAGATGATTCGAGTACAATTAACTTTTTACTTGGTCAACAAATTTTCAATATTCGTTACACATAGAGTTATGGATTACTTTTATGTTGAGTTGGAAGACGAATCGAGTACAATTATCTCGTAAGAAGATGATTCGAGTACAATTAACACTTTACTTGGTTAACAAGTATTCAATATCTGTTGTACTTAGACTTAC
Organism: Scutellaria galericulata; assembly: GCA_946896805.1. Taxonomy (NCBI): domain Eukaryota; kingdom Viridiplantae; phylum Streptophyta; class Magnoliopsida; order Lamiales; family Lamiaceae; genus Scutellaria; species Scutellaria galericulata. Next base: position 9,244,272 of record OX335795.1, read on the forward strand.
TGATTAGTTATATGTTGAGTTTGAAGATTAATCGATTACGATTAACTCTTTAGAAGATGATTCAAGTACAATTAATTCTTTACTTGGTCAGCAAGTTTTCAATATTCGTTACACTTAGAGTTACATATTAGTTATATGTTGAGATAGAAGATTAATCGAGTATCATTAAGTCTTTAGAAGATGATTCGAGTACAATTAACTCTTTACTTGGTCAACAAGTTTTTAATATTCGTTACACTTAGAGTTATGTATTAGTTTTATGTTGAGTTGGAAGACGAATCGAGTACAATTATCTCTTTAGAAGATGATTCGAGTACAATTAACACTATACTTGGTTAACAAGTTTTCAATAATTGTTGTACTTAGACTTACAGATTAGTTATATGTTGAGTTTGAAGATTAATCGATTACGATTAACTCTTTAGAAGATGATTCAAGTACAATTAACACTTTACTTGGTCAACAAGTTTTCAATATTCGTTACACTTAGAGTTACAGATTAGTTATATGTTTATTTGGTAGACAAATCGAGTACAATTATCTCGTTAGAAGATGATTCGAGTACACTTAACACTTTACTTGGTCAACAAGTTTTCAATAATCGTTATACTCAGAGTTATAGATTAGTAATATGTTGAGATTGAAGATTAATCAATTACGATTAACTCATCAGAAGATGATTAGAGTACAATTAACTCTTTAATTGTTCAACAAGTTTTTAATAATCGTTACACTTAAAGCTACAGATTAGTTATATGTTGAGTTAGAAGATTAATCGAGAATCATTAAGTCTTTAGAAGATGATTAGAGTACAATTAACTCTTTACTTGGTCAACAAATTTTCAATATTCGTTACTCATAGAGTTATGGATTACTTTTATGTTGAGTTGGAAGACGAATCGAGTACAATTATCTCGTTAGAAGATGATTCGAGTACACTTAACACTTTACTTGGTCAACAAGTTTTCAATAATCGTTATACTCAGAGTTATAGATTAGTAATATGTTGAGATTGAAGATTAATCGATTACGATTAACTCATCAGAAGATGATTAGAGTACAATTAACTCTTTACTTGGTAAACAAGTTTTCAATAATCGTTACACTTAGAGTTACAGATTAGTTATATGTTGAGTTAGAAGATTAATCGAGTATCATTAAGTCTTTAGAAGATGATTCGAGTACAATTAACTCTTTACTTGGTCAACAAGTTTTCAATATTCGTTACACTTAGAGTTATGGATTAGTTTTATGTTGAGTTGGAAGACAAATCGAGTACAATTATCTCGTTAGAAGATGATTCGAGTACACTTAACACTTTACTTGGTCAACAAGTTTTCAATAATCGTTATACTCAGAGTTATAGATTAGTAATATGTTGAGATTGAAGATTAATCGATTACGATGAACTCATCAGAAGATGATTAGAGTATAATTAACTCTTTACTTGGTAAACAAGTTTTCAATAATCGTTACACTTAGAGTTACAGATTAGTTATATGTTGAGTTAGAAGATTAATCGAGTACAATTAACTCTTTACTTGGTCAACAAGTTTTCAATATTCGTTACACTTAGAGTTATGGATTAGTTTTATGTTGAGTTGGAAGACAAATCGAGTACAATTATCTCGTTAGAAGATGATTCGAGTACACTTAACACTTTACTTGGTCAACTAGTTTTCAATAATCGTTATACTCAGAGTTATAGATTAGTAATATGTTGAGTTTGAAGATTAATCGATTACGATTAACTCTTTAGTAGATGATTCAAGTACAATTAACACTTTACTTGGTCAGCAAGTTTTCAGTATTCGTTACACTTAGAGTTGCAGATTAGTTATATGTTGAGTTAGAAGATTAATCGAGTATCATTAAGTCTTTAGAAGATGATTCGAGTACAATTAACTCTTTACTTGGTCAACAAATTTTCAATATTCGTTACACTTAGAGTTATGGATTACTTTTTTGTTGAGTTGGAAGACGAATCGAGTACAATTACCTCGTTAGAAGATGATTCGAGTACACTTAACACTTTACTTAGTTAACAAGTTTTCAATAATCGTTAAACAAATTAATTTTATGTTGAGTTTGAAGACGAATCGAGTACAATTATCTCCTTAGAAGATGATTCGAGTACAATTAACACTTTACTTAGTTAACAATATTCAATAATTGTTGTACTTAGACTTACTGATTAGTTATATGTTGAGTTTGAAGATTAATCGATTACGATTAACTCTTTAGAAGATGATTCAAGTACAATTAATACTTTACTTGGTCAGCAAGTTTTCAATATTCGTTACACTTAGAGTTACAGATTAGTGTTATGTTGAGTTGGTAGACAAATCGAGTACAATTATCTCGTTAGAAGATGATTCGAGTACACTTAACACTTTACTTGGTCAACAAGTTTTCAATAATCGTTATACTCAGAGTTATAGATTAGTAATATGTTGAGATTGAAGATTAATCGATTACGATGAACTCATCAGAAGATGATTAGAGTACAATTAACTCTTTACTTGGTAAACAAGTTTTCAATAATCGTTACACTTAGAGTTACAGATTAGTTATATGTTGAGTTAGAAGATTAATCGAGTATCATTAAGTCTTTAGAAGATGATTCGAGTACAATTAACTCTTTACTTGGTCAACAAGTTTTCAATATTCGTTACACTTAGAGTCATGGATTAGTTTTATGTTGAGTTGGAAGACAAATCGAGAACAATTATCTCTTTAGAAGATGATTCGAGTATAATTAACACTTTACTTGGTTAACAAGTATTCAATATCTGTTGTACTTAGACTTACTGATTAGTTATATGTTGAGTTTGAAGATTAATCGATTACGATTAACTCTTTAGAAGATGATTCTAGTACAATTAACACTTTACTTGGTCAGCAAGTTTTCAATATTCGTTACACTTGGAGTTACAGATTAGTTTTATGTTGAGTTGGTAGACAAATCGAGTACAATTATCTCGTTAGAAGATGATTCGAGTACACTAACACTTTACTTGGTCAACTAGTTTTCAATAATCGTTATACTCAGAGTTAAAGATTAGTAATATGTTGAGTTTGAAGATTAATCGATTACGATTAACTCTTTAGTAGATGATTCAAGTACAATTAACACTTTACTTGGTCAGCAAGTTTTCAGTATTCGTTACACTTAGAGTTGCAGATTAGTTATATGTTGAGTTAGAAGATTAATCGAGTATCATTAAGTCTTTAGAAGATGATTCGAGTACAATTAACTCTTTACTTGGTCAACAAATTTTCAATATTCGTTACACTTTTAGTTATGGATTACTTTTATGTTGAGTTGGAAGACGAATCGAGTACAATTACCTCGTTAGAAGATGATTCGAGTACACTTAACACTTTACTTAGTTAACAAGTTTTCAATAATCGTTAAACAAATTAATTTTATGTTGAGTTTGAAGACGAATCGAGTACAATTATCTCCTTAGAAGATGATTCGAGTACAATTAACACTTTACTTGGTTAACAATATTCAATAATTGTTGTACTTAGACTTACTGATTAGTTATATGTTGAGTTTGAAGATTAATCGATTACGATTAACTCTTTAGAAGATGATTCAAGTACAATTAATACTTTACTTGGTCAGCAAGTTTTCAATATTCGTTACACTTAGAGTTACAGATTAGTTTTATGTTGAGTTGGTAGACAAATCGAGTACAATTATCTCGTTAGAAGATGATTCGAGTACACTTAACACTTTACTTGGTCAACAAGTTTTCAATAATCGTTATACTCAGAGTTATAGATTAGTAATATGTTGAGATTGAAGATTAATCAATTACGATTAACTCATCAGAAGATGATTAGAGTACAATTAAGTCTTTAATTGTTCAACAAGTTTTTAATAATCGTTACACTTAGAGCTACAGATTAGTTATATGTTGAGTTAGAAGATTAATCGAGTATCATTAAGTGTTTAGAAGATGATTCGAGTACAATTAACTTTTTACTTGGTCAACAAATTTTCAATATTCGTTACACATAGAGTTATGGATTACTTTTATGTTGAGTTGGAAGACGAATCGAGTACAATTATCTCGTAAGAAGATGATTCGAGTACAATTAACACTTTACTTGGTTAACAAGTATTCAATATCTGTTGTACTTAGACTTACTGATTAGTTATATGTTGAGTTTGAAGATTAATCGATTACGATTAACTCTTTAGAAGATGATTCAAGTACAATTAATTCTTTACTTGGTCAGCAAGTTTTCAATATTCGTTACACTTAGAGTTACATATTAGTTATATGTTGAGATAGAAGATTAATCGAGTATCATTAAGTCTTTAGAAGATGATTCGAGTACAATTAACTCTTTACTTGGTCAACAAGTTTTTAATATTCGTTACACTTAGAGTTATGTATTAGTTTTATGTTGAGTTGGAAGACGAATCGAGTACAATTATCTCTTTAGAAGATGATTCGAGTACAATTAACACTATACTTGGTTAACAAGTTTTCAATAATTGTTGTACTTAGACTTACAGATTAGTTATATGTTGAGTTTGAAGATTAATCGATTACGATTAACTCTTTAGAAGATGATTCAAGTACAATTAACACTTTACTTGGTCAGCAAGTTTTCAATATTCGTTACACTTAGAGTTACAGATTAGTTATATGTTTATTTGGTAGACAAATCGAGTACAATTATCTCGTTAGAAGATGATTCGAGTACACTTAACACTTTACTTGGTCAACAAGTTTTCAATAATCGTTATACTCAGAGTTATAGATTAGTAATATGTTGAGATTGAAGATTAATCAATTACGATTAACTCATCAGAAGATGATTAGAGTACAATTAACTCTTTAATTGTTCAACAAGTTTTTAATAATCGTTACACTTAAAGCTACAGATTAGTTATATGTTGAGTTAGAAGATTAATCGAGAATCATTAAGTCTTTAGAAGATGATTAGAGTACAATTAACTCTTTACTTGGTCAACAAATTTTCAATATTCGTTACTCATAGAGTTATGGATTACTTTTATGTTGAGTTGGAAGACGAATCGAGTACAATTATCTCGTTAGAAGATGATTCGAGTACACTTAACACTTTACTTGGTCAACAAGTTTTCAATAATCGTTATACTCAGAGTTATAGATTAGTAATATGTTGAGATTGAAGATTAATCGATTACGATGAACTCATCAGAAGATGATTAGAGTATAATTAACTCTTTACTTGGTAAACAAGTTTTCAATAATCGTTACACTTAGAGTTACAGATTAGTTATATGTTGAGTTAGAAGATTAATCGAGTACAAGTAACTCTTTACTTGGTCAACAAGTTTTCAATATTCGTTACACTTAGAGTTATGGATTAGTTTTATGTTGAGTTGGAAGACAAATCGAGTACAATTATCTCGTTAGAAGATGATTCGAGTACACTTAACACTTTACTTGGTCAACTAGTTTTCAATAATCGTTATACTCAGAGTTATAGATTAGTAATATGTTGAGTTTGAAGATTAATCGATTACGATTAACTCTTTAGTAGATGATTCAAGTACAATTAACACTTTACTTGGTCAGCAAGTTTTCAGTATTCGTTACACTTAGAGTTGCAGATTAGTTATATGTTGAGTTAGAAGATTAATCGAGTATCATTAAGTCTTTAGAAGATGATTCGAGTACAATTAACTCTTTACTTGGTCAACAAATTTTCAATATTCGTTACACTTAGAGTTATGGATTACTTTTTTGTTGAGTTGGAAGACGAATCGAGTACAATTACCTCGTTAGAAGATGATTCGAGTACACTTAACACTTTACTTAGTTAACAAGTTTTCAATAATCGTTAAACAAATTAATTTTATGTTGAGTTTGAAGACGAATCGAGTTCAATTACCTCGTTAGAAGATGATTCGAGTACACTTAACACTTTACTTAGTTAACAAGTTTTCAATAATCGTTAAACAAATTAATTTTATGTTGAGTTTGAAGACGAATCGAGTACAATTATCTCCTTAGAAGATGATTCGAGTACAATTAACACTTTACTTAGTTAACAATATTCAATAATTGTTGTACTTAGACTTACTGATTAGTTATATGTTGAGTTTGAAGATTAATCGATTACGATTAACTCTTTAGAAGATGATTCAAGTACAATTAATACTTTACTTGGTCAGCAAGTTTTCAATATTCGTTACACTTAGACTTACAGATTAGTGTTATGTTGAGTTGGTAGACAAATCGAGTACAATTATCTCGTTAGAAGATGATTCGAGTACACTTAACACTTTACTTGGTCAACAAGTTTTCAATAATCGTTATACTCAGAGTTATAGATTAGTAATATGTTGAGATTGAAGATTAATCGATTACGATTAACTCATCAGAAGATGATTAGAGTACAATTAACTCTTTACTTGGTCAACAAGTTTTCAATAATCGTTACACTTAGAGTTACGTATTAGTTATATGTTGAGATAGAAGATTAATCGAGTATCATTAAGTGTTTAGAAGATGATTTGAGTACAATTAACTCTTTACTTGGTCAACAAGTTTTCAATATTAGTTACACTTAGAGTTATGTATTAGTTTTATGTTGAGTTGGAAGACGAATCGAGTACAATTATCTCTTTAGAAGGTGATTCGAGTACAATTAACACTTTACTTGGTTAACAAATATTCAATATCTGTTGTACTTAGACTTACTGATTAGTTATATGTTGAGTTTGAAGATTAATCGATTACGATTAACTCTTTAGAAGATGATTCAAGTACAATTAATACTTTACTTGGTCAGCAAGTTTTCAAAATTCGTTACACTTAGAGTTACAGATTAGTTATATGTTGAGTTAGAAGATTAATCAAGTATCATTAAGTCTTTAGAAGATGATTCGAGTACAATTAACTCTTTACTTGGTCAACAATTTTCAATATTCGTTACACATAGAGTTATGGATTAGTTTTATGTTGAGTTGGAAGACGAATCGAGTACAATTATCTCTTTAGAAGATGATTCGAGTATAATTAACACTTTACTTGGTTAACAATATTCAATAATTGTTGTACTTAGACTTACTGATTAGTTATATGTTGAGTTTGAAGATTAATCGATTACGATTAACTCTTTAGAAGATGATTCAAGTACAATTAACACTTTACTTGGTCAGCAAGTTTTCAATATTCGTTACACTTAGAGTTACAGATTAGTTTTATGTTGAGTTGGTAGACAAATCGAGTACAATTATCTCGTTAGAAGATGATTCGAGTACACTTAACACTTTACTTGGTCAACAAGTTTTCAATAATCATTATACTCAGAGTTATATATTAGTAATATGTTGAGATTGAAGATTAATCGATTACGATTAACTCATCAGAAGATGATTAGAGTACAATTAACTCTTTATTTGGTCAACAAGTTTTCAATAATCGTTACACTTAGAGTTACATATTAGTTATATGTTGAGATAGAAGATTAATCGAGTATCATTAAGTCTTTAGAAGATGATTCGAGTACAATTAACTCTTTACTTGGTCAACAAGTTTTCAATATTCGTTACACTTAGAGTTATGTATTAGTTTTATGTTGAGTTGGAAGACGAATCGAGTACAATTATCTCTTTAGAAGATGATTCGAGTACAATTAACACTATACTTGGTTAATAAGTTTTAAATAATTGTTGTACTTAGACTTACAGATTAGTTATATGTTGAGTTTGAAGATTAATCGATTACGATTAACTCTTTAGAAGATGATTCAAGTACAATTAACACTTTACTTGGTCAGCAAGTTTTCAATATTCGTTACACTTAGAGTTACAGATTAGTTATATGTTGAGTTGGTAGACAAATCGAGTACAATTATCTCGTTAGAAGATGATTCGAGTACACTTAACACTTTACTTGGTCAACAAGTTTTCAATAATCGTTATACTCAGAGTTATAGATTAGTAATATGTTGAGATTGAAGATTAATCAATTACGATTAACTCATCAGAAGATGATTAGAGTACAATTAACTCTTTAATTGTTCAACAAGTTTTTAATAATCGTTACACTTAGAGCTACAGATTAGTTATATGTTGAGTTAGAAGATTAATCGAGTATCATTAAGTCTTTAGAAGATGATTCGAGTACAATTAACTCTTTACTTGGTCAACAAATTTTCAATATTAGTTACACATAGAGTTATGAATTACTTTTATGTTGAGTTGGAAGACGAATCGAGTACAATTATCTCGTTAGAAGATGATTCGAGTACAATTAACACTTTACTTGGTTAACAAGTATTCAATATCTGTTGTACTTAGACTTACTGATTAGTTATATGTTGAGTTTGAAGATTAATCGATTACGATTAACTCTTTAGAAGATGATTCAAGTACAATTAATACTTTACTTGGTCAGTAAGTTTTCAATATTCGTTACACTTAGAGTTACAGATTAGTTATATGTTTAGTTGGTAGACAAATCGAGTACAATTATCTCGTTAGAAGATGATTCGAGTACACTTAACACTTTACTTGGTCAACAAGTTTTCAATAATCGTTATACTCAGAGTTATAGATTAGTAATATGTTGAGATTGAAGATTAATCGATTACGATGAACTCATCAGAAGATGATTAGAGTACAATTAACTCTTTACTTGGTAAACAAGTTTTCAATAATCGTTACACTTAGAGTTACAGATTAGTTATATGTTGAGTTAGAAGATTAAATGAGTATCATTAAGTCTTTAGAAGATGATTCGAGTACAATTAACTCTTTACTTGGTCAACAAGTTTTCAATATTCGTTACACTTAGAGTTATGGATTAGTTTTATGTTGAGTTGGAAGACAAATCGAGTACAATTATCTCGTTAGAAGATGATTCGAGTACACTTAACACTTTACTTGGTCAACTAGTTTTCAATAATCGTTATACTCAGAGTTATAGATTAGTAATATGTTGAGTTTGAAGATTAATCGATTACGATTAACTCTTTAGTAGATGATTCAAGTACAATTAACACTTTACTTGGTCAGCAAGTTTTCAGTATTCGTTACACTTAGAGTTGCAGATTAGTTATATGTTGAGTTAGAAGATTAATGGAGTATCATTAAGTCTTTAGAAGATGATTCGAGTACAATTAACTCTTTACTTGGTCAACAAATTTTCAATATTCGTTACACTTAGAGTTATGGATTACTTTTTTGTTGAGTTGGAAGACGAATCGAGTACAATTACCTCGTTAGAAGATGATTCGAGTACACTTAACACTTTACTTAGTTAACAAGTTTTCAATAATCGTTAAACAAATTAATTTTATGTTGAGTTTGAAGACGAATCGAGTACAATTATCTCCTTAGAAGATGATTCGAGTACAATTAACACTTTACTTAGTTAACAATATTCAATAATTGTTGTACTTAGACTTACTGATTAGTTATATGTTGAGTTTGAAGATTAATCGATTACGATTAACTCTTTAGAAGATGATTCAAGTACAATTAATACTTTACTTGGTCAGCAAGTTTTCAATATTCGTTACACTTAGAGTTACAGATTAGTGTTATGTTGAGTTGGTAGACAAATCGAGTACAATTATCTCGTTAGAAGATGATTCGAGTACACTTAACACTTTACTTGGTCAACAAGTTTTCAATAATCGTTATACTCAGAGTTATAGATTAGTAATATGTTGAGATTGAAGATTAATCGATTACGATTAACTCATCAGAAGATGATTAGAATACAATTAACTCTTTACTTGGTCAACAAGTTTTCAATAATCGTTACACTTAGAGTTACATATTAGTTATATGTTGAGATAGAAGATTAATCGAGTATCATTAAGTCTTTAGAAGATGATTCGAGTACAATTAACTCTTTACTTGGTCAACAAGTTTTTAATATTCGTTACACTTAGAGTTATGTATTAGTTTTATGTTGAGTTGGAAGACGAATCGAGTACAATTATCTCTTTAGAAGATGATTCGAGTACAATTAACACTATACTTGGTTAACAAGTTTTCAATAATTGTTGTACTTAGACTTACAGATTAGTTATATGTTGAGTTTGAAGATTAATCGATTACGATTAACTCTTTAGAAGATGATTCAAGTACAATTAACACTTTACTTGGTCAGCAAGTTTTCAATATTCGTTACACTTAGAGTTACAGATTAGTTATATGTTTATTTGGTAGACAAATCGAGTACCATTATCTCGTTAGAAGATGATTCGAGTACACTTAACACTTTACTTGGTCAACAAGTTTTCAATAATCGTTATACTCAGAGTTATAGATTAGTAATATGTTGAGATTGAAGATTAATCAATTACGATTAACTCATCAGAAGATGATTAGAGTACAATTAACTCTTTAATTGTTCAACAAGTTTTTAATAATCGTTACACTTAAAGCTACAGATTAGTTATATGTTGAGTTAGAAGATTAATCGAGAATCATTAAGTCTTTAGAAGATGATTAGAGTACAATTAACTCTTTACTTGGTCAACAAATTTTCAATATTCGTTACTCATAGAGTTATGGATTACTTTTATGTTGAGTTGGAAGACGAATCGAGTACAATTATCTCGTTAGAAGATGATTCGAGTACACTTAACACTTTACTTGGTCAACAAGTTTTCAATAATCGTTATACTCAGAGTTATAGATTAGTAATATGTTGAGATTGAAGATTAATCGATTACGATGAACTCATCAGAAGATGATTAGAGTATAATTAACTCTTTACTTGGTAAACAAGTTTTCAATAATCGTTACACTTAGAGTTACAGATTAGTTATATGTTGAGTTAGAAGATTAATCGAGTACAATTAACTCTTTACTTGGTCAACAAGTTTTCAATATTCGTTACACTTAGAGTTATGGATTAGTTTTATGTTGAGTTGGAAGACAAATCGAGTACAATTATCTCGTTAGAAGATGATTCGAGTACACTTAACACTTTACTTGGTCAACTAGTTTTCAATAATCGTTATACTCAGAGTTATAGATTAGTAATATGTTGAGTTTGAAGATTAATCGATTACGATTAACTCTTTAGTAGATGATTCAAGTACAATTAACACTTTACTTGGTCAGCAAGTTTTCAGTATTCGTTACACTTAGAGTTGCAGATTAGTTATATGTTGAGTTAGAAGATTAATCGAGTATCATTAAGTCTTTAGAAGATGATTCGAGTACAATTAACTCTTTACTTGGTCAACAAATTTTCAATATTCGTTACACTTAGAGTTATGGATTACTTTTTTGTTGAGTTGGAAGACGAATCGAGTACAATTACCTCGTTAGAAGATGATTCGAGTACACTTAACACTTTACTTAGTTAACAAGTTTTCAATAATCGTTAAACAAATTAATTTTATGTTGAGTTTGAAGACGAATCGAGTACAATTATCTCCTTAGAAGATGATTCGAGTACAATTAACACTTTACTTAGTTAACAATATTCAATAATTGTTGTACTTAGACTTACTGATTAGTTATATGTTGAGTTTGAAGATTAATCGATTACGATTAACTCTTTAGAAGATGATTCAAGTACAATTAATACTTTACTTGGTCAGCAAGTTTTCAATATTCGTTACACTTAGAGTTACAGATTAGTGTTATGTTGAGTTGGTAGACAAATCGAGTACAATTATCTCGTTAGAAGATGATTCGAGTACACTTAACACTTTACTTGGTCAACAAGTTTTCAATAATCGTTATACTCAGAGTTATAGATTAGTAATATGTTGAGATTGAAGATTAATCGATTACGATTAACTCATCAGAAGATGATTAGAGTACAATTAACTCTTTACTTGGTCAACAAGTTTTCAATAATCGTTACACTTAGAGTTACGTATTAGTTATATGTTGAGATAGAAGATTAATCGAGTATCATTAAGTCTTTAGAAGATGATTTGAGTACAATTAACTCTTTACTTGGTCAACAAGTTTTCAATATTAGTTACACTTAGAGTTATGTATTAGTTTTATGTTGAGTTGGAAGACGAATCGAGTACAATTATCTCTTTAGAAGGTGATTCGAGTACAATTAACACTTTACTTGGTTAACAAATATTCAATATCTGTTGTACTTAGACTTACTGATTAGTTATATGTTGAGTTTGAAGATTAATCGATTACGATTAACTCTTTAGAAGATGATTCAAGTACAATTAATACTTTACTTGGTCAGCAAGTTTTCAAAATTCGTTACACTTAGAGTTACAGATTAGTTATATGTTGAGTTAGAAGATTAATCAAGTATCATTAAGTCTTTAGAAGATGATTCGAGTACAATTAACTCTTTACTTGGTCAACAATTTTCAATATTCGTTACACATAGAGTTATGGATTAGTTTTATGTTGAGTTGGAAGACGAATCGAGTACAATTATCTCTTTAGAAGATGATTCGAGTATAATTAACACTTTACTTGGTTAACAATATTCAATAATTGTTGTACTTAGACTTACTGATTAGTTATATGTTGAGTTTGAAGATTAATCGATTACGATTAACTCTTTAGAAGATGATTCAAGTACAATTAACACTTTACTTGGTCAGCAAGTTTTCAATATTCGTTACACTTAGAGTTACAGATTAGTTTTATGTTGAGTTGGTAGACAAATCGAGTACAATTATCTCGTTAGAAGATGATTCGAGTACACTTAACACTTTACTTGGTCAACAAGTTTTCAATAATCGTTATACTCAGAGTTATATATTAGTAATATGTTGAGATTGAAGATTAATCGATTACGATTAACTCATCAGAAGATGATTAGAGTACAATTAACTCTTTATTTGGTCAACAAGTTTTCAATAATCGTTACACTTAGAGTTACATATTAGTTATATGTTGAGATAGAAGATTAATCGAGTATCATTAAGTCTTTAGAAGATGATTCGAGTACAATTAACTCTTTACTTGGTCAACAAGTTTTCAATATTCGTTACACTTAGAGTTATGTATTAGTTTTATGTTGAGTTGGAAGACGAATCGAGTACAATTATCTCTTTAGAAGATGATTCGAGTACAATTAACACTATACTTGGTTAATAAGTTTTAAATAATTGTTGTACTTAGACTTACAGATTAGTTATATGTTGAGTTTGAAGATTAATCGATTACGATTAACTCTTTAGAAGATGATTCAAGTACAATTAACACTTTACTTGGTCAGCAAGTTTTCAATATTCGTTACACTTAGAGTTACAGATTAGTTATATGTTGAGTTGGTAGACAAATCGAGTACAATTATCTCGTTAGAAGATGATTCGAGTACACTTAACACTTTACTTGGTCAACAAGTTTTCAATAATCGTTATACTCAGAGTTATAGATTAGTAATATGTTGAGATTGAAGATTAATCAATTACGATTAACTCATCAGAAGATGATTAGAGTACAATTAACTCTTTAATTGTTCAACAAGTTTTTAATAATCGTTACACTTAGAGCTACAGATTAGTTATATGTTGAGTTAGAAGATTAATCGAGTATCATTAAGTCTTTAGAAGATGATTCGAGTACAATTAACTCTTTACTTGGTCAACAAATTTTCAATATTAGTTACACATAGAGTTATGGATTACTTTTATGTTGAGTTGGAAGACGAATCGAGTACAATTATCTCGTTAGAAGATGATTCGAGTACAATTAACACTTTACTTGGTTAACAAGTATTCAATATCTGTTGTACTTAGACTTACTGATTAGTTATATGTTGAGTTTGAAGATTAATCGATTACGATTAACTCTTTAGAAGATGATTCAAGTACAATTAATACTTTACTTGGTCAGCAAGTTTTCAATATTCGTTACACTTAGAGTTACAGATTAGTTATATGTTTAGTTGGTAGACAAATCGAGTACAATTATCTCGTTAGAAGATGATTCGAGTACACTTAACACTTTACTTGGTCAACAAGTTTTCAATAATCGTTATACTCAGAGTTATAGATTAGTAATATGTTGAGATTGAAGATTAATCGATTACGATGAACTCATCAGAAGATGATTAGAGTACAATTAACTCTTTACTTGGTAAACAAGTTTTCAATAATCGTTACACTTAGAGTTACAGATTAGTTATATGTTGAGTTAGAAGATTAAATGAGTATCATTAAGTCTTTAGAAGATGATTCGAGTACAATTAACTCTTTACTTGGTCAACAAGTTTTCAATATTCGTTACACTTAGAGTTATGGATTAGTTTTATGTTGAGTTGGAAGACAAATCGAGTACAATTATCTCGTTAGAAGATGATTCGAGTACACTTAACACTTTACTTGGTCAACTAGTTTTCAATAATCGTTATACTCAGAGTTATAGATTAGTAATATGTTGAGTTTGAAGATTAATCGATTACGATTAACTCTTTAGTAGATGATTCAAGTACAATTAACACTTTACTTGGTCAGCAAGTTTTCAGTATTCGTTACACTTAGAGTTGCAGATTAGTTATATGTTGAGTTAGAAGATTAATGGAGTATCATTAAGTCTTTAGAAGATGATTCGAGTACAATTAACTCTTTACTTGGTCAACAAATTTTCAATATTCGTTACACTTAGAGTTATGGATTACTTTTTTGTTGAGTTGGAAGACGAATCGAGTACAATTACCTCGTTAGAAGATGATTCGAGTACACTTAACACTTTACTTAGTTAACAAGTTTTCAATAATCGTTAAACAAATTAATTTTATGTTGAGTTTGAAGACGAATCGAGTACAATTATCTCCTTAGAAGATGATTCGAGTACAATTAACACTTTACTTAGTTAACAATATTCAATAATTGTTGTACTTAGACTTACTGATTAGTTATATGTTGAGTTTGAAGATTAATCGATTACGATTAACTCTTTAGAAGATGATTCAAGTACAATTAATACTTTACTTGGTCAGCAAGTTTTCAATATTCGTTACACTTAGAGTTACAGATTAGTGTTATGTTGAGTTGGTAGACAAATCGAGTACAATTATCTCGTTAGAAGATGATTCGAGTACACTTAACACTTTACTTGGTCAACAAGTTTTCAATAATCGTTATACTCAGAGTTATAGATTAGTAATATGTTGAGATTGAAGATTAATCGATTACGATTAACTCATCAGAAGATGATTAGAATACAATTAACTCTTTACTTGGTCAACTAGTTTTCAATAATCGTTACACTTAGAGTTACATATTAGTTATATGTTGAGATAGAAGATTAATCGAGTATCATTAAGTCTTTAGAAGATGATTTGAGTACAATTAACTCTTTACTTGGTCAACAAGTTTTCAATATTCGTTACACTTAGAGTTATGTATTAGTTTTATGTTGAGTTGGAAGACGAATCGAGTACAATTATCTCTTTAGAAGGTGATTCGAGTACAATTAACACTTTACTTGGTTAACAAATATTCAATATCTGTTGTACTTAGACTTACTGATTAGTTATATGTTGAGTTTGAAGATTAATCGATTACGATTAACTCTTTAGAAGATGATTCAAGTACAATTAATACTTTACTTGGTCAGCAAGTTTTCAAAATTCGTTACACTTAGAGTTACAGATTAGTTATATGTTGAGTTAGAAGATTAATCAAGTATCATTAAGTCTTTAGAAGATGATTCGAGTACAATTAACTCTTTACTTGGTCAACAATTTTCAATATTCGTTACACATAGAGTTATGGATTAGTTTTATGTTGAGTTGGAAGACGAATCGAGTACAATTATCTCTTTAGAAGATGATTCGAGTACAATTAACACTTTACTTGGTTAACAATATTCAATAATTGTTGTACTTAGACTTACTGATTAGTTATATGTTGAGTTTGAAGATTAATCGATTACGATTAACTCTTTAGAAGATGATTCAAGTACAATTAACACTTTACTTGGTCAGCAAGTTTTCAATATTCGTTACACTTAGAGTTACAGATTAGTTTTATGTTGAGTTGGTAGACAAATCGAGTACAATTATCTCGTTAGAAGATGATTCGAGTACACTTAACACTTTACTTGGTCAACAAGTTTTCAATAATCGTTATACTCAGAGTTATATATTAGTAATATGTTGAGATTGAAGATTAATCGATTACGATTAACTCATCAGAAGATGATTAGAGTACAATTAACTCTTTATTTGGTCAACAAGTTTTCAATAATCGTTACACTTAGAGTTACATATTAGTTATATGTTGAGATAGAAGATTAATCGAGTATCATTAAGTCTTTAGAAGATGATTCGAGTACAATTAACTCTTTACTTGGTGAACAAGTTTTCAATATTCGTTACACTTAGAGTTATGTATTAGTTTTATGTTGAGTTGGAAGACGAATCGAGTACAATTATCTCTTTAGAAGATGATTCGAGTACAATTAACACTATACTTGGTTAACAAGTTTTAAATAATTGTTGTACTTAGACTTACAGATTAGTTATATGTTGAGTTTGAAGATTAATCGATTACGATTAACTCTTTAGAAGATGATTCAAGTACAATTAACACTTTACTTGGTCAGCAAGTTTTCAATATTCGTTACACTTAGAGTTACAGATTAGTTATATGTTGAGTTGGTAGACAAATCGAGTACAATTATCTCGTTAGAAGATGATTCGAGTACACTTAACACTTTACTTGGTCAACAAGTTTTCAATAATCGTTATACTCAGAGTTATAGATTAGTAATATGTTGAGATTGAAGATTAATCAATTACGATTAACTCATCAGAAGATGATTAGAGTACAATTAACTCTTTAATTGTTCAACAAGTTTTTAATAATCGTTACACGTAGAGCTACAGATTAGTTATATGTTGAGTTAGAAGATTAATCGAGTATCATTAAGTCTTTAGAAGATGATTCGAGTACAATTAACTCTTTACTTGGTCAACAAATTTTCAATATTAGTTACACATAGAGTTATGGATTACTTTTATGTTGAGTTGGAAGACGAATCGAGTACAATTATCTCGTTAGAAGATGATTCGAGTACAATTAACACTTTACTTGGTTAACAAGTAGTCAATATCTGTTGTACTTAGACTTACTGATTAGTTATATGTTGAGTTTGAAGATTAATCGATTACGATTAACTCTTTAGAAGATGATTCAAGTACAATTAATACTTTACTTGGTCAGCAAGTTTTCAATATTCGTTACACTTAGAGTTACAGATTAGTTATATGTTTAGTTGGTAGACAAATCGAGTACAATTATCTCGTTAGAAGATGATTCGAGTACACTTAACACTTTACTTGGTCAACAAGTTTTCAATAATCGTTATACTCAGAGTTATAGATTAGTAATATGTTGAGATTGAAGATTAATCGATTACGATGAACTCATCAGAAGATGATTAGAGTACAATTAACTCTTTACTTGGTAAACAAGTTTTCAATAATCGTTACACTTAGAGTTACAGATTAGTTATATGTTGAGTTAGAAGATTAATCGATTACGATTAACTCATCAGAAGATGATTAGAGTACAATTAACTCTTTACTTGGTCAACAAGTTTTCAATAATCGTTACACTTAGAGTTACATATTAGTTATATGTTGAGATAGAAGATTAATCGAGTATCATTAAGTCTTTAGAAGATGATTTGAGTACAATTAACTCTTTACTTGGTCAACAAGTTTTCAATATTCGTTACACTTAGAGTTATGTATTAGTTTTATGTTGAGTTGGAAGACGAATCGAGTACAATTATCTCTTTAGAAGGTGATTCGAGTACAATTAACACTTTACTTGGTTAACAAATATTCAATATCTGTTGTACTTAGACTTACTGATTAGTTATATGTTGAGTTTGAAGATTAATCGATTACGATTAACTCTTTAGAAGATGATTCAAGTACAATTAATACTTTACTTGGTCAGCAAGTTTTCAAAATTCGTTACACTTAGAGTTACAGATTAGTTATATGTTGAGTTAGAAGATTAATCAAGTATCATTAAGTCTTTAGAAGATGATTCGAGTACAATTAACTCTTTACTTGGTCAACAATTTTCAATATTCGTTACACATAGAGTTATGGATTAGTTTTATGTTGAGTTGGAAGACGAATCGAGTACAATTATCTCTTTAGAAGATGATTCGAGTATAATTAACACTTTACTTGGTTAACAATATTCAATAATTGTTGTACTTAGACTTACTGATTAGTTATATGTTGAGTTTGAAGATTAATCGATTACGATTAACTCTTTAGAAGATGATTCAAGTACAATTAACACTTTACTTGGTCAGCAAGTTTTCAATATTCGTTACACTTAGAGTTACAGATTAGTTTTATGTTGAGTTGGTAGACAAATCGAGTACAATTATCTTGTTAGAAGATGATTCGAGTACACTTAACACTTTACTTGGTCAACAAGTTTTCAATAATCGTTATACTCAGAGTTATATATTAGTAATATGTTGAGATTGAAGATTAATCGATTACGATTAACTCATCAGAAGATGATTAGAGTACAATTAACTCTTTACTTGGTAAACAAGTTTTCAATAATCGTTACACTTAGAGTTACAGATTAGTTATATGTTGAGTTAGAAGATTAATCGAGTATCATTAAGTCTTTAGAAGATGATTCGAGTACAATTAACTCTTTACTTGGTCAACAAGTTTTCAATATTCGTTACACTTAGAGTTATGGATTAGTTTTATGTTGAGTTGGAAGACAAATCGAGTACAATTATCTCGTTAGAAGATGATTCGAGTACACTTAACACTTTACTTGGTCAACTAGTTTTCAATAATCGTTCTACTCAGAGTTATAGATTAGTAATATGTTGAGTTTGAAGATTAATCGATTACGATTAACTCTTTAGTAGATGATTCAAGTACAATTAACACTTTACTTGGTCAGCAAGTTTTCAGTATTCGTTACACTTAGAGTTGCAGATTAGTTATATGTTGAGTTAGAAGATTAATCGAGTATCATTAAGTCTTTAGAAGATGATTCGAGTACAATTAACTCTTTACTTGGTCAACAAATTTTCAATATTCGTTACACTTAGAGTTATGGATTACTTTTTTGTTGAGTTGGAAGACGAATCGAGTACAATTACCTCGTTAGAAGATGATTCGAGTACACTTAACACTTTACTTAGTTAACAAGTTTTCAATAATCGTTAAACAAATTAATTTTATGTTGAGTTTGAAGACGAATCGAGTACAATTATCTCCTTAGAAGATGATTCGAGTACAATTAACACTTTACTTAGTTAACAATATTCAATAATTGTTGTACTTAGACTTACTGATTAGTTATATGTTGAGTTTGAAGATTAATCGATTACGATTAACTCTTTAGAAGATGATTCAAGTACAATTAATACTTTACTTGGTCAGCAAGTTTTCAATATTCGTTACACTTAGAGTTACAGATTAGTGTTATGTTGAGTTGGTAGACAAATCGAGTACAATTATCTCGTTAGAAGATGATTCGAGTAGACTTAACACTTTACTTGGTCAACAAGTTTTCAATAATCGTTATACTCAGAGTTATAGATTAGTAATATGTTGAGATTGAAGATTAATCGATTACGATTAACTCATCAGAAGATGATTAGAGTACAATTAACTCTTTACTTGGTCAACAAGTTTTCAATAATCGTTACACTTAGAGTTACATATTAGTTATATGTTGAGATAGAAGATTAATCGAGTATCATTAAGTCTTTAGAAGATGATTTGAGTACAATTAACTCTTTACTTGGTCAACAAGTTTTCAATATTCGTTACACTTAGAGTTATGTATTAGTTTTATGTTGAGTTGGAAGACGAATCGAGTACAATTATCTCTTTAGAAGGTGATTCGAGTACAATTAACACTTTACTTGGTTAACAAATATTCAATATCTGTTGTACTTAGACTTACTGATTAGTTATATGTTGAGTTTGAAGATTAATCGATTACGATTAACTCTTTAGAAGATGATTCAAGTACAATTAATACTTTACTTGGTCAGCAAGTTTTCAAAATTCGTTACACTTAGAGTTACAGATTAGTTATATGTTGAGTTAGAAGATTAATCAAGTATCATTAAGTCTTTAGAAGATGATTCGAGTACAATTAACTCTTTACTTGGTCAACAATTTTCAATATTCGTTACACATAGAGTTATGGATTAGTTTTATGTTGAGTTGGAAGACGAATCGAGTACAATTATCTCTTTAGAAGATGATTCGAGTATAATTAACACTTTACTTGGTTAACAATATTCAATAATTGTTGTACTTAGACTTACTGATTAGTTATATGTTGAGTTTGAAGATTAATCGATTACGATTAACTCTTTAGAAGATGATTCAAGTACAATTAACACTTTACTTGGTCAGCAAGTTTTCAATATTCGTTACACTTAGAGTTACAGATTAGTTTTATGTTGAGTTGGTAGACAAATCGAGTACAATTATCTCGTTAGAAGATGATTCGAGTACACTTAACACTTTACTTGGTCAACAAGTTTTCAATAATCGTTATACTCAGAGTTATATATTAGTAATATGTTGAGATTGAAGATTAATCGATTACGATTAACTCATCAGAAGATGATTAGAGTACAATTAACTCTTTACTTGGTAAACAAGTTTTCAATAATCGTTACACTTAGAGTTACAGATTAGTTATATGTTGAGTTAGAAGATTAATCGAGTATCATTAAGTCTTTAGAAGATGATTCGAGTACAATTAACTCTTTACTTGGTCAACAAGTTTTCAATATTCGTTACACTTAGAGTTATGGATTAGTTTTATGTTGAGTTGGAAGACAAATCGAGTACAATTATCTCGTTAGAAGATGATTCGAGTACACTTAACACTTTACTTGGTCAACTAGTTTTCAATAATCGTTCTACTCAGAGTTATAGATTAGTAATATGTTGAGTTTGAAGATTAATCGATTACGATTAACTCTTTAGTAGATGATTCAAGTACAATTAACACTTTACTTGGTCAGCAAGTTTTCAGTATTTGTTACACTTAGAGTTGCAGATTAGTTATATGTTGAGTTAGAAGATTAATCGAGTATCATTAAGTCTTTAGAAGATGATTCGAGTACAATTAACTCTTTACTTGGTCAACAAATTTTCAATATTCGTTACACTTAGAGTTATGGATTACTTTTTTGTTGAGTTGGAAGACGAATCGAGTACAATTACCTCGTTAGAAGATGATTCGAGTACACTTAACACTTTACTTAGTTAACAAGTTTTCAATAATCGTTAAACAAATTAATTTTATGTTGAGTTTGAAGACGAATCGAGTACAATTATCTCCTTAGAAGATGATTCGAGTACAATTAACACTTTACTTAGTTAACAATATTCAATAATTGTTGTACTTAGACTTACTGATTAGTTATATGTTGAGTTTGAAGATTAATCGATTACGATTAACTCTTTAGAAGATGATTCAAGTACAATTAATACTTTACTTGGTTAGCAAGTTTTCAATATTCGTTACACTTAGAGTTACAGATTAGTGTTATGTTGAGTTCGTAGACAAATCGAGTACAATTATCTCGTTAGAAGATGATTCGAGTACACTTAACACTTTACTTGGTCAACAAGTTTTCAATAATCGTTATACTCAGAGTTATAGATTAGTAATATGTTGAGATTGAAGATTAATCGATTACGATTAACTCATCAGAAGATGATTAGAGTACAATTAACTCTTTACTTGGTCAACAAGTTTTCAATAATCGTTACACTTAGAGTTACATATTAGTTATATGTTGAGATAGAAGATTAATCGAGTATCATTAAGTCTTTAGAAGATGATTTGAGTACAATTAACTCTTTACTTGGTCAACAAGTTTTCAATATTCGTTACACTTAGAGTTATGTATTAGTTTTATGTTGAGTTGGAAGACGAATCGAGTACAATTATCTCTTTAGAAGGTGATTCGAGTACAATTAACACTTTACTTGGTTAACAAATATTCAATATCTGTTGTACTTAGACTTACTGATTAGTTATATGTTGAGTTTGAAGATTAATCGATTACGATTAACTCTTTAGAAGATGATTCAAGTACAATTAATACTTTACTTGGTCAGCAAGTTTTCAAAATTCGTTACACTTAGAGTTACAGATTAGTTATATGTTGAGTTAGAAGATTAATCAAGTATCATTAAGTCTTTAGAAGATGATTCGAGTACAATTAACTCTTTACTTGGTCAACAATTTTCAATATTCGTTACACATAGAGTTATGGATTAGTTTTATGTTGAGTTGGAAGACGAATCGAGTACAATTATCTCTTTAGAAGATGATTCGAGTATAATTAACACTTTACTTGGTTAACAATATTCAATAATTGTTGTACTTAGACTTACTGATTAGTTATATGTTGAGTTTGAAGATTAATCGATTACGATTAACTCTTTAGAAGATGATTCAAGTACAATTAACACTTTACTTGGTCAGCAAGTTTTCAATATTCGTTACACTTAGAGTTACAGATTAGTTTTATGTTGAGTTGGTAGACAAATCGAGTACAATTATCTCGTTAGAAGATGATTCGAGTACACTTAACACTTTACTTGGTCAACAAGTTTTCAATAATCGTTATACTCAGAGTTATATATTAGTAATATGTTGAGATTGAAGATTAATCGATTACGATTAACTCATCAGAAGATGATTAGAGTACAATTAACTCTTTACTTGGTAAACAAGTTTTCAATAATCGTTACACTTAGAGTTACAGATTAGTTATATGTTGAGTTAGAAGATTAATCGAGTATCATTAAGTCTTTAGAAGATGATTCGAGTACAATTAACTCTTTACTTGGTCAACAAGTTTTCAATATTCGTTACACTTAGAGTTATGGATTAGTTTTATGTTGAGTTGGAAGACAAATCGAGTACAATTATCTCGTTAGAAGATGATTCGAGTACACTTAACACTTTACTTGGTCAACTAGTTTTCATTAATCGTTCTACTCAGAGTTATAGATTAGTAATATGTTGAGTTTGAAGATTAATCGATTACGATTAACTCTTTAGTAGATGATTCAAGTACAATTAACACTTTACTTGGTCAGCAAGTTTTCAGTATTTGTTACACTTAGAGTTGCAGATTAGTTATATGTTGAGTTAGAAGATTAATCGAGTATCATTAAGTCTTTAGAAGATGATTCGAGTACAATTAACTCTTTACTTGGTCAACAAATTTTCAATATTCGTTACACTTAGAGTTATGGATTACTTTTTTGTTGAGTTGGAAGACGAATCGAGTACAATTACCTCGTTAGAAGATGATTCGAGTACACTTAACACTTTACTTAGTTAACAAGTTTTCAATAATCGTTAAACAAATTAATTTTATGTTGAGTTTGAAGACGAATCGAGTACAATTATCTCCTTAGAAGATGATTCGAGTACAATTAACACTTTACTTAGTTAACAATATTCAATAATTGTTGTACTTAGACTTACTGATTAGTTATATGTTGAGTTTGAAGATTAATCGATTACGATTAACTCTTTAGAAGATGATTCAAGTACAATTAATACTTTACTTGGTCAGCAAGTTTTCAATATTCGTTACACTTAGAGTTACAGATTAGTGTTATGTTGAGTTGGTAGACAAATCGAGTACAATTATCTCGTTAGAAGATGATTCGAGTACACTTAACACTTTACTTGGTCAACAAGTTTTCAATAATCGTTATACTCAGAGTTATAGATTAGTAATATGTTGAGATTGAAGATTAATCGATTACGATTAACTCATCAGAAGATGATTAGAGTACAATTAACTCTTTACTTGGTCAACAATTTTTCAATAATCGTTACACTTAGAGTTACATATTAGTTATATGTTGAGATAGAAGATTAATCGAGTATCATTAAGTCTTTAGAAGATGATTTGAGTACAATTAACTCTTTACTTGGTCAACAAGTTTTCAATATTCGTTACACTTAGAGTTATGTATTAGTTTTATGTTGAGTTGGAAGACGAATCGAGTACAATTATCTCTTTAGAAGGTGATTCGAGTACAATTAACACTTTACTTGGTTAACAAATATTCAATATCTGTTGTACTTAGACTTACTGATTAGTTATATGTTGAGTTTGAAGATTAATCGATTACGATTAACTCTTTAGAAGATGATTCAAGTACAATTAATACTTTACTTGGTCAGCAAGTTTTCAAAATTCGTTACACTTAGAGTTACAGATTAGTTATATGTTGAGTTAGAAGATTAATCAAGTATCATTAAGTCTTTAGAAGATGATTCGAGTACAATTAACTCTTTACTTGGTCAACAATTTTCAATATTCGTTACACATAGAGTTATGGATTAGTTTTATGTTGAGTTGGAAGACGAATCGAGTACAATTATCTCTTTAGAAGATGATTCGAGTATAATTAACACTTTACTTGGTTAACAATATTCAATAATTGTTGTACTTAGACTTACTGATTAGTTATATGTTGAGTTTGAAGATTAATCGATTACGATTAACTCTTTAGAAGATGATTCAAGTACAATTAACACTTTACTTGGTCAGCAAGTTTTCAATATTCGTTACACTTAGAGTTACAGATTAGTTTTATGTTGAGTTGGTAGACAAATCGAGTACAATTATCTCGTTAGAAGATGATTCGAGTACACTTAACACTTTACTTGGTCAACAAGTTTTCAATAATCGTTATACTCAGAGTTGTATATTAGTAATATGTTGAGATTGAAGATTAATCGATTACGATTAACTCATCAGAAGATGATTAGAGTACAATTAACTCTTTACTTGGTAAACAAGTTTTCAATAATCGTTACACTTAGAGTTACAGATTAGTTATATGTTGAGTTAGAAGATTAATCGAGTATCATTAAGTCTTTAGAAGATGATTCGAGTACAATTAACTCTTTACTTGGTCAACAAGTTTTCAATATTCGTTACACTTAGAGTTATGGATTAGTTTTATGTTGAGTTGGAAGACAAATCGAGTACAATTATCTCGTTAGAAGATGATTCGAGTACACTTAACACTTTACTTGGTCAACTAGTTTTCATTAATCGTTCTACTCAGAGTTATAGATTAGTAATATGTTGAGTTTGAAGATTAATCGATTACGATTAACTCTTTAGTAGATGATTCAAGTACAATTAACACTTTACTTGGTCAGCAAGTTTTCAGTATTTGTTACACTTAGAGTTGCAGATTAGTTATATGTTGAGTTAGAAGATTAATCGAGTATCATTAAGTCTTTAGAAGATGATTCGAGTACAATTAACTCTTTACTTGGTCAACAAATTTTCAATATTCGTTACACTTAGAGTTATGGATTACTTTTTTGTTGAGTTGGAAGACGAATCGAGTACAATTACCTCGTTAGAAGATGATTCGAGTACACTTAACACTTTACTTAGTTAACAAGTTTTCAATAATCGTTAAACAAATTAATTTTATGTTGAGTTTGAAGACGAATCGAGTACAATTATCTCCTTAGAAGATGATTCGAGTACAATTAACACTTTAGTTAGTTAACAATATTCAATAATTGTTGTACTTAGACTTACTGATTAGTTATATGTTGAGTTTGAAGATTAATCGATTACGATTAACTCTTTAGAAGATGATTCAAGTACAATTAATACTTTACTTGGTCAGCAAGTTTTCAATATTCGTTACACTTAGAGTTACAGATTAGTGTTATGTTGAGTTGGTAGACAAATCGAGTACAATTATCTCGTTAGAAGATGATTCGAGTACACTTAACACTTTACTTGGTCAACAAGTTTTCAATAATCGTTATACTCAGAGTTATAGATTAGTAATATGTTGAGATTGAAGATTAATCGATTACGATTAACTCATCAGAAGATGATTAGAGTACAATTAACTCTTTACTTGGTCAACAAGTTTTCAATAATCGTTACACTTAGAGTTACATATTAGTTATATGTTGAGATAGAAGATTAATCGAGTATCATTAAGTCTTTAGAAGATGATTTGAGTACAATTAACTCTTTACTTGGTCAACAAGTTTTCAATATTCGTTACACTTAGAGTTATGTATTAGTTTTATGTTGAGTTGGAAGACGAATCGAGTACAATTATCTCTTTAGAAGGTGATTCGAGTACAATTAACACTTTACTTGGTTAACAAATATTCAATATCTGTTGTACTTAGACTTACTGATTAGTTATATGTTGAATTTGAAGATTAATCGATTACGATTAACTCTTTAGAAGATGATTCAAGTACAATTAATACTTTACTTGGTCAGCAAGTTTTCAAAATTCGTTACACTTAGAGTTACAGATTAGTTATATGTTGAGTTAGAAGATTAATCAAGTATCATTAAGTCTTTAGAAGATGATTCGAGTACAATTAACTCTTTACTTGGTCAACAATTTTCAATATTCGTTACACATAGAGTTATGGATTAGTTTTATGTTGAGTTGGAAGACGAATCGAGTACAATTATCTCTTTAGAAGATGATTCGAGTATAATTAACACTTTACTTGGTTAACAATATTCAATAATTGTTGTACTTAGACTTACTGATTAGTTATATGTTGAGTTTGAAGATTAATCGATTACGATTAACTCTTTAGAAGATGATTCAAGTACAATTAACACTTTACTTGGTCAGCAAGTTTTCAATATTCGTTACACTTAGAGTTACAGATTAGTTTTATGTTGAGTTGGTAGACAAATCGAGTACAATTATCTCGTTAGAAGATGATTCGAGTACACTTAACACTTTACTTGGTCAACAAGTTTTCAATAATCGTTATACTCAGAGTTATATATTAGTAATATGTTGAGATTGAAGATTAATCGATTACGATTAACTCATCAGAAGATGATTAGAGTACAATTAACTCTTTATTTGGTCAACAAGTTTTCAATAATCGTTACACTTAGAGTTACATATTAGTTATATGTTGAGATAGAAGATTAATCGAGTATCATTAAGTCTTTAGAAGATGATTCGAGTACAATTAACTCTTTACTTGGTCAACAAGTTTTCAATATTCGTTACACTTAGAGTTATGTATTAGTTTTATGTTGAGTTGGAAGACGAATCGAGTACAATTATCTCTTTAGAAGATGATTCGAGTACAATTAACACTATACTTGGTTAACAAGTTTTAAATAATTGTTGTACTTAGACTTACAGATTAGTTATATGTTGAGTTTGAAGATTAATCGATTACGATTAACTCTTTAGAAGATGATTCAAGTACAATTAACACTTTACTTGGTCAGCAAGTTTTCAATATTCGTTACACTTAGAGTTACAGATTAGTTATATGTTGAGTTGGTAGACAAATCGAGTACAATTATCTCGTTAGAAGATGATTCGAGTACACTTAACACTTTACTTGGTCAACAAGTTTTCAATAATCGTTATACTCAGAGTTATAGATTAGTAATATGTTGAGATTGAAGATTAATCAATTACGATTAACTCATCAGAAGATGATTAGAGTACAATTAACTCTTTAATTGTTCAACAAGTTTTTAATAATCGTTACACTTAGAGCTACAGATTAGTTATATGTTGAGTTAGAAGATTAATCGAGTATCATTAAGTCTTTAGAAGATGATTCGAGTACAATTAACTCTTTACTTGGTCAACAAATTTTCAATATTAGTTACACATAGAGTTATGGATTACTTTTATGTTGAGTTGGAAGACGAATCGAGTACAATTATCTCGTTAGAAGATGATTCGAGTACAATTAACACTTTACTTGGTTAACAAGTATTCAATATCTGTTGTACTTAGACTTACAGATTAGTTATATGTTGAGTTAGAAGATTAATCAAGTATCATTAAGTCTTTAGAAGATGATTCGAGTACAATTAACTCTTTACTTGGTCAACAATTTTCAATATTCGTTACACATAGAGTTATGGATTAGTTTTATGTTGAGTTGGAAGACGAATCGAGTACAATTATCTCTTTAGAAGATGATTCGAGTATAATTAACACTTTACTTGGTTAACAATATTCAATAATTGTTGTACTTAGACTTACTGATTAGTTATATGTTGAGTTTGAAGATTAATCGATTACGATTAACTCTTTAGAAGATGATTCAAGTACAATTAACACTTTACTTGGTCAGCAAGTTTTCAATATTCGTTACACTTAGAGTTATGGATTACTTTTTTGTTGAGTTGGAAGACGAATCGAGTACAATTACCTCGTTAGAAGATGATTCGAGTACACTTAACACTTTACTTAGTTAACAAGTTTTCAATAATCGTTAAACAAATTAATTTTATGTTGAGTTTGAAGACGAATCGAGTACAATTATCTCCTTAGAAGATGATTCGAGTACAATTAACACTTTACTTAGTTAACAATATTCAATAATTGTTGTACTTAGACTTACTGATTAGTTATATGTTGAGTTTGAAGATTAATCGATTACGATTAACTCTTTAGAAGATGATTCAAGTACAATTAATACTTTACTTGGTCAGCAAGTTTTCAATATTCGTTACACTTAGAGTTACAGATTAGTTATATGTTTATTTGGTAGACAAATCGAGTACAATTATCTCGTTAGAAGATGATTCGAGTACACTTAACACTTTACTTGGTCAACAAGTTTTCAATAATCGTTATACTCAGAGTTATAGATTAGTAATATGTTGAGATTGAAGATTAATCAATTACGATTAACTCATCAGAAGATGATTAGAGTACAATTAACTCTTTAATTGTTCAATAAGTTTTTAATAATCGTTACACTTAGAGCTACAGATTAGTTATATGTTGAGTTAGAAGATTAATCGAGTATCATTAAGTCTTTAGAAGATGATTCGAGTACAATTAACTCTTTACTTGGTCAACAAATTTTCAATATTAGTTACACATAGAGTTATGGATTACTTTTATGTTGAGTTGGAAGACGAATCAAGTACAATTATCTCGTTAGAAGATGATTCGAGTACAATTAACACTTTACTTGGTTAACAAGTATTCAATATCTGTTGTACTTAGACTTACTGATTAGTTATATGTTGAGTTTGAAGATTAATCGATTACGATTAACTCTTTAGAAGATGATTCCAGTACAATTAACACTTTACTTGGTCAGCAAGTTTTCAATATTCGTTACACTTAGAGTTATGGATTACTTTTTTGTTGAGTTGGAAGACGAATCGAGTACAATTACCTCGTTAGAAGATGATTCGAGTACACTTAACACTTTACTTAGTTAACAAGTTTTCAATAATCGTTAAACAAATTAATTTTATGTTGAGTTTGAAGACGAATCGAGTACAATTATCTCCTTAGAAGATGATTCGAGTACAATTAACACTTTACTTAGTTAACAATATTCAATAATTGTTGTACTTAGACTTACTGATTAGTTATATGTTGAGTTTGAAGATTAATCGATTACGATTAACTCTTTAGAAGATGATTCAAGTACAATTAATACTTTACTTGGTCAGCAAGTTTTCAATATTCGTTACACTTAGAGTTACAGATTAGTGTTATGTTGAGTTGGTAGACAAATCGAGTACAATTATCTCGTTAGAAGATGATTCGAGTACACTTAACACTTTACTTGGTCAACAAGTTTTCAATAATCGTTATACTCAGAGTTATAGATTAGTAATATGTTGAGATTGAAGATTAATCGATTACGATTAACTCATCAGAAGATGATTAGAGTACAATTAACTCTTTACTTGGTCAACAAGTTTTCAATAATCGTTACACTTAGAGTTACATATTAGTTATATGTTGAGATAGAAGATTAATCGAGTATCATTAAGTCTTTAGAAGATGATTTGAGTACAATTAACTCTTTACTTGGTCAACAAGTTTTCAATATTCGTTACACTTAGAGTTATGTATTAGTTTTATGTTGAGTTGGAAGACGAATCGAGTACAATTATCTCTTTAGAAGATGATTCGAGTATAATTAACACTTTACTTGGTTAACAATATTCAATAATTGTTGTACTTAGACTTACTGATTAGTTATATGTTGAGTTTGAAGATTAATCGATTACGATTAACTCTTTAGAAGATGATTCAAGTACAATTAACACTTTACTTGGTCAGCAAGTTTTCAATATTCGTTACACTTAGAGTTACAGATTAGTTTTATGTTGAGTTGGTAGACAAATCGAGTACAATTATCTCGTTAGAAGATGATTCGAGTACACTTAACACTTTACTAGGTCAACAAGTTTTCAATAATCGTTATACTCAGAGTTATATATTAGTAATATGTTGAGATTGAAGATTAATCGATTACGATTAACTCATCAGAAGATGATTAGAGTACAATTAACTCTTTACTTGGTAAACAAGTTTTCAATAATCGTTACACTTAGAGTTACAGATTAGTTATATGTTGAGTTAGAAGATTAATCGAGTATCATTAAGTCTTTAGAAGATGATTCGAGTACAATTAACTCTTTACTTGGTCAACAAGTTTTCAATATTCGTTACACTTAGAGTTATGGATTAGTTTTATGTTGAGTTGGAAGACAAATCGAGTACAATTATCTCGTTAGAAGATGATCCGAGTACACTTAACACTTTACTTGGTCAACAAGTTTTCAATAATCGTTATACTCAGAGTTATAGATTAGTAATATGTTGAGATTGAAGATTAATCAATTACGATTAACTCATCAGAAGATGATTAGAGTACAATTAACTCTTTAATTGTTCAACAAGTTTTTAATAATCGTTACACTTAGAGCTACAGATTAGTTATATGTTGAGTTAGAAGATTAATCGAGTATCATTAAGTCTTTAGAAGATGATTCGAGTACAATTAACTCTTTACTTGGTCAACAAATTTTCAATATTTGTTACACATAGAGTTATGGATTACTTTTATGTTGAGTTGGAAGACGAATCGAGTACAATTATCTCGTTAGAAGATGATTCGAGTACAATTAACACTTTACTTGGTTAACAAGTATTCAATATCTGTTGTACTTAGACTTACTGATTAGTTATATGTTGAGTTTGAAATTAATCGATTACGATTAACTCTTTAGAAGATGATTCAAGTACAATTAATACTTTACTTGGTCAGCAAGTTTTCAATATTCGTTACACTTAGAGTTACAGATTAGTTATATGTTTAGTTGGTAGACAAATCGAGTACAATTATCTCGTTAGAAGATGATTCGAGTACACTTAACACTTTACTTGGTCAACAAGTTTTCAATAATCGTTATACTCAGAGTTATAGATTAGTAATATGTTGAGATTGAAGATTAATCGATTACGATGAACTCATCAGAAGATGATTAGAGTACAATTAACTCTTTACTTGGTAAACAAGTTTTCAATAATCGTTACACTTAGAGTTACAGATTAGTTATATGTTGAGTTAGAAGATTAATCGAGTATCATTAAGTCTTTAGAAGATGATTCGAGTACAATTAACTCTTTACTTGGTCAACAAGTTTTCAATATTCGTTACACTTAGAGTTATGTATTAGTTTTATGTTGAGTTGGAAGACGAATCGAGTACAATTATCTCTTTAGAAGATGATTCGAGTATAATTAACACTTTACTTGGTTAACAATATTCAATAATTGTTGTACTTAGACTTACTGATTAGTTATATGTTGAGTTTGAAAATTAATCGATTACGATTAACTCTTTAGAAGATGATTCAAGTACAATTAACACTTTACTTGGTCAGCAAGTTTTCAATATTCGTTACACTTAGAGTTACAGATTAGTTTTATGTTGAGTTGGTAGACAAATCGAGTACAATTATCTCGTTAGAAGATGATTCGAGTACACTTAACACTTTACTTGGTCAACAAGTTTTCAATAATCGTTATACTCAGAGTTATATATTAGTAATATGTTGAGATTGAAGATTAATCGATTACGATTAACTCATCAGAAGATGATTAGAGTACAATTAACTCTTTACTTGGTAAACAAGTTTTCAATAATCGTTACACTTAGAGTTACAGATTAGTTATATGTTGAGTTAGAAGATTAATCGAGTATCATTAAGTCTTTAGAAGATGATTCGAGTACAATTAACTCTTTACTTGGTCAACAAGTTTTCAATATTCGTTACACTTAGAGTTATGGATTAGTTTTATGTTGAGTTGGAAGACAAATCGAGTACAATTATCTCGTTAGAAGATGATTCGAGTACACTTAACACTTTACTTGGTCAACTAGTTTTCAATAATCGTTACACTTAGAGTTATGGATTAGTTTTATGTTGAGTTGGAAGACAAATCGAGTACAATTATCTCGTTAGAAGATGATCCGAGTACACTTAACACTTTACTTGGTCAACAAGTTTTCAATAATCGTTATACTCAGAGTTATAGATTAGTAATATGTTGAGATTGAAGATTAATCAATTACGATTAACTCATCAGAAGATGATTAGAGTACAATTAACTCTTTAATTGTTCAACAAGTTTTTAATAATCGTTACACTTAGAGCTACAGATTAGTTATATGTTGAGTTAGAAGATTAATCGAGTATCATTAAGTCTTTAGAAGATGATTCGAGTACAATTAACTCTTTACTTGGTCAACAAATTTTCAATATTAGTTACACATAGAGTTATGGATTACTTTTATGTTGAGTTGGAAGACGAATCGAGTACAATTATCTCGTTAGAAGATGATTCGAGTACAATTAACACTTTACTTGGTTAACAAGTATTCAATATCTGTTGTACTTAGACTTACTGATTAGTTATATGTTGAGTTTGAAGATTAATCGATTACGATTAACTCTTTAGAAGATGATTCAAGTACAATTAATACTTTACTTGGTCAGCAAGTTTTCAATATTCGTTACACTTAGAGTTACAGATTAGTTATATGTTTAGTTGGTAGACAAATCGAGTACAATTATCTCGTTAGAAGATGATTCGAGTACACTTAACACTTTACTTGGTCAACAAGTTTTCAATAATCGTTATACTCAGAGTTATAGATTAGTAATATGTTGAGATTGAAGATTAATCGATTACGATG
Source organism: Scutellaria galericulata (assembly GCA_946896805.1). Classification (NCBI taxonomy): domain Eukaryota; kingdom Viridiplantae; phylum Streptophyta; class Magnoliopsida; order Lamiales; family Lamiaceae; genus Scutellaria; species Scutellaria galericulata. The sequence goes on from OX335795.1 coordinate 9,277,293, forward strand.
AACTCATCAGAAGATGATTAGAGTACAATTAACTCTTTACTTGGTAAACAAGTTTTCAATAATCGTTACACTTAGAGTTACAGATTAGTTATATGTTGAGTTAGAAGATTAATCGAGTATCATTAAGTCTTTAGAAGATGATTCGAGTACAATTAACTCTTTACTTGGTCAACAAGTTTTCAATATTCGTTACACTTAGAGTTATGTATTAGTTTTATGTTGAGTTGGAAGACGAATCGAGTACAATTATCTCTTTAGAAGATGATTCGAGTATAATTAACACTTTACTTGGTTAACAATATTCAATAATTGTTGTACTTAGACTTACTGATTAGTTATATGTTGAGTTTGAAAATTAATCGATTACGATTAACTCTTTAGAAGATGATTCAAGTACAATTAACACTTTACTTGGTCAGCAAGTTTTCAATATTCGTTACACTTAGAGTTACAGATTAGTTTTATGTTGAGTTGGTAGACAAATCGAGTACAATTATCTCGTTAGAAGATGATTCGAGTACACTTAACACTTTACTTGGTCAACAAGTTTTCAATAATCGTTATACTCAGAGTTATATATTAGTAATATGTTGAGATTGAAGATTAATCGATTACGATTAACTCATCAGAAGATGATTAGAGTACAATTAACTCTTTACTTGGTAAACAAGTTTTCAATAATCGTTACACTTAGAGTTACAGATTAGTTATATGTTGAGTTAGAAGATTAATCGAGTATCATTAAGTCTTTAGAAGATGATTCGAGTACAATTAACTCTTTACTTGGTCAACAAGTTTTCAATATTCGTTACACTTAGAGTTATGGATTAGTTTTATGTTGAGTTGGAAGACAAATCGAGTACAATTATCTCGTTAGAAGATGATCCGAGTACACTTAACACTTTACTTGGTCAACAAGTTTTCAATAATCGTTATACTCAGAGTTATAGATTAGTAATATGTTGAGATTGAAGATTAATCAATTACGATTAACTCATCAGAAGATGATTAGAGTACAATTAACTCTTTAATTGTTCAACAAGTTTTTAATAATCGTTACACTTAGAGCTACAGATTAGTTATATGTTGAGTTAGAAGATTAATTGAGTATCATTAAGTCTTTAGAAGATGATTCGAGTACAATTAACTCTTTACTTGGTCAACAAATTTTCAATATTTGTTACACATAGAGTTATGGATTACTTTTATGTTGAGTTGGAAGACGAATCGAGTACAATTATCTCGTTAGAAGATGATTCGAGTACAATTAACACTTTACTTGGTTAACAAGTATTCAATATCTGTTGTACTTAGACTTACTGATTAGTTATATGTTGAGTTTGAAGATTAATCGATTACGATTAACTCTTTAGAAGATGATTCAAGTACAATTAATACTTTACTTGGTCAGCAAGTTTTCAATATTCGTTACACTTAGAGTTACAGATTAGTTATATGTTTAGTTGGTAGACAAATCGAGTACAATTATCTCGTTAGAAGATGATTCGAGTACACTTAACACTTTACTTGGTCAACAAGTTTTCAATAATCGTTATACTCAGAGTTATAGATTAGTAATATGTTGAGATTGAAGATTAATCGATTACGATGAACTCATCAGAAGATGATTAGAGTACAATTAACTCTTTACTTGGTAAACAAGTTTTCAATAATCGTTACACTTAGAGTTACAGATTAGTTATATGTTGAGTTAGAAGATTAATCGAGTATCATTAAGTCTTTAGAAGATGATTCGAGTACAATTAACTCTTTACTTGGTCAACAAGTTTTCAATATTCGTTACACTTAGAGTTATGGATTAGTTTTATGTTGAGTTGGAAGACAAATCGAGTACAATTATCTCGTTAGAAGATGATTCGAGTACACTTAACACTTTACTTGGTCAACAAATTTTCAATATTCGTTACACTTAGAGTTATGGATTAGTTTTATGTTGAGTTGGAAGACAAATCGAGTACAATTATCTCGTTAGAAGATGATCCGAGTACACTTAACACTTTACTTGGTCAACAAGTTTTCAATAATCGTTATACTCAGAGTTATAGATTAGTAATATGTTGAGATTGAAGATTAATCAATTACGATTAACTCATCAGAAGATGATTAGAGTACAATTAACTCTTTAATTGTTCAACAAGTTTTTAATAATCGTTACACTTAGAGCTACAGATTAGTTATATGTTGAGTTAGAAGATTAATCGAGTATCATTAAGTCTTTAGAAGATGATTCGAGTACAATTAACTCTTTACTTGGTCAACAAATTTTCAATATTAGTTACACATAGAGTTATGGATTACTTTTATGTTGAGTTGGAAGACGAATCGAGTACAATTATCTCGTTAGAAGATGATTCGAGTACAATTAACACTTTACTTGGTTAACAAGTATTCAATATCTGTTGTACTTAGACTTACTGATTAGTTATATGTTGAGTTTGAAGATTAATCGATTACGATTAACTCTTTAGAAGATGATTCAAGTACAATTAATACTTTACTTGGTCAGCAAGTTTTCAATATTCGTTACACTTAGAGTTACAGATTAGTTATATGTTTAGTTGGTAGACAAATCGAGTACAATTATCTCGTTAGAAGATGATTCGAGTACACTTAACACTTTACTTGGTCAACAAGTTTTCAATAATCGTTATACTCAGAGTTATAGATTAGTAATATGTTGAGATTGAAGATTAATCGATTACGATGAACTCATCAGAAGATGATTAGAGTACAATTAACTCTTTACTTGGTAAACAAGTTTTCAATAATCGTTACACTTAGAGTTACAGATTAGTTATATGTTGAGTTAGAAGATTAATCGAGTATCATTAAGTCTTTAGAAGATGATTCGAGTACAATTAACTCTTTACTTGGTCAACAAGTTTTCAATATTCGTTACACTTAGAGTTATGTATTAGTTTTATGTTGAGTTGGAAGACGAATCGAGTACAATTATCTCTTTAGAAGATGATTCGAGTATAATTAACACTTTACTTGGTTAACAATATTCAATAATTGTTGTACTTAGACTTACTGATTAGTTATATGTTGAGTTTGAAAATTAATCGATTACGATTAACTCTTTAGAAGATGATTCAAGTACAATTAACACTTTACTTGGTCAGCAAGTTTTCAATATTCGTTACACTTAGAGTTACAGATTAGTTATATGTTTAGTTGGTAGACAAATCGAGTACAATTATCTCGTTAGAAGATGATTCGAGTACACTTAACACTTTACTTGGTCAACAAGTTTTCAATAATCGTTATACTCAGAGTTATATATTAGTAATATGTTGAGATTGAAGATTAATCGATTACGATTAACTCATCAGAAGATGATTAGAGTACAATTAACTCTTTACTTGGTAAACAAGTTTTCAATAATCGTTACACTTAGAGTTACAGATTAGTTATATGTTGAGTTAGAAGATTAATCGAGTATCATTAAGTCTTTAGAAGATGATTCGAGTACAATTAACTCTTTACTTGGTCAACAAGTTTTCAATATTCGTTACACTTAGAGTTATGGATTAGTTTTATGTTGAGTTGGAAGACAAATCGAGTACAATTATCTCGTTAGAAGATGATTCGAGTACACTTAACACTTTACTTGGTCAACTAGTTTTCAATAATCGTTACACTTAGAGTTATGGATTAGTTTTATGTTGAGTTGGAAGACAAATCGAGTACAATTATCTCGTTAGAAGATGATCCGAGTACACTTAACACTTTACTTGGTCAACAAGTTTTCAATAATCGTTATACTCAGAGTTATAGATTAGTAATATGTTGAGATTGAAGATTAATCAATTACGATTAACTCATCAGAAGATGATTAGAGTACAATTAACTCTTTAATTGTTCAACAAGTTTTTAATAATCGTTACACTTAGAGCTACAGATTAGTTATATGTTGAGTTAGAAGATTAATCGAGTATCATTAAGTCTTTAGAAGATGATTCGAGTACAATTAACTCTTTACTTGGTCAACAAATTTTCAATATTAGTTACACATAGAGTTATGGATTACTTTTATGTTGAGTTGGAAGACGAATCGAGTACAATTATCTCGTTAGAAGATGATTCGAGTACAATTAACACTTTACTTGGTTAACAAGTATTCAATATCTGTTGTACTTAGACTTACTGATTAGTTATATGTTGAGTTTGAAGATTAATCGATTACGATTAACTCTTTAGAAGATGATTCAAGTACAATTAATACTTTACTTGGTCAGCAAGTTTTCAATATTCGTTACACTTAGAGTTACAGATTAGTTATATGTTTAGTTGGTAGACAAATCGAGTACAATTATCTCGTTAGAAGATGATTCGAGTACACTTAACACTTTACTTGGTCAACAAGTTTTCAATAATCGTTATACTCAGAGTTATAGATTAGTAATATGTTGAGATTGAAGATTAATCGATTACGATGAACTCATCAGAAGATGATTAGAGTACAATTAACTCTTTACTTGGTAAACAAGTTTTCAATAATCGTTACACTTAGAGTTACAGATTAGTTATATGTTGAGTTAGAAGATTAATCGAGTATCATTAAGTCTTTAGAAGATGATTCGAGTACAATTAACTCTTTACTTGGTCAACAAGTTTTCAATATTCGTTACACTTAGAGTTATGTATTAGTTTTATGTTGAGTTGGAAGACGAATCGAGTACAATTATCTCGTTAGAAGATGATTCGAGTACAATTAACACTTTACTTGGTTAACAAGTATTCAATATCTGTTGTACTTAGACTTACTGATTAGTTATATGTTGAGTTTGAAGATTAATCGATTACGATTAACTCTTTAGAAGATGATTCAAGTACAATTAATACTTTACTTGGTCAGCAAGTTTTCAATATTCGTTACACTTAGAGTTACAGATTAGTTATATGTTTAGTTGGTAGACAAATCGAGTACAATTATCTCGTTAGAAGATGATTCGAGTACACTTAACACTTTACTTGGTCAACAAGTTTTCAATAATCGTTATACTCAGAGTTATAGATTAGTAATATGTTGAGATTGAAGATTAATCGATTACGATGAACTCATCAGAAGATGATTAGAGTACAATTAACTCTTTACTTGGTAAACAAGTTTTCAATAATCGTTACACTTAGAGTTACAGATTAGTTATATGTTGAGTTAGAAGATTAATCGAGTATCATTAAGTCTTTAGAAGATGATTCGAGTACAATTAACTCTTTACTTGGTCAACAAGTTTTCAATATTCGTTACACTTAGAGTTATGGATTAGTTTTATGTTGAGTTGGAAGACAAATCGAGTACAATTATCTCGTTAGAAGATGATTCGAGTACACTTAACACTTTACTTGGTCAACAAGTTTTCAATATTCGTTACACTTAGAGTTATGGATTAGTTTTATGTTGAGTTGGAAGACAAATCGAGTACAATTATCTCGTTAGAAGATGATCCGAGTACACTTAACACTTTACTTGGTCAACAAGTTTTCAATAATCGTTATACTCAGAGTTATAGATTAGTAATATGTTGAGATTGAAGAGTAATCAATTACGATTAACTCATCAGAAGATGATTAGAGTACAATTAACTCTTTAATTGTTCAACAAGTTTTTAATAATCGTTACACTTAGAGCTACAGATTAGTTATATGTTGAGTTAGAAGATTAATCGAGTATCATTAAGTCTTTAGAAGATGATTCGAGTACAATTAACTCTTTACTTGGTCAACAAATTTTCAATATTAGTTACACATAGAGTTATGGATTACTTTTATGTTGAGTTGGAAGACGAATCGAGTACAATTATCTCGTTAGAAGATGATTCGAGTACAATTAACACTTTACTTGGTTAACAAGTATTCAATATCTGTTGTACTTAGACTTACTGATTAGTTATATGTTGAGTTTGAAGATTAATCGATTACGATTAACTCTTTAGAAGATGATTCAAGTACAATTAATACTTTACTTGGTCAGCAAGTTTTCAATATTCGTTACACTTAGAGTTACAGATTAGTTATATGTTTAGTTGGTAGACAAATCGAGTACAATTATCTCGTTAGAAGATGATTCGAGTACACTTAACACTTTACTTGGTCAACAAGTTTTCAATAATCGTTATACTCAGAGTTATAGATTAGTAATATGTTGAGATTGAAGATTAATCGATTACGATGAACTCATCAGAAGATGATTAGAGTACAATTAACTCTTTACTTGGTAAACAAGTTTTCAATAATCGTTACACTTAGAGTTACAAATTAGTTATATGTTGAGTTAGAAGATTAATCGAGTATCATTAAGTCTTTAGAAGATGATTCGAGTACAATTAACTCTTTACTTGGTCAACAAGTTTTCAATATTCGTTACACTTAGAGTTATGTATTAGTTTTATGTTGAGTTGGAAGACGAATCGAGTACAATTATCTCTTTAGAAGATGATTCGAGTATAATTAACACTTTACTTGGTTAACAATATTCAATAATTGTTGTACTTAGACTTACTGATTAGTTATATGTTGAGTTTGAAAATTAATCGATTACGATTAACTCTTTAGAAGATGATTCAAGTACAATTAACACTTTACTTGGTCAGCAAGTTTTCAATATTCGTTACACTTAGAGTTACAGATTAGTTTTATGTTGAGTTGGTAGACAAATCGAGTACAATTATCTCGTTAGAAGATGATTCGAGTACACTTAACACTTTACTTGGTCAACAAGTTTTCAATAATCGTTATACCCAGAGTTATATATTAGTAATATGTTGAGATTGAAGATTAATCGATTACGATTAACTCATCAGAAGATGATTAGAGTACAATTAACTCTTTACTTGGTAAACAAGTTTTCAATAATCGTTACACTTAGAGTTACAGATTAGTTATATGTTGAGTTAGAAGATTAATCGAGTATCATTAAGTCTTTAGAAGATGATTCGAGTACAATTAACTCTTTACTTGGTCAACAAGTTTTCAATATTCGTTACACTTAGAGTTATGGATTAGTTTTATGTTGAGTTGGAAGACAAATCGAGTACAATTATCTCGTTAGAAGATGATTCGAGTACACTTAACACTTTACTTGGTCAACTAGTTTTCAATAATCGTTACACTTAGAGTTATGGATTAGTTTTATGTTGAGTTGGAAGACAAATCGAGTACAATTATCTCGTTAGAAGATGATCCGAGTACACTTAACACTTTACTTGGTCAACAAGTTTTCAATAATCGTTATACTCAGAGTTATAGATTAGTAATATGTTGAGATTGAAGATTAATCAATTACGATTAACTCATCAGAAGATGATTAGAGTACAATTAACTCTTTAATTGTTCAACAAGTTTTTAATAATCGTTACACTTAGAGCTACAGATTAGTTATATGTTGAGTTAGAAGATTAATCGAGTATCATTAAGTCTTTAGAAGATGATTCGAGTACAATTAACTCTTTACTTGGTCAACAAGTTTTCAATATTCGTTACACTTAGAGTTATGTATTAGTTTTATGTTGAGTTGGAAGACGAATCGAGTACAATTATCTCTTTAGAAGATGATTCGAGTATAATTAACACTTTACTTGGTTAACAATATTCAATAATTGTTGTACTTAGACTTACTGATTAGTTATATGTTGAGTTTGAAAATTAATCGATTACGATTAACTCTTTAGAAGATGATTCAAGTACAATTAACACTTTACTTGGTCAGCAAGTTTTCAATATTCGTTACACTTAGAGTTACAGATTAGTTTTATGTTGAGTTGGTAGACAAATCGAGTACAATTATCTCGTTAGAAGATGATTCGAGTACACTTAACACTTTACTTGGTCAACAAGTTTTCAATAATCGTTATACCCAGAGTTATATATTAGTAATATGTTGAGATTGAAGATTAATCGATTACGATTAACTCATCAGAAGATGATTAGAGTACAATTAACTCTTTACTTGGTAAACAAGTTTTCAATAATCGTTACACTTAGAGTTACAGATTAGTTATATGTTGAGTTAGAAGATTAATCGAGTATCATTAAGTCTTTAGAAGATGATTCGAGTACAATTAACTCTTTACTTGGTCAACAAGTTTTCAATATTCGTTACACTTAGAGTTATGGATTAGTTTTATGTTGAGTTGGAAGACAAATCGAGTACAATTATCTCGTTAGAAGATGATTCGAGTACACTTAACACTTTACTTGGTCAACTAGTTTTCAATAATCGTTACACTTAGAGTTATGGATTAGTTTTATGTTGAGTTGGAAGACAAATCGAGTACAATTATCTCGTTAGAAGATGATCCGAGTACACTTAACACTTTACTTGGTCAACAAGTTTTCAATAATCGTTATACTCAGAGTTATAGATTAGTAATATGTTGAGATTGAAGATTAATCAATTACGATTAACTCATCAGAAGATGATTAGAGTACAATTAACTCTTTAATTGTTCAACAAGTTTTTAATAATCGTTACACTTAGAGCTACAGATTAGTTATATGTTGAGTTAGAAGATTAATCGAGTATCATTAAGTCTTTAGAAGATGATTCGAGTACAATTAACTCTTTACTTGGTCAACAAATTTTCAATATTAGTTACACATAGAGTTATGGATTACTTTTATGTTGAGTTGGAAGACGAATCGAGTACAATTATCTCGTTAGAAGATGATTCGAGTACAATTAACACTTTACTTGGTTAACAAGTATTCAATATCTGTTGTACTTAGACTTACTGATTAGTTATATGTTGAGTTTGAAGATTAATCGATTACGATTAACTCTTTAGAAGATGATTCAAGTACAATTAATACTTTACTTGGTCAGCAAGTTTTCAATATTCGTTACACTTAGAGTTACAGATTAGTTATATGTTTAGTTGGTAGACAAATCGAGTACAATTATCTCGTTAGAAGATGATTCGAGTACACTTAACACTTTACTTGGTCAACAAGTTTTCAATAATCGTTATACTCAGAGTTATAGATTAGTAATATGTTGAGATTGAAGATTAATCGATTACGATGAACTCATCAGAAGATGATTAGAGTACAATTAACTCTTTACTTGGTAAACAAGTTTTCAATAATCGTTACACTTAGAGTTACAGATTAGTTATATGTTGAGTTAGAAGATTAATCGAGTATCATTAAGTCTTTAGAAGATGATTCGAGTACAATTAACTCTTTACTTGGTCAACAAGTTTTCAATATTCGTTACACTTAGAGTTATGTATTAGTTTTATGTTGAGTTGGAAGACGAATCGAGTACAATTATCTCTTTAGAAGATGATTCGAGTATAATTAACACTTTACTTGGTTAACAATATTCAATAATTGTTGTACTTAGACTTACTGATTAGTTATATGTTGAGTTTGAAAATTAATCGATTACGATTAACTCTTTAGAAGATGATTCAAGTACAATTAACACTTTACTTGGTCAGCAAGTTTTCAATATTCGTTACACTTAGAGTTACAGATTAGTTTTATGTTGAGTTGGTAGACAAATCGAGTACAATTATCTCGTTAGAAGATGATTCGAGTACACTTAACACTTTACTTGGTCAACAAGTTTTCAATAATCGTTATACTCAGAGTTATATATTAGTAATATGTTGAGATTGAAGATTAATCGATTACGATTAACTCATCAGAAGATGATTAGAGTACAATTAACTCTTTACTTGGTAAACAAGTTTTCAATAATCGTTACACTTAGAGTTACAGATTAGTTATATGTTGAGTTAGAAGATTAATCGAGTATCATTAAGTCTTTAGAAGATGATTCGAGTACAATTAACTCTTTACTTGGTCAACAAGTTTTCAATATTCGTTACACTTAGAGTTATGGATTAGTTTTATGTTGAGTTGGAAGACAAATCGAGTACAATTATCTCGTTAGAAGATGATTCGAGTACACTTAACACTTTACTTGGTCAACTAGTTTTCAATAATCGTTACACTTAGAGTTATGGATTAGTTTTATGTTGAGTTGGAAGACAAATCGAGTACAATTATCTCGTTAGAAGATGATCCGAGTACACTTAACACTTTACTTGGTCAACAAGTTTTCAATAATCGTTATACTCAGAGTTATAGATTAGTAATATGTTGAGATTGCAGATTAATCAATTACGATTAACTCATCAGAAGATGATTAGAGTACAATTAACTCTTTAATTGTTCAACAAGTTTTTAATAATCGTTACACTTAGAGCTACAGATTAGTTATATGTTGAGTTAGAAGATTAATCGAGTATCATTAAGTCTTTAGAAGATGATTCGAGTACAATTAACTCTTTACTTGGTCAACAAATTTTCAATATTAGTTACACATAGAGTTATGGATTACTTTTATGTTGAGTTGGAAGACGAATCGAGTACAATTATCTCGTTAGAAGATGATTCGAGTACAATTAACACTTTACTTGGTTAACAAGTATTCAATATCTGTTGTACTTAGACTTACTGATTAGTTATATGTTGAGTTTGAAGATTAATCGATTACGATTAACTCTTTAGAAGATGATTCAAGTACAATTAATACTTTACTTGGTCAGCAAGTTTTCAATATTCGTTACACTTAGAGTTACAGATTAGTTATATGTTTAGTTGGTAGACAAATCGAGTACAATTATCTCGTTAGAAGATGATTCGAGTACACTTAACACTTTACTTGGTCAACAAGTTTTCAATAATCGTTATACTCAGAGTTATAGATTAGTAATATGTTGAGATTGAAGATTAATCGATTACGATGAACTCATCAGAAGATGATTAGAGTACAATTAACTCTTTACTTGGTAAACAAGTTTTCAATAATCGTTACACTTAGAGTTACAGATTAGTTATATGTTGAGTTAGAAGATTAATCGAGTATCATTAAGTCTTTAGAAGATGATTCGAGTACAATTAACTCTTTACTTGGTCAACAAGTTTTCAATATTCGTTACACTTAGAGTTACAGATTAGTGTTATGTTGAGTTGGTAGACAAATCGAGTACAATTATCTCGTTAGAAGATGATTCGAGTACACTTAACACTTTACTTGGTCAACAAGTTTTCAATAATCGTTATACTCAGAGTTATAGATTAGTAATATGTTGAGATTGAAGATTAATCGATTACGATTAACTCATCAGAAGATGATTAGAGTACAATTAACTCTTTACTTGGTAAACAAGTTTTCAATAATCGTTACACTTAGAGTTACAGATTAGTTATATGTTGAGTTAGAAGATTAATCGAGTATCATTAAGTCTTTAGAAGATGATTCGAGTACAATTAACTCTTTACTTGGTCAACAAGTTTTCAATATTCGTTACACTTAGAGTTATGGATTAGTTTTATGTTGAGTTGGAAGACAAATCGAGTACAATTATCTCGTTAGAAGATGATCCGAGTACACTTAACACTTTACTTGGTCAACAAGTTTTCAATAATCGTTATACTCAGAGTTATAGATTAGTAATATGTTGAGATTGAAGATTAATCAATTACGATTAACTCATCAGAAGATGATTAGAGTACAATTAACTCTTTAATTGTTCAACAAGTTTTTAATAATCGTTACACTTAGAGCTACAGATTAGTTATATGTTGAGTTAGAAGATTAATCGAGTATCATTAAGTCTTTAGAAGATGATTCGAGTACAATTAACTCTTTACTTGGTCAACAAATTTTCAATATTAGTTACACATAGAGTTATGGATTACTTTTATGTTGAGTTGGAAGACGAATCGAGTACAATTATCTCGTTAGAAGATGATTCGAGTACAATTAACACTTTACTTGGTTAACAAGTATTCAATATCTGTTGTACTTAGACTTACTGATTAGTTATATGTTGAGTTTGAAGATTAATCGATTACGATTAACTCTTTAGAAGATGATTCAAGTACAATTAATACTTTACTTGGTCAGCAAGTTTTCAATATTCGTTACACTTAGAGTTACAGATTAGTTATATGTTTAGTTGGTAGACAAATCGAGTACAATTATCTCGTTAGAAGATGATTCGAGTACACTTAACACTTTACTTGGTCAACAAGTTTTCAATAATCGTTATACTCAGAGTTATAGATTAGTAATATGTTGAGATTGAAGATTAATCGATTACGATGAACTCATCAGAAGATGATTAGAGTACAATTAACTTTTTACTTGGTAAACAAGTTTTCAATAATCGTTACACTTAGAGTTACAGATTAGTTATATGTTGAGTTAGAAGATTAATCGAGTATCATTAAGTCTTTAGAAGATGATTCGAGTACAATTAACTCTTTACTTGGTCAACAAGTTTTCAATATTCGTTACACTTAGAGTTATGGATTAGTTTTATGTTGAGTTGGAAGACAAATCGAGTACAATTATCTCGTTAGAAGATGATTCGAGTACACTTAACACTTTACTTGGTCAACAAGTTTTCAATATTCGTTACACTTAGAGTTATGGATTAGTTTTATGTTGAGTTGGAAGACAAATCGAGTACAATTATCTCGTTAGAAGATGATCCGAGTACACTTAACACTTTACTTGGTCAACAAGTTTTCAATAATCGTTATACTCAGAGTTATAGATTAGTAATATGTTGAGATTGAAGATTAATCAATGACGATTAACTCATCAGAAGATGATTAGAGTACAATTAACTCTTTAATTGTTCAACAAGTTTTTAATAATCATTACACTTAGAGCTACAGATTAGTTATATGTTGAGTTAGAAGATTAATCGAGTATCATTAAGTCTTTAGAAGATGATTCGAGTACAATTAACTCTTTACTTGGTCAACAAATTTTCAATATTAGTTACACATAGAGTTATGGATTACTTTTATGTTGAGTTGGAAGACGAATCGAGTACAATTATCTCGTTAGAAGATGATTCGAGTACAATTAACACTTTACTTGGTTAACAAGTATTCAATATCTGTTGTACTTAGACTTACTGATTAGTTATATGTTGAGTTTGAAGATTAATCGATTACGATTAACTCTTTAGAAGATGATTCAAGTACAATTAATACTTTACTTGGTCAGCAAGTTTTCAATATTCGTTACACTTAGAGTTACAGATTAGTTATATGTTTAGTTGGTAGACAAATCGAGTACAATTATCTCGTTAGAAGATGATTCGAGTACACTTAACACTTTACTTGGTCAACAAGTTTTCAATAATCGTTATACTCAGAGTTATAGATTAGTAATATGTTGAGATTGAAGATTAATCGATTACGATGAACTCATCAGAAGATGATTAGAGTACAATTAACTCTTTACTTGGTAAACAAGTTTTCAATAATCGTTACACTTAGAGTTACAGATTAGTTATATGTTGAGTTAGAAGATTAATCGAGTATCATTAAGTCTTTAGAAGATGATTCGAGTACAATTAACTCTTTACTTGGTCAACAAGTTTTCAATATTCGTTACACTTAGAGTTACAGATTAGTGTTATGTTGAGTTGGTAGACAAATCGAGTACAATTATCTCGTTAGAAGATGATTCGAGTACACTTAACACTTTACTTGGTCAACAAGTTTTCAATAATCGTTATACTCAGAGTTATAGATTAGTAATATGTTGAGATTGAAGATTAATCGATTACGATTAACTCATCAGAAGATGATTAGAGTACAATTAACTCTTTACTTGGGAAACAAGTTTTCAATAATCGTTACACTTAGAGTTACAGATTAGTTATATGTTGAGTTAGAAGATTAATCGAGTATCATTAAGTCTTTAGAAGATGATTCGAGTACAATTAACTCTTTACTTGGTCAACAAGTTTTCAATATTCGTTACACTTAGAGTTATGGATTAGTTTTATGTTGAGTTGGAAGACAAATCGAGTACAATTATCTCGTTAGAAGATGATCCGAGTACACTTAACACTTTACTTGGTCAACAAGTTTTCAATAATCGTTATACTCAGAGTTATAGATTAGTAATATGTTGAGATTGAAGATTAATCAATTACGATTAACTCATCAGAAGATGATTAGAGTACAATTAACTCTTTAATTGTTCAACAAGTTTTTAATAATCGTTACACTTAGAGCTACAGATTAGTTATATGTTGAGTTAGAAGATTAATCGAGTATCATTAAGTCTTTAGAAGATGATTCGAGTACAATTAACTCTTTACTTGGTCAACAAATTTTCAATATTAGTTACACATAGAGTTATGGATTACTTTTATGTTGAGTTGGAAGACGAATCGAGTACAATTATCTCGTTAGAAGATGATTCGAGTACAATTAACACTTTACTTGGTTAACAAGTATTCAATATCTGTTGTACTTAGACTTACTGATTAGTTATATGTTGAGTTTGAAGATTAATCGATTACGATTAACTCTTTAGAAGATGATTCAAGTACAATTAATACTTTACTTGGTCAGCAAGTTTTCAATATTCGTTACACTTAGAGTTACAGATTAGTTATATGTTTAGTTGGTAGACAAATCGAGTACAATTATCTCGTTAGAAGATGATTCGAGTACACTTAACACTTTACTTGGTCAACAAGTTTTCAATAATCGTTATACTCAGAGTTATAGATTAGTAATATGTTGAGATTGAAGATTAATCGATTACGATGAACTCATCAGAAGTTGATTAGAGTACAATTAACTTTTTACTTGGTAAACAAGTTTTCAATAATCGTTACACTTAGAGTTACAGATTAGTTATATGTTGAGTTAGAAGATTAATCGAGTATCATTAAGTCTTTAGAAGATGATTCGAGTACAATTAACTCTTTACTTGGTCAACAAGTTTTCAATATTCGTTACACTTAGAGTTATGGATTAGTTTTATGTTGAGTTGGAAGACAAATCGAGTACAATTATCTCGTTAGAAGATGATTCGAGTACACTTAACACTTTACTTGGTCAACAAGTTTTCAATATTCGTTACACTTAGAGTTATGGATTAGTTTTATGTTGAGTTGGAAGACAAATCGAGTACAATTATCTCGTTAGAAGATGATCCGAGTACACTTAACACTTTACTTGGTCAACAAGTTTTCAATAATCGTTATACTCAGAGTTATAGATTAGTAATATGTTGAGATTGAAGATTAATCAATTACGATTAACTCATCAGAAGATGATTAGAGTACAATTAACTCTTTAATTGTTCAACAAGTTTTTAATAATCATTACACTTAGAGCTACAGATTAGTTATATGTTGAGTTAGAAGATTAATCGAGTATCATTAAGTCTTTAGAAGATGATTCGAGTACAATTAACTCTTTACTTGGTCAACAAATTTTCAATATTAGTTACACATAGAGTTATGGATTACTTTTATGTTGAGTTGGAAGACGAATCGAGTACAATTATCTCGTTAGAAGATGATTCGAGTACAATTAACACTTTACTTGGTTAACAAGTATTCAATATCTGTTGTACTTAGACTTACTGATTAGTTATATGTTGAGTTTGAAGATTAATCGATTACGATTAACTCTTTAGAAGATGATTCAAGTACAATTAATACTTTACTTGGTCAGCAAGTTTTCAATATTCGTTACACTTAGAGTTACAGATTAGTTATATGTTTAGTTGGTAGACAAATCGAGTACAATTATCTCGTTAGAAGATGATTCGAGTACACTTAACACTTTACTTGGTCAACAAGTTTTCAATAATCGTTATACTCAGAGTTATAGATTAGTAATATGTTGAGATTGAAGATTAATCGATTACGATGAACTCATCAGAAGATGATTAGAGTACAATTAACTCTTTACTTGGTAAACAAGTTTTCAATAATCGTTACACTTAGAGTTACAGATTAGTTATATATTGAGTTAGAAGATTAATCGAGTATCATTAAGTCTTTAGAAGATGATTCGAGTACAATTAACTCTTTACTTGGTCAACAAGTTTTCAATATTCGTTACACTTAGAGTTACAGATTAGTGTTATGTTGAGTTGGTAGACAAATCGAGTACAATTATCTCGTTAGAAGATGATTCGAGTACACTTAACACTTTACTTGGTCAACAAGTTTTCAATAATCGTTATACTCAGAGTTATAGATTAGTAATATGTTGAGATTGAAGATTAATCGATTACGATTAACTCATCAGAAGATGATTAGAGTACAATTAACTCTTTACTTGGTCAACAAGTTTTCAATAATCGTTACACTTAGAGTTACATATTAGTTATATGTTGAGATAGAAGATTAATCGAGTACCATTAAGTCTTTAGAAGATGATTTGAGTACAATTAACTCTTTACTTGGTCAACAAGTTTTCAATATTAGTTACACTTAGAGTTATGTATTAGTTTTATGTTGAGTTGGAAGACGAATCGAGTACAATTATCTCTTTAGAAGGTGATTCGAGTACAATTAACACTTTACTTGGTTAACAAATATTCAATATCTGTTGTACTTAGACTTACTGATTAGTTATATGTTGAGTTTGAAGATTAATCGATTACGATTAACTCTTTAGAAGATGATTCAAGTACAATTAATACTTTACTTGGTCAGCAAGTTTTCAAAATTCGTTACACTTAGAGTTACAGATTAGTTATATGTTGAGTTAGAAGATTAATCAAGTATCATTAAGTCTTTAGAAGATGATTCGAGTACAATTAACTCTTTACTTGGTCAACAATTTTCAATATTCGTTACACATAGAGTTATGGATTAGTTTTATGTTGAGTTGGAAGACGAATCGAGTACAATTATCTCTTTAGAAGATGATTCGAGTATAATTAACACTTTACTTGGTTAACAATATTCAATAATTGTTGTACTTAGACTTACTGATTAGTTATATGTTGAGTTTGAAGATTAATCGATTACGATTAACTCTTTAGAAGATGATTCAAGTACAATTAACTCTTTACTTGGTAAACAAGTTTTCAATAATCGTTACACTTAGAGTTACAGATTAGTTATATGTTGAGTTAGAAGATTAATCGATTACGATTAACTCATCAGAAGATGATTAGAGTACAATTAACTCTTTACTTGGTCAACAAGTTTTCAATAATCGTTACACTTAGAGTTACATATTAGTTATATGTTGAGATAGAAGATTAATCGAGTATCATTAAGTCTTTAGAAGATGATTTGAGTACAATTAACTCTTTACTTGGTCAACAAGTTTTCAATATTCGTTACACTTAGAGTTATGTATTAGTTTTATGTTGAGTTGGAAGACGAATCGAGTACAATTATCTCTTTAGAAGATGATTCGAGTATAATTAACACTTTACTTGGTTAACAATATTCAATAATTGTTGTACTTAGACTTACTGATTAGTTATATGTTGAGTTTGAAGATTAATCGATTACGATTAACTCTTTAGAAGATGATTCAAGTACAATTAACACTTTACTTGGTCAGCAAGTTTTCAATATTCGTTACACTTAGAGTTACAGATTAGTTTTATGTTGAGTTGGTAGACAAATCGAGTACAATTATCTCGTTAGAAGATGATTCGAGTACACTTAACACTTTACTTGGTCAACAAGTTTTCAATAATCGTTATACTCAGAGTTATATATTAGTAATATGTTGAGATTGAAGATTAATCGATTACGATTAACTCATCAGAAGATGATTAGAGTACAATTAACTCTTTACTTGGTAAACAAGTTTTCAATAATCGTTACACTTAGAGTTACAGATTAGTTATATGTTGAGTTAGAAGATTAATCGAGTATCATTAAGTCTTTAGAAGATGATTCGAGTACAATTAACTCTTTACTTGGTCAACAAGTTTTCAATATTCGTTACACTTAGAGTTATGGATTAGTTTTATGTTGAGTTGGAAGACAAATCGAGTACAATTATCTCGTTAGAAGATGATTCGAGTACACTTAACACTTTACTTGGTCAACTAGTTTTCAATAATCGTTCTACTCAGAGTTATAGATTAGTAATATGTTGAGTTTGAAGATTAATCGATTACGATTAACTCTTTAGTAGATGATTCAAGTACAATTAACACTTTACTTGGTCAGTAAGTTTTCAGTATTCGTTACACTTAGAGTTGCAGATTAGTTATATGTTGAGTTAGAAGATTAATCGAGTATCATTAAGTCTTTAGAAGATGATTCGAGTACAATTAACTCTTTACTTGGTCAACAAATTTTCAATATTCGTTACACTTAGAGTTATGGATTACTTTTTTGTTGAGTTGGAAGACGAATCGAGTACAATTACCTCGTTAGAAGATGATTCGAGTACACTTAACACTTTACTTAGTTAACAAGTTTTCAATAATCGTTAAACAAATTAATTTTATGTTGAGTTTGAAGACGAATCGAGTACAATTATCTCCTTAGAAGATGATTCGAGTACAATTAACACTCTACTTAGTTAACAATATTCAATAATTGATGTACTTAGACTTACTGATTAGTTATATGTTGAGTTTGAAGATTAATCGATTACGATTAACTCTTTAGAAGATGATTGAAGTACAATTAATACTTTACTTGGTCAGCAAGTTTTCAATATTCGTTACACTTAGAGTTACAGATTAGTGTTATGTTGAGTTGGTAGACAAATCGAGTACAATTATCTCGTTAGAAGATTATTCGAGTACACTTAACACTTTACTTGGTCAACAAGTTTTCAATAATCGTTATACTCAGAGTTATAGATTAGTAATATGTTGAGATTGAAGATTAATCGATTACGATTAACTCATCAGAAGATGATTAGAGTACAATTAACTCTTTACTTGGTCAACAAGTTTTCAATAATCGTTACACTTAGAGTTACATATTAGTTATATGTTGAGATAGAAGATTAATCGAGTATCATTAAGTCTTTAGAAGATGATTTGAGTACAATTAACTCTTTACTTGGTCAACAAGTTTTCAATATTAGTTACACTTAGAGTTATGTATTAGTTTTATGTTGAGTTGGAAGACGAATCGAGTACAATTATCACTTTAGAAGGTGATTCGAGTACAATTAACACTTTACTTGGTTAACAAATATTCAATATCTGTTGTACTTAGACTTACTGATTAGTTATATGTTGAGTTTGAAGATTAATCGATTACGATTAACTCTTTAGAAGATGATTCAAGTACAATTAATACTTTACTTGGTCAGCAAGTTTTCAAAATTCGTTACACTTAGAGTTACAGATTAGTTATATGTTGAGTTAGAAGGTTAATCAAGTATCATTAAGTCTTTAGAAGATGATTCGAGTACAATTAACTCTTTACTTGGTCAACAATTTTCAATATTCGTTACACATAGAGTTATGGATTAGTTTTATGTTGAGTTGGAAGACGAATCGAGTACAATTATCTCTTTAGAAGATGATTCGAGTATAATTAACACTTTACTTGGTTAACAATATTCAATAATTGTTGTACTTAGACTTACTGATTAGTTATATGTTGAGTTTGAAGATTAATCGATTACGATTAACTCTTTAGAAGATGATTCAAGTACAATTAACACTTTACTTGGTCAGCAAGTTTTCAATATTCGTTACACTTAGAGTTACAGATTAGTTTTATGTTGAGTTGGTAGACAAATCGAGTACAATTATCTCGTTAGAAGATGATTCGAGTACACTTAACACTTTACTTGGTCAACAAGTTTTCAATAATCGTTATACTCAGAGTTATATATTAGTAATATGTTGAGATTGAAGATTAATCGATTACGATTAACTCATCAGAAGATGATTAGAGTACAATTAACTCTTTATTTGGTCAACAAGTTTTCAATAATCGTTACACTTAGAGTTACATATTAGTTATATGTTGAGATAGAAGATTAATCGAGTATCATTAAGTGTTTAGAAGATGATTCGAGTACAATTAACTCTTTACTTGGTCAACAAGTTTTGAATATTCGTTACACTTAGAGTTATGTATTAGTTTTATGTTGTGTTGGAAGACGAATCGAGTACAATTATCTCTTTAGAAGATGATTCGAGTACAATTAACACTATACTTGGTTAACAAGTTTTAAATAATTGTTGTACTTAGACTTACAGATTAGTTATATGTTGAGTTTGAAGATTAATCGATTACGATTAACTCTTTAGAAGATGATTCAAGTACAATTAACACTTTACTTGGTCAGCAAGTTTTCAATATTCGTTACACTTAGAGTTACAGATTAGTTATATGTTGAGTTGGTAGACAAATCGAGTACAATTATCTCGTTAGAAGATGATTCGAGTACACTTAACACTTTACTTGGTCAACTAGTTTTCAATAATCGTTCTACTCAGAGTTATAGATTAGTAATATGTTGAGTTTGAAGATTAATCGATTACGATTAACTCTTTAGTAGATGATTCAAGTACAATTAACACTTTACTTGGTCAGCAAGTTTTCAGTATTCGTTACACTTAGAGTTGCAGATTAGTTATATGTTGAGTTAGAAGATTAATCGAGTATCATTAAGTCTTTAGAAGATGATTCGAGTACAATTAACTCTTGACTTGGTCAACAAATTTTCAATATTCGTTACACTTAGAGTTATGGATTACTTTTTTGTTGAGTTGGAAGACGAATCGAGTACAATTACCTCGTTAGAAGATGATTCGAGTACACTTAACACTTTACTTAGTTAACATGTTTTCAATAATCGTTAAACAAATTAATTTTATGTTGAGTTTGAAGACGAATCGAGTACAATTATCTCCTTAGAAGATGATTCGAGTACAATTAACACTTTACTTAGTTAACAATATTCAATAATTGATGTACTTAGACTTACTGATTAGTTATATGTTGAGTTTGAAGATTAATCGATTACGATTAACTCTTTAGAAGATGATTGAAGTACAATTAATACTTTACTTGGTCAGCAAGTTTTCAATATTCGTTACACTTAGAGTTACAGATTAGTGTTATGTTGAGTTGGTAGACAAATCGAGTACAATTATCTCGTTAGAAGATGATTCGAGTACACTTAACACTTTACTTGGTCAACAAGTTTTCAATAATCGTTATACTCAGAGTTATAGATTAGTAATATGTTGAGATTGAAGATTAATCGATTACGATTAACTCATCAGAAGATGATTAGAGTACAATTAACTCTTTACTTGGTCAACAAGTTTTCAATAATCGTTACACTTAGAGTTACATATTAGTTATATGTTGAGATAGAAGATTAATCGAGTATCATTAAGTCTTTAGAAGATGATTTGAGTACAATTAACTCTTTACTTGGTCAACAAGTTTTCAATATTAGTTACACTTAGAGTTATGTATTAGTTTTATGTTGAGTTGGAAGACGAATCGAGTACAATTATCACTTTAGAAGGTGATTCGAGTACAATTAACACTTTACTTGGTTAACAAATATTCAATATCTGTTGTACTTAGACTTACTGATTAGTTATATGTTGAGTTTGAAGATTAATCGATTACGATTAACTCTTTAGAAGATGATTCAAGTACAATTAATACTTTACTTGGTCAGCAAGTTTTCAAAATTCGTTACACTTAGAGTTACAGATTAGTTATATGTTGAGTTAGAAGGTTAATCAAGTATCATTAAGTCTTTAGAAGATGATTCGAGTACAATTAACTCTTTACTTGGTCAACAATTTTCAATATTCGTTACACATAGAGTTATGGATTAGTTTTATGTTGAGTTGGAAGACGAATCGAGTACAATTATCTCTTTAGAAGATGATTCGAGTATAATTAACACTTTACTTGGTTAACAATATTCAATAATTGTTGTACTTAGACTTACTGATTAGTTATATGTTGAGTTTGAAGATTAATCGATTACGATTAACTCTTTAGAAGATGATTCAAGTACAATTAACACTTTACTTGGTCAGCAAGTTTTCAATATTCGTTACACTTAGAGTTACAGATTAGTTTTATGTTGAGTTGGTAGACAAATCGAGTACAATTATCTCGTTAGAAGATGATTCGAGTACACTTAACACTTTACTTGGTCAACAAGTTTTCAATAATCGTTATACTCAGAGTTATATATTAGTAATATGTTGAGATTGAAGATTAATCGATTACGATTAACTCATCAGAAGATGATTAGAGTACAATTAACTCTTTATTTGGTCAACAAGTTTTCAATAATCGTTACACTTAGAGTTACATATTAGTTATATGTTGAGATAGAAGATTAATCGAGTATCATTAAGTCTTTAGAAGATGATTCGAGTACAATTAACTCTTTACTTGGTCAACAAGTTTTGAATATTCGTTACACTTAGAGTTATGTATTAGTTTTATGTTGAGTTGGAAGACGAATCGAGTACAATTATCTCTTTAGAAGATGATTCGAGTACAATTAACACTATACTTGGTTAACAAGTTTTAAATAATTGTTGTACTTAGACTTACAGATTAGTTATATGTTGAGTTTGAAGATTAATCGATTACGATTAACTCTTTAGAAGATGATTCAAGTACAATTAACACTTTACTTGGTCAGCAAGTTTTCAATATTCGTTACACTTAGAGTTACAGATTAGTTATATGTTGAGTTGGTAGACAAATCGAGTACAATTATCTCGTTAGAAGATGATTCGAGTACACTTAACACTTTACTTGGTCAACTAGTTTTCAATAATCGTTCTACTCAGAGTTATAGATTAGTAATATGTTGAGTTTGAAGATTAATCGATTACGATTAACTCTTTAGTAGATGATTCAAGTACAATTAACACTTTACTTGGTCAGCAAGTTTTCAGTATTCGTTACACTTAGAGTTGCAGATTAGTTATATGTTGAGTTAGAAGATTAATCGAGTATCATTAAGTCTTTAGAAGATGATTCGAGTACAATTAACTCTTGACTTGGTCAACAAATTTTCAATATTCGTTACACTTAGAGTTATGGATTACTTTTTTGTTGAGTTGGAAGACGAATCGAGTACAATTACCTCGTTAGAAGATGATTCGAGTACACTTAACACTTTACTTAGTTAACAAGTTTTCAATAATCGTTAAACAAATTAATTTTATGTTGAGTTTGAAGACGAATCGAGTACAATTATCTCCTTAGAAGATGATTCGAGTACAATTAACACTTTACTTAGTTAACAATATTCAATAATTGATGTACTTAGACTTACTGATTAGTTATATGTTGAGTTTGAAGATTAATCGATTACGATTAACTCTTTAGAAGATGATTGAAGTACAATTAATACTTTACTTGGTCAGCAAGTTTTCAATATTCGTTACACTTAGAGTTACAGATTAGTGTTATGTTGAGTTGGTAGACAAATCGAGTACAATTATCTCGTTAGAAGATGATTCGAGTACACTTAACACTTTACTTGGTCAACAAGTTTTCAATAATCGTTATACTCAGAGTTATAGATTAGTAATATGTTGAGATTGAAGATTAATCGATTACGATTAACTCATCAGAAGATGATTAGAGTACAATTAACTCTTTACTTGGTCAACAAGTTTTCAATAATCGTTACACTTAGAGTTACATATTAGTTATATGTTGAGATAGAAGATTAATCGAGTATCATTAAGTCTTTAGAAGATGATTTGAGTACAATTAACTCTTTACTTGGTCAACAAGTTTTCAATATTAGTTACACTTAGAGTTATGTATTAGTTTTATGTTGAGTTGGAAGACGAATCGAGTACAATTATCTCTTTAGAAGGTGATTCGAGTACAATTAACACTTTACTTGGTTAACAAATATTCAATATCTGTTGTACTTAGACTTACTGATTAGTTATATGTTGAGTTTGAAGATTAATCGATTACGATTAACTCTTTAGAAGATGATTCAAGTACAATTAATACTTTACTTGGTCAGCAAGTTTTCAAAATTCGTTACACTTAGAGTTACAGATTAGTTATATGTTGAGTTAGAAGATTAATCAAGTATCATTAAGTCTTTAGAAGATGATTCGAGTACAATTAACTCTTTACTTGGTCAACAATTTTCAATATTCGTTACACATAGAGTTATGGATTAGTTTTATGTTGAGTTGGAAGACGAATCGAGTACAATTATCTCTTTAGAAGATGATTCGAGTATAATTAACACTTTACTTGGTTAACAATATTCAATAATTGTTGTACTTAGACTTACTGATTAGTTATATGTTGAGTTTGAAGATTAATCGATTACGATTAACTCTTTAGAAGATGATTCAAGTACAATTAACACTTTACTTGGTCAGCAAGTTTTCAATATTCGTTACACTTAGAGTTACAGATTAGTTTTATGTTGAGTTGGTAGACAAATCGAGTACAATTATCTCGTTAGAAGATGATTCGAGTACACTTAACACTTTACTTGGTCAACAAGTTTTCAATAATCGTTATACTCAGAGTTATATATTAGTAATATGTTGAGATTGAAGATTAATCGATTACGATTAACTCATCAGAAGATGATTAGAGTACAATTAACTCTTTATTTGGTCAACAAGTTTTCAATAATCGTTACACTTAGAGTTACATATTAGTTATATGTTGAGATAGAAGATTAATCGAGTATCATTAAGTCTTTAGAAGATGATTCGAGTACAATTAACTCTTTACTTGGTCAACAAGTTTTCAATATTCGTTACACTTAGAGTTATGTATTAGTTTTATGTTGAGTTGGAAGACGAATCGAGTACAATTATCTCTTTAGAAGATGATTCGAGTACAATTAACACTATACTTGGTTAACAAGTTTTAAATAATTGTTGTACTTAGACTTACAGATTAGTTATATGTTGAGTTTGAAGATTAATCGATTACGATTAACTCTTTAGAAGATGATTCAAGTACAATTAACACTTTACTTGGTCAGCAAGTTTTCAATATTCGTTACACTTAGAGTTACAGATTAGTTATATGTTGAGTTGGTAGACAAATCGAGTACAATTATCTCGTTAGAAGATGATTCGAGTACACTTAACACTTTACTTGGTCAACTAGTTTTCAATAATCGTTCTACTCAGAGTTATAGATTAGTAATATGTTGAGTTTGAAGATTAATCGATTACGATTAACTCTTTAGTAGATGATTCAAGTACAATTAACACTTTACTTGGTCAGCAAGTTTTCAGTATTCGTTACACTTAGAGTTGCAGATTAGTTATATGTTGAGTTAGAAGATTAATCGAGTATCATTAAGTCTTTAGAAGATGATTCGAGTACAATTAACTCTTTACTTGGTCAACAAATTTTCAATATTCGTTACACTTAGAGTTATGGATTACTTTTTTGTTGAGTTGGAAGACGAATCGAGTACAATTACCTCGTTAGAAGATGATTCGAGTACACTTAACACTTTACTTAGTTAACAAGTTTTCAATAATCGTTAAACAAATTAATTTTATGTTGAGTTTGAAGACGAATCGAGTACAATTATCTCCTTAGAAGATGATTCGAGTACAATTAACACTTTACTTAGTTAACAATATTCAATAATTGATGTACTTAGACTTACTGATTAGTTATATGTTGAGTTTGAAGATTAATCGATTACGATTAACTCTTTAGAAGATGATTGAAGTATAATTAATACTTTACTTGGTCAGCAAGTTTTCAATATTCGTTACACTTAGAGTTACAGATTAGTGTTATGTTGAGTTGGTAGACAAATCGAGTACAATTATCTCGTTAGAAGATGATTCGAGTACACTTAACACTTTACTTGGTCAACAAGTTTTCAATAATCGTTATACTCAGAGTTATAGATTAGTAATATGTTGAGATTGAAGATTAATCGATTACGATTAACTCATCAGAAGATGATTAGAGTACAATTAACTCTTTACTTGGTCAACAAGTTTTCAATAATCGTTACACTTAGAGTTACATATTAGTTATATGTTGAGATAGAAGATTAATCGAGTATCATTAAGTCTTTAGAAGATGATTTGAGTACAATTAACTCTTTACTTGGTCAACAAGTTTTCAATATTAGTTACACTTAGAGTTATGTATTAGTTTTATGTTGAGTTGGAAGACGAATCGAGTACAATTATCACTTTAGAAGGTGATTCGAGTACAATTAACACTTTACTTGGTTAACAAATATTCAATATCTGTTGTACTTAGACTTACTGATTAGTTATATGTTGAGTTTGAAGATTAATCGATTACGATTAACTCTTTAGAAGATGATTCAAGTACAATTAATACTTTACTTGGTCAGCAAGTTTTCAAAATTCGTTACACTTAGAGTTACAGATTAGTTATATGTTGAGTTAGAAGATTAATCAAGTATCATTAAGTCTTTAGAAGATGATTCGAGTACAATTAACTCTTTACTTGGTCAACAATTTTCAATATTCGTTACACATAGAGTTATGGATTAGTTTTATGTTGAGTTGGAAGACGAATCGAGTACAATTATCTCTTTAGAAGATGATTCGAGTATAATTAACACTTTACTTGGTTAACAATATTCAATAATTGTTGTACTTAGACTTACTGATTAGTTATATGTTGAGTTTGAAGATTAATCGATTACGATTAACTCTTTAGAAGATGATTCAAGTACAATTAACACTTTACTTGGTCAGCAAGTTTTCAATATTCGTTACACTTAGAGTTACAGATTAGTTTTATGTTGAGTTGGTAGACAAATCGAGTACAATTATCTCGTTAGAAGATGATTCGAGTACACTTAACACTTTACTTGGTCAACAAGTTTTCAATAATCGTTATACTCAGAGTTATATATTAGTAATATGTTGAGATTGAAGATTAATCGATTACGATTAACTCATCAGAAGATGATTAGAGTACAATTAACTCTTTATTTGGTCAACAAGTTTTCAATAATCGTTACACTTAGAGTTACATATTAGTTATATGTTGAGATAGAAGATTAATCGAGTATCATTAAGTCTTTAGAAGATGATTCGAGTACAATTAACTCTTTACTTGGTCAACAAGTTTTCAATATTCGTTACACTTAGAGTTATGTATTAGTTTTATGTTGAGTTGGAAGACGAATCGAGTACAATTATCTCTTTAGAAGATGATTCGAGTACAATTAACACTATACTTGGTTAACAAGTTTTAAATAATTGTTGTACTTAGACTTACAGATTAGTTATATGTTGAGTTTGAAGATTAATCGATTACGATTAACTCTTTAGAAGATGATTCAAGTACAATTAACACTTTACTTGGTCAGCAAGTTTTCAATATTCGTTACACTTAGAGTTACAGATTAGTTATATGTTGAGTTGGTAGACAAATCGAGTACAATTATCTCGTTAGAAGATGATTCGAGTACACTTAACACTTTACTTGGTCAACTAGTTTTCAATAATCGTTCTACTCAGAGTTATAGATTAGTAATATGTTGAGTTTGAAGATTAATCGATTACGATTAACTCTTTAGTAGATGATTCAAGTACAATTAACACTTTACTTGGTCAGCAAGTTTTCAGTATTTGTTACACTTAGAGTTGCAGATTAGTTATATGTTGAGTTAGAAGATTAATCGAGTATCATTAAGTCTTTAGAAGATGATTCGAGTACAATTAACTCTTTACTTGGTCAACAAATTTTCAATATTAGTTACACATAGAGTTATGGATTACTTTTATGTTGAGTTGGAAGACGAATCGAGTACAATTATCTCGTTAGAAGATGATTCGAGTACAATTAACACTTTACTTGGTTAACAAGTATTCAATATCTGTTGTACTTAGACTTACTGATTAGTTATATGTTGAGTTTGAAGATTAATCGATTACGATTAACTCTTTAGAAGATGATTCAAGTACAATTAACACTTTACTTGGTCAGCAAGTTTTCAATATTCGTTACACTTAGAGTTACAGATTAGTTATATGTTTAGTTGGTAGACAAATCGAGTACAATTATCTCGTTAGAAGATGATTCGAGTACACTTAACACTTTACTTGGTCAACAAGTTTTCAATAATCGTTATACTCAGAGTTATAGATTAGTAATATGTTGAGGAGATTGAAGATTAATCGATTACGATGAACTCATCAGAAGATGATTAGAGTACAATTAACTCTTTACTTGGTAAACAAGTTTTCAATAATCGTTACACTTAGAGTTACAGATTAGTTATATGTTGAGTTAGAAGATTAATCGAGTATCATTAAGTCTTTAGAAGATGATTCGAGTACAATTAACTCTTTACTTGGTCAACAAGTTTTCAATATTCGTTACACTTAGAGTTATGGATTAGTTTTATGTTGAGTTGGAAGACAAATCGAGTACAATTATCTCGTTAGAAGATGATTCGAGTACACTTAACACTTTACTTGGTCAACTAGTTTTCAATAATCGTTATACTCAGAGTTATAGATTAGTAATATGTTGAGTTTGAAGATTAATCGATTACGATTAACTCTTTAGTAGATGATTCAAGTACAATTAACACTTTACTTGGTCAGCAAGTTTTCAGTATTCGTTACACTTAGAGTTGCAGATTAGTTATATGTTGAGTTAGAAGATTAATCGAGTATCATTAAGTCTTTAGAAGATGATTCGAGTACAATTAACTCTTTACTTGGTCAACAAATTTTCAATATTCGTTACACTTAGAGTTATGGATTACTTTTTTGTTGAGTTCGAAGACGAATCGAGTACAATTACCTCGTTAGAAGATGATTCGAGTACACTTAACACTTTACTTAGTTAACAAGTTTTCAATAATCGTTAAACAAATTAATTTTATGTTGAGTTTGAAGACGAATCGAGTACAATTATCTCCTTAGAAGATGATTCGAGTACAATTAACACTTTACTTAGTTAACAATATTCAATAATTGTTGTACTTAGACTTACTGATTAGTTATATGTTGAGTTTGAAGATTAATCGATTACGATTAACTCTTTAGAAGATGATTCAAGTACAATTAATACTTTACTTGGTCAGCAAGTTTTCAATATTCGTTACACTTAGAGTTACAGATTAGTGTTATGTTGAGTTGGTAGACAAATCGAGTACAATTATCTCGTTAGAAGATGATTCGAGTACACTTAACACTTTACTTGTTCAACAAGTTTTCAATAATCGTTATACTCAGAGTTATAGATTAGTAATATGTTGAGATTGAAGATTAATCGATTACGATTAACTCATCAGAAGATGATTATAGTACAATTAACTCTTTACTTGGTCAACAAGTTTTCAATAATCGTTACACTTAGAGTTACATATTAGTTATATTTTGAGATAGAAGATTAATCGAGTATCATTAAGTCTTTAGAAGATGATTTGAGTACAATTACCTCTTTACTTGGTCAATAAGTTTTCAATATTCGTTACACTTAGAGTTATGTATTAGTTTTATGTTGACTTGGAAGACGAATCGAGTACAATTATCTCTTTAGAAGGTGATTCGAGTACAATTAACACTTTACTTGGTTAACAAATATTCAATATCTGTTGTACTTAGACTTACTGATTAGTTATATGTTGAGTTTGAAGATTAATCGATTACGATTAACTCTTTAGAAGATGATTCAAGTACAATTAATACTTTACTTGGTCAGCAAGTTTTCAAAATTCGTTACACTTAGAGTTACAGATTAGTTATATGTTGAGTTAGAAGATTAATCAAGTATCATTAAGTCTTTAGAAGATGATTCGAGTACAATTAACTCTTTACTTGGTCAACAATTTTCAATATTCGTTACACATAGAGTTATGGATTAGTTTTATGTTGAGTTGGAAGACGAATCGAGTACAATTATCTCTTCAGAAGATGATTCGAGTATAATTAACACTTTACTTGGTTAACAATATTCAATAATTGTTGTACTTAGACTTACTGATTAGTTATATGTTGAGTTTGAAGATTAATCGATTACGATTAACTCTTTAGAAGATGATTCAAGTACAATTAACTCTTTACTTGGTAAACAAGTTTTCAATAATCGTTACACTTAGAGTTACAGATTAGTTATATGTTGAGTTAGAAGATTAATCGATTACGATTAACTCATCAGAAGATGATTATAGTACAATTAACTCTTTACTTGGTCAACAAGTTTTCAATAATCGTTACACTTAGAGTTACATATTAGTTATATGTTGAGATAGAAGATTAATCGAGTATCATTAAGTCTTTAGAAGATGATTTGAGTACAATTAACTCTTTACTTGGTCAACAAGTTTTCAATATTCGTTACACTTAGAGTTATGTATTAGTTTTATGTTGAGTTGGAAGACGAATCGAGTACAATTATCTCTTTAGAAGGTGATTCGAGTACAATTAACACTTTACTTGGTTAACAAATATTCAATATCTGTTGTACTTAGACTTACTGATTAGTTATATGTTGAGTTTGAAGATTAATCGATTACGATTAACTCTTTAGAAGATGATTCAAGTACAATTAATACTTTACTTGGTCAGCAAGTTTTCAAAATTCGTTACACTTAGAGTTACAGATTAGTTATATGTTGAGTTAGAAGATTAATCAAGTATCATTAAGTCTTTAGAAGATGATTCGAGTACAATTAACTCTTTACTTGGTCAACAATTTTCAATATTCGTTACACATAGAGTTATGGATTAGTTTTATGTTGAGTTGGAAGACGAATCGAGTACAATTATCTCTTTAGAAGATGATTCGAGTATAATTAACACTTTACTTGGTTAACAATATTCAATAATTGTTGTACTTAGACTTACTGATTAGTTATATGTTGAGTTTGAAGATTAATCGATTACGATTAACTCTTTAGAAGATGATTCAAGTACAATTAACACTTTACTTGGTCAGCAAGTTTTCAATATTCGTTACACTTAGAGTTACAGATTAGTTTTATGTTGAGTTGGTAGACAAATCGAGTACAATTATCTCGTTAGAAGATGATTCGAGTACACTTAACACTTTACTTGGTCAACAAGTTTTCAATAATCGTTATACTCAGAGTTATATATTAGTAATATGTTGAGATTGAAGATTAATCGATTACGATTAACTCATCAGAAGATGATTAGAGTACAATTAACTCTTTATTTGGTCAACAAGTTTTCAATAATCGTTACACTTAGAGTTACATATTAGTTATATGTTGAGATAGAAGATTAATCGAGTATCATTAAGTCTTTAGAAGATGATTCGAGTACAATTAACTCTTTACTTGGTCAACAAGTTTTCAATATTCGTTACACTTAGAGTTATGTATTAGTTTTATGTTGAGTTGGAAGACGAATCGAGTACAATTATCTCTTTAGAAGATGATTCGAGTACAATTAACACTATACTTGGTTAACAAGTTTTAAATAATTGTTGTACTTAGACTTACAGATTAGTTATATGTTGAGTTTGAAGATTAATCGATTACGATTAACTCTTTAGAAGATGATTCAAGTACAATTAACACTTTACTTGGTCAGCAAGTTTTCAATATTCGTTACACTTAGAGTTACAGATTAGTTATATGTTGAGTTGGTAGACAAATCGAGTACAATTATCTCGTTAGAAGATGATTCGAGTACACTTAACACTTTACTTGGTCAACAAGTTTTCAATAATCGTTATACTCAGAGTTATAGATTAGTAATATGTTGAGATTGAAGATTAATCAATTACGATTAACTCATCAGAAGATGATTAGAGTACAATTAACTCTTTAATTGTTCAACAAGTTTTTAATAATCGTTACACTTAGAGCTACAGATTAGTTATATGTTGAGTTAGAAGATTAATCGAGTATCATTAAGTCTTTAGAAGATGATTCGAGTACAATTAACTCTTTACTTGGTCAACAAATTTTCAATATTAGTTACACATAGAGTTATGGATTACTTTTATGTTGAGTTGGAAGACGAATCGAGTACAATTATCTCGTTAGAAGATGATTCGAGTACAATTAACACTTTACTTGGTTAACAAATATTCAATATCTGTTGTACTTAGACTTACTGATTAGTTATATGTTGAGTTTGAAGATTAATCGATTACGATTAACTCTTTAGAAGATGATTCAAGTACAATTAATACTTTACTTGGTCAGCAAGTTTTCAAAATTCGTTACACTTAGAGTTACAGATTAGTTATATGTTGAGTTAGAAGATTAATCAAGTATCATTAAGTCTTTAGAAGATGATTCGAGTACAATTAACTCTTTACTTGGTCAACAATTTTCAATATTCGTTACACATAGA
The DNA here is from genome assembly GCA_946896805.1 of Scutellaria galericulata. Classification (NCBI taxonomy): domain Eukaryota; kingdom Viridiplantae; phylum Streptophyta; class Magnoliopsida; order Lamiales; family Lamiaceae; genus Scutellaria; species Scutellaria galericulata. Next base: position 9,309,412 of record OX335795.1, read on the forward strand.
GTTATGGATTAGTTTTATGTTGAGTTGGAAGACGAATCGAGTACAATTATCTCTTTAGAAGGTGATTCGAGTACAATTAACACTTTACTTGGTTAACAAATATTTAATATCTGTTGTACTTAGACTTACTGATTAGTTATATGTTGAGTTTGAAGATTAATCGATTACGATTAACTCTTTAGAAGATGATTCAAGTACAATTAATACTTTACTTGGTCAGCAAGTTTTCAAAATTCGTTACACTTAGAGTTACAGATTAGTTATATGTTGAGTTAGAAGATTAATCGATTACGATTAACTCATCAGAAGATGATTATAGTACAATTAACTCTTTACTTGGTCAACAAGTTTTCAATAATCGTTACACTTAGAGTTACATATTAGTTATATGTTGAGATAGAAGATTAATCGAGTATCATTAAGTCTTTAGAAGATGATTTGAGTACAATTAACTCTTTACTTGGTCAACAAGTTTTCAATATTCGTTACACTTAGAGTTATGTATTAGTTTTATGTTGAGTTGGAAGACGAATCGAGTACAATTATCTCTTTAGAAGGTGATTCGAGTACAATTAACACTTTACTTGGTTAACAAATATTCAATATCTGTTGTACTTAGACTTACTGATTAGTTATATGTTGAGTTTGAAGATTAATCGATTACGATTAACTCTTTAGAAGATGATTCAAGTACAATTAATACTTTACTTGGTCAGCAAGTTTTCAAAATTCGTTACACTTAGAGTTACAGATTAGTTATATGTTGAGTTAGAAGATTAATCAAGTATCATTAAGTCTTTAGAAGATGATTCGAGTACAATTAACTCTTTACTTGGTCAACAATTTTCAATATTCGTTACACATAGAGTTATGGATTAGTTTTATGTTGAGTTGGAAGACGAATCGAGTACAATTATCTCTTTAGAAGATGATTCGAGTATAATTAACACTTTACTTGGTTAACAATATTCAATAATTGTTGTACTTAGACTTACTGATTAGTTATATGTTGAGTTTGAAGATTAATCGATTACGATTAACTCTTTAGAAGATGATTCAAGTACAATTAACACTTTACTTGGTCAGCAAGTTTTCAATATTCGTTACACTTAGAGTTACAGATTAGTTTTATGTTGAGTTGGTAGACAAATCGAGTACAATTATCTCGTTAGAAGATGATTCGAGTACACTTAACACTTTACTTGGTCAACAAGTTTTCAATAATCGTTATACTCAGAGTTATATATTAGTAATATGTTGAGATTGAAGATTAATCGATTACGATTAACTCATCAGAAGATGATTAGAGTACAATTAACTCTTTATTTGGTCAACAAGTTTTCAATAATCGTTACACTTAGAGTTACATATTAGTTATATGTTGAGATAGAAGATTAATCGAGTATCATTAAGTCTTTAGAAGATGATTCGAGTACAATTAACTCTTTACTTGGTCAACAAGTTTTCAATATTCGTTACACTTAGAGTTATGTATTAGTTTTATGTTGAGTTGGAAGACGAATCGAGTACAATTATCTCTTTAGAAGATGATTCGAGTACAATTAACACTATACTTGGTTAACAAGTTTTAAATAATTGTTGTACTTAGACTTACAGATTAGTTATATGTTGAGTTTGAAGATTAATCGATTACGATTAACTCTTTAGAAGATGATTCAAGTACAATTAACACTTTACTTGGTCAGCAAGTTTTCAATATTCGTTACACTTAGAGTTACAGATTAGTTATATGTTGAGTTGGTAGACAAATCGAGTACAATTATCTCGTTAGAAGATGATTCGAGTACACTTAACACTTTACTTGGTCAACAAGTTTTCAATAATCGTTATACTCAGAGTTATAGATTAGTAATATGTTGAGATTGAAGATTAATCAATTACGATTAACTCATCAGAAGATGATTAGAGTACAATTAACTCTTTAATTGTTCAACAAGTTTTTAATAATCGTTACACTTAGAGCTACAGATTAGTTATATGTTGAGTTAGAAGATTAATCGAGTATCATTAAGTCTTTAGAAGATGATTCGAGTACAATTAACTCTTTACTTGGTCAACAAATTTTCAATATTAGTTACACATAGAGTTATGGATTACTTTTATGTTGAGTTGGAAGACGAATCGAGTACAATTATCTCGTTAGAAGATGATTCGAGTACAATTAACACTTTACTTGGTTAACAAATATTCAATATCTGTTGTACTTAGACTTACTGATTAGTTATATGTTGAGTTTGAAGATTAATCGATTACGATTAACTCTTTAGAAGATGATTCAAGTACAATTAATACTTTACTTGGTCAGCAAGTTTTCAAAATTCGTTACACTTAGAGTTACAGATTAGTTATATGTTGAGTTAGAAGATTAATCAAGTATCATTAAGTCTTTAGAAGATGATTCGAGTACAATTAACTCTTTACTTGGTCAACAATTTTCAATATTCGTTACACATAGAGTTATGGATTAGTTTTATGTTGAGTTGGAAGACGAATCGAGTACAATTATCTCTTTAGAAGGTGATTCGAGTACAATTAACACTTTACTTGGTTAACAAATATTTAATATCTGTTGTACTTAGACTTACTGATTAGTTATATGTTGAGTTTGAAGATTAATCGATTACGATTAACTCTTTAGAAGATGATTCAAGTACAATTAATACTTTACTTGGTCAGCAAGTTTTCAAAATTCGTTACACTTAGAGTTACAGATTAGTTATATGTTGAGTTAGAAGATTAATCGATTACGATTAACTCATCAGAAGATGATTATAGTACAATTAACTCTTTACTTGGTCAACAAGTTTTCAATAATCGTTACACTTAGAGTTACATATTAGTTATATGTTGAGATAGAAGATTAATCGAGTATCATTAAGTCTTTAGAAGATGATTTGAGTACAATTAACTCTTTACTTGGTCAACAAGTTTTCAATATTCGTTACACTTAGAGTTATGTATTAGTTTTATGTTGAGTTGGAAGACGAATCGAGTACAATTATCTCTTTAGAAGGTGATTCGAGTACAATTAACACTTTACTTGGTTAACAAATATTCAATATCTGTTGTACTTAGACTTACTGATTAGTTATATGTTGAGTTTGAAGATTAATCGATTACGATTAACTCTTTAGAAGATGATTCAAGTACAATTAATACTTTACTTGGTCAGCAAGTTTTCAAAATTCGTTACACTTAGAGTTACAGATTAGTTATATGTTGAGTTAGAAGATTAATCAAGTATCATTAAGTCTTTAGAAGATGATTCGAGTACAATTAACTCTTTACTTGGTCAACAATTTTCAATATTCGTTACACATAGAGTTATGGATTAGTTTTATGTTGAGTTGGAAGACGAATCGAGTACAATTATCTCTTTAGAAGATGATTCGAGTATAATTAACACTTTACTTGGTTAACAATATTCAATAATTGTTGTACTTAGACTTACTGATTAGTTATATGTTGAGTTTGAAGATTAATCGATTACGATTAACTCTTTAGAAGATGATTCAAGTACAATTAACACTTTACTTGGTCAGCAAGTTTTCAATATTCGTTACACTTAGAGTTACAGATTAGTTTTATGTTGAGTTGGTAGACAAATCGAGTACAATTATCTCGTTAGAAGATGATTCGAGTACACTTAACACTTTACTTGGTCAACAAGTTTTCAATAATCGTTATACTCAGAGTTATATATTAGTAATATGTTGAGATTGAAGATTAATCGATTACGATTAACTCATCAGAAGATGATTAGAGTACAATTAACTCTTTATTTGGTCAACAAGTTTTCAATAATCGTTACACTTAGAGTTACATATTAGTTATATGTTGAGATAGAAGATTAATCGAGTATCATTAAGTCTTTAGAAGATGATTCGAGTACAATTAACTCTTTACTTGGTCAACAAGTTTTCAATATTCGTTACACTTAGAGTTATGTATTAGTTTTATGTTGAGTTGGAAGACGAATCGAGTACAATTATCTCTTTAGAAGATGATTCGAGTACAATTAACACTATACTTGGTTAACAAGTTTTAAATAATTGTTGTACTTAGACTTACAGATTAGTTATATGTTGAGTTTGAAGATTAATCGATTACGATTAACTCTTTAGAAGATGATTCAAGTACAATTAACACTTTACTTGGTCAGCAAGTTTTCAATATTCGTTACACTTAGAGTTACAGATTAGTTATATGTTGAGTTGGTAGACAAATCGAGTACAATTATCTCGTTAGAAGATGATTCGAGTACACTTAACACTTTACTTGGTCAACAAGTTTTCAATAATCGTTATACTCAGAGTTATAGATTAGTAATATGTTGAGATTGAAGATTAATCAATTACGATTAACTCATCAGAAGATGATTAGAGTACAATTAACTCTTTAATTGTTCAACAAGTTTTTAATAATCGTTACACTTAGAGCTACAGATTAGTTATATGTTGAGTTAGAAGATTAATCGAGTATCATTAAGTCTTTAGAAGATGATTCGAGTACAATTAACTCTTTACTTGGTCAACAAATTTTCAATATTAGTTACACATAGAGTTATGGATTACTTTTATGTTGAGTTGGAAGACGAATCGAGTACAATTATCTCGTTAGAAGATGATTCGAGTACAATTAACACTTTACTTGGTTAACAAGTATTCAATATCTGTTGTACTTAGACTTACTGATTAGTTATATGTTGAGTTTGAAGATTAATCGATTACGATTAACTCTTTAGAAGATGATTCAAGTACAATTAATACTTTACTTGGTCAGCAAGTTTTCAATATTCGTTACACTTAGAGTTACAGATTAGTTATATGTTTAGTTGGTAGACAAATCGAGTACAATTATCTCGTTAGAAGATGATTCGAGTACACTTAACACTTTACTTGGTCAACAAGTTTTCAATAATCGTTATACTCAGAGTTATAGATTAGTAATATGTTGAGATTGAAGATTAATCGATTACGATGAACTCATCAGAAGATGATTAGAGTACAATTAACTCTTTACTTGGTAAACAAGTTTTCGATAATCGTTACACTTAGAGTTACAGATTAGTTATATGTTGAGTTAGAAGATTAATCGATTACGATTAACTCATCAGAAGATGATTAGAGTACAATTAACTCTTTACTTGGTCAACAAGTTTTCAATAATCGTTACACTTAGAGTTACATATTAGTTATATGTTGAGATAGAAGATTAATCGAGTATCATTAAGTCTTTAGAAGATGATTTGAGTACAATTAACTCTTTACTTGGTCAACAAGTTTTCAATATTCGTTACACTTAGAGTTATGTATTAGTTTTATGTTGAGTTGGAAGACGAATCGAGTACAATTATCTCTTTAGAAGGTGATTCGAGTACAATTAACACTTTACTTGGTTAACAAATATTCAATATCTGTTGTACTTAGACTTACTGATTAGTTATATGTTGAGTTTGAAGATTAATCGATTACGATTAACTCTTTAGAAGATGATTCAAGTACAATTAATACTTTACTTGGTCAGCAAGTTTTCAAAATTCGTTACACTTAGAGTTACAGATTAGTTATATGTTGAGTTAGAAGATTAATCAAGTATCATTAAGTCTTTAGAAGATGATTCGAGTACAATTAACTCTTTACTTGGTCAACAATTTTCAATATTCGTTACACATAGAGTTATGGATTAGTTTTATGTTGAGTTGGAAGACGAATCGAGTACAATTATCTCTTTAGAAGATGATTCGAGTATAATTAACACTTTACTTGGTTAACAATATTCAATAATTGTTGTACTTAGACTTACTGATTAGTTATATGTTGAGTTTGAAGATTAATCGATTACGATTAACTCTTTAGAAGATGATTCAAGTACAATTAACACTTTACTTGGTCAGCAAGTTTTCAATATTCGTTACACTTAGAGTTACAGATTAGTTTTATGTTGAGTTGGTAGACAAATCGAGTACAATTATCTCGTTAGAAGATGATTCGAGTACACTTAACACTTTACTTGGTCAACAAGTTTTCAATAATCGTTATACTCAGAGTTATATATTAGTAATATGTTGAGATTGAAGATTAATCGATTACGATTAACTCATCAGAAGATGATTAGAGTACAATTAACTCTTTATTTGGTCAACAAGTTTTCAATAATCGTTACACTTAGAGTTACATATTAGTTATATGTTGAGATAGAAGATTAATCGAGTATCATTAAGTCTTTAGAAGATGATTCGAGTACAATTAACTCTTTACTTGGTCAACAAGTTTTCAATATTCGTTACACTTAGAGTTATGTATTAGTTTTATGTTGAGTTGGAAGACGAATCGAGTACAATTATCTCTTTAGAAGATGATTCGAGTACAATTAACACTATACTTGGTTAACAAGTTTTAAATAATTGTTGTACTTAGACTTACAGATTAGTTATATGTTGAGTTTGAAGATTAATCGATTACGATTAACTCTTTAGAAGATGATTCAAGTACAATTAACACTTTACTTGGTCAGCAAGTTTTCAATATTCGTTACACTTAGAGTTACAGATTAGTTATATGTTGAGTTGGTAGACAAATCGAGTACAATTATCTCGTTAGAAGATGATTCGAGTACACTTAACACTTTACTTGGTCAACAAGTTTTCAATAATCGTTATACTCAGAGTTATAGATTAGTAATATGTTGAGATTGAAGATTAATCAATTACGATTAACTCATCAGAAGATGATTAGAGTACAATTAACTCTTTAATTGTTCAACAAGTTTTTAATAATCGTTACACTTAGAGCTACAGATTAGTTATATGTTGAGTTAGAAGATTAATCGAGTATCATTAAGTCTTTAGAAGATGATTCGAGTACAATTAACTCTTTACTTGGTCAACAAATTTTCAATATTAGTTACACATAGAGTTATGGATTACTTTTATGTTGAGTTGGAAGACGAATCGAGTACAATTATCTCGTTAGAAGATGATTCGAGTACAATTAACACTTTACTTGGTTAACAAGTATTCAATATCTGTTGTACTTAGACTTACTGATTAGTTATATGTTGAGTTTGAAGATTAATCGATTACGATTAACTCTTTAGAAGATGATTCAAGTACAATTAATACTTTACTTGGTCAGCAAGTTTTCAATATTCGTTACACTTAGAGTTACAGATTAGTTATATGTTTAGTTGGTAGACAAATCGAGTACAATTATCTCATTAGAAGATGATTCGAGTACACTTAACACTTTACTTGGTCAACAAGTTTTCAATAATCGTTATACTCAGAGTTATAGATTAGTAATATGTTGAGATTGAAGATTAATCGATTACGATGAACTCATCAGAAGATGATTAGAGTACAATTAACTCTTTACTTGGTAAACAAGTTTTCAATAATCGTTACACTTAGAGTTACAGATTAGTTATATGTTGAGTTAGAAGATTAATCGATTACGATTAACTCATCAGAAGATGATTAGAGTACAATTAACTCTTTACTTGGTCAACAAGTTTTCAATAATCGTTACACTTAGAGTTACATATTAGTTATATGTTGAGATAGAAGATTAATCGAGTATCATTAAGTCTTTAGAAGATGATTTGAGTACAATTAACTCTTTACTTGGTCAACAAGTTTTCAATATTCGTTACACTTAGAGTTATGTATTAGTTTTATGTTGAGTTGGAAGACGAATCGAGTACAATTATCTCTTTAGAAGGTGATTCGAGTACAATTAACACTTTACTTGGTTAACAAATATTCAATATCTGTTGTACTTAGACTTACTGATTAGTTATATGTTGAGTTTGAAGATTAATTGATTACGATTAACTCTTTAGAAGATGATTCAAGTACAATTAATACTTTACTTGGTCAGCAAGTTTTCAAAATTCGTTACACTTAGAGTTACAGATTAGTTATATGTTGAGTTAGAAGATTAATCAAGTATCATTAAGTCTTTAGAAGATGATTCGAGTACAATTAACTCTTTACTTGGTCAACAATTTTCAATATTCGTTACACATAGAGTTATGGATTAGTTTTATGTTGAGTTGGAAGACGAATCGAGTACAATTATCTCTTTAGAAGGTGATTCGAGTACAATTAACACTTTACTTGGTTAACAAATATTCAATATCTGTTGTACTTAGACTTACTGATTAGTTATATGTTGAGTTTGAAGATTAATCGATTACGATTAACTCTTTAGAAGATGATTCAAGTACAATTAATACTTTACTTGGTCAGCAAGTTTTCAAAATTCGTTACACTTAGAGTTACAGATTAGTTATATGTTGAGTTAGAAGATTAATCAAGTATCATTAAGTCTTTAGAAGATGATTCGAGTACAATTAACTCTTTACTTGGTCAACAAGTTTTCAATATTCGTTACACTTAGAGTTATGTATTAGTTTTATGTTGAGTTGGAAGACGAATCGAGTACAATTATCTCTTTAGAAGGTGATTCGAGTACAATTAACACTTTACTTGGTTAACAAATATTCAATATCTGTTGTACTTAGACTTACTGATTAGTTATATGTTGAGTTTGAAAATTAATCGATTACGATTAACTCTTTAGAAGATGATTCAAGTACAATTAATACTTTACTTGGTCAGCAAGTTTTCAATATTCGTTACACTTAGAGTTACAGATTAGTTATATGTTTAGTTGGTAGACAAATCGAGTACAATTATCTCATTAGAAGATGATTCGAGTACACTTAACACTTTACTTGGTCAACAAGTTTTCAATAATCGTTATACTCAGAGTTATAGATTAGTAATATGTTGAGATTGAAGATTAATCGATTACGATGAACTCATCAGAAGATGATTAGAGTACAATTAACTCTTTACTTGGTAAACAAGTTTTCAATAATCGTTACACTTAGAGTTACAGATTAGTTATATGTTGAGTTAGAAGATTAATCGATTACGATTAACTCATCAGAAGATGATTAGAGTACAATTAACTCTTTACTTGGTCAACAAGTTTTCAATAATCGTTACACTTAGAGTTACATATTAGTTATATGTTGAGATAGAAGATTAATCGAGTATCATTAAGTCTTTAGAAGATGATTTGAGTACAATTAACTCTTTACTTGGTCAACAAGTTTTCAATATTCGTTACACTTAGAGTTATGTATTAGTTTTATGTTGAGTTGGAAGACGAATCGAGTACAATTATCTCTTTAGAAGGTGATTCGAGTACAATTAACACTTTACTTGGTTAACAAATATTCAATATCTGTTGTACTTAGACTTACTGATTAGTTATATGTTGAGTTTGAAGATTAATTGATTACGATTAACTCTTTAGAAGATGATTCAAGTACAATTAATACTTTACTTGGTCAGCAAGTTTTCAAAATTCGTTACACTTAGAGTTACAGATTAGTTATATGTTGAGTTAGAAGATTAATCAAGTATCATTAAGTCTTTAGAAGATGATTCGAGTACAATTAACTCTTTACTTGGTCAACAATTTTCAATATTCGTTACACATAGAGTTATGGATTAGTTTTATGTTGAGTTGGAAGACGAATCGAGTACAATTATCTCTTTAGAAGGTGATTCGAGTACAATTAACACTTTACTTGGTTAACAAATATTCAATATCTGTTGTACTTAGACTTACTGATTAGTTATATGTTGAGTTTGAAGATTAATCGATTACGATTAACTCTTTAGAAGATGATTCAAGTACAATTAATACTTTACTTGGTCAGCAAGTTTTCAAAATTCGTTACACTTAGAGTTACAGATTAGTTATATGTTGAGTTAGAAGATTAATCAAGTATCATTAAGTCTTTAGAAGATGATTCGAGTACAATTAACTCTTTACTTGGTCAACAATTTTCAATATTCGTTACACATTGAGTTATGGATTAGTTTTATGTTGAGTTGGAAGACGAATCGAGTACAATTATCTCTTTAGAAGATGATTCGAGTATAATTAACACTTTACTTGGTTAACAATATTCAATAATTGTTGTACTTAGACTTACTGATTAGTTATATGTTGAGTTTGAAGATTAATCGATTACGATTAACTCTTTAGAAGATGATTCAAGTACAATTAACACTTTACTTGGTCAGCAAGTTTTCAATATTCGTTACACTTAGAGTTACAGATTAGTTTTATGTTGAGTTGGTAGACAAATCGAGTACAATTATCTCGTTAGAAGATGATTCGAGTACACTTAACACTTTACTTGGTCAACAAGTTTTCAATAATCGTTATACTCAGAGTTATATATTAGTAATATGTTGAGATTGAAGATTAATCGATTACGATTAACTCATCAGAAGATGATTAGAGTACAATTAACTCTTTATTTGGTCAACAAGTTTTCAATAATCGTTACACTTAGAGTTACATATTTGTTATATGTTGAGATAGAAGATTAATCGAGTATCATTAAGTCTTTAGAAGATGATTCGAGTACAATTAACTCTTTACTTGGTCAACAAGTTTTCAATATTCGTTACACTTAGAGTTATGTATTAGTTTTATGTTGAGTTGGAAGACGAATCGAGTACAATTATCTCTTTAGAAGATGATTCGAGTACAATTAACACTATACTTGGTTAACAAGTTTTAAATAATTGTTGTACTTAGACTTACAGATTAGTTATATGTTGAGTTTGAAGATTAATCGATTACGATTAACTCTTTAGAAGATGATTCAAGTACAATTAACACTTTACTTGGTCAGCAAGTTTTCAATATTCGTTACACTTAGAGTTACAGATTAGTTATATGTTGAGTTGGTAGACAAATCGAGTACAATTATCTCGTTAGAAGATGATTCGAGTACACTTAACACTTTACTTGGTCAACAAGTTTTCAATAATCGTTATACTCAGAGTTATAGATTAGTAATATGTTGAGATTGAAGATTAATCAATTACGATTAACTCATCAGAAGATGATTAGAGTACAATTAACTCTTTAATTGTTCAACAAGTTTTTAATAATCGTTACACTTAGAGCTACAGATTAGTTATATGTTGAATTAGAAGATTAATCGAGTATCATTAAGTCTTTAGAAGATGATTCGAGTACAATTAACTCTTTAGTTGGTCAACAAATTTTCAATATTAGTTACACATAGAGTTATGGATTACTTTTATGTTGAGTTGGAAGACGAATCGAGTACAATTATCTCGTTAGAAGATGATTCGAGTACAATTAACACTTTACTTGGTTAACAAGTATTCAATATCTGTTGTACTTAGACTTACTGATTAGTTATATGTTGAGTTTGAAGATTAATCGATTACGATTAACTCTTTAGAAGATGATTCAAGTACAATTAATACTTTACTTGGTCAGCAAGTTTTCAATATTCGTTACACTTAGAGTTACAGATTAGTTATATGTTTAGTTGGTAGACAAATCGAGTACAATTATCTCATTAGAAGATGATTCGAGTACACTTATCACTTTACTTGGTCAACAAGTTTTCAATAATCGTTATACTCAGAGTTATAGATTAGTAATATGTTGAGATTGAAGATTAATCGATTACGATGAACTCATCAGAAGATGATTAGAGTACAATTAACTCTTTACTTGGTAAACAAGTTTTCAATAATCGTTACACTTAGAGTTACAGATTAGTTATATGTTGAGTTAGAAGATTAATCGATTACGATTAACTCATCAGAAGATGATTATAGTACAATTAACTCTTTACTTGGTCAACAAGTTTTCAATAATCGTTACACTTAGAGTTACATATTAGTTATATGTTGAGATAGAAGATTAATCGAGTATCATTAAGTCTTTAGAAGATGATTTGAGTACAATTAACTCTTTACTTGGTCAACAAGTTTTCAATATTCGTTACACTTAGAGTTATGTATTAGTTTTATGTTGAGTTGGAAGACGAATCGAGTACAATTATCTCTTTAGAAGGTGATTCGAGTACAATTAACACTTTACTTGGTTAACAAATATTCAATATCTGTTGTACTTAGACTTACTGATTAGTTATATGTTGAGTTTGAAGATTAATCGATTACGATTAACTCTTTAGAAGATGATTCAAGTACAATTAATACTTTACTTGGTCAGCAAGTTTTCAAAATTCGTTACACTTAGAGTTACAGATTAGTTATATGTTGAGTTAGAAGATTAATCAAGTATCATTAAGTCTTTAGAAGATGATTCGAGTACAATTAACTCTTTACTTGGTCAACAATTTTCAATATTCGTTACACATAGAGTTATGGATTAGTTTTATGTTGAGTTGGAAGACGAATCGAGTACAATTATCTCTTTAGAAGATGATTCGAGTATAATTAACACTTTACTTGGTTAACAATATTCAATAATTGTTGTACTTAGACTTACTGATTAGTTATATGTTGAGTTTGAAGATTAATCGATTACGATTAACTCTTTAGAAGATGATTCAAGTACAATTAACACTTTACTTGGTCAGCAAGTTTTCAATATTCGTTACACTTAGAGTTACAGATTAGTTTTATGTTGAGTTGGTAGACAAATCGAGTACAATTATCTCGTTAGAAGATGATTCGAGTACACTTAACACTTTACTTGGTCAACAAGTTTTCAATAATCGTTATACTCAGAGTTATATATTAGTAATATGTTGAGATTGAAGATTAATCGATTACGATTAACTCATCAGAAGATGATTAGAGTACAATTAACTCTTTATTTGGTCAACAAGTTTTCAATAATCGTTACACTTAGAGTTACATATTAGTTATATGTTGAGATAGAAGATTAATCGAGTATCATTAAGTCTTTAGAAGATGATTCGAGTACAATTAACTCTTTACTTGATCAACAAGTTTTCAATATTCGTTACACTTAGAGTTATGTATTAGTTTTATGTTGAGTTGGAAGACGAATCGAGTACAATTATCTCTTTAGAAGATGATTCGAGTACAATTAACACTATACTTGGTTAACAAGTTTTAAATAATTGTTGTACTTAGACTTACAGATTAGTTATATGTTGAGTTTGAAGATTAATCGATTACGATTAACTCTTTAGAAGATGATTCAAGTACAATTAACACTTTACTTGGTCAGCAAGTTTTCAATATTCGTTACACTTAGAGTTACAGATTAGTTATATGTTGAGTTGGTAGACAAATCGAGTACAATTATCTCGTTAGAAGATGATTCGAGTACACTTAACACTTTACTTGGTCAACAAGTTTTCAATAATCGTTATACTCAGAGTTATAGATTAGTAATATGTTGAGATTGAAGATTAATCAATTACGATTAACTCATCAGAAGATGATTAGAGTACAATTAACTCTTTAATTGTTCAACAAGTTTTTAATAATCGTTACACTTAGAGCTACAGATTAGTTATATGTTGAGTTAGAAGATTAATCGAGTATCATTAAGTCTTTAGAAGATGATTCGAGTACAATTAACTCTTTACTTGGTCAACAAATTTTCAATATTAGTTACACATAGAGTTATGGATTACTTTTATGTTGAGTTGGAAGACGAATCGAGTACAATTATCTCGTTAGAAGATGATTCGAGTACAATTAACACTTTACTTGGTTAACAAGTATTCAATATCTGTTGTACTTAGACTTACTGATTAGTTATATGTTGAGTTTGAAGATTAATCGATTACGATTAACTCTTTAGAAGATGATTCAAGTACAATTAATACTTTACTTGGTCAGCAAGTTTTCAATATTCGTTACACTTAGAGTTACAGATTAGTTATATGTTTAGTTGGTAGACAAATCGAGTACAATTATCTCATTAGAAGATGATTCGAGTACACTTATCACTTTACTTGGTCAACAAGTTTTCAATAATCGTTATACTCAGAGTTATAGATTAGTAATATGTTGAGATTGAAGATTAATCGATTACGATGAACTCATCAGAAGATGATTAGAGTACAATTAACTCTTTACTTGGTAAACAAGTTTTCAATAATCGTTACACTTAGAGTTACAGATTAGTTATATGTTGAGTTAGAAGATTAATCGATTACGATTAACTCATCAGAAGATGATTAGAGTACAATTAACTCTTTACTTGGTCAACAAGTTTTCAATAATCGTTACACTTAGAGTTACATATTAGTTATATGTTGAGATAGAAGATTAATCGAGTATCATTAAGTCTTTAGAAGATGATTTGAGTACAATTAACTCTTTACTTGGTCAACAAGTTTTCAATATTCGTTACACTTAGAGTTATGTATTAGTTTTATGTTGAGTTGGAAGACGAATCGAGTACAATTATCTCTTTAGAAGGTGATTCGAGTACAATTAACACTTTACTTGGTTAACAAATATTCAATATCTGTTGTACTTAGACTTACTGATTAGTTATATGTTGAGTTTGAAGATTAATCGATTACGATTAACTCTTTAGAAGACGATTCAAGTACAATTAATACTTTACTTGGTCAGCAAGTTTTCAAAATTCGTTACACTTAGAGTTACAGATTAGTTATATGTTGAGTTAGAAGATTAATCAAGTATCATTAAGTCTTTAGAAGATGATTCGAGTACAATTAACTCTTTACTTGGTCAACAAGTTTTCAATATTCGTTACACTTAGAGTTATGTATTAGTTTTATGTTGAGTTGGAAGACGAATCGAGTACAATTATCTCTTTAGAAGATGATTCGAGTACAATTAACACTATACTTGGTTAACAAGTTTTAAATAATTGTTGTACTTAGACTTACAGATTAGTTATATGTTGAGTTTGAAGATTAATCGATTACGATTAACTCTTTAGAAGATGATTCAAGTACAATTAACACTTTACTTGGTCAGCAAGTTTTCAATATTCGTTACACTTAGAGTTACAGATTAGTTATATGTTGAGTTGGTAGACAAATCGAGTACAATTATCTCGTTAGAAGATGATTCGAGTACACTTAACACTTTACTTGGTCAACAAGTTTTCAATAATCGTTATACTCAGAGTTATAGATTAGTAATATGTTGAGATTGAAGATTAATCAATTACGATTAACTCATCAGAAGATGATTAGAGTACAATTAACTCTTTAATTGTTCAACAAGTTTTTAATAATCGTTACACTTAGAGCTACAGATTAGTTATATGTTGAGTTAGAAGATTAATCGAGTATCATTAAGTCTTTAGAAGATGATTCGAGTACAATTAACTCTTTACTTGGTCAACAAATTTTCAATATTAGTTACACATAGAGTTATGGATTACTTTTATGTTGAGTTGGAAGACGAATCGAGTACAATTATCTCGTTAGAAGATGATTCGAGTACAATTAGCACTTTACTTGGTTAACAAGTATTCAATATCTGTTGTACTTAGACTTACTGATTAGTTATATGTTGAGTTTGAAGATTAATCGATTACGATTAACTCTTTAGAAGATGATTCAAGTACAATTAATACTTTACTTGGTCAGCAAGTTTTCAATATTCGTTACACTTAGAGTTACAGATTAGTTATATGTTTAGTTGGTAGACAAATCGAGTACAATTATCTCGTTAGAAGATGATTCGAGTACACTTAACACTTTACTTGGTCAACAAGTTTTCAATAATCGTTATACTCAGAGTTATAGATTAGTAATATGTTGAGATTGAAGATTAATCGATTACGATGAACTCATCAGAAGATGATTAGAGTACAATTAACTCTTTACTTGGTAAACAAGTTTTCAATAATCGTTACACTTAGAGTTACAGATTAGTTATATGTTGAGTTAGAAGATTAATCGATTACGATTAACTCATCAGAAGATGATTAGAGTACAATTAACTCTTTACTTGGTCAACAAGTTTTCAATAATCGTTACACTTAGAGTCATGGATTAGTTTTATGTTGAGTTGGAAGACAAATCGAGTACAATTATCTCTTTAGAAGATGATTCGAGTATAATTAACACTTTACTTGGTTAACAAGTATTCAATATCTGTTGTACTTAGACTTACTGATTAGTTATATGTTGAGTTTGAAGATTAATCGATTACGATTAACTCTTTAGAAGATGATTCTAGTACAATTAACACTTTACTTGGTCAGCAAGTTTTCAATATTCGTTACACTTGGAGTTACAGATTAGTTTTATGTTGAATTGGTAGACAAATCGAGTACAATTATCTCGTTAGAAGATGATTCGAGTACACTAACACTTTACTTGGTCAACTAGTTTTCAATAATCGTTATACTCAGAGTTAAAGATTAGTAATATGTTGAGTTTGAAGATTAATCGATTACGATTAACTCTTTAGAAGATGATTCAAGTACAATTAACACTTTACTTGGTCAGCAAGTTTTCAGTATTCGTTACACTTAGAGTTGCAGATTAGTTATATGTTGAGTTAGAAGATTAATCGAGTATCATTAAGTCTTTAGAAGATGATTCGAGTACAATTAACTCTTTACTTGGTCAACAAATTTTCAATATTCGTTACACTTTTAGTTATGGATTACTTTTATGTTGAGTTGGAAGACGAATCGAGTACAATTACCTCGTTAGAAGATGATTCGAGTACACTTAACACTTTACTTAGTTAACAAGTTTTCAGTAATCGTTAAACAAATTAATTTTATGTTGAGTTTGAAGACGAATCGAGTACAATTATCTCCTTAGAAGATGATTCGAGTACAATTAACACTTTACTTGGTTAACAATATTCAATAATTGTTGTACTTAGACTTACTATTTAGTTATATGTTGAGTTTGAAGATTAATCGATTACGATTAACTCTTTAGAAGATGATTCAAGTACAATTAATACTTTACTTGGTCAGCAAGTTTTCAATATTCGTTACACTTAGAGTTACAGATTAGTGTTATGTTGAGTTGGTAGACAAATCGAGTACAATTATCTCGTTAGAAGATGATTCGAGTACACTTATCACTTTACTTGGTCAACAAGTTTTCAATAATCGTTATACTCAGAGTTATAGATTAGTAATATGTTGAGATTGAAGATTAATCGATTACGATTAACTCATCAGAAGATGATTAGAGTACAATTAACTCTTTACTTGGTCAACAAGTTTTCAATAATCGTTACACTTAGAGTTACATATTAGTTATATGTTGAGATAGAAGATTAATCGAGTATCATTAAGTCTTTAGAAGATGATTCGAGTCCAATTAACTCTTTACTTGGTCAACAAGTTTTCAATATTCGTTACACTTAGAGTTATGTATTAGTTTTATGTTGAGTTGGAAGACGAATCGAGTACAATTATCTCTTTAGAATGTGATTCGAGTACAATTAACACTATACTTGGTTAACAAGTTTTCAATCATTGTTGTACTTAGACTTACAGATTAGTTATATATTGAGTTTGAAGATTAATCGATTACGATTAACTCTTTAGAAGATGATTCAAGTACAATTAACACTTTACTTGGTCAGCAAGTTTTCAATATTCGTTACACTTAGAGTTGCAGATTAGTTATATGTTGACTTAGAAGATTAATCGAGTATCATTAAGTCTTTAGAAGATGATTCGAGTACAATTAACTCTTTACTTGGTCAACAAATTTTCAATATTCGTTACACTTAGAGTTATGGATTACTTTTATGTTGAGTTGGAAGACGAATCGAGTACAATTATCTCTTTAGAAGATGATTCGAGTACAATTAACACTATACTTGGTTAACAAGTTTTCAATAATTGTTGTACTTAGACTTACAGATTAGTTATATGTTGAGTTTAAAGATTAATCGATTACGATTAACTCTTTAGAAGATGATTCAAGTACAATTAACACTTTACTTGGTCAGCAAGTTTTCAATATTCGTTACACTTAGAGTTACAGATTAGTTATATGTTTATTTGGTAGACAAATCGAGTACAATTATCTCGTTAGAAGATGATTCGAGTACACTTAACACTTTACTTGGTCAACAAGTTTTCAATAATCGTTATACTCAGAGTTATAGATTAGTAATATGTTGAGATTGAAGATTAATCGATTACGATGAACTCATCAGAAGATGATTAGAGTACAATTAACTCTTTACTTGGTAAACAAGTTTTCAATAATCGTTACACTTAGAGCTATAGATTAGTTATATGTTGAGTTAGAAGATTAATCGAGTATCATTAAGTCTTTAGAAGATGATTCGAGTACAATTAACTCTTTACTTGGTCAACAAGTTTTCAATATTCGTTACACTTAGAGTCATGGATTAGTTTTATGTTGAGTTGGAAGACAAATCGAGTACAATTATCTCTTTAGAAGATGATTCGAGTATAATTAACACTTTACTTGGTTAACAAGTATTCAATATCTGTAGTACTTAGACTTACTGATTAGTTATATGTTGAGTTTGAAGATTAATCGATTACGATTAACTCTTTAGAAGATGATTCTAGTACAATTAACACTTTACTTGGTCAGCAAGTTTTCAATATTCGTTACACTTGGAGTTACAGATTAGTTTTATGTTGAGTTGGTAGACAAATCGAGTACAATTATCTCGTTAGAAGATGATTCGAGTACACTAACACTTTACTTGGTCAACTAGTTTTCAATAATCGTTATACTCAGAGTTAAAGATTAGTAATATGTTGAGTTTGAAGATTAATCGATTACGATTAACTCTTTAGTAGATGATTCAAGTACAATTAACACTTTACTTGGTCAGCAAGTTTTCAGTATTCGTTACACTTAGAGTTGCAGATTAGTTATATGTTGAGTTAGAAGATTAATCGAGTATCATTAAGTCTTTAGAAGATGATTCGAGTACAATTAACTCTTTACTTGGTCAACAAATTTTCAATATTCGTTACACTTAGAGTTATGGATTACTTTTATGTTGAGTTGGATGACGAATCGAGTACAATTATCTCTTTAGAAGATGATTCGAGTACAATTAACACTATACTTGGTTAACAAGTTTTCAATAATTGTTGTACTTAGACTTACAGATTAGTTATATGTTGAGTTTGAAGATTAATCGATTACGATTAACTCTTTAGAAGATGATTCAAGTACAATTAATACTTTACTTGGTCAGCAAGTTTTCAATATTCGTTACACTTAGAGTTACAGATTAGTTATATGTTGAGTTGGTAGACAAATCGAGTACAATTATCTCGTTAGAAGATGATTCGAGTACACTTAACACTTTACTTGGTCAACAAGTTTTCAATAATCGTTATACTCAGTTATAGATTAGTAATATGTTGAGATTGAAGATTAATCAATTACGATTAACTCATCAGAAGATGATTAGAGTACAATTAACTCTTTAATTGTTCAACAAGTTTTTAATAATCGTTACACTTAGAGCTACAGATTAGTTATATGTTGAGTTAGAAGATTAATCGAGTATCATTAAGTCTTTAGAAGATGATTCGAGTACAATTAACTCTTTACTTGGTCAACAAGTTTTCAATATTCGTTACACTTAGAGTCATGGATTAGTTTTATGTTGAGTTGGAAGACAAATCGAGTACAATTATCTCTTTAGAAGATGATTCGAGTATAATTAACACTTTACTTGGTTAACAAGTATTCAATATCTGTTGTACTTAGACTTACTGATTAGTTATATGTTGAGTTTGAAGATTAATCGATTACGATTAACTCTTTAGAAGATGATTCTAGTACAATTAACACTTTACTTGGTCAGCAAGTTTTCAATATTCGTTACACTTGGAGTTACAGATTAGTTTTATGTTGAGTTGGTAGACAAATCGAGTACAATTATCTCGTTAGAAGATGATTCGAGTACACTTAACACTTTACTTGGTCAACTAGTTTTCAATAATCGTTATATTCAGAGTTAAAGATTAGTAATATGTTGAGTTTGAAGATTAATCGATTACGATTAAGTCTTTAGTAGATGATTCAAGTACAATTAACACTTTACTTGGTCAGCAAGTTTTCAGTATTCGTTACACTTAGAGTTGCAGATTAGTTATATGTTGAGTTAGAAGATTAATCGAGTATCATTAAGTCTTTAGAAGATGATTCGAGTACAATTGACTCTTTACTTGGTCAACAAATTTTCAATATTCGTTACACTTAGAGTTATGGATTACTTTTATGTTGAGTTGGAAGACGAATCGAGTACAATTATCTCTTTAGAAGATGATTCGAGTACAATTAACACTATACTTGGTTAACAAGTTTTCAATAATTGTTGTACTTAGACTTACAGATTAGTTATATGTTGAGTTTGAAGATTAATCGATTACGATTAACTCTTTAGAAGATGATTCAAGTACAATTAATACTTTACTTGGTCAGCAAGTTTTCAATATTCGTTACACTTAGAGTTACAGATTAGTTATATGTTGAGTTGGTAGACAAATCGAGTACAATTATCTCGTTAGAAGATGATTCGAGTACACTTAACACTTTACTTGGTCAACAAGTTTTCAATAATCGTTATACTCAGAGTTATAGATTAGTAATATGTTGAGATTGAAGATTAATCAATTACGATTAACTCATCAGAAGATGATTAGAGTACAATTAACTCTTTAATTGTTCAACAAGTTTTTAATAATCGTTACACTTAGAGCTACAGATTAGTTATATGTTGAGTTAGAAGATTAATCGAGTATCATTAAGTCTTTAGAAGATGATTCGAGTACAATTAACTCTTTACTTGGTCAACAAGTTTTCAATATTCGTTACACTTAGAGTCATGGATTAGTTTTATGTTGAGTTGGAAGACAAATCAAGTACAATTATCTCTTTAGAAGATGATTCGAGTATAATTAACACTTTACTTGGTTAACAAGTATTCAATATCTGTTGTACTTAGACTTACTGATTAGTTATATGTTGAGTTTGAAGATTAATCGATTACGATTAACTCTTTAGAAGATGATTCTAGTACAATTAACACTTTACTTGGTCAGCAAGTTTTCAATATTCGTTACACTTGGAGTTACAGATTAGTTTTATGTTGAGTTGGTAGACAAATCGAGTACAATTATCTCGTTAGAAGATGATTCGAGTATACTAACACTTTACTTGGTCAACTAGTTTTCAATAATCGTTATACTCAGAGTTAAAGATTAGTAATATGTTGAGTTTGAAGATTAATCGATTACGATTAACTCTTTAGTAGATGATTCAAGTACAATTAACACTTTACTTGGTCAGCAAGTTTTCAGTATTCGTTACACTTAGAGTTGCAGATTAGTTATATGTTGAGTTAGAAGATTAATCGAGTATCATAAAGTCTTTAGAAGATGATTCGAGTACAATTAACTCTTTACTTGGTCAACAAATTTTCAATATTCGTTACACTTTTAGTTATGGATTACTTTTATGTTGAGTTGGAAGACGAATCGAGTACAATTACCTCGTTAGAAGATGATTCGAGTACACTTAACACTTTACTTAGTTAACAAGTTTTCAATAATCGTTAAACAAATTAATTTTATGTTGAGTTTGAAGACGAATCGAGTACAATTATCTCCTTAGAAGATGATTCGAGTACAATTAACACTTTACTTGGTTAACAATATTCAATAATTGTTGTACTTAGACTTACTGATTAGTTATATGTTGAGTTTGAAGATTAATCGATTACGATTAACTCTTTAGAAGATGATTCAAGTACAATTAACACTTTACTTGGTCAGCAAGTTTTCAATATTCGTTACACTTAGAGTTACAGATTAGTTATATGTTTATTTGGTAGACAAATCGAGTACAATTATCTCGTTAGAAGATGATTCGAGTACACTTAACACTTTACTTGGTCAACAAGTTTTCAACAATCGTTATACTCAGAGTTATAGATTAGTAATATGTTGAGATTGAAGATTAATCGATTACGATGAACTCATCAGAAGATGATTAGAGTACAATTAACTCTTTACTTGGTAAACAAGTTTTCAATAATCGTTACACTTAGAGCTATAGATTAGTTATATGTTGAGTTAGAAGATTAATCGAGTATCATTAAGTCTTTAGAAGATGATTCGAGTACAATTAACTCTTTACTTGGTCAACAAGTTTTCAATATTCGTTACACTTAGAGTCATGGATTAGTTTTATGTTGAGTTGGAAGACAAATCGAGTACAATTATCTCTTTAGAAGATGATTCGAGTATAATTAACACTTTACTTGGTTAACAAGTATTCAATATCTGTTGTACTTAGACTTACTGATTAGTTATATGTTGAGTTTGAAGATTAATCGATTACGATTAACTCTTTAGAAGATGATTCTAGTACAATTAACACTTTACTTGGTCAGCAAGTTTTCAATATTCGTTACACTTGGAGTTACAGATTAGTTTTATGTTGAGTTGGTAGACAAATCGAGTACAATTATCTCGTTAGAAGATGATTCGAGTACACTTAACACTTTACTTGGTCAACTAGTTTTCAATAATCGTTATATTCAGAGTTAAAGATTAGTAATATGTTGAGTTTGAAGATTAATCGATTACGATTAAGTCTTTAGTAGATGATTCAAGTACAATTAACACTTTACTTGGTCAGCAAGTTTTCAGTATTCGTTACACTTAGAGTTGCAGATTAGTTATATGTTGAGTTAGAAGATTAATCGAGTATCATTAAGTCTTTAGAAGATGATTCGAGTACAATTGACTCTTTACTTGGTCAACAAATTTTCAATATTCGTTACACTTAGAGTTATGGATTACTTTTATGTTGAGTTGGAAGACGAATCGAGTACAATTATCTCTTTAGAAGATGATTCGAGTACAATTAACACTATACTTGGTTAACAAGTTTTCAATAATTGTTGTACTTAGACTTACAGATTAGTTATATGTTGAGTTTGAAGATTAATCGATTACGATTAACTCTTTAGAAGATGATTCAAGTACAATTAATACTTTACTTGGTCAGCAAGTTTTTAATATTCGTTACACTCAGAGTTACAGATTAGTTATATGTTGAGTTGGTAGACAAATCGAGTACAATTATCTCGTTAGAAGATGATTCGAGTACACTTAACACTTTACTTGGTCAACAAGTTTTCAATAATCGTTATACTCAGAGTTATAGATTAGTAATATGTTGAGATTGAAGATTAATCAATTACGATTAACTCATCAGAAGATGATTAGAGTACAATTAACTCTTTAATTGTTCAACAAGTTTTTAATAATCGTTACACTTAGAGCTACAGATTAGTTATATGTTGAGTTAGAAGATTAATCGAGTATCATTAAGTCTTTAGAAGATGATTCGAGTACAATTAACTCTTTACTTGGTCAACAAGTTTTCAATATTCGTTACACTTAGAGTCATGGATTAGTTTTATGTTGAGTTGGAAGAAAAATCGAGTACAATTATCTCTTTAGAAGATGATTCGAGTATAATTAACACTTTACTTGGTTAACAAGTATTCAATATCTGTTGTACTTAGACTTACTGATTAGTTATATGTTGAGTTTGAAGATTAATCGATTACGATTAACTCTTTAGAAGATGATTCTAGTACAATTAACACTTTACTTGGTCAGCAAGTTTTCAATATTCGTTACACTTGGAGTTACAGATTAGTTTTATGTTGAGTTGGTAGACAAATCGAGTACAATTATCTCGTTAGAAGATGATTCGAGTACACTTAACACTTTACTTGGTCAACTAGTTTTCAATAATCGTTATATTCAGAGTTAAAGATTAGTAATATGTTGAGTTTGAAGATTAATCGATTACGATTAAGTCTTTAGTAGATGATTCAAGTACAATTAACACTTTACTTGGTCAGCAAGTTTTCAGTATTCGTTACACTTAGAGTTGCAGATTAGTTATATGTTGAGTTAGAAGATTAATCGAGTATCATTAAGTCTTTAGAAGATGATTAGAGTACAATTGACTCTTTACTTGGTCAACAAATTTTCAATATTCGTTACACTGAGAGTTATGGATTACTTTTAAGTTGAGTTGGAAGACGAATCGAGTACAATTATCTCTTTAGAAGATGATTCGAGTACAATTAACACTATACTTGGTTAACAAGTTTTCAATAATTGTTGTACTTAGACTTACAGATTAGTTATATGTTGAGTTTGAAGATTAATCGATTACGATTAACTCTTTAGAAGATGATTCAAGTACAATTAATACTTTACTTGGTCAGCAAGTTTTCAATATTCGTTACACTTAGAGTTACAGATTAGTTATATGTTGAGTTGGTAGACAAATCGAGTACAATTATCTCGTTAGAAGATGGTTCGAGTACACTTAACACTTTACTTGGTCAACAAGTTTTCAATAATCGTTATACTCAGAGTTATAGATTAGTAATATGTTGAGATTGAAGATTAATCAATTACGATTAACTCATCAGAAGATGATTAGAGTACAATTAACTCTTTAATTGTTCAACAAGTTTTGAATAATCGTTACACTTAGAGCTACAGATTAGTTATATGTTGAGTTAGAAGATTAATCGAGTATCATTAAGTCTTTAGAAGATGATTCGAGTACAATTAACTCTTTACTTGGTCAACAAGTTTTCAATATTCGTTACACTTAGAGTCATGGATTAGTTTTATGTTGAGTTGGAAGACAAATCAAGTACAATTATCTCTTTAGAAGATGATTCGAGTATAATTAACACTTTACTTGGTTAACAAGTATTCAATATCTGTTGTACTTAGACTTACTGATTAGTTATATGTTGAGTTTGAAGATTAATCGATTACGATTAACTCTTTAGAAGATGATTCTAGTACAATTCACACTTTACTTGGTCAGCAAGTTTTCAATATTCGTTACACTTGGAGTTACAGATTAGTTTTATGTTGAGTTGGTAGACAAATCGAGTACAATTATCTCGTTAGAAGATGATTCGAGTATACTAACACTTTACTTGGTCAACTAGTTTTCAATAATCGTTATACTCAGAGTTAAAGATTAGTAATATGTTGAGTTTGAAGATTAATCGATTACGATTAACTCTTTAGTAGATGATTCAAGTACAATTAACACTTTACTTGGTCAGCAAGTTTTCAGTATTCGTTACACTTAGAGTTGCAGATTAGTTATATGTTGAGTTAGAAGATTAATCGAGTATCATTAAGTCTTTAGAAGATGATTCGAGTACAATTAACTCTTTACTTGGTCAACAAATTTTCAATATTCGTTACACTTTTAGTTATGGATTACTTTTATGTTGAGTTGGAAGACGAATCGAGTACAATTACCTCGTTAGAAGATGATTCGAGTACACTTAACACTTTACTTAGTTAACAAGTTTTCAATAATCGTTAAACAAATTAATTTTATGTTGAGTTTGAAGACGAATCGAGTACAATTATCTCCTTAGAAGATGATTCGAGTACAATTAACACTTTACTTGGTTAACAATATTCAATAATTGTTGTACTTAGACTTACTGATTAGTTATATGTTGAGTTTGAAGATTAATCGATTACGATTAACTCTTTAGAAGATGATTCAAGTACAATTAACACTTTACTTGGTCAGCAAGTTTTCAATATTCGTTACACTTAGAGTTACAGATTAGTTTTATGTTGAGTTGGTAGACAAATCGAGTACAATTATCTCGTTAGAAGATGATTCGAGTACACTTAACACTTTACTTGGTCAACAAGTTTTCAATAATCGTTATACTCAGAGTTATAGATTAGTAATATGTTGAGATTGAAGATTAATCAATTGCGATTAACTCATCAGAAGATGATTAGAGTACAATTAAGTCTTTAATTGTTCAACAAGTTTTTAATAATCGTTACACTTAGAGCTACAGATTAGTTATATGTTGAGTTAGAAGATTAATCGAGTATCATTAAGTGTTTAGAAGATGATTCGAGTACAATTAACTCTTTACTTGGTCAACAAATTTTCAATATTCGTTACACATAGAGTTATGGATTACTTTTATGTTGAGTTGGAAGACGAATCGAGTACAATTATCTCGTAAGAAGATGATTCGAGTACACTTAACACTTTACTTGGTCAACAAGTTTTCAATAATCGTTATACTCAGAGTTATAGATTAGTAATATGTTGAGTTTGAAGATTAATCGATTACGATTAACTCTTTAGTAGATGATTCAAGTACAATTAACACTTTACTTGGTCAGCAAGTTTTCAGTATTCGTTACACTTAGAGTTGCAGATTAGTTATATGTTGAGATAGAAGATTAATCGAGTATCATTAAGTCTTTAGAAGATGATTCGAGTACAATTAACTCTTTACTTGGTCAACAAATTTTCAATATTCGTTACACTTAGAGTTATGGATTACTTTTTTGTTGAGTTGGAAGACGAATCGAGTACAATTACCTCGTTAGAAGATGATTCGAGTACAATTAATACTTTACTTGGTCAGCAAGTTTTCAATATTCGTTACACTTAGAGTTACAGATTAGTGTTATGTTGAGTTGGTAGACAAATCGAGTACAATTATCTCGTTAGAAGATGATTCGAGTACACTTAACACTTTACTTGGTCAACAAGTTTTCAATAATCGTTATACTCAGAGTTATAGATTAGTAATATGTTGAGATTGAAGATTAATCGATTACGATTAACTCATCAGAAGATGATTAGAGTACAATTAACTCTTTACTTGGTCAACAAGTTTTCAATAATCGTTACACTTAGAGTTACATATTAGTTATATGTTGAGATAGAAGATTAATCGAGTATCATTAAGTCTTTAGAAGATGATTTGAGTACAATTAACTCTTTACTTGGTCAACAAGTTTTCAATATTCGTTACACTTAGAGTTATGTATTAGTTTTATGTTGAGTTGGAAGACGAATCGAGTACAATTATCTCTTTAGAAGGTGATTCGAGTACAATTAACACTTTACTTGGTTAACAAATATTCAATATCTGTTGTACTTAGACTTACTGATTAGTTATATGTTGAGTTTGAAGATTAATCGATTACGATTAACTCTTTAGAAGATGATTCAAGTACAATTAATACTTTACTTGGTCAGCAAGTTTTCAAAATTCGTTACACTTAGAGTTACAGATTAGTTATATGTTGAGTTAGAAGGTTAATCAAGTATCATTAAGTCTTTAGAAGATGATTCGAGTACAATTAACTCTTTACTTGGTTAACAATTTTCAATATTCGTTACACATAGAGTTATGGATTAGTTTTATGTTGAGTTGGAAGACGAATCGAGTACAATTATCTCTTTAGAAGATGATTCGAGTATAATTAACACTTTA
Source organism: Scutellaria galericulata (assembly GCA_946896805.1). Taxonomy (NCBI): domain Eukaryota; kingdom Viridiplantae; phylum Streptophyta; class Magnoliopsida; order Lamiales; family Lamiaceae; genus Scutellaria; species Scutellaria galericulata. The sequence continues at coordinate 9,336,602 of OX335795.1, forward strand.
CTTGGTTAACAATATTCAATAATTGTTGTACTTAGACTTACTGATTAGTTATATGTTGAGTTTGAAGATTAATCGATTACGATTAACTCTTTAGAAGATGATTCAAGTACAATTAACACTTTACTTGGTCAGCAAGTTTTCAATATTCGTTACACTTAGAGTTACAGATTAGTTTTATGTTGAGTTGGTAGACAAATCGAGTACAATTATCTCGTTAGAAGATGATTCGAGTACACTTAACACTTTACTTGGTCAACAAGTTTTCAATAATCGTTATACTCAGAGTTATAGATTAGTAATATGTTGAGATTGAAGATTAATCAATTACGATTAACTCATCAGAAGATGATTAGAGTACAATTAAGTCTTTAATTGTTCAACAAGTTTTTAATAATCGTTACACTTAGAGCTACAGATTAGTTATATGTTGAGTTAGAAGATTAATCGAGTATCATTAAGTGTTTAGAAGATGATTCGAGTACAATTAACTCTTTACTTGGTCAACAAATTTTCAATATTCGTTACACATAGAGTTATGGATTACTTTTATGTTGAGTTGGAAGACGAATCGAGTACAATTATCTCGTAAGAAGATGATTCGAGTACACTTAACACTTTACTTGGTCAACAAGTTTTCAATAATCGTTATACTCAGAGTTATAGATTAGTAATATGTTGAGATTGAAGATTAATCGATTACGATGAACTCATCAGAAGATGATTAGAGTACAATTAACTCTTTACTTGGTAAACAAGTTTTCAATAATCGTTACACTTAGAGTTACAGATTAGTTATATGTTGAGTTAGAAGATTAATCGAGTATCATTAAGTCTTTAGAAGATGATTCGAGTACAATTAACTCTTTACTTGGTCAACAAGTTTTCAATATTCGTTACACTTAGAGTTATGGATTAGTTTTATGTTGAGTTGGAAGACAAATCGAGTACAATTATCTCGTTAGAAGATGATTCGAGTACACTTAACACTTTACTTGGTCAACTAGTTTTCAATAATCGTTATACTCAGAGTTATAGATTAGTAATATGTTGAGTTTGAAGATTAATCGATTACGATTAACTCTTTAGTAGATGATTCAAGTACAATTAACACTTTACTTGGTCAGCAAGTTTTCAGTATTCGTTACACTTAGAGTTGCAGATTAGTTATATGTTGAGATAGAAGATTAATCGAGTATCATTAAGTCTTTAGAAGATGATTCGAGTACAATTAACTCTTTACTTGGTCAACAAATTTTCAATATTCGTTACACTTAGAGTTATGGATTACTTTTTTGTTGAGTTGGAAGACGAATCGAGTACAATTACCTCGTTAGAAGATGATTCGAGTACAATTAATACTTTACTTGGTCAGCAAGTTTTCAATATTCGTTACACTTAGAGTTACAGATTAGTGTTATGTTGAGTTGGTAGACAAATCGAGTACAATTATCTCGTTAGAAGATGATTCGAGTACACTTAACACTTTACTTGGTCAACAAGTTTTCAATAATCGTTATACTCAGAGTTATAGATTAGTAATATGTTGAGATTGAAGATTAATCGATTACGATTAACTCATCAGAAGATGATTAGAGTACAATTAACTCTTTACTTGGTCAACAAGTTTTCAATAATCGTTACACTTAGAGTTACATATTAGTTATATGTTGAGATAGAAGATTAATCGAGTATCATTAAGTCTTTAGAAGATGATTTGAGTACAATTAACTCTTTACTTGGTCAACAAGTTTTCAATATTCGTTACACTTAGAGTTATGTATTAGTTTTATGTTGAGTTGGAAGACGAATCGAGTACAATTATCTCTTTAGAAGGTGATTCGAGTACAATTAACACTTTACTTGGTTAACAAATATTCAATATCTGTTGTACTTAGACTTACTGATTAGTTATATGTTGAGTTTGAAGATTAATCGATTACGATTAACTCTTTAGAAGATGATTCAAGTACAATTAATACTTTACTTGGTCAGCAAGTTTTCAAAATTCGTTACACTTAGAGTTACAGATTAGTTATATGTTGAGTTAGAAGGTTAATCAAGTATCATTAAGTCTTTAGAAGATGATTCGAGTACAATTAACTCTTTACTTGGTTAACAATTTTCAATATTCGTTACACATAGAGTTATGGATTAGTTTTATGTTGAGTTGGAAGACGAATCGAGTACAATTATCTCTTTAGAAGATGATTCGAGTATAATTAACACTTTACTTGGTTAACAATATTCAATAATTGTTGTACTTAGACTTACTGATTAGTTATATGTTGAGTTTGAAGATTAATCGATTACGATTAACTCTTTAGAAGATGATTCAAGTACAATTAACACTTTACTTGGTCAGCAAGTTTTCAATATTCGTTACACTTAGAGTTACAGATTAGTTTTATGTTGAGTTGGTAGACAAATCGAGTACAATTATCTCGTTAGAAGATGATTCGAGTACACTTAACACTTTACTTGGTCAACAAGTTTTCAATAATCGTTATACTCAGAGTTATAGATTAGTAATATGTTGAGATTGAAGATTAATCAATTACGATTAACTCATCAGAAGATGATTAGAGTACAATTAAGTCTTTAATTGTTCAACAAGTTTTTAATAATCGTTACACTTAGAGCTACAGATTAGTTATATGTTGAGTTAGAAGATTAATCGAGTATCATTAAGTGTTTAGAAGATGATTCGAGTACAATTAACTCTTTACTTGGTCAACAAATTTTCAATATTCGTTACACATAGAGTTATGGATTACTTTTATGTTGAGTTGGAAGACGAATCGAGTACAATTATCTCGTAAGAAGATGATTCGAGTACACTTAACACTTTACTTGGTCAACAAGTTTTCAATAATCGTTATACTCAGAGTTATAGATTAGTAATATGTTGAGATTGAAGATTAATCGATTACGATGAACTCATCAGAAGATGATTAGAGTACAATTAACTCTTTACTTGGTAAACAAGTTTTCAATAATCGTTACACTTAGAGTTACAGATTAGTTATATGTTGAGTTAGAAGATTAATCGAGTATCATTAAGTCTTTAGAAGATGATTCGAGTACAATTAACTCTTTACTTGGTCAACAAGTTTTCAATATTCGTTACACTTAGAGTTATGGATTAGTTTTATGTTGAGTTGGAAGACAAATCGAGTACAATTATCTCGTTAGAAGATGATTCGAGTACACTTAACACTTTACTTGGTCAACTAGTTTTCAATAATCGTTATACTCAGAGTTATAGATTAGTAATATGTTGAGTTTGAAGATTAATCGATTACGATTAACTCTTTAGTAGATGATTCAAGTACAATTAACACTTTACTTGGTCAGCAAGTTTTCAGTATTCGTTACACTTAGAGTTGCAGATTAGTTATATGTTGAGATAGAAGATTAATCGAGTATCATTAAGTCTTTAGAAGATGATTCGAGTACAATTAACTCTTTACTTGGTCAACAAATTTTCAATATTCGTTACACTTAGAGTTATGGATTACTTTTTTGTTGAGTTGGAAGACGAATCGAGTACAATTACCTCGTTAGAAGATGATTCGAGTACAATTAATACTTTACTTGGTCAGCAAGTTTTCAATATTCGTTACACTTAGAGTTACAGATTAGTGTTATGTTGAGTTGGTAGACAAATCGAGTACAATTATCTCGTTAGAAGATGATTCGAGTACACTTAACACTTTACTTGGTCAACAAGTTTTCAATAATCGTTATACTCAGAGTTATAGATTAGTAATATGTTGAGATTGAAGATTAATCGATTACGATTAACTCATCAGAAGATGATTAGAGTACAATTAACTCTTTACTTGGTCAACAAGTTTTCAATAATCGTTACACTTAGAGTTACATATTAGTTATATGTTGAGATAGAAGATTAATCGAGTATCATTAAGTCTTTAGAAGATGATTTGAGTACAATTAACTCTTTACTTGGTCAACAAGTTTTCAATATTCGTTACACTTAGAGTTATGTATTAGTTTTATGTTGAGTTGGAAGACGAATCGAGTACAATTATCTCTTTAGAAGGTGATTCGAGTACAATTAACACTTTACTTGGTTAACAAATATTCAATATCTGTTGTACTTAGACTTACTGATTAGTTATATGTTGAGTTTGAAGATTAATCGATTACGATTAACTCTTTAGAAGATGATTCAAGTACAATTAATACTTTACTTGGTCAGCAAGTTTTCAAAATTCGTTACACTTAGAGTTACAGATTAGTTATATGTTGAGTTAGAAGGTTAATCAAGTATCATTAAGTCTTTAGAAGATGATTCGAGTACAATTAACTCTTTACTTGGTCAACAATTTTCAATATTCGTTACACATAGAGTTATGGATTAGTTTTATGTTGAGTTGGAAGACGAATCGAGTACAATTATCTCTTTAGAAGATGATTCGAGTATAATTAACACTTTACTTGGTTAACAATATTCAATAATTGTTGTACTTAGACTTACTGATTAGTTATATGTTGAGTTTGAAGATTAATCGATTACGATTAACTCTTTAGAAGATGATTCAAGTACAATTAACACTTTACTTGGTCAGCAAGTTTTCAATATTCGTTACACTTAGAGTTACAGATTAGTTTTATGTTGAGTTGGTAGACAAATCGAGTACAATTATCTCGTTAGAAGATGATTCGAGTACACTTAACACTTTACTTGGTCAACAAGTTTTCAATAATCGTTATACTCAGAGTTATAGATTAGTAATATGTTGAGATTGAAGATTAATCAATTACGATTAACTCATCAGAAGATGATTAGAGTACAATTAAGTCTTTAATTGTTCAACAAGTTTTTAATAATCGTTACACTTAGAGCTACAGATTAGTTATATGTTGAGTTAGAAGATTAATCGAGTATCATTAAGTGTTTAGAAGATGATTCGAGTACAATTAACTCTTTACTTGGTCAACAAATTTTCAATATTCGTTACACATAGAGTTATGGATTACTTTTATGTTGAGTTGGAAGACGAATCGAGTACAATTATCTCGTAAGAAGATGATTCGAGTACACTTAACACTTTACTTGGTCAACAAGTTTTCAATAATCGTTATACTCAGAGTTATAGATTAGTAATATGTTGAGATTGAAGATTAATCGATTACGATGAACTCATCAGAAGATGATTAGAGTACAATTAACTCTTTACTTGGTAAACAAGTTTTCAATAATCGTTACACTTAGAGTTACAGATTAGTTATATGTTGAGTTAGAAGATTAATCGAGTATCATTAAGTCTTTAGAAGATGATTCGAGTACAATTAACTCTTTACTTGGTCAACAAGTTTTCAATATTCGTTACACTTAGAGTTATGGATTAGTTTTATGTTGAGTTGGAAGACAAATCGAGTACAATTATCTCGTTAGAAGATGATTCGAGTACACTTAACACTTTACTTGGTCAACTAGTTTTCAATAATCGTTATACTCAGAGTTATAGATTAGTAATATGTTGAGTTTGAAGATTAATCGATTACGATTAACTCTTTAGTAGATGATTCAAGTACAATTAACACTTTACTTGGTCAGCAAGTTTTCAGTATTCGTTACACTTAGAGTTGCAGATTAGTTATATGTTGAGATAGAAGATTAATCGAGTATCATTAAGTCTTTAGAAGATGATTCGAGTACAATTAACTCTTTACTTGGTCAACAAATTTTCAATATTCGTTACACTTAGAGTTATGGATTACTTTTTTGTTGAGTTGGAAGACGAATCGAGTACAATTACCTCGTTAGAAGATGATTCGAGTACAATTAATACTTTACTTGGTCAGCAAGTTTTCAATATTCGTTACACTTAGAGTTACAGATTAGTGTTATGTTGAGTTGGTAGACAAATCGAGTACAATTATCTCGTTAGAAGATGATTCGAGTACACTTAACACTTTACTTGGTCAACAAGTTTTCAATAATCGTTATACTCAGAGTTATAGATTAGTAATATGTTGAGATTGAAGATTAATCGATTACGATTAACTCATCAGAAGATGATTAGAGTACAATTAACTCTTTACTTGGTCAACAAGTTTTCAATAATCGTTACACTTAGAGTTACATATTAGTTATATGTTGAGATAGAAGATTAATCGAGTATCATTAAGTCTTTAGAAGATGATTTGAGTACAATTAACTCTTTACTTGGTCAACAAGTTTTCAATATTCGTTACACTTAGAGTTATGTATTAGTTTTATGTTGAGTTGGAAGACGAATCGAGTACAATTATCTCTTTAGAAGATGATTCGAGTATAATTAACACTTTGCTTGGTTAACAAGTATTCAATATCTGTAGTACATAGACTTACTGATTAGTTATATGTTGAGTTTGAAGATTAATCGATTACTATTAACTCTTTAGAAGATGATTCTAGTACAATTAACACTTTACTTGGTCAGCAAGTTTTCAAAATTCGTTACACTTAGAGTTACAGATTAGTTATATGTTGAGTTAGAAGGTTAATCAAGTATCATTAAGTCTTTAGAAGATGATTCGAGTACAATTAACTCTTTACTTGGTCAACAATTTTCAATATTCGTTACACTTAGAGTTATGGATTAGTTTTATGTTGAGTTGGAAGACAAATCGAGTACAATTATCTCGTTAGAAGATGATTCGAGTACACTTAACACTTTACTTGGTCAACTAGTTTTCAATAATCGTTATACTCAGAGTTATAGATTAGTAATATGTTGAGTTTGAAGATTAATCGATTACGATTAACTCTTTAGTAGATGATTCAAGTACAATTAACACTTTACTTGGTCAGCAAGTTTTCAGTATTCGTTACACTTAGAGTTGCAGATTAGTTATATGTTGAGATAGAAGAATAATCGAGTATCATTAAGTCTTTAGAAGATGATTCGAGTACAATTAACTCTTTACTTGGTCAACAAATTTTCAATATTCGTTACACTTAGAGTTATGGATTACTTTTTTGTTGAGTTGGAAGACGAATCGAGTACTATTACCTCGTTAGAAGATGATTCGAGTACAATTAATACTTTACTTGGTCAGCAAGTTTTCAATATTCGTTACACTTAGAGTTACAGATTAGTGTTATGTTGAGTTGGTAGACAAATCGAGTACAATTATCTCGTTAGAAGATGATTCGAGTACACTTAACACTTTACTTGGTCAACAAGTTTTCAATAATCGTTATACTCAGAGTTATAGATTAGTAATATGTTGAGATTGAAGATTAATCGATTACGATTAACTCATCTGAAGATGATTAGAGTACAATTAACTCTTTACTTGGTCAACAAGTTTTCAATAATCGTTACACTTAGAGTTACATATTAGTTATATGTTGAGATAGAAGATTAATCGAGTATCATTAAGTCTTTAGAAGATGATTTGAGTACAATTAACTCTTTACTTGGTCAACAAGTTTTCAATATTCGTTACACTTAGAGTTATGTATTAGTTTTATGTTGAGTTGGAAGACGAATCGAGTACAATTATCTCTTTAGAAGGTGATTCGAGTACAATTAACACTTTACTTGGTTAACAAATATTCAATATCTGTTGTACTTAGACTTACTGATTAGTTATATGTTGAGTTTGAAGATTAATCGATTACGATTAACTCTTTAGAAGATGATTCAAGTACAATTAATACTTTACTTGGTCAGCAAGTTTTCAAAATTCGTTACACTTAGAGTTACAGATTAGTTATATGTTGAGTTAGAAGGTTAATCAAGTATCATTAAGTCTTTAGAAGATGATTCGAGTACAATTAACTCTTTACTTGGTCAACAATTTTCAATATTCGTTACACATAGAGTTATGGATTAGTTTTATGTTGAGTTGGAAGACGAATCGAGTACAATTATCTCTTTAGAAGATGATTCGAGTATAATTAACACTTTACTTGGTTAACAATATTCAATAATTGTTGTACTTAGACTTACTGATTAGTTATATGTTGAGTTTGAAGATTAATCGATTACGATTAACTCTTTAGAAGATGATTCAAGTACAATTAACACTTTACTTGGTCAGCAAGTTTTCAATATTCGTTACACTTAGAGTTACAGATTAGTTTTATGTTGAGTTGGTAGACAAATCGAGTACAATTATCTCGTTAGAAGATGATTCGAGTACACTTAACACTTTACTTGGTCAACAAGTTTTCAATAATCGTTATACTCAGAGTTATAGATTAGTAATATGTTGAGATTGAAGATTAATCAATTACGATTAACTCATCAGAAGATGATTAGAGTACAATTAAGTCTTTAATCGTTCAACAAGTTTTTAATAATCGTTACACTTAGAGCTACAGATTAGTTATATGTTGAGTTAGAAGATTAATCGAGTATCATTAAGTGTTTAGAAGATGATTCGAGTACAATTAACTCTTTACTTGGTCAACAAATTTTCAATATTCGTTACACATAGAGTTATGGATTACTTTTATGTTGAGTTGGAAGACGAATCGAGTACAATTATCTCGTAAGAAGATGATTCGAGTACACTTAACACTTTACTTGGTCAACAAGTTTTCAATAATCGTTATACTCAGAGTTATAGATTAGTAATATGTTGAGATTGAAGATTAATCGATTACGATGAACTCATCAGAAGATGATTAGAGTACAATTAACTCTTTACTTGGTAAACAAGTTTTCAATAATCGTTACACTTAGAGTTACAGATTAGTTATATGTTGAGTTAGAAGATTAATCGAGTATCATTAAGTCTTTAGAAGATGATTCGAGTACAATTAACTCTTTACTTGGTCAACAAGTTTTCAATATTCGTTACACTTAGAGTTATGGATTAGTTTTATGTTGAGTTGGAAGACAAATCGAGTACAATTATCTCGTTAGAAGATGATTCGAGTACACTTAACACTTTACTTGGTCAACTAGTTTTCAATAATCGTTATACTCAGAGTTATAGATTAGTAATATGTTGAGTTTGAAGATTAATCGATTACGATTAACTCTTTAGTAGATGATTCAAGTACAATTAACACTTTACTTGGTCAGCAAGTTTTCAGTATTCGTTACACTTAGAGTTGCAGATTAGTTATATGTTGAGATAGAAGATTAATCGAGTATCATTAAGTCTTTAGAAGATGATTCGAGTACAATTAACTCTTTACTTGGTCAACAAATTTTCAATATTCGTTACACTTAGAGTTATGGATTACTTTTTTGTTGAGTTGGAAGACGAATCGAGTACAATTACCTCGTTAGAAGATGATTCGAGTACAATTAATACTTTACTTGGTCAGCAAGTTTTCAATATTCGTTACACTTAGAGTTACAGATTAGTGTTATGTTGAGTTGGTAGACAAATCGAGTACAATTATCTCGTTAGAAGATGATTCGAGTACACTTAACACTTTACTTGGTCAACAAGTTTTCAATAATCGTTATACTCAGAGTTATAGATTAGTAATATGTTGAGATTGAAGATTAATCGATTACGATTAACTCATCTGAAGATGATTAGAGTACAATTAACTCTTTACTTGGTCAACAAGTTTTCAATAATCGTTACACTTAGAGTTACATATTAGTTATATGTTGAGATAGAAGATTAATCGAGTATCATTAAGTCTTTAGAAGATGATTTGAGTACAATTAACTCTTTACTTGGTCAACAAGTTTTCAATATTCGTTACACTTAGAGTTATGTATTAGTTTTATGTTGAGTTGGAAGACGAATCGAGTACAATTATCTCTTTAGAAGGTGATTCGAGTACAATTAACACTTTACTTGGTTAACAAATATTCAATATCTGTTGTACTTAGACTTACTGATTAGTTATATGTTGAGTTTGAAGATTAATCGATTACGATTAACTCTTTAGAAGATGATTCAAGTACAATTAATACTTTACTTGGTCAGCAAGTTTTCAAAATTCGTTACACTTAGAGTTACAGATTAGTTATATGTTGAGTTAGAAGGTTAATCAAGTATCATTAAGTCTTTAGAAGATGATTCGAGTACAATTAACTCTTTACTTGGTCAACAATTTTCAATATTCGTTACACATAGAGTTATGGATTAGTTTTATGTTGAGTTGGAAGACGAATCGAGTACAATTATCTCTTTAGAAGATGATTCGAGTATAATTAACACTTTACTTGGTTAACAATATTCAATAATTGTTGTACTTAGACTTACTGATTAGTTATATGTTGAGTTTGAAGATTAATCGATTACGATTAACTCTTTAGAAGATGATTCAAGTACAATTAACACTTTACTTGGTCAGCAAGTTTTCAATATTCGTTACACTTAGAGTTACAGATTAGTTTTATGTTGAGTTGGTAGACAAATCGAGTACAATTATCTCGTTAGAAGATGATTCGAGTACACTTAACACTTTACTTGGTCAACAAGTTTTCAATAATCGTTATACTCAGAGTTATAGATTAGTAATATGTTGAGATTGAAGATTAATCAATTACGATTAACTCATCAGAAGATGATTAGAGTACAATTAAGTCTTTAATCGTTCAACAAGTTTTTAATAATCGTTACACTTAGAGCTACAGATTAGTTATATGTTGAGTTAGAAGATTAATCGAGTATCATTAAGTGTTTAGAAGATGATTCGAGTACAATTAACTCTTTACTTGGTCAACAAATTTTCAATATTCGTTACACATAGAGTTATGGATTACTTTTATGTTGAGTTGGAAGACGAATCGAGTACAATTATCTCGTAAGAAGATGATTCGAGTACACTTAACACTTTACTTGGTCAACAAGTTTTCAATAATCGTTATACTCAGAGTTATAGATTAGTAATATGTTGAGATTGAAGATTAATCGATTACGATGAACTCATCAGAAGATGATTAGAGTACAATTAACTCTTTACTTGGTAAACAAGTTTTCAATAATCGTTACACTTAGAGTTACAGATTAGTTATATGTTGAGTTAGAAGATTAATCGAGTATCATTAAGTCTTTAGAAGATGATTCGAGTACAATTAACTCTTTACTTGGTCAACAAGTTTTCAATATTCGTTACACTTAGAGTTATGGATTAGTTTTATGTTGAGTTGGAAGACAAATCGAGTACAATTATCTCGTTAGAAGATGATTCGAGTACACTTAACACTTTACTTGGTCAACTAGTTTTCAATAATCGTTATACTCAGAGTTATAGATTAGTAATATGTTGAGTTTGAAGATTAATCGATTACGATTAACTCTTTAGTAGATGATTCAAGTACAATTAACACTTTACTTGGTCAGCAAGTTTTCAGTATTCGTTACACTTAGAGTTGCAGATTAGTTATATGTTGAGTTAGAAGATTAATCGAGTATCATTAAGTCTTTAGAAGATGATTCGAGTACAATTAACTCTTTACTTGGTCAACAAATTTTCAATATTCGTTACACTTAGAGTTATGGATTACTTTTTTGTTGAGTTGGAAGACGAATCGAGTACAATTACCTCGTTAGAAGATGATTCGAGTACAATTAATACTTTACTTGGTCAGCAAGTTTTCAATATTCGTTACACTTAGAGTTACAGATTAGTGTTATGTTGAGTTGGTAGACAAATCGAGTACAATTATCTCGTTAGAAGATGATTCGAGTACACTTAACACTTTACTTGGTCAACAAGTTTTCAATAATCGTTATACTCAGAGTTATAGATTAGTAATATGTTGAGATTGAAGATTAATCGATTACGATTAACTCATCTGAAGATGATTAGAGTACAATTAACTCTTTACTTGGTCAACAAGTTTTCAATAATCGTTACACTTAGAGTTACATATTAGTTATATGTTGAGATAGAAGATTAATCGAGTATCATTAAGTCTTTAGAAGATGATTTGAGTACAATTAACTCTTTACTTGGTCAACAAGTTTTCAATATTCGTTACACTTAGAGTTATGTATTAGTTTTATGTTGAGTTGGAAGACGAATCGAGTACAATTATCTCTTTAGAAGGTGATTCGAGTACAATTAACACTTTACTTGGTTAACAAATATTCAATATCTGTTGTACTTAGACTTACTGATTAGTTATATGTTGAGTTTGAAGATTAATCGATTACGATTAACTCTTTAGAAGATGATTCAAGTACAATTAATACTTTACTTGGTCAGCAAGTTTTCAAAATTCGTTACACTTAGAGTTACAGATTAGTTATATGTTGAGTTAGAAGGTTAATCAAGTATCATTAAGTCTTTAGAAGATGATTCGAGTACAATTAACTCTTTACTTGGTCAACAATTTTCAATATTCGTTACACATAGAGTTATGGATTAGTTTTATGTTGAGTTGGAAGACGAATCGAGTACAATTATCTCTTTAGAAGATGATTCGAGTATAATTAACACTTTACTTGGTTAACAATATTCAATAATTGTTGTACTTAGACTTACTGATTAGTTATATGTTGAGTTTGAAGATTAATCGATTACGATTAACTCTTTAGAAGATGATTCAAGTACAATTAACACTTTACTTGGTCAGCAAGTTTTCAATATTCGTTACACTTAGAGTTACAGATTAGTTTTATGTTGAGTTGGTAGACAAATCGAGTACAATTATCTCGTTAGAAGATGATTCGAGTACACTTAACACTTTACTTGGTCAACAAGTTTTCAATAATCGTTATACTCAGAGTTATAGATTAGTAATATGTTGAGATTGAAGATTAATCAATTACGATTAACTCATCAGAAGATGATTAGAGTACAATTAAGTCTTTAATCGTTCAACAAGTTTTTAATAATCGTTACACTTAGAGCTACAGATTAGTTATATGTTGAGTTAGAAGATTAATCGAGTATCATTAAGTGTTTAGAAGATGATTCGAGTACAATTAACTCTTTACTTGGTCAACAAATTTTCAATATTCGTTACACATAGAGTTATGGATTACTTTTATGTTGAGTTGGAAGACGAATCGAGTACAATTATCTCGTAAGAAGATGATTCGAGTACACTTAACACTTTACTTGGTCAACAAGTTTTCAATAATCGTTATACTCAGAGTTATAGATTAGTAATATGTTGAGATTGAAGATTAATCGATTACGATGAACTCATCAGAAGATGATTAGAGTACAATTAACTCTTTACTTGGTAAACAAGTTTTCAATAATCGTTACACTTAGAGTTACAGATTAGTTATATGTTGAGTTAGAAGATTAATCGAGTATCATTAAGTCTTTAGAAGATGATTCGAGTACAATTAACTCTTTACTTGGTCAACAAGTTTTCAATATTCGTTACACTTAGAGTTATGGATTAGTTTTATGTTGAGTTGGAAGACAAATCGAGTACAATTATCTCGTTAGAAGATGATTCGAGTACACTTAACACTTTACTTGGTCAACTAGTTTTCAATAATCGTTATACTCAGAGTTATAGATTAGTAATATGTTGAGTTTGAAGATTAATCGATTACGATTAACTCTTTAGTAGATGATTCAAGTACAATTAACACTTTACTTGGTCAGCAAGTTTTCAGTATTCGTTACACTTAGAGTTGCAGATTAGTTATATGTTGAGATAGAAGATTAATCGAGTATCATTAAGTCTTTAGAAGATGATTCGAGTACAATTAACTCTTTACTTGGTCAACAAATTTTCAATATTCGTTACACTTAGAGTTATGGATTACTTTTTTGTTGAGTTGGAAGACGAATCGAGTACAATTACCTCGTTAGAAGATGATTCGAGTACAATTAATACTTTACTTGGTCAGCAAGTTTTCAATATTCGTTACACTTAGAGTTACAGATTAGTGTTATGTTGAGTTGGTAGACAAATCGAGTACAATTATCTCGTTAGAAGATGATTCGAGTACACTTAACACTTTACTTGGTCAACAAGTTTTCAATAATCGTTATACTCAGAGTTATAGATTAGTAATATGTTGAGATTGAAGATTAATCGATTACGATTAACTCATCTGAAGATGATTAGAGTACAATTAACTCTTTACTTGGTCAACAAGTTTTCAATAATCGTTACACTTAGAGTTACATATTAGTTATATGTTGAGATAGAAGATTAATCGAGTATCATTAAGTCTTTAGAAGATGATTTGAGTACAATTAACTCTTTACTTGGTCAACAAGTTTTCAATATTCGTTACACTTAGAGTTATGTATTAGTTTTATGTTGAGTTGGAAGACGAATCGAGTACAATTATCTCTTTAGAAGGTGATTCGAGTACAATTAACACTTTACTTGGTTAACAAATATTCAATATCTGTTGTACTTAGACTTACTGATTAGTTATATGTTGAGTTTGAAGATTAATCGATTACGATTAACTCTTTAGAAGATGATTCAAGTACAATTAATACTTTACTTGGTCAGCAAGTTTTCAAAATTCGTTACACTTAGAGTTACAGATTAGTTATATGTTGAGTTAGAAGGTTAATCAAGTATCATTAAGTCTTTAGAAGATGATTCGAGTACAATTAACTCTTTACTTGGTCAACAATTTTCAATATTCGTTACACATAGAGTTATGGATTAGTTTTATGTTGAGTTGGAAGACGAATCGAGTACAATTATCTCTTTAGAAGATGATTCGAGTATAATTAACACTTTACTTGGTTAACAATATTCAATAATTGTTGTACTTAGACTTACTGATTAGTTATATGTTGAGTTTGAAGATTAATCGATTACGATTAACTCTTTAGAAGATGATTCAAGTACAATTAACACTTTACTTGGTCAGCAAGTTTTCAATATTCGTTACACTTAGAGTTACAGATTAGTTTTATGTTGAGTTGGTAGACAAATCGAGTACAATTATCTCGTTAGAAGATGATTCGAGTACACTTAACACTTTACTTGGTCAACAAGTTTTCAATAATCGTTATACTCAGAGTTATAGATTAGTAATATGTTGAGATTGAAGATTAATCAATTACGATTAACTCATCAGAAGATGATTAGAGTACAATTAAGTCTTTAATTGTTCAACAAGTTTTTAATAATCGTTACACTTAGAGCTACAGATTAGTTATATGTTGAGTTAGAAGATTAATCGAGTATCATTAAGTGTTTAGAAGATGATTCGAGTACAATTAACTCTTTACTTGGTCAACAAATTTTCAATATTCGTTACACATAGAGTTATGGATTACTTTTATGTTGAGTTGGAAGACGAATCGAGTACAATTATCTCGTAAGAAGATGATTCGAGTACACTTAACACTTTACTTGGTCAACAAGTTTTCAATAATCGTTATACTCAGAGTTATAGATTAGTAATATGTTGAGATTGAAGATTAATCGATTACGATGAACTCATCAGAAGATGATTAGAGTACAATTAACTCTTTACTTGGTAAACAAGTTTTCAATAATCGTTACACTTAGAGTTACAGATTAGTTATATGTTGAGTTAGAAGATTAATCGAGTATCATTAAGTCTTTAGAAGATGATTCGAGTA
Source organism: Scutellaria galericulata (assembly GCA_946896805.1). Lineage (NCBI taxonomy): Eukaryota > Viridiplantae > Streptophyta > Magnoliopsida > Lamiales > Lamiaceae > Scutellaria > Scutellaria galericulata. The sequence goes on from OX335795.1 coordinate 9,352,074, forward strand.
CAATTAACTCTTTACTTGGTCAACAAGTTTTCAATATTCGTTACACTTAGAGTTATGGATTAGTTTTATGTTGAGTTGGAAGACAAATCGAGTACAATTATCTCGTTAGAAGATGATTCGAGTACACTTAACACTTTACTTGGTCAACTAGTTTTCAATAATCGTTATACTCAGAGTTATAGATTAGTAATATGTTGAGTTTGAAGATTAATCGATTACGATTAACTCTTTAGTAGATGATTCAAGTACAATTAACACTTTACTTGGTCAGCAAGTTTTCAGTATTCGTTACACTTAGAGTTGCAGATTAGTTATATGTTGAGTTAGAAGATTAATCGAGTATCATTAAGTCTTTAGAAGATGATTCGAGTACAATTAACTCTTTACTTGGTCAACAAATTTTCAATATTCGTTACACTTAGAGTTATGGATTACTTTTTTGTTGAGTTGGAAGACGAATCGAGTACAATTACCTCGTTAGAAGATGATTCGAGTACAATTAATACTTTACTTGGTCAGCAAGTTTTCAATATTCGTTACACTTAGAGTTACAGATTAGTGTTATGTTGAGTTGGTAGACAAATCGAGTACAATTATCTCGTTAGAAGATGATTCGAGTACACTTAACACTTTACTTGGTCAACAAGTTTTCAATAATCGTTATACTCAGAGTTATAGATTAGTAATATGTTGAGATTGAAGATTAATCGATTACGATTAACTCATCAGAAGATGATTAGAGTACAATTAACTCTTTACTTGGTCAACAAGTTTTCAATAATCGTTACACTTAGAGTTACATATTAGTTATATGTTGAGATAGAAGATTAATCGAGTATCATTAAGTCTTTAGAAGATGATTTGAGTACAATTAACTCTTTACTTGGTCAACAAGTTTTCAATATTCGTTACACTTAGAGTTATGTATTAGTTTTATGTTGAGTTGGAAGACGAATCGAGTACAATTATCTCTTTAGAAGGTGATTCGAGTACAATTAACACTTTACTTGGTTAACAAATATTCAATATCTGTTGTACTTAGACTTACTGATTAGTTATATGTTGAGTTTGAAGATTAATCGATTACGATTAACTCTTTAGAAGATGATTCAAGTACAATTAATACTTTACTTGGTCAGCAAGTTTTCAAAATTCGTTACACTTAGAGTTACAGATTAGTTATATGTTGAGTTAGAAGGTTAATCAAGTATCATTAAGTCTTTAGAAGATGATTCGAGTACAATTAACTCTTTACTTGGTCAACAATTTTCAGTATTCGTTACACATAGAGTTATGGATTAGTTTTATGTTGAGTTGGAAGACGAATCGAGTACAATTATCTCTTTAGAAGATGATTCGAGTATAATTAACACTTTACTTGGTTAACAATATTCAATAATTGTTGTACTTAGACTTACTGATTAGTTATATGTTAAGTTTGAAGATTAATCGATTACGATTAACTCTTTAGAAGATGATTCAAGTACAATTAACACTTTACTTGGTCAGCAAGTTTTCAATATTCGTTACACTTAGAGTTACAGATTAGTTTTATGTTGAGTTGGTAGACAAATCGAGTACAATTATCTCGTTAGAAGATGATTCGAGTACACTTAACACTTTACTTGGTCAACAAGTTTTCAATAATCGTTATACTCAGAGTTATAGATTAGTAATATGTTGAGATTGAAGATTAATCAATTACGATTAACTCATCAGAAGATGATTAGAGTACAATTAAGTCTTTAATTGTTCAACAAGTTTTTAATAATCGTTACACTTAGAGCTACAGATTAGTTATATGTTGAGTTAGAAGATTAATCGAGTATCCTTATGTGTTTAGAAGATGATTCGAGTACAATTAACTCTTTACTTGGTCAACAAATTTTCAATATTCGTTACACATAGAGTTATGGATTACTTTTATGTTGAGTTGGAAGACGAATCGAGTACAATTATCTCGTAAGAAGATGATTCGAGTACACTTAACACTTTACTTGGTCAACAAGTTTTCAATAATCGTTATACTCAGAGTTATAGATTAGTAATATGTTGAGATTGAAGATTAATCGATTACGATGAACTCATCAGAAGATGATTAGAGTACAATTAACTCTTTACTTGGTAAACAAGTTTTCAATAATCGTTACACTTAGAGTTACAGATTAGTTATATGTTGAGTTAGAAGATTAATCGAGTATCATTAAGTCTTTTAGAAGATGATTCGAGTACAATTAACTCTTTACTTGGTCAACAAGTTTTCAATATTCGTTACACTTAGAGTTATGGATTAGTTTTATGTTGAGTTGGAAGACAAATCGAGTACAATTATCTCGTTAGAAGATGATTCGAGTACACTTAACACTTTACTTGGTCAACTAGTTTTCAATAATCGTTATACTCAGAGTTATAGATTAGTAATATGTTGAGATTGAAGATTAATCAATTACGATTAACTCATCAGAAGATGATTAGAGTACAATTAAGTCTTTAATTGTTCAACAAGTTTTTAATAATCGTTACACTTAGAGCTACAGATTAGTTATATGTTGAGTTAGAAGATTAATCGAGTATCCTTATGTGTTTAGAAGATGATTCGAGTACAATTAACTCTTTACTTGGTCAACAAATTTTCAATATTCGTTACACATAGAGTTATGGATTACTTTTATGTTGAGTTGGAAGACGAATCGAGTACAATTATCTCGTAAGAAGATGATTCGAGTACACTTAACACTTTACTTGGTCAACAAGTTTTCAATAATCGTTATACTCAGAGTTATAGATTAGTAATATGTTGAGATTGAAGATTAATCGATTACGATGAACTCATCAGAAGATGATTAGAGTACAATTAACTCTTTACTTGGTAAACAAGTTTTCAATAATCGTTACACTTAGAGTTACAGATTAGTTATATGTTGAGTTAGAAGATTAATCGAGTATCATTAAGTCTTTTAGAAGATGATTCGAGTACAATTAACTCTTTACTTGGTCAACAAGTTTTCAATATTCGTTACACTTAGAGTTATGGATTAGTTTTATGTTGAGTTGGAAGACAAATCGAGTACAATTATCTCGTTAGAAGATGATTCGAGTACACTTAACACTTTACTTGGTCAACTAGTTTTCAATAATCGTTATACTCAGAGTTATAGATTAGTAATATGTTGAGTTTGAAGATTAATCGATTACGATTAACTCTTTAGTAGATGATTCAAGTACAATTAACACTTTACTTGGTCAGCAAGTTTTCAGTATTCGTTACACTTAGAGTTGCAGATTAGTTATATGTTGAGTTAGAAGATTAATCGAGTATCATTAAGTCTTTAGAAGATGATTCGAGTACAATTAACTCTTTACTTGGTCAACAAATTTTCAATATTCGTTACACTTAGAGTTATGGATTACTTTTTTGTTGAGTTGGAAGACGAATCGAGTACAATTACCTCGTTAGAAGATGATTCGAGTACAATTAATACTTTACTTGGTCAGCAAGTTTTCAATATTCGTTACACTTAGAGTTACAGATTAGTGTTATGTTGAGTTGGTAGACAAATCGAGTACAATTATCTCGTTAGAAGATGATTCGAGTACACTTAACACTTTACTTGGTCAACAAGTTTTCAATAATCGTTATACTCAGAGTTATAGATTAGTAATATGTTGAGATTGAAGATTAATCGATTACGATTAACTCATCAGAAGATGATTAGAGTACAATTAACTCTTTACTTGGTCAACAAGTTTTCAATAATCGTTACACTTAGAGTTACATATTAGTTATATGTTGAGATAGAAGATTAATCGAGTATCATTAAGTCTTTAGAAGATGATTTGAGTACAATTAACTCTTTACTTGGTCAACAAGTTTTCAATATTCGTTACACTTAGAGTTATGTATTAGTTTTATGTTGAGTTGGAAGACGAATCGAGTACAATTATCTCTTTAGAAGGTGATTCGAGTACAATTAACACTTTACTTGGTTAACAAATATTCAATATCTGTTGTACTTAGACTTACTGATTAGTTATATGTTGAGTTTGAAGATTAATCGATTACGATTAACTCTTTAGAAGATGATTCAAGTACAATTAATACTTTACTTGGTCAGCAAGTTTTCAAAATTCGTTACACTTAGAGTTACAGATTAGTTATATGTTGAGTTAGAAGGTTAATCAAGTATCATTAAGTCTTTAGAAGATGATTCGAGTACAATTAACTCTTTACTTGGTCAACAATTTTCAGTATTCGTTACACATAGAGTTATGGATTAGTTTTATGTTGAGTTGGAAGACGAATCGAGTACAATTATCTCTTTAGAAGATGATTCGAGTATAATTAACACTTTACTTGGTTAACAATATTCAATAATTGTTGTACTTAGACTTACTGATTAGTTATATGTTGAGTTTGAAGATTAATCGATTACGATTAACTCTTTAGAAGATGATTCAAGTACAATTAACACTTTACTTGGTCAGCAAGTTTTCAATATTCGTTACACTTAGAGTTACAGATTAGTTTTATGTTGAGTTGGTAGACAAATCGAGTACAATTATCTCGTTAGAAGATGATTCGAGTACAATTAAGTCTTTAATTGTTCAACAAGTTTTTAATAATCGTTACACTTAGAGCTACAGATTAGTTATATGTTGAGTTAGAAGATTAATCGAGTATCATTAAGTGTTTAGAAGATGATTCGAGTACAATTAACTCTTTACTTGGTCAACAAATTTTCAATATTCGTTACACATAGAGTTATGGATTACTTTTATGTTGAGTTGGAAGACGAATCGAGTACAATTATCTCGTAAGAAGATGATTCGAGTACACTTAACACTTTACTTGGTCAACAAGTTTTCAATAATCGTTATACTCAGAGTTATAGATTAGTAATATGTTGAGATTGAAGATTAATCGATTACGATGAACTCATCAGAAGATGATTAGAGTACAATTAACTCTTTACTTGGTAAACAAGTTTTCAATAATCGTTACACTTAGAGTTACAGATTAGTTATATGTTGAGTTAGAAGATTAATCGAGTATCATTAAGTCTTTAGAAGATGATTCGAGTACAATTAACTCTTTACTTGGTCAACAAGTTTTCAATATTCTTTACACTTAGAGTTATGGATTAGTTTTATGTTGAGTTGGAAGACAAATCGAGTACAATTATCTCGTTAGAAGATGATTCGAGTACACTTAACACTTTACTTGGTCAACTAGTTTTCAATAATCGTTATAACTCAGAGTTATAGATTAGTAATATGTTGAGTTTGAAGATTAATCGATTACGATTAACTCTTTAGTAGATGATTCAAGTACAATTAACACTTTACTTGGTCAGCAAGTTTTCAGTATTCGTTACACTTAGAGTTGCAGATTAGTTATATGTTGAGTTAGAAGATTAATCGAGTATCATTAAGTCTTTAGAAGATGATTCGAGTACAATTAACTCTTTACTTGGTCAACAAATTTTCAATATTCGTTACACTTAGAGTTATGGATTACTTTTTTGTTGAGTTGGAAGACGAATCGAGTACAATTACCTCGTTAGAAGATGATTCGAGTACAATTAATACTTTACTTGGTCAGCAAGTTTTCAATATTCGTTACACTTAGAGTTACAGATTAGTGTTATGTTGAGTTGGTAGACAAATCGAGTACAATTATCTCGTTAGAAGATGATTCGAGTACACTTAACACTTTACTTGGTCAACAAGTTTTCAATAATCGTTATACTCAGAGTTATAGATTAGTAATATGTTGAGATTGAAGATTAATCGATTACGATTAACTCATCAGAAGATGATTAGAGTACAATTAACTCTTTACTTGGTCAACAAGTTTTCAATAATCGTTACACTTAGAGTTACATATTAGTTATATGTTGAGATAGAAGATTAATCGAGTATCATTAAGTCTTTAGAAGATGATTTGAGTACAATTAACTCTTTACTTGGTCAACAAGTTTTCAATATTCGTTACACTTAGAGTTATGTATTAGTTTTATGTTGAGTTGGAAGACGAATCGAGTACAATTATCTCTTTAGAAGGTGATTCGAGTACAATTAACACTTTACTTGGTTAACAAATATTCAATATCTGTTGTACTTAGACTTACTGATTAGTTATATGTTGAATTTGAAGATTAATCGATTACGATTAACTCTTTAGAAGATGATTCAAGTACAATTAATACTTTACTTGGTCAGCAAGTTTTCAAAATTCGTTACACTTAGAGTTACAGATTAGTTATATGTTGAGTTAGAAGGTTAATCAAGTATCATTAAGTCTTTAGAAGATGATTCGAGTACAATTAACTCTTTACTTGGTCAACAATTTTCAATATTCGTTACACATAGAGTTATGGATTAGTTTTATGTTGAGTTGGAAGACGAATCGAGTACAATTATCTCTTTAGAAGATGATTCGAGTATAATTAACACTTTACTTGGTTAAAAATATTCAATAATTGTTGTACTTAGACTTACTGATTAGTTATATGTTTAGTTTGAAGATTAATCGATTACGATTAACTCTTTAGAAGATGATTCAAGTACAATTAACACTTTACTTGGTCAGCAAGTTTTCAATATTCGTTACACTTAGAGTTACAGATTAGTTTTATGTTGAGTTGGTAGACAAATCGAGTACAATTATCTCGTTAGAAGATGATTCGAGTACACTTAACACTTTACTTGGTCAACAAGTTTTCAATAATCGTTATACTCAGAGTTATAGATTAGTAATATGTTGAGATTGAAGATTAATCGATTACGATTAACTCATCAGAAGATGATTAGAGTACAATTAAGTCTTTAATTGTTCAACAAGTTTTTAATAATCGTTACACTTAGAGCTACAGATTAGTTATATGTTGAGTTAGAAGATTAATCGAGTATCATTAAGTGTTTAGAAGATGATTCGAGTACAATTAACTCTTTACTTGGTCAACAAATTTTCAATATTCGTTACACATAGAGTTATGGATTACTTTTATGTTGAGTTGGAAGACGAATCGAGTACAATTATCTCGTAAGAAGATGATTCGAGTACACTTAACACTTTACTTGGTCAACAAGTTTTCAATAATCGTTATACTCAGAGTTATAGATTAGTAATATGTTGAGATTGAAGATTAATCGATTACGATGAACTCATCAGAAGATGATTAGAGTACAATTAACTCTTTACTTGGTAAACAAGTTTTCAATAATCGTTACACTTAGAGTTACAGATTAGTTATATGTTGAGTTAGAAGATTAATCGAGTATCATTAAGTCTTTAGAAGATGATTCGAGTACAATTAACTCTTTACTTGGTCAACAAGTTTTCAATATTCGTTACACTTAGAGTTATGGATTAGTTTTATGTTGAGTTGGAAGACAAATCGAGTACAATTATCTCGTTAGAAGATGATTCGAGTACACTTAACACTTTACTTGGTCAACTAGTTTTCAATAATCGTTATAACTCAGAGTTATAGATTAGTAATATGTTGAGTTTGAAGATTAATCGATTACGATTAACTCTTTAGTAGATGATTCAAGTACAATTAACACTTTACTTGGTCAGCAAGTTTTCAGTATTCGTTACACTTAGAGTTGCAGATTAGTTATATGTTGAGTTAGAAGATTAATCGAGTATCATTAAGTCTTTAGAAGATGATTCGAGTACAATTAACTCTTTACTTGGTCAACAAATTTTCAATATTCGTTACACTTAGAGTTATGGATTACTTTTTTGTTGAGTTGGAAGACGAATCGAGTATAATTACCTCGTTAGAAGATGATTCGAGTACAATTAATACTTTACTTGGTCAGCAAGTTTTCAATATTCGTTACACTTAGAGTTACAGATTAGTGTTATGTTGAGTTGGTAGACAAATCGAGTACAATTATCTCGTTAGAAGATGATTCGAGTACACTTAACACTTTACTTGGTCAACAAGTTTTCAATAATCGTTATACTCAGAGTTATAGATTAGTAATATGTTGAGATTGAAGATTAATCGATTACGATTAACTCATCAGAAGATGATTAGAGTACAATTAACTCTTTACTTGGTCAACAAGTTTTCAATAATCGTTACACTTAGAGTTACATATTAGTTATATGTTGAGATAGAAGATTAATCGAGTATCATTAAGTCTTTAGAAGATGATTTGAGTACAATTAACTCTTTACTTGGTCAACAAGTTTTCAATATTCGTTACACTTAGAGTTATGTATTAGTTTTATGTTGAGTTGGAAGACGAATCGAGTACAATTATCTCTTTAGAAGGTGATTCGAGTACAATTAACACTTTACTTGGTTAACAAATATTCAATATCTGTTGTACTTAGACTTACTGATTAGTTATATGTTGAGTTTGAAGATTAATCGATTACGATTAACTCTTTAGAAGATGATTCAAGTACAATTAATACTTTACTTGGTCAGCAAGTTTTCAAAATTCGTTACACTTAGAGTTACAGATTAGTTATATGTTGAGTTAGAAGGTTAATCAAGTATCATTAAGTCTTTAGAAGATGATTCGAGTACAATTAACTCTTTACTTGGTCAACAATTTTCAATATTCGTTACACATAGAGTTATGGATTAGTTTTATGTTGAGTTGGAAGACGAATCGAGTACAATTATCTCTTTAGAAGATGATTCGAGTATAATTAACACTTTACTTGGTTAAAAATATTCAATAATTGTTGTACTTAGACTTACTGATTAGTTATATGTTTAGTTTGAAGATTAATCGATTACGATTAACTCTTTAGAAGATGATTCAAGTACAATTAACACTTTACTTGGTCAGCAAGTTTTCAATATTCGTTACACTTAGAGTTACAGATTAGTTTTATGTTGAGTTGGTAGACAAATCGAGTACAATTATCTCGTTAGAAGATGATTCGAGTACACTTAACACTTTACTTGGTCAACAAGTTTTCAATAATCGTTATACTCAGAGTTATAGATTAGTAATATGTTGAGATTGAAGATTAATCGATTACGATTAACTCATCAGAAGATGATTAGAGTACAATTAAGTCTTTAATTGTTCAACAAGTTTTTAATAATCGTTACACTTAGAGCTACAGATTAGTTATATGTTGAGTTAGAAGATTAATCGAGTATCATTAAGTGTTTAGAAGATGATTCGAGTACAATTAACTCTTTACTTGGTCAACAAATTTTCAATATTCGTTACACATAGAGTTATGGATTACTTTTATGTTGAGTTGGAAGACGAATCGAGTACAATTATCTCGTAAGAAGATGATTCGAGTACACTTAACACTTTACTTGGTCAACAAGTTTTCAATAATCGTTATACTCAGAGTTATAGATTAGTAATATGTTGAGATTGAAGATTAATCGATTACGATGAACTCATCAGAAGATGATTAGAGTACAATTAACTCTTTACTTGGTAAACAAGTTTTCAATAATCGTTACACTTAGAGTTACAGATTAGTTATATGTTGAGTTAGAAGATTAATCGAGTATCATTAAGTCTTTAGAAGATGATTCGAGTACAATTAACTCTTTACTTGGTCAACAAGTTTTCAATATTCGTTACACTTAGAGTTATGGATTAGTTTTATGTTGAGTTGGAAGACAAATCGAGTACAATTATCTCGTTAGAAGATGATTCGAGTACACTTAACACTTTACTTGGTCAACTAGTTTTCAATAATCGTTATACTCAGAGTTATAGATTAGTAATATGTTGAGTTTGAAGATTAAACGATTACGATTAACTCTTTAGTAGATGATTCAAGTACAATTAACACTTTACTTGGTCAGCAAGTTTTCAGTATTCGTTACACTTAGAGTTGCAGATTAGTTATATGTTGAGTTAGAAGATTAATCGAGTATCATTAAGTCTTTAGAAGATGATTCGAGTACAATTAACTCTTTACTTGGTCAACAAATTTTCAATATTCGTTACACTTAGAGTTATGGATTACTTTTTTGTTGAGTTGGAAGACGAATCGAGTACAATTACCTCGTTAGAAGATGATTCGAGTACAATTAATACTTTACTTGGTCAGCAAGTTTTCAATATTCGTTACACTTAGAGTTACAGATTAGTGTTATGTTGAGTTGGTAGACAAATCGAGTACAATTATCTCGTTAGAAGATGATTCGAGTACACTTAACACTTTACTTGGTCAACAAGTTTTCAATAATCGTTATACTCAGAGTTATAGATTAGTAATATGTTGAGATTGAAGATTAATCGATTACGATTAACTCATCAGAAGATGATTAGAGTACAATTAACTCTTTACTTGGTCAACAAGTTTTCAATAATCGTTACACTTAGAGTTACATATTAGTTATATGTTGAGATAGAAGATTAATCGAGTATCATTAAGTCTTTAGAAGATGATTTGAGTACAATTAACTCTTTACTTGGTCAACAAGTTTTCAATATTCGTTACACTTAGAGTTATGTATTAGTTTTATGTTGAGTTGGAAGACGAATCGAGTACAATTATCTCTTTAGAAGGTGATTCGAGTACAATTAACACTTTACTTGGTTAACAAATATTCAATATCTGTTGTACTTAGACTTACTGATTAGTTATATGTTGAGTTTGAAGATTAATCGATTACGATTAACTCTTTAGAAGATGATTCAAGTACAATTAATACTTTACTTGGTCAGCAAGTTTTCAAAATTCGTTACACTTAGAGTTACAGATTAGTTATATGTTGAGTTAGAAGGTTAATCAAGTATCATTAAGTCTTTAGAAGATGATTCGAGTACAATTAACTCTTTACTTGGTCAACAATTTTCAATATTCGTTACACATAGAGTTATGGATTAGTTTTATGTTGAGTTGGAAGACGAATCGAGTACAATTATCTCTTTAGAAGATGATTCGAGTACAATTAACACTATACTTGGTTAACAAGTTTTAAATAATTGTTGTACTTAGACTTACAGATTAGTTATATGTTGAGTTTGAAGATTAATCGATTACGATTAACACTTTAGAAGATGATTCAAGTACAATTAACACTTTACTTGGTCAGCAAGTTTTCAATATTCGTTACACTTAGAGTTACAGATTAGTTATATGTTGAGTTGGTAGACAAATCGAGTACAATTATCTCGTTAGAAGATGATTCGAGTACACTTAACACTTGGTCAACAAGTTTTCAATAATCGTTATACTCAGAGTTATAGATTAGTAATATGTTGAGATTGAAGATTAATCAATTACGATTAACTCATCAGAAGATGATTAGAGTACAATTAACTCTTTAATTGTTCAACAAGTTTTTAATAATCGTTACACTTAGAGCTACAGATTAGTTATATGTTGAGTTAGAAGATTAATCGAGTATCATTAACTCTTTAGAAGATGATTCGAGTACAATTAACTCTTTACTTGGTCAACAAATTTTCAATATTAGTTACACATAGAGTTATGGATTACTTTTATGTTGAGTTGGAAGACGAATCGAGTACAATTATCTCGTTAGAAGATGATTCGAGTACAATTAACACTTTACTTGGTTAACAAGTATTCAATATCTGTTGTACTTAGACTTACTGATTAGTTATATGTTGAGTTTGAAGATTAATCGATTACGATTAACTCTTTAGAAGATGATTCAAGTACAATTAATACTTTACTTGGTCAGCAAGTTTTCAATATTCGTTACACTTAGAGTTACAGATTAGTTATATGTTTAGTTGGTAGACAAATCGAGTACAATTATCTCGTTAGAAGATGATTCGAGTACACTTAACACTTTACTTGGTCAACAAGTTTTCAATAATCGTTATACTCAGAGTTATAGATTAGTAATATGTTGAGATTGAAGATTAATCGATTACGATGAACTCATCAGAAGATGATTAGAGTACAATTAACTCTTTACTTGGTAAACAAGTTTTCAATAATCGTTGCACTTAGAGTTACAGATTAGTTATATGTTGAGTTAGAAGATTAATCGAGTATCATTAAGTCTTTAGAAGATGATTCGAGTACAATTAACTCTTTACTTAGTCAACAAGTTTTCAATATTCGTTATACTTAGAGTTATGGATTAGTTTTATGTTGAGTTGGAAGACAAATCGAGTACAATTATCTCTTTAGAAGATGATTCGAGTATAATTAACACTTTACTTGGTTAACAAGTATTCAATATCTGTAGTACTTAGACTTACTGATTAGTTATATGTTGAGTTTGAAGATTAATCGATTACGATTAACTCTTTAGAAGATGATTCTAGTACAATTAACACTTTACTTGGTCAGCAAGTTTTCAATATTCGTTACACTTAGAGTTACAGATTAGTTTTATGTTGAGTTGGTAGACAAATCGAGTACAATTATCTCGTTAGAAGATGATTCGAGTACACTTAACACTTTACTTGGTCAACAAGTTTTCAATAATCGTTATACTCAGAGTTATATATTAGTAATATGTTGAGATTGAAGATTAATCAATTACGATTAACTTATCAGAAGATGATTAGAGTACAATTAAGTCTTTAATTGTTCAACAAGTTTTTAATAATCGTTACACTTAGAGCTACAGATTAGTTATATGTTGAGTTAGAAGATTAATCGAGTATCATTAAGTGTTTAGAAGATGATTCGAGTACAATTAACTCTTTACTTGGTCAACAAATTTTCAATATTCGTTACACATAGAGTTATGGATTACTTTTATGTTGAGTTGGAAGACGAATCGAGTACAATTATCTCGTAAGAAGATGATTCGAGTACACTTAACACTTTACTTGGTCAACAAGTTTTCAATAATCGTTATACTCAGAGTTATTGATTAGTAATATGTTGAGATTGAAGATTAATCGATTACGATGAACTCATCAGAAGATGATTAGAGTACAATTAACTCTTTACTTGGTAAACAAGTTTTCAATAATCGTTACACTTAGAGTTACAGATTAGTTATATGTTGAGTTAGAAGATTAATCGAGTATCATTAAGTCTTTAGAAGATGATTCGAGTACAATTAACTCTTTACTTGGTCAACAAGTTTTCAATATTCGTTACACTTAGAGTTATGGATTAGTTTTATGTTGAGTTGGAAGACAAATCGAGTACAATTATCTCGTTAGAAGATGATTCGAGTACACTTAACACTTTACTTGGTCAACTAGTTTTCAATAATCGTTATACTCAGAGTTATAGATTAGTAATATGTTGAGTTTGAAGATTAATTGATTACGATTAACTCTTTAGTAGATGATTCAAGTACAATTAACACTTTACTTGGTCAGCAAGTTTTCAGTATTCGTTACACTTAGAGTTGCAGATTAGTTATATGTTGAGTTAGAAGATTAATCGAGTATCATTAAGTCTTTAGAAGATTATTCGAGTACAATTAACTCTTTACTTGGTCAACAAATTTTCAATATTCGTTACACTTAGAGTTATGGATTACTTTTTTGTTGAGTTGGAAGACGAATCGAGTACAATTACCTCGTTAGAAGATGATTCGAGTACAATTAATACTTTACTTGGTCAGCAAGTTTTCAATATTCGTTACACTTAGAGTTACAGATTAGTGTTATGTTGAGTTGGTAGACAAATCGAGTACAATTATCTCGTTAGAAGATGATTCGAGTACACTTAACACTTTACTTGGTCAACAAGTTTTCAATAATCGTTATACTCAGAGTTATAGATTAGTAATATGTTGAGATTGAAGATTAATCGATTACGATTAATTCATCAGAAGATGATTAGAGTACAATTAACTCTTTACTTGGTCAACAAGTTTTCAATAATCGTTACACTTAGAGTTACATATTAGTTATATGTTGAGATAGAAGATTAATCGAGTATCATTAAGTCTTTAGAAGATGATTAGAGTACAATTAACTCTTTACTTGGTCAACAAGTTTTCAATATTCGTTACACTTAGAGTTATGTATTAGTTTTATGTTGAGTTGGAAGACGAATCGAGTACAATTATCTCTTTAGAAGGTGATTCTAGTACAATTAACACTTTACTTGGTTAACAAATATTCAATATCTGTTGTACTTAGACTTACTGATTAGTTATATGTTGAGTTTGAAGATTAATCGATTACGATTAACTCTTTAGAAGATGATTCAAGTACAATTAATACTTTACTTGGTCAGCAAGTTTTCAAAATTCGTTACACTTAGAGTTACAGATTAGTTATATGTTGAGTTAGAAGATTAATCAAGTATCATTAAGTCTTTAGAAGATGATTCGAGTACAATTAACTCTTTACTTGGTCAACAATTTTCAATATTCGTTACACATAGAGTTATGGATTAGTTTTATGTTGAGTTGGAAGACGAATCGAGTACAATTATCTCTTTAGAAGATGATTCGAGTATAATTAACACTTTACTTGGTTAACAATATTCAATAATTGTTGTACTTAGACTTACTGATTAGTTATATGTTGAGTTTGAAGATTAATCGATTACGATTAACTCTTTAGAAGATGATTCAAGTACAATTAACACTTTACTTGGTCAGCAAGTTTTCAATATTCGTTACACTTAGAGTTACAGATTAGTTTTATGTTGAGTTGGTAGACAAATCGAGTACAATTATCTCGTTAGAAGATGATTCGAGTACACTTAACACTTTACTTGGTCAACAAGTTTTCAATAATCGTTATACTCAGAGTTATATATTAGTAATATGTTGAGATTGAAGATTAATCGATTACGATTAACTCATCAGAAGATGATTAGAGTACAATTAACTCTTTATTTGGTCAACAAGTTTTCAATAATCGTTACACTTAGAGTTACATATTAGTTATATGTTGAGATAGAAGATTAATCGAGTATCATTAAGTCTTTAGAAGATGATTCGAGTACAATTAACTCTTTACTTGGTCAACAAGTTTTCAATATTCGTTACACTTAGAGTTATGTATTAGTTTTATGTTGAGTTGGTAGACAAATCGAGTACAATTATCTCGTTAGAAGATGATTCGAGTACACTTAACACTTTACTTGGTCAACAAGTTTTCAATAATCGTTATACTCAGAGTTATAGATTAGTAATATGTTGAGTTTGAAGATTAATCGATTACGATTAACTCTTTAGTAGATGATTCAAGTACAATTAACACATTACTTGGTCAGCAAGTTTTCAGTATTCGTTACACTTAGAGTTGCAGATTAGTTATATGTTGAGTTAGAAGATTAATCGAGTATCATTAAGTCTTTAGAAGATGATTCGAGTACAATTAACTCTTTACTTGGTCAACAAATTTTCAATATTCGTTACACTTAGAGTTATGGATTACTTTTATGTTGAGTTGGTAGACAAATCGAGTACAATTATCTCGTTAGAAGATGATTCGAGTACACTTAACACTTTACTTGGTCAACAAGTTTTCAATAATCGTTATACTCAGAGTTATAGATTAGTAATATGTTGAGATTGAAGATTAATCGATTACGATTAACTCATCAGAAGATGATTAGAGTACAATTAACTCTTTACTTGGTCAACAAGTTTTCAATAATCGTTACACTTAGAGTTACATATTAGTTATATGTTGAGATAGAAGATTAATCGAGTATCATTAAGTCTTTAGAAGATGATTCGAGTACAATTAACTCTTTACTTGGTCAACAAGTTTTCAATATTCGTTACACTTAGAGTTATGTATTAGTTTTATGTTGAGTTGGAAGACGAATCGAGTACAATTATCTCTTTAGAAGATGATTCGAGTACAATTAACACTATACTTGGTTAACAAGTTTTCAATATCTGTTGTACTTAGACTTACAGATTAGTTATATGTTGAGTTTGAAGATTAATCGATTACGATTAACTCTTTAGAAGATGATTCAAGTACAATTAACACTTTACTTGGTCAGCAAGTTTTCAATATTCGTTACACTTAGAGTTACAGATTAGTTATATGTTTAGTTGGTAGACAAATCGAGTACAATTATCTCGTTAGAAGATGATTCGAGTACACTTAACACTTTACTTGGTCAACAAGTTTTCAATAATCGTTATACTCAGAGTTATAGATTAGTAATATGTTGAGATTGAAGATTAATCGATTACGATGAACTCATCAGAAGATGATTAGAGTACAATTAACTCTTTACTTGGTAAACAAGTTTTCAATAATTGTTGCACTTAGAGTTACAGATTAGTTATATGTTGAGTTAGAAGATTAATCGAGTATCATTAAGTCTTTAGAAGATGATTCGAGTACAATTAACTCTTTACTTGGTCAACAAGTTTTCAATATTCGTTACACTTAGAGTTATGGATTAGTTTTATGTTGAGTTGGAAGACAAATCGAGTACAATTATCTCTTTAGAAGATGATTCGAGTATAATTAACACTTTACTTGGTTAACAAGTATTCAATATCTGTAGTACATAGACTTACTGATTAGTTATATGTTGAGTTTGAAGATTAATCGATTACGATTAACTCTTTAGAAGATGATTCTAGTACAATTAACACTTTACTTGGTCAGCAAGTTTTCAATATTCGTTACACTTAGAGTTACAGATTAGTTTTTTGTTGAGTTGGTAGACAAATCGAGTACAATTATCTCGTTAGAAGATGATTCGAGTACACTTAACACTTTACTTGGTCAACAAGTTTTCAATAATCGTTATACTCAGAGTTATAGATTAGTAATATGTTGAGTTTGAAGATTAATCGATTACGATTAACTCATCAGAAGATGATTAGAGTACAATTAACTCTTTACTTGGTCAACAAGTTTTCAATAATCGTTGCACTTAGAGTTACATATTAGTTATATGTTGAGATAGAAGATTAATCGAGTATCATTAAGTCTTTAGAAGATGATTCTAGTACAATTAACTCTTTACTTGGTCAACAAGTTTTCAATATTCGTTACACTTAGAGTTATGTATTAGTTTTATGTTGAGTTGGAAGACGAATCGAGTACAATTATCTCTTTAGAAGATGATTCGAGTACAATTAACACTATACTTGGTTAACAAGTATTCAATATCTGTAGTACTTAGACTTACTGATTAGTTATATGTTGAGTTTGAAGATTAATCGATTACGATTAACTCTTTAGAAGATGATTCTAGTACAATTAACACTTTACTTGGTCAGCAAGTTTTCAATATTCGTTACACTTAGAGTTACAGATTAGTTTTATGTTGAGTTGGTAGACAAATCGAGTACAATTATCTCGTTAGAAGATGATTCGAGTACACTTAACACTTTACTTGGTCAACAAGTTTTCAATAATCGTTATACTCAGAGTTATAGATTAGTAATATGTTGAGTTTGAAGATTAATCGATTACGATTAACTCTTTAGTAGATGATTCAAGTACAATTAACACATTACTTGGTCAGCAAGTTTTCAGTATTCGTTACACTTAGAGTTGCAGATTAGTTATATGTTGAGTTAGAAGATTAATCGAGTATCATTAAGTCTTAAGAAGATGATTCGAGTACAGTTAACTCTTTACTTGGTCAACAAATTTTCAATATTCGTTACACTTAGAGTTATGGATTACTTTTATGTTGAGTTGGTAGACAAATCGAGTACAATTATCTCGTTAGAAGATGATTCGAGTACACTTAACACTTTACTTGGTCAACAAGTTTTCAATAATCGTTATACTCAGAGTTATATATTAGTAATATGTTGAGATTGAAGATTAATTGATTACGATGAACTCATCAGAAGATGATTAGAGTACAATTAACTCTTTACTTGGTCAACAAGTTTTCAATAATCGTTACACTTAGAGTTACATATTAGTTATATGTTGAGATAGAAGATTAATCGAGTATCATTAAGTCTTTAGAATATGATTCGAGTACAATTAACTCTTTACTTGGTCAACAAGTTTTCAATATTCGTTACACTTAGAGTTATGTATTAGTTTTATGTTGAGTTGGAAGACGAATCGAGTACAATTATCTCTTTAGAAGATGATTCGAGTACAATTAACACTATACTTGGTTAACAAGTTTTCAATAATTGTTGTACTTAGACTTACAGATTAGTTATATGTTGAGTTTGAAGATTAATCGATTACGATTAACTCTTTAGAAGATGATTCAAGTACAATTAACACTTTATTTGGTCAGCAAGTTTTCAATATTCGTTACACTTAGAGTTACAGATTAGTTATATGTTTATTTGGTAGACAAATCGAGTACAATTATCTCGTTAGAAGATGATTCGAGTACACTTAACACTTTACTTGGTCAACAAGTTTTCAATAATCGTTATACTCAGAGTTATAGATTAGTAATATGTTGAGATTGAAGATTAATCAATTACGATTAACTCATCAGAAGATGATTAGAGTACAATTAACTCTTTAATTGTTCAACAAGTTTTTAATAATCGTTACACTTAGAGCTACAGATTAGTTATATGTTGAGTTAGAAGATTAATCGAGTATCATTAAGTCTTTAGAAGATGGTTCGAGTACAATTAACTCTTTACTTTGTCAACAAATTTTCAATATTCGTTACACATAGAGTTATGGATTACTTTTATGTTGAGTTGGAAGACGAATCGAGTACAATTATCTCGTTAGAAGATGATTCGAGTACAATTAACACTTTACTTGGTTAACAAGTATTCAATATCTGTTGTACTTAGACTTACTGATTAGTTATATGTTGAGTTTGAAGATTAATCGATTACGATTAACTCTTTAGAAGATGATTCAAGTACAATTAACACTTTATTTGGTCAGCAAGTTTTCAATATTCGTTACACTTAGAGTTACAGATTAGTTATATGTTTATTTGGTAGACAAATCGAGTACAATTATCTCGTTAGAAGATGATTCGAGTACACTTAACACTTTACTTGGTCAACAAGTTTTCAATAATCGTTATACTCAGAGTTATAGATTAGTAATATGTTGAGATTGAAGATTAATCAATTACGATTAACTCATCAGAAGATGATTAGAGTACAATTAACTCTTTAATTGTTCAACAAGTTTTTAATAATCGTTACACTTAGAGCTACAGATTAGTTATATGTTGAGTTAGAAGATTAATCGAGTATCATTAAGTCTTTAGAAGATGGTTCGAGTACAATTAACTCTTTACTTTGTCAACAAATTTTCAATATTCGTTACACATAGAGTTATGGATTACTTTTATGTTGAGTTGGAAGACGAATCGAGTACAATTATCTCGTTAGAAGATGATTCGAGTACAATTAACACTTTACTTGGTTAACAAGTATTCAATATCTGTTGTACTTAGACTTACTGATTAGTTATATGTTGAGTTTGAAGATTAATCGATTACGATTAACTCTTTAGAAGATGATTCAAGTACAATTAATACTTTACTTGGTCAGCAAGTTTTCAATATTCGTTAAACTTAGAGTTACAGATTAGTTATATGTTTAGTTGGTAGACAAATCGAGTACAATTATCTCGTTAGAAGATGATTCGAGTACACTTAACACTTTACTTGGTCAACAAGTTTTCAATAATCGTTATACTCAGAGTTATAGATTAGTAATATGTTGAGATTGAAGATTAATCGATTACGATGAACTCATCAGAAGATGATTAGAGTACAATTAACTCTTTACTTGGTAAACAAGTTTTCAATAATCGTTGCACTTAGAGTTACAGATTAGTTATATGTTGAGTTAGAAGATTAATCGAGTATCATTAAGTCTTTAGAAGATGATTCGAGTATAATTAACTCTTTACTTAGTCAACAAGTTTTCAATATTCGTTACACTTAGAGTTATGGATTAGTTTTATGTTGAGTTGGAAGACAAATCGAGTACAATTATCTCTTTAGAAGATGATTCGAGTATAATTAACACTTTACTTGGTTAACAAGTATTCAATATCTGTAGTACATAGACTTACTGATTAGTTATATGTTGAGTTTGAAGATTAATCGATTACGATTAACTCTTTAGAAGATGATTCAAGTACAATTAATACTTTACTTGGTCAGCAAGTTTTCAATATTCGTTACACTTAGAGTTACAGATTAGTTATATGTTTAGTTGGTAGACAAATCGAGTACAATTATCTCGTTAGAAGATGATTCGAGTACACTTAACACTTTACTTGGTCAACAAGTTTTCAATAATCGTTATACTCAGAGTTATAGATTAGTAATATGTTGAGATTGAAGATTAATCGATTACGATGAACTCTTTAGTAGATGATTCAAGTACAATTTACACATTACTTGGTCAGCAAGTTTTCAGTATTCGTTACACTTAGAGTTGCAGATTAGTTATATGTTGAGTTAGAAGATTAATCGAGTATCATTAAGTCTTTAGAAGATGATTCGAGTACAATTAACTCTTTACTTGGTCAACAAATTTTCAATATTCGTTACACTTAGAGTTATGGATTACTTTTATGTTGAGTTGGTAGACAAATCGAGTACAATTATCTCGTTAGAAGATGATTCGAGTACACTTAACACTTTACTTGGTCAACAAGTTTTCAATAATCGTTATACTCAGAGTTATATATTAGTAATATGTTGAGATTGAAGATTAATCGATTACGATTAACTCATCAGAAGATGATTAGAGTACAATTAACTCTTTACTTGGTCAACAAGTTTTCAATAATCGTTGCACTTAGAGTTACATATTAGTTATATGTTGAGATAGAAGATTAATCGAGTATCATTAAGTCTTTAGAAGATGATTCGAGTACAATTAACTCTTTACTTGGTCAACAAGTTTTCAATATTCGTTACACTTAGAGTTATGTATTAGTTTTATGTTGAGTTGGAAGACGAATCGAGTACAATTATCTCTTTAGAAGATGATTCGAGTACAATTAACACTATACTTGGTTAACAAGTATTCAATATCTGTTGTACTTAGACTTACTGATTAGTTATATGTTGAGTTTGAAGATTAATCGATTACGATTAACTCTTTAGAAGATGATTCAAGTACAATTAATACTTTACTTGGTCAGCAAGTTTTTAATATTCGTTACACTTAGAGTTACAGATTAGTTATATGTTTAGTTGGTAGACAAATCGAGTACAATTATCTCGTTAGAAGATGATTCGAGTACACTTAACACTTTACTTGGTCAACAAGTTTTCAATAATCGTTATACTCAGAGTTATAGATTAGTAATATGTTGAGATTGAAGATTAATCGATTACGATGAACTCATCAGAAGATGATTAGAGTACAATTAACTCTTTACTTGGTAAACAAGTTTTCAATAATCGTTGCACTTAGAGTTACAGATTAGTTATATGTTGAGTTAGAAGATTAATCGAGTATCATTAAGTCTTTAGAAGATGATTCGAGTACAATTAACTCTTTACTTGGTCAAAAAGTTTTCAATATTCGTTACACTTAGAGTTATGGATTAGTTTTATGTTGAGTTGGAAGACAAATCGAGTACAATTATCTCTTTAGAAGATGATTCGAGTATAATTAACACTTTACTTGGTTAACAAGTATTCAATATCTGTAGTACATAGACTTACTGATTAGTTATATGTTGAGTTTGAAGATTAATCGATTACGATTAACTCTTTAGAAGATGATTCTAGTACAATTAACACTTTACTTGGTCAGCAAGTTTTCAATATTCGTTACACTTAGAGTTACAGATTAGTTTTATGTTGAGTTGGTAGACAAATCGAGTACAATTATCTCGTTAGAAGATGATTCGAGTACACTTAACACTTTACTTGGTCAACAAGTTTTCAATAATCGTTATACTCAGAGTTATAGATTAGTAATATGTTGAGTTTGAAGATTAATCGATTACGATTACCTCTTTAGTAGATGATTCAAGTACAATTAACACATTACTTGGTCAGCAAGTTTTCAGTATTCGTTACACTTAGAGTTGCAGATTAGTTATATGTTGAGTTAGAAGATTAATCGAGTATCATTAAGTCTTTAGAAGATGATTCGAGTACAATTAACTCTTTACTTGGTCAACAAATTTTCAATATTCGTTACACTTAGAGTTATGGATTACTTTTATGTTGAGTTGGTAGACAAATCGAGTACAATTATCTCGTTAGAAGATGATTCGAGTACACTTAACACTTTACTTGGTCAACAAGTTTTCAATAATCGTTATACTCAGAGTTATATATTAGTAATATGTTGAGATTGAAGATTAATCGATTACGATTAACTCATCAGAAGATGATTAGAGTACAATTAACTCTTTACTTGGTCAACAAGTTTTCAATAATCGTTGCACTTAGAGTTACATATTAGTTATATGTTGAGATAGAAGATTAATCGAGTATCATTAAGTCTTTAGAAGATGATTCGAGTACAATTAACTCTTTACTTGGTCAACAAGTTTTCAATATTCGTTACACTTAGAGTTATGTATTAGTTTTATGTTGAGTTGGAAGACGAATCGAGTACAATTATCTCTTTAGAAGATGATTCGAGTACAATTAACACTATACTTGGTTAACAAGTATTCAATATCTGTTGTACTTAGACTTACTGATTAGTTATATGTTGAGTTTGAAGATTAATCGATTACGATTAACTCTTTAGAAGATGATTCAAGTACAATTAATACTTTACTTGGTCAGCAAGTTTTCAATATTCGTTACACTTAGAGTTACAGATTAGTTATATGTTTAGTTGGTAGACAAATCGAGTACAATTATCTCGTTAGAAGATGATTCGAGTACACTTAACACTTTACTTGGTCAACAAGTTTTCAATAATCGTTATACTCAGAGTTATAGATTAGTAATATGTTGAGATTGAAGATTAATCGATTACGATGAACTCATCAGAAGATGATTAGAGTACAATTAACTCTTTACTTGGTAAACAAGTTTTCAATAATCGTTGCACTTAGAGTTACAGATTAGTTATATGTTGAGTTAGAAGATTAATCGAGTATCATTAAGTCTTTAGAAGATGATTCGAGTACAATTAACTCTTTACTTGGTCAACAAGTTTTCAATATTCGTTACACTTAGAGTTATGGATTAGTTTTATGTTGAGTTGGAAGACAAATCGAGTACAATTATCTCTTTAGAAGATGATTCGAGTATAATTAACACTTTACTTGGTTAACAAGTATTCAATATCTGTAGTACATAGACTTACTGATTAGTTATATGTTGAGTTTGAAGATTAATCGATTACGATTAACTCTTTAGAAGATGATTCTAGTACAATTAACACTTTACTTGGTCAGAAAGTTTTCAATATTCGTTACACTTAGAGTTACAGATTAGTTTTATGTTGAGTTGGTAGACAAATCGAGTACAATTATCTCGTTAGAAGATGATTCGAGTACACTTAACACTTTACTTGGTCAACAAGTTTTCAATAATCGTTATACTCAGAGTTATAGATTAGTAATATGTTGAGTTTGAAGATTAATCGATTACGATTAACTCTTTAGTAGATGATTCAAGTACAATTAACACATTACTTGGTCAGCAAGTTTTCAGTATTCGTTACACTTAGAGTTGCAGATTAGTTATATGTTGAGTTAGAAGTTTAATCGAGTATCATTAAGTCTTTAGAAGATGATTCGAGTACAATTAACTCTTTACTTGGTCAACAAATTTTCAATATTCGTTACACTTAGAGTTATGGATTACTTTTATGTTGAGTTGGTAGACAAATCGAGTACAATTATCTCGTTAGAAGATGATTCGAGTACACTTAACACTTTACTTGGTCAACAAGTTTTCAATAATCGTTATACTCAGAGTTATATATTAGTAATATGTTGAGATTGAAGATTAATCGATTACGATTAACTCATCAGAAGATGATTAGAGTACAATTAACTCTTTACTTGGTCAACAAGTTTTCAATAATCGTTGCACTTAGAGTTACATATTAGTTATATGTTGAGATAGAAGATTAATCGAGTATCATTAAGTCTTTAGAAGATGATTCGAGTACAAATAACTCTTTACTTGGTCAACAAGTTTTCAATATTCGTTACACTTAGAGTTATGTATTAGTTTTATGTTGAGTTGGAAGACGAATCGAGTACAATTATCTCTTTAGAAGATGATTCGAGTACAATTAACACTATACTTGGTTAACAAGTATTCAATATCTGTTGTACTTAGACTTACTGATTAGTTATATGTTGAGTTTGAAGATTAATCGATTACGATTAACTCTTTAGAAGATGATTCAAGTACAATTAATACTTTACTTGGTCAGCAAGTTTTCAATATTCGTTACACTTAGAGTTACAGATTAGTTATATGTTTAGTTGGTAGACAAATCGAGTACAATTATCTCGTTAGAAGATGATTCGAGTACACTTAACACTTTACTTGGTCAACAAGTTTTCAATAATCGTTATACTCAGAGTTATAGATTAGTAATATGTTGAGATTGAAGATTAATCGATTACGATGAACTCATCAGAAGATGATTAGAGTACAATTAACTCTTTACTTGGTAAACAAGTTTTCAATAATCGTTGCACTTAGAGTTACAGATTAGTTATATGTTGAGTTAGAAGATTAATCGAGTATCATTAAGTCTTTAGAAGATGATTCGAGTACAATTAACTCTTTACTTGGTCAACAAGTTTTCAATATTCGTTACACTTAGAGTTATGGATTAGTTTTATGTTGAGTTGGAAGACAAATCGAGTACAATTATCTCTTTAGAAGATGATTCGAGTATAATTAACACTTTACTTGGTTAACAAGTATTCAATATCTGTAGTACATAGACTTACTGATTAGTTATATGTTGAGTTTGAAGATTAATCGATTACGATTAACTCTTTAGAAGATGATTCTAGTACAATTAACACTCTACTTGGTCAGCAAGTTTTCAATATTCGTTACACTTAGAGTTACAGATTAGTTTTATGTTGAGTTGGTAGACAAATCGAGTAAAATTATCTCGTTAGAAGATGATTCGAGTACACTTAACACTTTACTTGGTCAACAAGTTTTCAATAATCGTTATACTCAGAGTTATAGATTAGTAATATGTTGAGTTTGAAGATTAATCGATTACGATTAACTCTTTAGTAGATGATTCAAGTACAATTAACACATTACTTGGTCAGCAAGTTTTCAGTATTCGTTACACTTAGAGTTGCAGATTAGTTATATGTTGAGTTAGAAGATTAATCGAGTATCATTAAGTCTTTAGAAGATGATTCGAGTACAATTAACTCTTTACTTGGTCAACAAATTTTCAATATTCGTTACACTTAGAGTTATGGATTACTTTTATGTTGAGTTGGTAGACAAATCGAGTACAATTATCTCGTTAGAAGATGATTCGAGTACACTTAACACTTTACTTGGTCAACAAGTTTTCAATAATCGTTATACTCAGAGTTATATATTAGTAATATGTTGAGATTGAAGATTAATCGATTACGATTAACTCATCAGAAGATGATTAGAGTACAATTAACTCTTTACTTGGTCAACAAGTTTTCAATAATCGTTGCACTTAGAGTTACATATTAGTTATATATTGAGATAGAAGATTAATCGAGTATCATTAAGTCTTTAGAAGATGATTCGAGTACAATTAACTCTTTACTTGGTCAACAAGTTTTCAATATTCGTTACACTTAGAGTTATGTATTAGTTTTATGTTGAGTTGGAAGACGAATCGAGTACAATTATCTCTTTAGAAGATGATTCGAGTACAATTAACACTATACTTGGTTAACAAGTATTCAATATCTGTTGTACTTAGACTTACTGATTAGTTATATGTTGAGTTTGAAGATTAATCGATTACGATTAACTCTTTAGAAGATGATTCAAGTACAATTAATACTTTACTTGGTCAGCAAGTTTTCAATATTCGTTACACTTAGAGTTACAGATTAGTTATATGTTTAGTTGGTAGACAAATCGAGTACAATTATCTCGTTAGAAGATGATTCGAGTACACTTAACACTTTACTTGGTCAACAAGTTTTCAATAATCGTTATACTCAGAGTTATAGATTAGTAATATGTTGAGATTGAAGATTAATCGATTACGATGAACTCATCAGAAGATGATTAGAGTACAATTAACTCTTTACTTGGTAAACAAGTTTTCAATAATCGTTGCACTTAGAGTTACAGATTAGTTATATGTTGAGTTAGAAGATTAATCGAGTATCATTAAGTCTTTAGAAGATGATTCGAGTACAATTAACTCTTTACTTGGTCAACAAGTTTTCAATATTCGTTACACTTAGAGTTATGGATTAGTTTTATGTTGAGTTGGAAGACAAATCGAGTACAATTATCTCTTTAGAAGATGATTCGAGTATAATTAACACTTTACTTGGTTAACAAGTATTCAATATCTGTAGTACATAGACTTACTGATTAGTTATATGTTGAGTTTGAAGATTAATCGATTACGATTAACTCTTTAGAAGATGATTCTAGTACAATTAACACTTTACTTGGTCAGCAAGTTTTCAATATTCGTTACACTTAGAGTTACAGATTAGTTTTATGTTGAGTTGGTAGACAAATCGAGTACAATTATCTCGTTAGAAGATGATTCGAGTACACTTAACACTTTACTTGGTCAACAAGTTTTCAATAATCGTTATACTCAGAGTTATAGATTAGTAATATGTTGAGTTTGAAGATTAATCGATTACGATTACCTCTTTAGTAGATGATTCAAGTACAATTAACACATTACTTGGTCAGCAAGTTTTCAGTATTCGTTACACTTAGAGTTGCAGATTAGTTATATGTTGAGTTAGAAGATTAATCGAGTATCATTAAGTCTTTAGAAGATGATTCGAGTACAATTAACTCTTTACTTGGTCAACAAATTTTCAATATTCGTTACACTTAGAGTTATGGATTACTTTTATGTTGAGTTGGTAGACAAATCGAGTAAAATTATCTCGTTAGAAGATGATTCGAGTACACTTAACACTTTACTTGGTCAACAAGTTTTCAATAATCGTTATACTCAGAGTTATATATTAGTAATATGTTGAGATTGAAGATTAATCGATTACGATTAACTCATCAGAAGATGATTAGAGTACAATTAACTCTTTACTTGGTCAACAAGTTTTCAATAATCGTTGCACTTAGAGTTACATATTAGTTATATGTTGAGATAGAAGATTAATCGAGTATCATTAAGTCTTTAGAAGATGATTCGAGTACAATTAACTCTTTACTTGGTCAACAAGTTTTCAATATTCGTTACACTTAGAGTTATGTATTAGTTTTATGTTGAGTTGGAAGACGAATCGAGTACAATTATCTCTTTAGAAGATGATTCGAGTACAATTAACACTATACTTGGTTAACAAGTATTCAATATCTGTTGTACTTAGACTTACTGATTAGTTATATGTTGAGTTTGAAGATTAATCGATTACGATTAACTCTTTAGAAGATGATTCAAGTACAATTAATACTTTACTTGGTCAGCAAGTTTTCAATATTCGTTACACTTAGAGTTACAGATTAGTTATATGTTTAGTTGGTAGACAAATCGAGTACAATTATCTCGTTAGAAGATGATTCGAGTACACTTAACACTTTACTTGGTCAACAAGTTTTCAATAATCGTTATACTCAGAGTTATAGATTAGTAATATGTTGAGATTGAAGATTAATCGATTACGATGAACTCATCAGAAGATGATTAGAGTACAATTAACTCTTTACTTGGTAAACAAGTTTTCAATAATCGTTGCACTTAGAGTTACAGATTAGTTATATGTTGAGATAGAAGATTAATCGAGTATCATTAAGTCTTTAGAAGATGATTCGAGTACAATTAACTCTTTACTTGGTCAACAAGTTTTCAATATTCGTTACACTTAGAGTTATGGATTAGTTTTATGTTGAGTTGGAAGACAAATCGAGTACAATTATCTCTTTAGAAGATGATTCGAGTATAATTAACACTTTACTTGGTTAACAAGTATTCAATATCTGTAGTACATAGACTTACTGATTAGTTATATGTTGAGTTTGAAGATTAATCGATTACGATTAACTCTTTAGAAGATGATTCTAGTACAATTAACACTCTACTTGGTCAGCAAGTTTTCAATATTCGTTACACTTAGAGTTACAGATTAGTTTTATGTTGAGTTGGTAGACAAATCGAGTAAAATTATCTCGTTAGAAGATGATTCGAGTACACTTAACACTTTACTTGGTCAACAAGTTTTCAATAATCGTTATACTCAGAGTTATAGATTAGTAATATGTTGAGTTTGAAGATTAATCGATTACGTTAACTCTTTAGTAGATGATTCAAGTACAATTAACACATTACTTGGTCAGCAAGTTTTCAGTATTCGTTACACTTAGAGTTGCAGATTAGTTATATGTTGAGTTAGAAGATTAATCGAGTATCATTAAGTCTTTAGAAGATGATTCGAGTACAATTAACTCTTTACTTGGTCAACAAATTTTCAATATTCGTTACACTTAGAGTTATGGATTACTTTTATGTTGAGTTGGTAGACAAATCGAGTACAATTATCTCGTTAGAAGATGATTCGAGTACACTTAACACTTTACTTGGTCAACAAGTTTTCAATAATCGTTATACTCAGAGTTATATATTAGTAATATGTTGAGATTGAAGATTAATCGATTACGATTAACTCATCAGAAGATGATTAGAGTACAATTAACTCTTTACTTGGTCAACAAGTTTTCAATAATCGTTGCACTTAGAGTTACATATTAGTTATATGTTGAGATAGAAGATTAATCGAGTATCATTAAGTCTTTAGAAGATGATTCGAGTACAAATAACTCTTTACTTGGTCAACAAGTTTTCAATATTCGTTACACTTAGAGTTATGTATTAGTTTTATGTTGAGTTGGAAGACGAATCGAGTACAATTATCTCTTTAGAAGATGATTCGAGTACAATTAACACTATACTTGGTTAACAAGTATTCAATATCTGTTGTACTTAGACTTACTGATTAGTTATATGTTGAGTTTGAAGATTAATCGATTACGATTAACTCTTTAGAAGATGATTCAAGTACAATTAATACTTTACTTGGTCAGCAAGTTTTCAATATTCGTTACACTTAGAGTTACAGATTAGTTATATGTTTAGTTGGTAGACAAATCGAGTACAATTATCTCGTTAGAAGATGATTCGAGTACACTTAACACTTTACTTGGTCAACAAGTTTTCAATAATCGTTATACTCAGAGTTATAGATTAGTAATATGTTGAGATTGAAGATTAATCGATTACGATGAACTCATCAGAAGATGATTAGAGTACAATTAACTCTTTACTTGGTAAACAAGTTTTCAATAATCGTTGCACTTAGAGTTACAGATTAGTTATATGTTGAGTTAGAAGATTAATCGAGTATCATTAAGTCTTTAGAAGATGATTCGAGTACAATTAACTCTTTACTTGGTCAACAAGTTTTCAATATTCGTTACACTTAGAGTTATGGATTAGTTTTATGTTGAGTTGGAAGACAAATCGAGTACAATTATCTCTTTAGAAGATGATTCGAGTATAATTAACACTTTACTTGGTTAACAAGTATTCAATATCTGTAGTACATAGACTTACTGATTAGTTATATGTTGAGTTTGAAGATTAATCGATTACGATTAACTCTTTAGAAGATGATTCTAGTACAATTAACACTTTACTTGGTCAGCAAGTTTTCAATATTCGTTACACTTAGAGTTACAGATTAGTTTTATGTTGAGTTGGTAGACAAATCGAGTACAATTATCTCGTTAGAAGATGATTCGAGTACACTTAACACTTTACTTGGTCAACAAGTTTTCAATAATCGTTATACTCAGAGTTATAGATTAGTAATATGTTGAGTTTGAAGATTAATCGATTACGATTAACTCTTTAGTAGATGATTCAAGTACAATTAACACATTACTTGGTCAGCAAGTTTTCAGTATTCGTTACACTTAGAGTTGCAGATTAGTTATATGTTGAGTTAGAAGATTAATCGAGTATCATTAAGTCTTTAGAAGATGATTCGAGTACAATTAACTCTTTACTTGGTCAACAAATTTTCAATATTCGTTACACTTAGAGTTATGGATTACTTTTATGTTGAGTTGGTAGACAAATCGAGTACAATTATCTCGTTAGAAGATGATTCGAGTACACTTAACACTTTACTTGGTCAACAAGTTTTCAATAATCGTTATACTCAGAGTTATATATTAGTAATATGTTGAGATTGAAGATTAATCGATTACGATTAACTCATCAGAAGATGATTAGAGTACAATTAACTCTTTACTTGGTCAACAAGTTTTCAATAATCGTTGCACTTAGAGTTACATATTAGTTATATGTTGAGATAGAAGATTAATCGAGTATCATTAAGTCTTTAGAAGATGATTCGAGTACAAATAACTCTTTACTTGGTCAACAAGTTTTCAATATTCGTTACACTTAGAGTTATGTATTAGTTTTATGTTGAGTTGGAAGACGAATCGAGTACAATTATCTCTTTAGAAGATGATTCGAGTACAATTAACACTATACTTGGTTAACAAGTATTCAATATCTGTTGTACTTAGACTTACTGATTAGTTATATGTTGAGTTTGAAGATTAATCGATTACGATTAACTCTTTAGAAGATGATTCAAGTACAATTAATACTTTACTTGGTCAGCAAGTTTTCAATATTCGTTACACTTAGAGTTACAGATTAGTTATATGTTTAGTTGGTAGACAAATCGAGTACAATTATCTCGTTAGAAGATGATTCGAGTACACTTAACACTTTACTTGGTCAACAAGTTTTCAATAATCGTTATACTCAGAGTTATAGATTAGTAATATGTTGAGATTGAAGATTAATCGATTACGATGAACTCATCAGAAGATGATTAGAGTACAATTAACTCTTTACTTGGTAAACAAGTTTTCAATAATCGTTGCACTTAGAGTTACAGATTAGTTATATGTTGAGTTAGAAGATTAATCGAGTATCATTAAGTCTTTAGAAGATGATTCGAGTACAATTAACTCTTTACTTGGTCAACAAGTTTTCAATATTCGTTACACTTAGAGTTATGGATTAGTTTTATGTTGAGTTGGAAGACAAATCGAGTACAATTATCTCTTTAGAAGATGATTCGAGTATAATTAACACTTTACTTGGTTAACAAGTATTCAATATCTGTAGTACATAGACTTACTGATTAGTTATATGTTGAGTTTGAAGATTAATCGATTACGATTAACTCTTTAGAAGATGATTCTAGTACAATTAACACTTTACTTGGTCAGCAAGTTTTCAATATTCGTTACACTTAGAGTTACAGATTAGTTTTATGTTGAGTTGGTAGACAAATCGAGTACAATTATCTCGTTAGAAGATGATTCGAGTACACTTAACACTTTACTTGGTCAACAAGTTTTCAATAATCGTTATACTCAGAGTTATAGATTAGTAATATGTTGAGTTTGAAGATTAATCGATTACGATTAACTCTTTAGTAGATGATTCAAGTACAATTAACACATTACTTGGTCAGCAAGTTTTCAGTATTCGTTACACTTAGAGTTGCAGATTAGTTATATGTTGAGTTAGAAGATTAATCGAGTATCATTAAGTCTTTAGAAGATGATTCGAGTACAATTAACTCTTTACTTGGTCAACAAATTTTCAATATTCGTTACACTTAGAGTTATGGATTACTTTTATGTTGAGTTGGTAGACAAATCGAGTACAATTATCTCGTTAGAAGATGATTCGAGTACACTTAACACTTTACTTGGTCAACAAGTTTTCAATAATCGTTATACTCAGAGTTATATATTAGTAATATGTTGAGATTGAAGATTAATCGATTACGATTAACTCATCAGAAGATGATTAGAGTACAATTAACTCTTTACTTGGTCAACAAGTTTTCAATAATCGTTGCACTTAGAGTTACATATTAGTTATATGTTGAGATAGAAGATTAATCGAGTATCATTAAGTCTTTAGAAGATGATTCGAGAACAAATAACTCTTTACTTGGTCAACAAGTTTTCAATATTCGTTACACTTAGAGTTATGTATTAGTTTTATGTTGAGTTGGAAGACGAATCGAGTACAATTATCTCTTTAGAAGATGATTCGAGTACAATTAACACTATACTTGGTTAACAAGTATTCAATATCTGTTGTACTTAGACTTACTGATTAGTTATATGTTGAGTTTGAAGATTAATCGATTACGATTAACTCTTTAGAAGATGATTCAAGTACAATTAATACTTTACTTGGTCAGCAAGTTTTCAATATTCGTTACACTTAGAGTTACAGATTAGTTATATGTTTAGTTGGTAGACAAATCGAGTACAATTATCTCGTTAGAAGATGATTCGAGTACACTTAACACTTTACTTGGTCAACAAGTTTTCAATAATCGTTATACTCAGAGTTATAGATTAGTAATATGTTGAGATTGAAGATTAATCGATTACGATGAACTCATCAGAAGATGATTAGAGTACAATTAACTCTTTACTTGGTAAACAAGTTTTCAATAATCGTTGCACTTAGAGTTACAGATTAGTTATATGTTGAGTTAGAAGATTAATCGAGTATCATTAAGTCTTTAGAAGATGATTCGAGTACAATTAACTCTTTACTTGGTCAACAAGTTTTCAATATTCGTTACACTTAGAGTTATGGATTAGTTTTATGTTGAGTTGGAAGACAAATCGAGTACAATTATCTCTTTAGAAGATGATTCGAGTATAATTAACACTTTACTTGGTTAACAAGTATTCAATATCTGTAGTACATAGACTTACTGATTAGTTATATGTTGAGTTTGAAGATTAATCGATTACGATTAACTCTTTAGAAGATGATTCTAGTACAATTAACACTTTACTTGGTCAGCAAGTTTTCAATATTCGTTACACTTAGAGTTACAGATTAGTTTTATGTTGAGTTGGTAGACAAATCGAGTACAATTATCTCGTTAGAAGATGATTCGAGTACACTTAACACTTTACTTGGTCAACAAGTTTTCAATAATCGTTATACTCAGAGTTATAGATTAGTAATATGTTGAGTTTGAAGATTAATCGATTACGATTACCTCTTTAGTAGATGATTCAAGTACAATTAACACATTACTTGGTCAGCAAGTTTTCAGTATTCGTTACACTTAGAGTTGCAGATTAGTTATATGTTGAGTTAGAAGATTAATCGAGTATCATTAAGTCTTTAGAAGATGATTCGAGTACAATTAACTCTTTACTTGGTCAACAAATTTTCAATATTCGTTACACTTAGAGTTATGGATTACTTTTATGTTGAGTTGGTAGACAAATCGAGTACAATTATCTCGTTAGAAGATGATTCGAGTACACTTAACACTTTACTTGGTCAACAAGTTTTCAATAATCGTTATACTCAGAGTTATATATTAGTAATATGTTGAGATTGAAGATTAATCGATTACGATTAACTCATCAGAAGATGATTAGAGTACAATTAACTCTTTACTTGGTCAACAAGTTTTCAATAATCGTTGCACTTAGAGTTACATATTAGTTATATGTTGAGATAGAAGATTAATCGAGTATCATTAAGTCTTTAGAAGATGATTCGAGTACAATTAACTCTTTACTTGGTCAACAAGTTTTCAATATTCGTTACACTTAGAGTTATGTATTAGTTTTATGTTGAGTTGGAAGACGAATCGAGTACAATTATCTCTTTAGAAGATGATTCGAGTACAATTAACACTATACTTGGTTAACAAGTATTCAATATCTGTTGTACTTAGACTTACTGATTAGTTATATGTTGAGTTTGAAGATTAATCGATTACGATTAACTCTTTAGAAGATGATTCAAGTACAATTAATACTTTACTTGGTCAGCAAGTTTTCAATATTCGTTACACTTAGAGTTACAGATTAGTTATATGTTTAGTTGGTAGACAAATCGAGTACAATTATCTCGTTAGAAGATGATTCGAGTACACTTAACACTTTACTTGGTCAACAAGTTTTCAATAATCGTTATACTCAGAGTTATAGATTAGTAATATGTTGAGATTGAAGATTAATCGATTACGATGAACTCATCAGAAGATGATTAGAGTACAATTAACTCTTTACTTGGTAAACAAGTTTTCAATAATCGTTGCACTTAGAGTTACAGATTAGTTATATGTTGAGTTAGAAGATTAATCGAGTATCATTAAGTCTTTAGAAGATGATTCGAGTACAATTAACTCTTTACTTGGTCAACAAGTTTTCAATATTCGTTACACTTAGAGTTATGGATTAGTTTTATGTTGAGTTGGAAGACAAATCGAGTACAATTATCTCTTTAGAAGATGATTCGAGTATAATTAACACTTTACTTGGTTAACAAGTATTCAATATCTGTAGTACATAGACTTACTGATTAGTTATATGTTGAGTTTGAAGATTAATCGATTACGATTAACTCTTTAGAAGATGATTCTAGTACAATTAACACTCTACTTGGTCAGCAAGTTTTCAATATTCGTTACACTTAGAGTTACAGATTAGTTTTATGTTGAGTTGGTAGACAAATCGAGTAAAATTATCTCGTTAGAAGATGATTCGAGTACACTTAACACTTTACTTGGTCAACAAGTTTTCAATAATCGTTATACTCAGAGTTATAGATTAGTAATATGTTGAGTTTGAAGATTAATCGATTACGATTAACTCTTTAGTAGATGATTCAAGTACAATTAACACATTACTTGGTCAGCAAGTTTTCAGTATTCGTTACACTTAGAGTTGCAGATTAGTTATATGTTGAGTTAGAAGATTAATCGAGTATCATTAAGTCTTTAGAAGATGATTCGAGTACAATTAACTCTTTACTTGGTCAACAAATTTTCAATATTCGTTACACTTAGAGTTATGGATTACTTTTATGTTGAGTTGGTAGACAAATCGAGTACAATTATCTCGTTAGAAGATGATTCGAGTACACTTAACACTTTACTTGGTCAACAAGTTTTCAATAATCGTTATACTCAGAGTTATATATTAGTAATATGTTGAGATTGAAGATTAATCGATTACGATTAACTCATCAGAAGATGATTAGAGTACAATTAACTCTTTACTTGGTCAACAAGTTTTCAATAATCGTTGCACTTAGAGTTACATATTAGTTATATGTTGAGATAGAAGATTAATCGAGTATCATTAAGTCTTTAGAAGATGATTCGAGTACAAATAACTCTTTACTTGGTCAACAAGTTTTCAATATTCGTTACACTTAGAGTTATGTATTAGTTTTATGTTGAGTTGGAAGACGAATCGAGTACAATTATCTCTTTAGAAGATGATTCGAGTACAATTAACACTATACTTGGTTAACAAGTATTCAATATCTGTTGTACTTAGACTTACTGATTAGTTATATGTTGAGTTTGAAGATTAATCGATTACGATTAACTCTTTAGAAGATGATTCAAGTACAATTAATACTTTACTTGGTCAGCAAGTTTTCAATATTCGTTACACTTAGAGTTACAGATTAGTTATATGTTTAGTTGGTAGACAAATCGAGTACAATTATCTCGTTAGAAGATGATTCGAGTACACTTAACACTTTACTTGGTCAACAAGTTTTCAATAATCGTTATACTCAGAGTTATAGATTAGTAATATATTGAGATTGAAGATTAATCGATTACGATGAACTCATCAGAAGATGATTAGAGTACAATTAACTCTTTACTTGGTAAACAAGTTTTCAATAATCGTTGCACTTAGAGTTACAGATTAGTTATATGTTGAGTTAGAAGATTAATCGAGTATCATTAAGTCTTTAGAAGATGATTCGAGTACAATTAACTCTTTACTTGGTCAACAAGTTTTCAATATTCGTTACACTTAGAGTTATGGATTAGTTTTATGTTGAGTTGGAAGACAAATCGAGTACAATTATCTCTTTAGAAGATGATTCGAGTATAATTAACACTTTACTTGGTTAACAAGTATTCAATATCTGTAGTACATAGACTTACTGATTAGTTATATGTTGAGTTTGAAGATTAATCGATTACGATTAACTCTTTAGAAGATGATTCTAGTACAATTAACACTCTACTTGGTCAGCAAGTTTTCAATATTCGTTACACTTAGAGTTACAGATTAGTTTTATGTTGAGTTGGTAGACAAATCGAGTAAAATTATCTCGTTAGAAGATGATTCGAGTACACTTAACACTTTACTTGGTCAACAAGTTTTCAATAATCGTTATACTCAGAGTTATAGATTAGTAATATGTTGAGTTTGAAGATTAATCGATTACGATTAACTCTTTAGTAGATGATTCAAGTACAATTAACACATTACTTGGTCAGCAAGTTTTCAGTATTCGTTACACTTAGAGTTGCAGATTAGTTATATGTTGAGTTAGAAGATTAATCGAGTATCATTAAGTCTTTAGAAGATGATTCGAGTACAATTAACTCTTTACTTGGTCAACAAATTTTCAATATTCGTTACACTTAGAGTTATGGATTACTTTTATGTTGAGTTGGTAGACAAATCGAGTACAATTATCTCGTTAGAAGATGATTCGAGTACACTTAACACTTTACTTGGTCAACAAGTTTTCAATAATCGTTATACTCAGAGTTATATATTAGTAATATGTTGAGATTGAAGATTAATCGATTACGATTAACTCATCAGAAGATGATTAGAGTACAATTAACTCTTTACTTGGTCAACAAGTTTTCAATAATCGTTGCACTTAGAGTTACATATTAGTTATATGTTGAGATAGAAGATTAATCGAGTATCATTAAGTCTTTAGAAGATGATTCGAGTACAAATAACTCTTTACTTGGTCAACAAGTTTTCAATATTCGTTACACTTAGAGTTATGTATTAGTTTTATGTTGAGTTGGAAGACGAATCGAGTACAATTATCTCTTTAGAAGATGATTCGAGTACAATTAACACTATACTTGGTTAACAAGTATTCAATATCTGTTGTACTTAGACTTACTGATTAGTTATATGTTGAGTTTGAAGATTAATCGATTACGATTAACTCTTTAGAAGATGATTCAAGTACAATTAATACTTTACTTGGTCAGCAATGTAGCACCCCGGATCAAAATTAGCATAATTGAATAATTAAGTATTTGAACCCCGACTTAATAATTATGTGCGTATGTTTTGACTGTTTAATTTAGTACATGCGTTTCAGATACTTGGCTAACGCCAGCTTTAGATTTAGATGGATATATGTTTCGTGACATGGAACCTAGAATATGATTTTACCAAGAGATTCGTATTGGAAATACGAGAAAACAGAAACAAACTAGCGGTTAATCGGAGACCCGTAGTTCAACTAACGAAGGAAAGGGTAAAATTTTGATAAAAGGTAAAAATAAAAATAATATTTTAATGAAAGGTAAATTAAGATATTTTTGGTAAATAGTAACTTTTCAACGGTAAAAAGGTAAATTCCAAAATCTATAAATAGGGGCTCATAACTTTCAAAACTTATACGTTTTCAAAGCCGACGACCCGAGCGACGCTCGCGACGCGAACACGTAAGTTCTCTTTCTTTTCTTTTCCTTTACGTTTTTATTTTCCGCCGCCGCCGGAGTGCCGCCGGAGCGCCGCCGCCGCCGCCGCCGCCGCCGCCGTCGCCGCCGCCGCCGCCGCCGCCGGCCAGCAGTGGTGCTGGTGGTGGTGTGTCGGGTGACGGGTGCGCGCCGGGTTGTGCGTCGGGTCGGGCGTCGGGTGCGCGCCGTGTTGTGCGTCGGGTCGGGCGTCGGGTGCGCGCCGGGATGTGCGTCGGGTGCGCGTCGGGATGTGCGTCGGGTCGGGCGTCGGGTGCGCGCCGGGTTGTGCGTCGGGTCGGGCGTCGGGTGTGCGTCGAGATGTGCGTCGGGTCGGGCGTCGGGTGCGCGTCGGGTGTGCGTCGGGTGCGCGCCGAGTGCCGGGTGTGCGCCGGGTGCCGGGTGCCGGGTGCCGGGTGTGCGCCGGGTGCCGGGTGTGCGCCGGGTGCCGAGTGCGCGCGGGTGCCGTCGCCGCCGCCGCCGCCGCCGTCGCCGCCGCCGCCGCCGCCGCCGTCGCCGCCGCCGCCGCCGGCCAGCAGTGGTGCTGGTGGTGGTGTGTCGGGTGACGGGTGCGCGCCGGGTTGTGCGTCGGGTCGGGCGTCGGGTGCGCGCCGGGTTGTGCGTCGGGTCGGGCGTCGGGTGCGCGCCGGGATGTGCGTCGGGTGCGCGTCGGGATGTGCGTCGGGTCGGGCGTCGGGTGCGCGCCGGGTTGTGCGTCGGGTCGGGCGTCGGGTGTGCGTCGAGATGTGCGTCGGGTCGGGCGTCGGGTGCGCGTCGGGTGTGCGTCGGGTGCGCGCCGAGTGCCGGGTGTGCGCCGGGTGCCGGGTGTGCGCCGGGTGCCGAGTGCGCGCGGGTGCGAGCGCCGGGGGTCTAGCGTGCGCGGGCGACGGGGACCGGGTGGCTGAGGAAACCCGGCAGCTGCCAGGTACCCGCGAGCCCCGGAACACGTAACGCCGTACTTTCGATCCGTCGTGTCTTTAACGAGCGTTCTTCCGCCGGAAACTTTTACAACTTTAATTATATTGTATTTTGGACCTAAGAAACACCGTAAATTTGTAGGCTTTTGTGGACTAAGCTTGAGGTGTTGAGTTGTCAGACATTCTGTCCTAGCTACTCACGCGGTAACCACTATACGAGGTGGGGGTAATTTCTAACTCTGGATCTGTTTACAGCTTTCCCTATTTGTGATATATGATTGGGAATCTAAGTGCTGTGTTTATACTTGCTGTGCCATATTATATCTGTGAAAGGGCCGAGGTCCTCCGATCATGCATTATGTTCGTCCCCTGCTATTTTCTACTACTCAGTGGAGGTGTCGTGAGCCTCTTTAAATGCACTAACGGTGAGATACCGTTATATAGGGTAAGACGGGGGAATCCCGCACCTATACGTCCCTTGCAATTTCTAATATCTGCTTTGCATATATCTGTGCTGTGACAACGTGACTGTAAGTTAGCTTTTCGGTATTTAAATTCTGTCAAGAGTCTTATGAGGTGGATGTTATCCCCACTGAGTGTATTCAACGCACTCACCCCTTAATCTGTACTCACACTACAGGAGATGAGGAAGCTGGTGAACCCTAGACGGAGGGAGATAGTGCTAGCTGTTGGTTTTTCTGATAAATGGTCTAGTTAAAACATTTCCGAACACGTTTTCAAACAGTTTATGATCTGTATATATCTTTGGGTTCTGGTGAGGATGGGAGATCCTGATGTTTAGCTTCCGCTGTATATGATGTTTATTATCGGTGAGAGACCGAATGATATCGGCCGAGGCCGAAGGTTGTTGTGAGATGGTTTATTATCGTCCTTTATCTCTTTCTTCTGTTGTCCCTTGCTTAACTCTTTCTGTATGTGTTATGCGTCCCTTGCTTTTCTATCTTCACGCCCGGGTAAAACTCTGATATTTTTAACGAAAGATTTTGGGGCGTGACAGGTGGTATCAGAGCGGTTCTAATGATGAGAACTTGCTCGAACTGGTTTTAAAATGAGAAAAACGTGATTTGGAAATGAGGAAAAGGTTTTTAGAGCGAGTTTTAAAGTGGGAAAAATGTGATTTTGAAAGTGTGTTTGCAAAATGTGATCGGGTTTCCAGAAAAGTGTAAGATAGGCACTAGTCTCCCTCTATAGGTGACTCTCCCTGAACATAAGACTTACAGAATAAGAGTGTCTACTTGTTATGTGTCCTTTGGTTTGCAAGATATAAACTGTTAACGTTTGATGAAGTGTTTATCTATTTGCATTTCTCGTTTATACGATATAAACTGTATAAGTTTGACAGGGTGTTACTGATATTGTTCCACGATAAAAAGATCTTTTGAAAACCTCTTGATGTCACTATACTCGACACACTGCACTGAGTCACCGCCACAAAGCCGCTGACTGCAGCAGCGTGAGCTAGTGTGCGAGTATGGCCGTTCGCAGGAGTTGATGTCGTGTGACAGAGAGTTGAATCTACCATGGGCCCTTGTTTATAACAGGGTGTACCAATGAGTGGGTTTTCTCAGTTCGTGGTTACGATATGTAGCACCGCTGTCAATACTCGAGGTCTATGAAGACCATGTGGAGAGGGTGATGACATGTTTCATGATGTATTCATGTGAATGGCGTATACAGGCTGGATATACGTTATCCTACATAATGAGATCATGGAGTGTTTATAAACGAATGACGGAGAATTTATTGAGATTATAAAAGATCTATGGAATAAAGTTGTCGGTGCTATGTTACCTGTTGTTTGGTTATCTTTTGTTATTGTCTGTTGTTATATACATTGTTGAGTTGCGAGGGGTAGATTATAAGAGTTAATTTTCGTATGACGTCTTTAGAACGATATGGATGCCGTGAGAGGAGACTTGGTGACCGCACTAAGAAGCTTGACCCGATATTTCGAAACCACACAAGCTGCATCTCCATCGTTGTTAGGAAACGATGCGAGCCCAATTCTTGTACAGTTCCGACGTTTCGATCCCCCGACCTTCGATGGAACAGGGGAACCAATCAAAGCGGACGAGTGGCTAAAGTCGTTGGATCGACTCTTTGGACTTTTGGCATTCACCGAAGAGCAGAAGATCTCCTGTGCTGTGTTACAACTCACTGGAG
The DNA here is from genome assembly GCA_946896805.1 of Scutellaria galericulata. Classification (NCBI taxonomy): domain Eukaryota; kingdom Viridiplantae; phylum Streptophyta; class Magnoliopsida; order Lamiales; family Lamiaceae; genus Scutellaria; species Scutellaria galericulata. Next base: position 9,392,735 of record OX335795.1, read on the forward strand.
AAGCCAGCCACTGGTGGAAGTTATACGAAAGGACTATGGCACCCGAACATAGGAGTGCCATGTCTTGGGGAGTCTTTAAAAAAGTGATTAGACAAGATTTTCTACCTCAGTCATACCGTGACCAAAAGGAAGCAGAGTTTATACAGATTCATCAGGGAAATGCTTCCGTGGAAGAGTACGAGAAAAGATTTAACCGACTGAGTAGGTATGCGCCCTATCTGGTAGACACGAATGCCAAAAGGGTCAGATGCTTTGAAAAGGGTCTTCACTTGGAGATCAGCTCTGTCCTGGCTAGTCAGGGTGACATGCCTTATGCCGCAGTGGTTGAGAGAGCTAAAGAGATTGCTTCTCGTCACCACTTAGACATGGCTCCATCCAAGAAAGCGGAAATGGTGATAGGAAAGAGGAAATTGACCGGTCTAAGTCAAGACTTCGATCAGCACAAGGTCCCACGGACTAGTAATGCTCCGCTTCTTTCTACACCCAAGTTAGGGAACTCATGTTTCAGGTGCGGAAAACCTGGACATGTTGTGAGAGACTGTCTGAAATTTAGAAATCCATCAGCTTCAACATTGAGACCAAGGTCAGGGGGAATTCGGAGATGCTACAGATGCAGAGAACCAGAACACATCTCAACTAACTGTCCGAGGTCTCGAAACTCACCGCTAGATACACGAAATTGCTACCGGTGTGGAGAACCGGGACATATTATGGCTAATTGTCAGAGGTTCAAAAGCTCAACAGCTGCAACACAAAGGCCAAGGTCAGAAGCAGGCCAGACACGAACATTCGCCCGCCCTCCCTAGCTCAGAGACTACCAAGAGATAGACTAAGGATGATGGACTTTTAGTTTATATATGTAATAGTTAGATAGTAGCTCGTACCTTGGAGTAGCGCCCGTAAACCTTTTGTATAATGTACGAGCGGCCCATCTTTTGCTCATGCATACAAGATACCAGTTCGACTTTTGTTAAGCGATGGAATCTACGTTTTCTTCTCTCCTCGTATTTCTTGTTTAATTTCTTTATCTATAGTGCTGATATGACGATGGATCTGTTGAAGCATGTTGACGGTAGGATAGTCGCTGAAACTTTAGAAGTTAGTATCCCCTCGAGGAAGACGGTAAAGACAAAACACTTGTACTGTTGTCTTAAGATTGCCTTCGAGGATAGGACGCTTCAAGAAGATCTCCACGCTCTGGAGATGAAAGATTTCGATGTGATTTTGGGAATGGACTGGCTAGAGTCCAACCACGCGGTAATCAAGTGCCGTGAAAAGGAGATAACCTTCGAGATAGATCTCATCCCTGGATCAGCGCCAGTGTCAAAGGCTCCTTATCGGATGGCGCCGAAAGAATTGCAAGAATTGAAGGTTCAGCTTCAGGAGCTGTTAGATAAGGGCTTCATCGGACCGAGTGTGTCGCCCTGGGGAGCACCGGTACTGTTCGTGAAGAAGAAGGATGGTAGCCTCCGGATGTGTATTGACTACCGAGAGCTGAACAAGAAAACAATAAAGAACAAGTATCCACTGCCTCGGATTGAAGATCTCTTCGATCAATTAAGAGGTGCTAGTGTGTTCTCGAAAATTGACTTAAGATCGGGATATCACCAGATGAAAGTCAAAGATGCTGATATATCCAAGACAGCATTCAGAACGAGATATGGCCACTACGAGTTTGTAGTAATGCCATTCGGGTTGAGTAATGCTCCGGCTGTCATCATGGATTTAATGAATCGCATCTTCCATCCTTATCTTGACCTTTTTGTTATAGTGTTCATTGATGATATTCTCATCTATTCGTGCGACAGAGCGCACCACGAACAACATCTTAGAATCGCACTGGAAGTACTAAGGAAGGAAAAAACTTTATGCTAAATTTAAGAAGTGCGAATTCTGGATGGACAAAAATTGGCTTTCTGGGCCACATTGTTTCTGCAGAAGGGGTTGAGGTGGATCCTGAAAAAGTGGCAACTGTTAGCAATTGGGAGACTCCAACGAATGTAAAGGAAGTTCGGAGTTTCATCGGCCTAGCTGGATATTATCGAAGATTTATAGAAGGGTTCTCGAGGATCGCCACTCCGATGACACGCTTGACCAGAAAAGATGTGAGGTTTCAGTGGAATGAGCGGTGCGAGCGAAGTTTCCAAGAACTAAAGAAAAGACTGACAGAAGCACCAGTCTTAGTAGTTCCAGATATGTCCAAGGAATTCGTAATCTACAGCGACGCGTCCAAGGAAGGTTTGGGGTGTGTATTGATGCAGGAAGGAAAAGTGGTTGCATATGCATCACGCCAGCTGAAGGTCCACGAACAGATTTATCCGACTCATGATCTAGAACTAGCAGCAGTGGTACACGCCCTAAAGATCTGGAGACATTATCTTTATGGCATGAAGTGTGCAGTCTACACTGACCACAAAAGCCTGAAGTACTTCTTCGAACAGAAGGAGCTCAATATGAGACAAAGGAGATGGCTAGAGTTGGTGAAAGATTATGATATCACAATCCACTATCATCCCGGAAAGGCGAATGTAGTGGCTGACGCCCTTAGTAGGAAAGGGAAAGGAGTAGTGACATCGATGATCACCAATCAACTCCAACTAGTCGAGGAGATGTCGAAACTTAATTTGGAGATACTCTCGCCACCGATCAGTATTGAATCCCGAATGGCAGCGTTATTTGTAACACCCACGCTGCGGGACCGAATCGTGGAGGCTCAGAAGAAGGATAAGTTTCTAAAGAAGATGAAAGCTCTGATGGATAAGGGAAGAGCTGAAGACTTTTCTTTAACTACGGATGGAGCTCTAATCTTCAGAGGAAGGCTGTGTGTGCCTAAAAACGAGGAATTAAAAGAGGAAATACTCAAAGAAGCGCATTGTACACCTATAGCTGCACACCCAGGAGGTACAAAGATGTACCGAAACTTGAGGGCGAATTTCTGGTGGAGGAACATGAAGCGAGGTATAGGATTGTTCGTCAAGAAGTGTCTCGTCTGCCAACAAGTGAAAGCAGAACATCAACGACCAGCTGGGATGCTAACTCCATTAGAGATACCGGAGTGGAAGTGGGAACATATAACCATGGACTTTGTGGTTGGTCTACCGACAACCAGACGGGGAAACCACGCCGTGTGGGTGATCGTGGACAGATTGACGAAATCCACCCATTTCTTGCCGATCAAGATGACTTTTGGACTAGACAGATTGGCACGGATATACCTGGAAGAGATAGTCCGACTACACGGTATACCGGTTTCTATCACATCTGATAGGGATCCACGGTTCACTTCCCGATTCTGGCAGAGTCTGCAGATGGAGTTAGGAACCAAGCTGTCTTTCAGTACAGCTTTTCACCCACAAACCGACGGACAATCAGAAAGAACCATACAGATCTTAGAGGATATGTTGCGGGCCTGTGTTCTAGATTTTCCCGGAAACTGGGAAGATCATCTGTGTTTAGTAGAGTTCGCCTACAACAATAGCTATCAATCAACCATTGGTATGGCACCTTATGAGGCCCTCTACGGAAGGAAGTGTCGATCACCAATATGCTGGGACGAAGTTGGTGAAAAGAAAATTCTAGGACCCGAATTGGTGGAACAAACAGTAGAAGTAATAAAGAAGATTCGAGACCGAATACGAGTGGCCCAAGATCGACAAAAATCGTATGTAGATAAGAGACGAAGAGAACTGAGGTTTGAAGTTGGGGACAAAGTTTTCCTCAAAGTGTCTCCCACTAAAGGAGTTCACCGTTTTGGAAAGAAGGGAAAACTGAAACCAAGGTACGTGGGACCGTTCGAAATCTTGAATCAAGTTGGGGAGGTCGCGTACCGACTAGCTCTACCACCGGACTTTGCTGGGGTGCACAATGTCTTCCATGTGTCTATGCTACGAAAATATATTTTTGATCCAAATCATATAATCAATCGAGAAGGCATCGAACTGGAGAAAGATCTGACATATGAGGAAGTCCCGATAGCCATCTTGGACAGAAAGAAACGACAACTTAGGAACCGAGAGATGGCTATAGTGAAGGTCCAGTGGAGCCGCCACGGAAGGGAAGAGGCAACCTGGGAGTTGGAGGACGAGATTTTGAGGAAGTACCCCGACATACCGATCCTAGGTATACGTTTGTTTGTCTTTCTAAGTGTGTGCTCAATTTCGAGGACGAAATTATTTTAAGGGGTAAGGGATGTAGCACCCCGGATCAAAATGAGCATAATTGAATAATTAAGTATTTGAACCCCGACTTAATAATTATGTGCGTATGTTTTGACTGTTTAATTTAGTACATGCGTTTCAGATACTTGGCTAACGCCAGCTTTAGATTTAGATGGATATATGTTTCGTGACATGGAACCTAGAATATGATTTTACTAAGAGATTCGTATTGGAAATACGAGAAAACAGAAACAAACTAGCGGTTAATCGGAGACCCGTAGTTCAACTAACGAAGGAAAGGGTAAAATTTTGATAAAAGGTAAAAATAAAAATAATATTTTAATGAAAGGTAAATTAAGATATTTTTGGTAAATAGTAACTTTTCAACGGTAAAAAGGTAAATTCCAAAATCTATAAATAGGGGCTCATAACTTTCAAAACTTATACGTTTTCAAAGCCGACGACCCGAGCGACGCTCGCGACGCGAACACGTAAGTTCACTTTCTTTTCTTTTCCTTTACGTTTTTATTTTCCGCCGCCGCCGGAGTGCCGCCGGAGCAGCGCCGCCGCCGCCGCCGTCGCCGCCGCCGCCGCCGCCGCCGGCCAGCAGTGGTGCTGGTGGTGGTGTGTCGGGTGACGGGTGCGCGCCGGGTTGTGCGTCGGGTCGGGCGTCGGGTGCGCGCCGGGTTGTGCGTCGGGTCGGGCGTCGGGTGCGCGCCGGGTTGTGCGTCGGGTCGGGCGTCGGGTGCGCGCCGGGATGTGCGTCGGGTGCGCGTCGGGATGTGCGTCGGGTCGGGCGTCGGGTGCGCGCCGGGTTGTGCGTCGGGTCGGGCGTCGGGTGTGCGTCGAGATGTGCGTCGGGTCGGGCGTCGGGTGCGCGTCGGGTGTGCGTCGGGTGCGCGCCGAGTGCCGGGTGTGCGCCGGGTGCCGGGTGTGCGCCGGGTGCCGAGTGCCGGGTGTGCGCCGGGTGCCGAGTGCGCGCGGGTGCGAGCGCCGGGGGTCTAGCGTGCGCGGGCGACGGGGACCGGGTGGCTGAGGAAACCCGGCAGCTGCCGGGTACCCGCGAGCCCCGGAACACGTAACGCCGTACTTTCGATCCGTCGTGTCTTTAACGAGCGTTCTTCCGCCTGAACCTTTTACAACTTTAATTATATTGTATTTTGGACCTAAGAAACACCGTAAATTTGTAGGCTTTTGTGGACTAAGCTTGAGGTGTTGAGTTGTCAGACATTCTGTCCTAGCTACTCACGCGGTAACCACTATACGAGGTGGGGGTAATTTCTAACTCTGGATCTGTTTACAGCTTTCCCTATTTGTGATATATGATTGGGAATCTAAGTGCTGTGTTTATACTTGCTGTGCCATATTATATCTGTGAAAGGGCCGAGGTCCTCCGATCATGCATTCTGTTCGTCCCCTGCTATTTTCTACTACTCAGTGGAGGTGTCGTGAGCCTCTTTAAATGCACTAACGGTGAGATACCGTTATATAGGGTAAGACGGGGGAATCCCGCACCTATACGTCCCTTGCAATTTCTAATATCTGCTTTGCATATATCTGTGCTGTGACAACGTGACTGTAAGTTAGCTTTTCGGTATTTAAATTCTGTCAAGAGTCTTATGAGGTGGATGTTATCCCCACTGAGTGTATTCAACGCACTCACCCCTTAATCTGTACTCACACTACAGGAGATGAGGAAGCTGGTGAACCCTAGACGGAGGGAGATAGTGCTAGCTGTTGGTTTTTCTGATAAATGGTCTAGTTAAAACATTTCCGAACACGTTTTCAAACAGTTTATGATCTGTATATATCTTTGGGTTCTGGTGAGGATGGGAGATCCTGATGTTTAGCTTCCGCTGTATATGATGTTTATTATCGGTGAGAGACCGAATGATATCGGCCGAGGCCGTAGGTTGTTGTGAGATGGTTTATTATCGTCCTTTATCTCTTTCTTCTGTTGTCCCTTGCTTAACTCTTTCTGTATGTGTTATGCGTCCCTTGCTTTTCTATCTTCACGCCCGGGTAAAACTCTGATATTTTTAACGAAAGATTTTGGGGCGTGACAAGCAAGTTTTCAATATTCGTTACACTTAGAGTTACAGATTAGTTATATGTTTAGTTGGTAGACAAATCGAGTACAATTATCTCGTTAGAAGATGATTCGAGTACACTTAACACTTTACTTGGTCAACAAGTTTTCAATAATCGTTATACTTAGAGTTATAGATTAGTAATATGTTGAGATTGAAGATTAATCGATTACGATGAACTCATCAGAAGATGATTAGAGTACAATTAACTCTTTACTTGGTAAACAAGTTTTCAATAATCGTTGCACTTAGAGTTACAGATTAGTTATATGTTGAGTTAGAAGATTAATCGAGTATCATTAAGTCTTTAGAAGATGATTCGAGTACAATTAACTCTTTACTTGGTCAACAAGTTTTCAATATTCGTTACACTTAGAGTTATGTATTAGTTTTATGTTGAGTTGGAAGACGAATCGAGTACAATTATCTCTTTAGAAGATGATTCGAGTACAATTAACACTATACTTGGTTAACAAGTATTCAATATCTGTTGTACTTAGACTTACTGATTAGTTATATGTTGAGTTTGAAGATTAATCGATTACGATTAACTCTTTAGAAGATGATTCAAGTACAATTAATACTTTACTTGGTCAGCAAGTTTTCAATATTCGTTACACTTAGAGTTACAGATTAGTTATATGTTTAGTTGGTAGACAAATCGAGTACAATTATCTCGTTAGAAGATGATTCGAGTACACTTAACACTTTACTTGGTCAACAAGTTTTCAATAATCGTTATACTCAGAGTTATAGATTAGTAATATGTTGAGATTGAAGATTAATCGATTACAATGAACTCATCAGAAGATGATTAGAGTACAATTAACTCTTTACTTGGTAAACAAGTTTTCAATAATCGTTGCACTTAGAGTTACAGATTAGTTATATGTTGAGTTAGAAGATTAATCGAGTATCATTAAGTCTTTAGAAGATGATTCGAGTACAATTAACTCTTTACTTGGTCAACAAGTTTTCAATATTCGTTACACTTAGAGTTATGGATTAGTTTTATGTTGAGTTGGAAGACAAATCGAGTACAATTATCTCTTTAGAAGATGATTCGAGTATAATTAACACTTTACTTGGTTAACAAGTATTCAATATCTGCAGTACATAGACTTACTGATTAGTTATATGTTGAGTTTGAAGATTAATCGATTACGATTAACTCTTTAGAAGATGATTCTAGTACAATTAACACTTTACTTGGTCAGCAAGTTTTCAATATTCGTTACACTTAGAGTTACAGATTAGTTTTATGTTGAGTTGGTAGACAAATCGAGTACAATTATCTCGTTAGAAGATGATTCGAGTACACTTAACACTTTACTTGGTGAACAAGTTTTCAATAATCGTTATACTCAGAGTTATAGATTAGTAATATGTTGAGTTTGAAGATTAATCGATTACGATTACCTCTTTAGTAGATGATTCAAGTACAATTAACACATTACTTGGTCAGCAAGTTTTCAGTATTCGTTACACTTAGAGTTGCAGATTAGTTATATGTTGAGTTAGAAGATTAATCGAGTATCATTAAGTCTTTAGAAGATGATTCGAGTACAATTAACTCTTTACTTGGTCAACAAATTTTCAATATTCGTTACACTTAGAGTTATGGATTACTTTTATGTTGAGTTGGTAGACAAATCGAGTACAATTATCTCGTTAGAAGATGATTCGAGTACACTTAACACTTTACTTGGTCAACAAGTTTTCAATAATCGTTATACTCAGAGTTATATATTAGTAATATGTTGAGATTGAAGATTAATCGATTACGATTAACTCATCAGAAGATGATTAGAGTACAATTAACTCTTTACTTGGTCAACAAGTTTTCAATAATCGTTGCACTTAGAGTTACATATTAGTTATATGTTGAGATAGAAGATTAATCGAGTATCATTAAGTCTTTAGAAGATGATTCGAGTACAATTAACTCTTTACTTGGTCAACAAGTTTTCAATATTCGTTACACTTAGAATTATGTATTAGTTTTATGTTGAGTTGGAAGACGAATCGAGTACAATTATCTCTTTAGAAGATGATTCGAGTACAATTAACACTATACTTGGTTAACAAGTATTCAATATCTGTTGTACTTAGACTTACTGATTAGTTATATGTTGAGTTTGAAGATTAATCGATTACGATTAACTCTTTAGAAGATGATTCAAGTACAATTAATACTTTACTTGGTCAGCAAGTTTTCAATATTCGTTACACTTAGAGTTACAGATTAGTTATATGTTTAGTTGGTAGACAAATCGAGTACAATTATCTCGTTAGAAGATGATTCGAGTACACTTAACACTTTACTTGGTCAACAAGTTTTCAATAATCGTTATACTCAGAGTTATAGATTAGTAATATGTTGAGATTGAAGATTAATCGATTACGATGAACTCATCAGAAGATGATTAGAGTACAATTAACTCTTTACTTGGTAAACAAGTTTTCAATAATCGTTGCACTTAGAGTTACAGATTAGTTATATGTTGAGTTAGAAGATTAATCGAGTATCATTAAGTCTTTAGAAGATGATTCGAGTACAATTAACTCTTTACTTGGTCAACAAGTTTTCAATATTCGTTACACTTAGAGTTATGGATTAGTTTTATGTTGAGTTGGAAGACAAATCGAGTACAATTATCTCTTTAGAAGATGATTCGAGTATAATTAACACTTTACTTGGTTAACAAGTATTCAATATCTGTAGTACATAGACTTACTGATTAGTTATATGTTGAGTTTGAAGATTAATCGATTACGATTAACTCTTTAGAAGATGATTCTAGTACAATTAACACTTTACTTGGTCAGCAAGTTTTCAATATTCGTTACACTTAGAGTTACAGATTAGTTTTATGTTGAGTTGGTAGACAAATCGAGTACAATTATCTCGTTAGAAGATGATTCGAGTACACTTAACACTTTACTTGGTCAACAAGTTTTCAATAATCGTTATACTCAGAGTTATAGATTAGTAATATGTTGAGTTTGAAGATTAATCGATTACGATTACCTCTTTAGTAGATGATTCAAGTACAATTAACACATTACTTGGTCAGCAAGTTTTCAGTATTCGTTACACTTAGAGTTGCAGATTAGTTATATGTTGAGTTAGAAGATTAATCGAGTATCATTAAGTCTTTAGAAGATGATTCGAGTACAATTAACTCTTTACTTGGTCAACAAATTTTCAATATTCGTTACACTTAGAGTTATGGATTACTTTTATGTTGAGTTGGTAGACAAATCGAGTACAATTATCTCGTTAGAAGATGATTCGAATACACTTAACACTTTACTTGGTCAACAAGTTTTCAATAATCGTTATACTCAGAGTTATATATTAGTAATATGTTGAGATTGAAGATTAATCGATTACGATTAACTCATCAGAAGATGATTAGAGTACAATTAACTCTTTACTTGGTCAACAAGTTTTCAATAATCGTTGCACTTAGAGTTACATATTAGTTATATGTTGAGATAGAAGATTAATCGAGTATCATTAAGTCTTTAGAAGATGATTCGAGTACAATTAACTCTTTACTTGGTCAACAAGTTTTCAATATTCGTTACACTTAGAGTTATGGATTAGTTTTATGTTGAGTTGGAAGACAAATCGAGTACAATTATCTCTTTAGAAGATGATTCGAGTATAATTAACACTTTACTTGGTTAACAAGTATTCAATATCTGTAGTACATAGACTTACTGATTAGTTATATGTTGAGTTTGAAGATTAATCGATTACGATTAACTCTTTAGAAGATGATTCTAGTACAATTAACACTTTACTTGGTCAGCAAGTTTTCAATATTCGTTACACTTAGAGTTACAGATTAGTTTTATGTTGAGTTGGTAGACAAATCGAGTACAATTATCTCGTTAGAAGATGATTCGAGTACACTTAACACTTTACTTGGTCAACAAGTTTTCAATAATCGTTATACTCAGAGTTATAGATTAGTAATATGTTGAGTTTGAAGATTAATCGATTACGATTACCTCTTTAGTTGATGATTCAAGTACAATTAACACATTACTTGGTCAGCAAGTTTTCAGTATTCGTTACACTTAGAGTTGCAGATTAGTTATATGTTGAGTTAGAAGATTAATCGAGTATCATTAAGTCTTTAGAAGATGATTCGAGTACAATTAACTCTTTACTTGGTCAACAAATTTTCAATATTCGTTACACTTAGAGTTATGGATTACTTTTATGTTTAGTTGGTAGACAAATCGAGTACAATTATCTCGTTAGAAGATGATTCGAATACACTTAACACTTTACTTGGTCAACAAGTTTTCAATAATCGTTATACTCAGAGTTATATATTAGTAATATGTTGAGATTGAAGATTAATCGATTACGATTAACTCATCAGAAGATGATTAGAGTACAATTAACTCTTTACTTGGTCAACAAGTTTTCAATAATCGTTGCACTTAGAGTTACATATTAGTTATATGTTGAGATAGAAGATTAATCGAGTATCATTAAGTCTTTAGAAGATGATTCGAGTACAATTAACTCTTTACTTGGTCAACAAGTTTTCAATATTCGTTACACTTAGAGTTATGTATTAGTTTTATGTTGAGTTGGAAGACGAATCGAGTACAATTATCTCTTTAGAAGATGATTCGAGTACAATTAACACTATACTTGGTTAACAAGTATTCAATATCTGTTGTACTTAGACTTACTGATTAGTTATATGTTGAGTTTGAAGATTAATCGATTACGATTAACTCTTTAGAAGATGATTCAAGTACAATTAATACTTTACTTGGTCAGCAAGTTTTCAATATTCGTTACACTTAGAGTTACAGATTAGTTATATGTTTAGTTGGTAGACAAATCGAGTACAATTATCTCGTTAGAAGATGATTCGAGTACACTTAACACTTTACTTGGTCAACAAGTTTTCAATAATCGTTATACTCAGAGTTATAGATTAGTAATATGTTGAGATTGAAGATTAATCGATTACGATGAACTCATCAGAAGATGATTAGAGTACAATTAACTCTTTACTTGGTAAACAAGTTTTCAATAATCGTTGCACTTAGAGTTACAGATTAGTTATATGTTGAGTTAGAAGATTAATCGAGTATCATTAAGTCTTTAGAAGATGATTCGAGTACAATTAACTCTTTACTTGGTCAACAAGTTTTCAATATTCGTTACACTTAGAGTTATGGATTAGTTTTATGTTGAGTTGGAAGACAAATCGAGTACAATTATCTCTTTAGAAGATGATTCGAGTATAATTAACACTTTACTTGGTTAACAAGTATTCAATATCTGTAGTAGTTAGACTTACTGATTAGTTATATGTTGAGTTTGAAGATTAATCGATTACGATTAACTCTTTAGAAGATGATTCTAGTACAATTAACACTTTACTTGGTCAGCAAGTTTTCAATATTCGTTACACTTAGAGTTACAGATTAGTTTTATGTTGAGTTGGTAGACAAATCGAGTACAATTATTTCGTTAGAAGATGATTCGAGTACACTTAACACTTTACTTGGTCAACAAGTTTTCAATAATCGTTATACTCAGAGTTATAGATTAGTAATATGTTGAGTTTGAAGATTAATCCATTACGATTAACTCTTTAGTAGATGATTCAAGTACAATTAACACATTACTTGGTCAGCAAGTTTTCAGTATTCGTTACACTTAGAGTTGCAGATTAGTTATATGTTGAGTTAGAAGATTAATCGAGTATCATTAAGTCTTTAGAAGATGATTCGAGTACAATTAACTCTTTACTTGGTCAACAAATTTTCAATATTCGTTACACTTAGAGTTATGGATTACTTTTATGTTGAGTTGGTAGACAAATCGAGTACAATTATCTCGTTAGAAGATGATTCGAGTACACTTAACACTTTACGTGGTCAACAAGTTTTCAATAATCGTTATACTCAGAGTTATATATTAGTAATATGTTGAGATTGAAGATTAATCGATTACGATTAACTCATCAGAAGATGATTAGAGTACAATTAACTCTTTACTTGGTCAACAAGTTTTCAATAATCGTTACACTTAGAGTTACATATTAGTTATATATTGAGATAGAAGATTAATCGAGTATCATTAAGTCTTTAGAAGATGATTCGAGTACAATTAACTCTTTACTTGGTCAACAAGTTTTCAATATTCGTTACACTTAGAGTTATGTATTAGTTTTATGTTGAGTTGGAAGACGAATCGAGTACAATTATCTCTTTAGAAGATGATTCGAGTACAATTAACACTATACTTGGTTAACAAGTTTTCAATAATTGTTGTACTTAGACTTACAGATTAGTTATATGTTGAGTTTGAAGATTAATCGATTACGATTAACTCTTTAGAAGATGATTCAAGTACAATTAACACTTTACTTGGTCAGCAAGTTTTCAATATTCGTTACACTTAGAGTTACAGATTAGTTATATGTTTATTTGGTAGACAAATCGAGTACAATTATCTCGTTAGAAGATGATTCGAGTACACTTAACACTTTACTTGGTCAACAAGTTTTCAATAATCGTTATACTCAGAGTTATAGATTAGTAATATGTTGAGATTGAAGATTAATCAATTACGATTAACTCATCAGAAGATGATTAGAGTACAATTAACTCTTTAATTGGTCAACAAGTTTTCAATAATCGTTATACTCAGAGTTATAGATTAGTAATATGTTGAGATTGAAGATTAATCGATTACGATGAACTCATAGAAGATGATTAGAGTACAATTAACTCTTTACTTGGTAAACAAGTTTTTAATAATCGTTGCACTTAGAGTTACAGATTAGTTATATGTTGAGTTAGAAGATTAATCGAGTATCATTAAGTCTTTAGAAGATGATTCGAGTACAATTAACTCTTTACTTGGTCAACAAGTTTTCAATATTCGTTACACTTAGAGTTATGGATTAGTTTTATGTTGAGTTGGAAGACAAATCGAGTACAATTATCTCTTTAGAAGATGATTCGAGTATAATTAACACTTTACTTGGTTAACAAGTATTCAATATCTGTAGTACATAGACTTACTGATTAGTTATATGTTGAGTTTGAAGATTAATCGATTACGATTAACTCTTTAGAAGATGATTCTAGTACAATTAACACTTTACTTGGTCAGCAAGTTTTCAATATTCGTTACACTTAGAGTTACAGATTAGTTTTATGTTGAGTTGGTAGACAAATCGAGTACAATTATCTCGTTAGAAGATGATTCGAGTACACTTAACACTTTACTTGGTCAACAAGTTTTCAATAATCGTTATTCTCAGAGTTATAGATTAGTAATATGTTGAGTTTGAAGATTAATCGATTACGATTAACTCTTTAGTAGATGATTCAAGTACAATTAACACATTACTTGGTCAGCAAGTTTTCAGTATTCGTTACACTTAGAGTTGCAGATTAGTTGTATGTTGAGTTAGAAGATTAATCGAGTATCATTAAGTCTTTAGAAGATGATTCGAGTACAATTAACTCTTTACTTGGTCAACAAATTTTCAATATTCGTTACACTTAGAGTTATGGATTACTTTTATGTTGAGTTGGTAGACAAATCGAGTACAATTATCTCGTTAGAAGATGATTCGAGTACACTTAACACTTTACTTGGTCAACAAGTTTTCAATAATCGTTATACTCAGAGTTATATATTAGTAATATGTTGATATTGAAGATTAATCGATTACGATTAACTCATCAGAAGATGATTAGAGTACAATTAACTCTTTACTTGGTCAACAAATTTTCAATAATCGTTACACTTAGAGTTACATATTAGTTATATGTTGAGATAGAAGATTAATCGAGTATCATTAAGTCTTTAGAAGATGATTCGAGTACAATTAACTCTTTACTTGGTCAACAAGTTTTCAATATTCGTTACACTTAGAGTTATGTATTAGTTTTATGTTGAGTTGGAAGACGAATCGAGTACAATTATCTCTTTAGAAGATGATTCGAGTACAATTAACACTATACTTGGTTAACAAGTTTTCAATAATTGTTGTACTTAGACTTACAGATTAGTTATATGTTGAGTTTGAAGATTAATCGATTACGATTAACTCTTTAGAAGATGATTCAAGTACAATTAACACTTTACTTGGTCAGCAAGTTTTCAATATTCGTTACACTTAGAGTTACAGATTAGTTATATGTTTATTTGGTAGACAAATCGAGTACAATTATCTCGTTAGAAGATGATTCGAGTACACTTAACACTTTACTTGGTCAACAAGTTTTCAATAATCGTTAAACTCAGAGTTATAGATTAGTAATATGATGAGATTGAAGATTAATCAATTACGATTAACTCATCAGAAGATGATTAGAGTACAATTAACTCTTTAATTGTTCAACAAGTTTTTAATAATCGTTACACTTAGAGCTACAGATTAGTTATATGTTGAGTTAGAAGATTAATCGAGTATCATTAAGTCTTTAGAAGATGATTCGAGTACAATTAACTCTTTACTTGGTCAACAAATTTTCAATATTAGTTACACATAGAGTTATGGATTACTTTTATGTTGAGTTGGAAGACGAATCGAGTACAATTATCTCGTTAGAAGATGATTCGAGTACAATTAACACTTTACTTGGTTAACAAGTATTCAATATCTGTTGTACTTAGACTTACTGATTAGTTATATGTTGAGTTTGAAGATTAATCGATTACGATTAACTCTTTAGAAGATGATTCAAGTACAATTAATACTTTACTTGGTCAGCAAGTTTTCAATATTCGTTACACTTAGAGTTACAGATTAGTTATATGTTTAGTTGGTAGACAAATCGAGTACAATTATCTCGTTAGAAGATGATTCGAGTACACTTAACACTTTACTTGGTCAACAAGTTTTCAATAATCGTTATACTCAGAGTTATAGATTAGTAATATGTTGAGATTGAAGATTAATCGATTACGATGAACTCATCAGAAGATGATTAGAGTACAATTAACTCTTTACTTGGTAAACAAGTTTTCAATAATCGTTGCACTTAGAGTTATAGATTAGTTATATGTTGAGTTAGAAGATTAATCGAGTATCATTAAGTCTTTAGAAGATGATTCGAGTACAATTAACTCTTTACTTGGTCAACAAGTTTTCAATATTCGTTACACTTAGAGTTATGGATTAGTTTTATGTTGAGTTGGAAGACAAATCGAGTACAATTATCTCTTTAGAAGATGATTCGAGTATAATTAACACTTTACTTGGTTAACAAGTATTCAATATCTGTAGTACATAGACTTACTGATTAGTTATATGTTGAGTTTGAAGATTAATCGATTACGATTAACTCTTTAGAAGATGATTCTAGTACAATTAACACTTTACTTGGTCAGCAAGTTTTCAATATTCGTTACACTTAGAGTTACAGATTAGTTTTATGTTGAGTTGGTAGACAAATCGAGTACAATTATCTCGTTAGAAGATGATTCGAGTACACTTAACACTTTACTTGGTCAACAAGTTTTCAATAATCGTTATACTCAGAGTTATAGATTAGTAATATGTTGAGTTTGAAGATTAATCGATTACGATTACCTCTTTAGTAGATGATTCAAGTACAATTAACACATTACTTGGTCAGCAAGTTTTCAGTATTCGTTACACTTAGAGTTGCAGATTAGTTATATGTTGAGTTAGAAGATTAATCAAGTATCATTAAGTCTTTAGAAGATGATTCGAGTACAATTAACTCTTTACTAGGTCAACAAATTTTCAATATTCGTTACACTTAGAGTTATGGATTACTTTTATGTTGAGTTGGTAGACAAATCGAGTACAATTATCTCGTTAGAAGATGATTCGAGTACACTTAACACTTTACTTGGTCAACAAGTTTTCAATAATCGTTATACTCAGAGTTATATATTAGTAATATAATGAGATTGAAGATTAATCGATTACGATTAACTCATCAGAAGATGATTAGAGTACAATTAACTCTTTACTTGGTCAACAAGTTTTCAATAATCGTTGCACTTAGAGTTATGTATTAGTTTTATGTTGAGTTGGAAGACGAATCGAGTACAATTATCTCTTTAGAAGATGATTCGAGTACAATTAACACTATACTTGGTTAACAAGTTTTCAATAATTGTTGTACTTAGACTTACAGATTAGTTATATGTTGAGTTTGAAGATTAATCGATTACGATTAACTCTTTAGAAGATGATTCAAGTACAATTAACACTTTACTTGGTCAGCAAGTTTTCAATATTCGTTACACTTAGAGTTACAGATTAGTTTTATGTTGAGTTGGTAGACAAATCGAGTACAATTATCTCGTTAGAAGATGATTCGAGTACACTTAACACTTTACTTGGTCAACAAGTTTTCAATAATCGTTATACTCAGAGTTATAGATTAGTAATATGTTGAGATTGAAGATTAATCAATTACGATTAACTCATCAGAAGATGATTAGAGTACAATTAACTCTTTAATTGTTCAACAAGTTTTTAATAATCGTTACACTTAGAGCTACAGATTAGTTATATGTTGAGTTAGAAGATTAATCGAGTATCATTAAGTCTTTAGAAGATGATTCGAGTACAATTAACTCTTTACTTGGTCAACAAATTTTCAATATTAGTTACACATAGAGTTATGGATTACTTTTATGTTGAGTTGGAAGACGAATCGAGTACAATTATCTCTTTAGAAGATGATTCGAGTACAATTAACACTATACTTGGTTAACAAGTTTTCAATAATTGTTGTACTTAGACTTACAGATTAGTTATATGTTGAGTTTGAAGATTAATCGATTACGATTAACTCTTTAGAAGATGATTCAAGTACAATTAATACTTTACTTGGTCAGCAAGTTTTCAATATTCGTTACACTTAGAGTTACAGATTAGTTATATGTTTAGTTGGTAGACAAATCGAGTACAATTATCTCGTTAGAAGATGATTCGAGTACACTTAACACTTTACTTGGTCAACAAGTTTTCAATAATCGTTATACTCAGAGTTATAGATTAGTAATATGTTGAGATTGAAGATTAATCAATTACGATTAACTCATCAGAAGATGATTAGAGTACAATTAACTCTTTACTTGGTAAACAAGTTTTCAATAATCGTTGTACTTAGAGCTACAGATTAGTTATATGTTGAGTTAGAAGATTAATCGAGTATCATTAAGTCTTTAGAAGATGATTCGAGTACAATTAACTCTTTACTTGGTCAACAAATTTATAATATTAGTTACACATAGAGTTATGGATTACTTTTATGTTGAGTTGGAAGACGAATCGAGTACAATTATCTCGTTAGAAGATGATTCGAGTACAATTAACACTTTACTTGGTTAACAAGTATTCAATATCTGTTGTACTTAGACTTACTGATTAGTTATATGTTGAGTTTGAAGATTAATCGATTACGATTAACTCTTTAGAAGATGATTCAAGTACAATTAATACTTTACTTGGTCAGCAAGTTTTCAATATTCGTTACACTTAGAGTTACAGATTAGTTATATGTTTAGTTGGTAGACAAATCGAGTACAATTATCTCGTTAGAAGATGATTCGAGTACACTTAACACTTTACTTGGTCAACAAGTTTTCAATAATCGTTATACTCAGAGTTATAGATTAGTAATATGTTGAGATTGAAGATTAATCGATTACGATGAACTCATCAGAAGATGATTAGAGTACAATTAACTCTTTACTTGGTAAACAAGTTTTCAATAATCGTTGCACTTAGAGTTACAGATTAGTTATATGTTGAGTTAGAAGATTAATCGAGTATCATTAAGTCTTTAGAAGATGATTCGAGTACAATTAACTCTTTACTTGGTCAACAAGTTTTCAATATTCGTTACACTTAGAGTTATGGATTAGTTTTATGTTGAGTTGGAAGACAAATCGAGTACAATTATCTCTTTAGAAGATGATTCGAGGATAATTAACACTTTACTTGGTTAACAAGTATTCAATATCTGTAGTACTTAGACTTACTGATTAGTTATATGTTGAGTTTGAAGATTAATCGATTACGATTAACTCTTTAGAAGATGATTCAAGTACAATTAATACTTTACTTGGTCAGCAAGTTTTCAATATTCGTTACACTTAGAGTTACATATTAGTTATATGTTGAGATAGAAGATTAATCGAGTATCATTAAGTCTTTAGAAGATGATTCGAGTACAATTAACTCTTTACTTGGTCAACAAGTTTTCAATATTCGTTACACTTAGAGTTATGTATTAGTTTTATGTTGAGTTGGAAGACGAATCGAGTACAATTATCTCTTTAGAAGATGATTCGAGTACAATTAACACTATACTTGGTTAACAAGTTTTCAATAATTGTTGTACTTAGACTTACAGATTAGTTATATGTTGAGTTTGAAGATTAATCGATTACGATTAACTCTTTAGAAGATGATTCAAGTACAATTAACACTTTACTTGGTCAGCAAGTTTTCAATATTCGTTACACTTAGAGTTACAGATTAGTTATATGTTGAGTTGGTAGACAAATCGAGTACAATTATCTCGTTAGAAGATGATTCGAGTACACTTAACACTTTACTTGGTCAACAAGTTTTCAATAATCGTTATACTCAGAGTTATAGATTAGTAATATGTTGAGATTGAAGATTAATCAATTACGATTAACTCATCAGAAGATGATTAGAGTACAATTAACTCTTTAATTGTTCAACAAGTTTTTAATAATCGTTACACTTAGAGCTACAGATTAGTTATATGTTGAGTTAGAAGATTAATCGAGTATCATTAAGTCTTTAGAAGATGATTCGAGTACAATTAACTCTTTACTTGGTCAACAAATTTTCAATATTAGTTACACATAGAGTTATGGATTACTTTTATGTTGAGTTGGAAGACGAATCGAGTACAATTATCTCGTTAGAAGATGATTCGAGTACAATTAACACTTTACTTGGTTAACAAGTATTCAATATCTGTTGTACTTAGACTTACTGATTAGTTATATGTTGAGTTTGAAGATTAATCGATTACGATTAACTCTTTAGAAGATGATTCAAGTACAATTAATACTTTACTTGGTCAGCAAGTTTTCAATATTCGTTACACTTAGAGTTACAGATTAGTTATATGTTTAGTTGGTAGACAAATCGAGTACAATTATCTCGTTAGAAGATGATTCGAGTACACTTAACACTTTACTTGGTCAACAAGTTTTCAATAATCGTTATACTCAGAGTTATAGATTAGTAATATGTTGAGATTGAAGATTAATCGATTACGATGAACTCATCAGAAGATGATTAGAGTACAATTAACTCTTTACTTGGTAAACAAGTTTTCAATAATCGTTGCACTTAGAGTTACAGATTAGTTATATGTTGAGTTAGAAGATTAATCGAGTATCATTAAGTCTTTAGAAGATGATTCGAGTACAATTAACTCTTTACTTGGTCAACAAGTTTTCAATATTCGTTACACTTAGAGTTATGGATTAGTTTTATGTTGAGTTGGAAGACAAATCGAGTACAATTATCTCTTTAGAAGATGATTCTAGTATAATTAACACTTTACTTGGTTAACAAGTATTCAATATCTGTAGTACATAGACTTACTGATTAGTTATATGTTGAGTTTGAAGATTAATCGATTACGATTAACTCTTTAGAAGATGATTCTAGTACAATTAACACTTTACTTGGTCAGCAAGTTTTCAATATTCGTTACACTTAGAGTTACAGATTAGTTTTATGTTGAGTTGGTAGACAAATCGAGTACAATTATCTCGTTAGAAGATGATTCGAGTACACTTAACACTTTACTTGGTCAACAAGTTTTCAATAATCGTTATACTCAGAGTTATAGATTAGTAATATGTTGAGTTTGAAGATTAATCGATTACGATTAACTCTTTAGTAGATGATTCAAGTACAATTAAAACATTACTTGGTCAGCAAGTTTTCAGTATTCGTTACACTTAGAGTTGCAGATTAGTTATATGTTGGGTTAGAAGATTAATCGAGTATCATTAAGTCTTTAGAAGATGATTCGAGTACAATTAACTCTTTACTTGGTCAACAAATTTTCAATATTCGTTACACTTAGAGTTATGGATTACTTTTATGTTGAGTTGGTAGACAAATCGAGTACAATTATCTCGTTAGAAGATGATTCGAGTACACTTAACACTTTACTTGGTCAACAAGTTTTCAATAATCGTTATACTCAGAGTTATATATTAGTAATATGTTGAGATTGAAGATTAATCGATTACGATTAACTCATCAGAAGATGATTAGAGTACAATTAACTCTTTACTTGGTCAACAAGTTTTCAATAATCGTTACACTTAGAGTTACATATTAGTTATATGTTGAGATAGAAGATTAATCGAGTATCATTAAGTCTTTAGAAGATGATTCGAGTACAATTAACTCTTTACTTGGTCAACAAGTTTTCAATATTCGTTACACTTAGAGTTATGTATTAGTTTTATGTTGAGTTGGAAGACGAATCGAGTACAATTATCTCTTTAGAAGATGATTCGAGTACAATTAACACTATACTTGGTTAACAAGTTTTCAATAATTGTTGTACTTAGACTTACAGATTATTTATATGTTGAGTTTGAAGATTAATCGATTACGATTAACTCTTTAGAAGATGATTCAAGTACAATTAACACTTTACTTGGTCAGCAAGTTTTCAATATTCGTTACACTTAGAGTTACAGATTAGTTATATGTTTAGTTGGTAGACAAATCGAGTACAATTACCTCGTTAGAAGATGATTCGAGTACACTTAACACTTTACTTGGTCAACAAGTTTTCAATAATCGTTATACTCAGAGTTATAGATTAGTAATATGTTGAGATTGAAGATTAATCAATTACGATTAACTCATCAGAAGATGATTAGAGTACAATTAACTCTTTAATTGTTCAACAAGTTTTTAATAATCGTTACACTTAGAGCTACAGATTAGTTATATGTTGAGTTAGAAGATTAATCGAGTATCATTAAGTCTTTAGAAGATGATTCGAGTACAATTAACTCTTTACTTGGTCAACAAATTTTCAATATTACTTACACATAGAGTTATGGATTACTTTTATGTTGAGTTGGAAGACGAATCGAGTACAATTATCTCGTTAGAAGATGATTCGAGTACAATTAACACTTTACTTGGTTAACAAGTATTCAATATCTGTTGTACTTAGACTTACTGATTAGTTATATGTTGAGTTTGAAGATTAATCGATTACGATTAACTCTTTAGAAGATGATTCAAGTACAATTAATACTTTACTTGGTCAGCAAGTTTTCAATATTCGTTACACTTAGAGTTACAGATTAGTTATATGTTTAGTTGGTAGACAAATCGAGTACAATTATCTCGTTAGAAGATGATTCGAGTACACTTAACACTTTACTTGGTCAACAAGTTTTCAATAATCGTTATACTCAGAGTTATAGATTAGTAATATGTTGAGATTGAAGATTAATCGATTACGATGAACTCATCAGAAGATGATTAGAGTACAATTAACTCTTTACTTGGTAAACAAGTTTTCAATAATCGTTGCACTTAGAGTTACAGATTAGTTATATGTTGAGTTAGAAGATTAATCGAGTATCATTAAGTCTTTAGAAGATGATTCGAGTACAATTAACTCTTTACTTGGTCAACAAGTTTTCAATATTCGTTACACTTAGAGTTATGGATTAGTTTTATGTTGAGTTGGAAGACAAATCGAGTACAATTATCTCTTTAGAAGATGATTCGAGGATAATTAACACTTTACTTGGTTAACAAGTATTCAATATCTGTAGTACTTAGACTTACTGATTAGTTATATGTTGAGTTTGAAGATTAATCGATTAAGATTAACTCTTTAGAAGATGATTCAAGTACAATTAATACTTTACTTGGTCAGCAAGTTTTCAATATTCGTTACACTTAGAGTTACATATTAGTTATATGTTGAGATAGAAGATTAATCGAGTATCATTAAGTCTTTAGAAGATGATTCGAGTACAATTAACTCTTTACTTGGTCAACAAGTTTTCAATATTCGTTACACTTAGAGTTATGTATTAGTTTTATGTTGAGTTGGAAGACGAATCGAGTACAATTATCTCTTTAGAAGATGATTCGAGTACAATTAACACTATACTTGGTTAACAAGTTTTCAATAATTGTTGTACTTAGACTTACAGATTAGTTATATGTTGAGTTTGAAGATTAATCAATTACGATTAACTCTTTAGAAGATGATTCAAGTACAATTAACACTTTACTTGGTCAGCAAGTTTTCAATATTCGTTACACTTAGAGTTACAGATTAGTTATATGTTTAGTTGGTAGACAAATCGAGTACAATTATCTCGTTAGATGATGATTCGAGTACACTTAACACTTTACTTGGTCAACAAGTTTTCAATAATCGTTATACTCAGAGTTATAGATTAGTAATATGTCGAGATTGAAGATTAATCGATTACGATGAACTCATCAGAAGATGATTAGAGTACAATTAACTCTTTACTTGGTCAACAAGTTTTCAATAATCGTTACACTTTGAGTTACATATTAGTTATATGTTGAGATAGAAGATTAATCGAGTATCATTAAGTCTTTAGAAGATTAATCGAGTATCATTAAGTCTTTAGAAGATGATTCGAGTACAATTAACTCTTTACTTGGTCAACAAGTTTTCAATATTCGTTACACTTAGAGTTATGTATTAGTTTTATGTTGAGTTGGAAGACGAATCGAGTACGATTATCTCTTTAGAAGATGATTCGAGTACAATTAACACTATACTTGGTTAACAAGTTTTCAATAATTGTTGTACTTAGACATACAGATTAGTTATATGTTGAGTTTGAAGATTAATCGATTATGATTAACTCTTTAGAAGATGATTCAAGTACAATTAACACTTTACTTGGTCAGCAAGTTTTCAATATTCGTTACACTTAGAGTTACAGATTAGTTATATGTTTATTTGGTAGACAAATCGAGTACAATTATCTCATTAGAAGATGATTAGAGTACACTTAACACTTTACTTGGTCAACAAGTTTTCAATAATCGTTATACTCAGAGTTATAGATTAGTAATATGTTGAGATTGAAGATTAATCAATTACGATTAACTCATCAGAAGTTGATTAGAGTACAATTAACTCTTTAATTGTTCAACAAGTTTTTAATAATCGTTACACTTAGAGCTACAGATTAGTTATATGTTGAGTTAGAAGATTAATCGAGTATCATTAAGTCTTTAGAAGATGATTCGAGTACAATTAACTCTTTACTTGGTCAACAAATTTTCAATATTAGTTACACATAGAGTTATGGATTACTTTTATGTTGAGTTGGAAGACGAATCGAGTACAATTATCTCGTTAGAAGATGATTCGAGTACAATTAACACTTTACTTGGTTAACAAGTATTCAATATCTGTTGTACTTAGACTTACTGATTAGTTATATGTTGAGTTTGAAGATTAATCGATTACGATTAACTCTTTAGAAGATGATTCAAGTACAATTAATACTTTACTTGGTCAGCAAGTTTTCAATATTCGTTACACTTAGAGTTACAGATTAGTTATATGTTTAGTTGGTAGACAAATCGAGTACAATTATCTCGTTAGAAGATGATTCGAGTACACTTAACACTTTACTTGGTCAACAAGTTTTCAATAATCGTTATACTCAGAGTTATAGATTAGTAATATGTTGAGATTGAAGATTAATCGATTACGATGAACTCATCAGAAGATGATTAGAGTACAATTAACTCTTTACTTGGTAAACAAGTTTTCAATAATCGTTGCACTTAGAGTTACAGATTAGTTATATGTTGAGTTAGAAGATTAATCGAGTATCATTAAGTCTTTAGAAGATGATTCGAGTACAATTAACTCTTTACTTGGTCAACAAGTTTTCAATATTCGTTACACTTAGAGTTATGGATTAGTTTTATGTTGAGTTGGAAGACAAATCGAGTACAATTATCTCTTTAGAAGATGATTCGAGGATAATTAACACTTTACTTGGTTAACAAGTATTCAATATCTGTAGTACTTAGACTTACTGATTAGTTATATGTTGAGTTTGAAGATTAATCGATTAAGATTAACTCTTTAGAAGATGATTCAAGTACAATTAATACTTTACTTGGTCAGCAAGTTTTCAATATTCGTTACACTTAGAGTTACATATTAGTTATATGTTGAGATAGAAGATTAATCGAGTATCATTAAGTCTTTAGAAGATGATTCGAGTACAATTAACTCTTTACTTGGTCAACAAGTTTTCAATATTCGTTACACTTAGAGTTATGTATTAGTTTTATGTTGAGTTGGAAGACGAATCGAGTACAATTATCTCTTTAGAAGATGATTCGAGTACAATTAACACTATACTTGGTTAACAAGTTTTCAATAATTGTTGTACTTAGACTTACAGATTAGTTATATGTTGAGTTTGAAGATTAATCAATTACGATTAACTCTTTAGAAGATGATTCAAGTACAATTAACACTTTACTTGGTCAGCAAGTTTTCAATATTCGTTACACTTAGAGTTACAGATTAGTTATATGTTTAGTTGGTAGACAAATCGAGTACAATTATCTCGTTAGATGATGATTCGAGTACACTTAACACTTTACTTGGTCAACAAGTTTTCAATAATCGTTATACTCAGAGTTATAGATTAGTAATATGTCGAGATTGAAGATTAATCGATTACGATGAACTCATCAGAAGATGATTAGAGTACAATTAACTCTTTACTTGGTCAACAAGTTTTCAATAATCGTTACACTTTGAGTTACATATTAGTTATATGTTGAGATAGAAGATTAATCGAGTATCATTAAGTCTTTAGAAGATAAATCGAGTATCATTAAGTCTTTAGAAGATGATTCGAGTACAATTAACTCTTTACTTGGTCAACAAGTTTTCAATATTCGTTACACTTAGAGTTATGTATTAGTTTTATGTTGAGTTGGAAGACGAATCGAGTACGATTATCTCTTTAGAAGATGATTCGAGTACAATTAACACTATACTTGGTTAACAAGTTTTCAATAATTGTTGTACTTAGACATACAGATTAGTTATATGTTGAGTTTGAAGATTAATCGATTATGATTAACTCTTTAGAAGATGATTCAAGTACAATTAACACTTTACTTGGTCAGCAAGTTTTCAATATTCGTTACACTTAGAGTTACAGATTAGTTATATGTTTATTTGGTAGACAAATCGAGTACAATTATCTCATTAGAAGATGATTAGAGTACACTTAACACTTTACTTGGTCAACAAGTTTTCAATAATCGTTATACTCAGAGTTATAGATTAGTAATATGTTGAGATTGAAGATTAATCCATTACGATTAACTCATCAGAAGTTGATTAGAGTACAATTAACTCTTTAATTATTCAACAAGTTTTTAATAATCGTTACACTTAGAGCTACAGATTAGTTATATGTTGAGTTAGAAGATTAATCGAGTATCATTAAGTCTTTAGAAGATGATTCGAGTACAATTAACTCTTTACTTGGTCAACAAATTTTCAATATTAGTTACACATAGAGTTATGGATTACTTTTATGTTGAGTTGGAAGACGAATCGAGTACAATTATCTCGTTAGAAGATGATTCGAGTACAATTAACACTTTACTTGGTTAACAAGTATTCAATATCTGTTGTACTTAGACTTACTGATTAGTTATATGTTGAGTTTGAAGATTAATCGATTACGATTAACTCTTTAGAAGATGATTCAAGTACAATTAATACTTTACTTGGTCAGCAAGTTTTCAATATTCGTTACACTTAGAGTTACAGATTAGTTATATGTTTAGTTGGTAGACAAATCGAGTACAATTATCTCGTTAGAAGATGATTCGAGTACACTTAACACTTTACTTGGTCAACAAGTTTTCAATAATCGTTATACTCAGAGTTATAGATTAGTAATATGTTGAGATTGAAGATTAATCGATTACGATGAACTCATCAGAAGATGATTAGAGTACAATTAACTCTTTACTTGGTAAACAAGTTTTCAATAATCGTTGCACTTAGAGTTACAGATTAGTTATATGTTGAGTTAGAAGATTAATCGAGTATCATTAAGTCTTTAGAAGATGATTCGAGTACAATTAACTCTTTACTTGGTCAACAAGTTTTCAATATTCGTTACACTTAGAGTTATGGATTAGTTTTATGTTGAGTTGGAAGACAAATCGAGTACAATTATCTCTTTAGAAGATGATTCGAGGATAATTAACACTTTACTTGGTTAACAAGTATTCAATATCTGTAGTACTTAGACTTACTGATTAGTTATATGTTGAGTTTGAAGATTAATCGATTAAGATTAACTCTTTAGAAGATGATTCAAGTACAATTAATACTTTACTTGGTCAGCAAGTTTTCAATATTCGTTACACTTAGAGTTACATATTAGTTATATGTTGAGATAGAAGATTAATCGAGTATCATTAAGTCTTTAGAAGATGATTCGAGTACAATTAACTCTTTACTTGGTCAACAAGTTTTCAATATTCGTTACACTTAGAGTTATGTATTAGTTTTATGTTGAGTTGGAAGACGAATCGAGTACAATTATCTCTTTAGAAGATGATTCGAGTACAATTAACACTATACTTGGTTAACAAGTTTTCAATAATTGTTGTACTTAGACTTACAGATTAGTTATATGTTGAGTTTGAAGATTAATCAATTACGATTAACTCTTTAGAAGATGATTCAAGTACAATTAACACTTTACTTGGTCAGCAAGTTTTCAATATTCGTTACACTTAGAGTTACAGATTAGTTATATGTTTAGTTGGTAGACAAATCGAGTACAATTATCTCGTTAGATGATGATTCGAGTACACTTAACACTTTACTTGGTCAACAAGTTTTCAATAATCGTTATACTCAGAGTTATAGATTAGTAATATGTCGAGATTGAAGATTAATCGATTACGATGAACTCATCAGAAGATGATTAGAGTACAATTAACTCTTTACTTGGTCAACAAGTTTTCAATAATCGTTACACTTTGAGTTACATATTAGTTATATGTTGAGATAGAAGATTAATCGAGTATCATTAAGTCTTTAGAAGATTAATCGAGTATCATTAAGTCTTTAGAAGATGATTCGAGTACAATTAACTCTTTACTTGGTCAACAAGTTTTCAATATTCGTTACACTTAGAGTTATGTATTAGTTTTATGTTGAGTTGGAAGACGAATCGAGTACGATTATCTCTTTAGAAGATGATTCGAGTACAATTAACACTATACTTGGTTAACAAGTTTTCAATAATTGTTGTACTTAGACATACAGATTAGTTATATGTTGAGTTTGAAGATTAATCGATTATGATTAACTCTTTAGAAGATGATTCAAGTACAATTAACACTTTACTTGGTCAGCAAGTTTTCAATATTCGTTACACTTAGAGTTACAGATTAGTTATATGTTTATTTGGTAGACAAATCGAGTACAATTATCTCATTAGAAGATGATTAGAGTACACTTAACACTTTACTTGGTCAACAAGTTTTCAATAATCGTTATACTCAGAGTTATAGATTAGTAATATGTTGAGATTGAAGATTAATCAATTACGATTAACTCATCAGAAGTTGATTAGAGTACAATTAACTCTTTAATTGTTCAACAAGTTTTTAATAATCGTTACACTTAGAGCTACAGATTAGTTATATGTTGAGTTAGAAGATTAATCGAGTATCATTAAGTCTTTAGAAGATGATTCGAGTATAATTAACTCTTTACTTGGTCAACAAATTTTCAATATTAGTTACACATAGAGTTATGGATTACTTTTATGTTGAGTTGGAAGACGAATCGAGTACAATTATCTCGTTAGAAGATGATTCGAGTACAATTAACACTTTACTTGGTTAACAAGTATTCAATATCTGTTGTACTTAGACTTACTGATTAGTTATATGTTGAGTTTGAAGATTAATCGATTACGATTAACTCTTTAGAAGATGATTCAAGTACAATTAATACTTTACTTGGTCAGCAAGTTTTCAATATTCGTTACACTTAGAGTTACAGATTAGTTATATGTTTAGTTGGTAGACAAATCGAGTACAATTATCTCGTTAGAAGATGATTCGAGTACACTTAACACTTTACTTGGTCAACAAGTTTTCAATAATCGTTATACTCAGAGTTATAGATTAGTAATATGTTGAGATTGAAGATTAATCGATTACGATGAACTCATCAGAAGATGATTAGAGTACAATTAACTCTTTACTTGGTAAACAAGTTTTCAATAATCGTTGCACTTAGAGTTACAGATTAGTTATATGTTGAGTTAGAAGATTAATCGAGTATCATTAAGTCTTTAGAAGATGATTCGAGTACAATTAACTCTTTACTTGGTCAACAAGTTTTCAATATTCGTTACACTTAGAGTTATGGATTAGTTTTATGTTGAGTTGGAAGACAAATCGAGTACAATTATCTCTTTAGAAGATGATTCGAGGATAATTAACACTTTACTTGGTTAACAAGTATTCAATATCTGTAGTACTTAGACTTTCTGATTAGTTATATGTTGAGTTTGAAGATTAATCGATTACGATTAACTCTTTAGAAGATGATTCAAGTACAATTAATACTTTACTTGGTCAGCAAGTTTTCAATATTCGTTACACTTAGAGTTACATATTAGTTATATGTTGAGATAGAAGATTAATCGAGTATCATTAAGTCTTTAGAAGATGATTCGAGTACAATTAACTCTTTACTTGGTCAACAAGTTTTCAATATTCGTTACACTTAGAGTTATGTATTAGTTTTATGTTGAGTTGGAAGACGAATCGAGTACAATTATCTCTTTAGAAGATGATTCGAGTACAATTAACACTATACTTGGTTAACAAGTTTTCAATAATTGTTGTACTTAGACTTACAGATTAGTTATATGTTGAGTTTGAAGATTAATCAATTACGATTAACTCTTTAGAAGATGATTCAAGTACAATTAACACTTTACTTGGTCAGCAAGTTTTCAATATTCGTTACACTTAGAGTTACAGATTAGTTATATGTTTAGTTGGTAGACAAATCGAGTACAATTATCTCGTTAGATGATGATTCGAGTACACTTAACACTTTACTTGGTCAACAAGTTTTCAATAATCGTTATACTCAGAGTTATAGATTAGTAATATGTCGAGATTGAAGATTAATCGATTACGATGAACTCATCAGAAGATGATTAGAGTACAATTAACTCTTTACTTGGTCAACAAGTTTTCAATAATCGTTACACTTTGAGTTACATATTAGTTATATGTTGAGATAGAAGATTAATCGAGTATCATTAAGTCTTTAGAAGATTAATCGAGTATCATTAAGTCTTTAGAAGATGATTCGAGTACAATTAACTCTTTACTTGGTCAACAAGTTTTCAATATTCGTTACACTTAGAGTTATGTATTAGTTTTATGTTGAGTTGGAAGACGAATCGAGTACGATTATCTCTTTAGAAGATGATTCGAGTACAATTAACACTATACTTGGTTAACAAGTTTTCAATAATTGTTGTACTTAGACTTACAGATTAGTTATATGTTGAGTTTGAAGATTAATCGATTATGATTAACTCTTTAGAAGATGATTCAAGTACAATTAACACTTTACTTGGTCAGCAAGTTTTCAATATTCGTTACACTTAGAGTTACAGATTAGTTATATGTTTATTTGGTAGACAAATCGAGTACAATTATCTCGTTAGAAGATGATTCGAGTACACTTAACACTTTACTTGGTCAACAAGTTTTCAATAATCGTTATACTCAGAGTTATAGATTAGTAATATGTTGAGATTGAAGATTAATCAATTACGATTAACTCATCAGAAGATGATTAGAGTACAATTAACTCTTTAATTGTTCAACAAGTTTTTAATAATCGTTACACTTAGAGCTACAGATTAGTTATATGTTGAGTTAGAAGATTAATCGAGTATCATTAAGTCTTTAGAAGATGATTCGAGTACAATTAACTCTTTACTTTGTCAACAAATTTTCAATATTCGTTACACATAGAGTTATGGATTACTTTTATGTTGAGTTGGAAGACGAATCGAGTATAATTATCTCGTTAGAAGATGATTCGAGTACAATTAACACTTTACTTGGTTAACAAGTATTCAATATCTGTTGTACTTAGACTTACTGATTAGTTATATGTTGAGTTTGAAGATTAATCGATTACGATTAACTCTTTAGAAGATGATTCAAGTACAATTAATACTTTACTTGGTCAGCAAGTTTTCAATATTCGTTACACTTAGAGTTACATATTAGTTATATGTTGAGATAGAAGATTAATCGAGTATCATTAAGTCTTTAGAAGATGATTCGAGTACAATTAACTCTTTACTTGGTCAACAAGTTTTCAATATTCGTTACACTTAGAGTTATGTATTAGTTTTATGTTGAGTTGGAAGACGAATCGAGTACAATTATCTCTTTAGAAGATGATTCGAGTACAATTAACACTATACTTGGTTAACAAGTTTTCAATAATTGTTGTACTTAGACTTACAGATTAGTTATATGTTGAGTTTGAAGATTAATCAATTACGATTAACTCTTTAGAAGATGATTCAAGTACAATTAACTCTTTACTTGGTCAGCAAGTTTTCAATATTCGTTACACTTAGAGTTACAGATTAGTTATATGTTTAGTTGGTAGATAAATCGAGTACAATTATCTCGTTAGAAGATGATTCGAGTACACTTAACACTTTACTTGGTCAACAAGTTTTCAATAATCGTTATACTCAGAGTTATATATTAGTAATATGTTGAGATTGAAGATTAATCGATTACGATTAACTCATCAGAAGATGATTCGAGTACAATTAACTCTTTACTTGGTCAACAAGTTTTCAATAATCGTTACACTTAGAGTTACATATTAGTTATATGCTGAGATAGAAGATTAATCGAGTATCATTACGTCTTTAGAAGATGATTCGAGTACAATTAACTCTTTACTTGGTCAACAAGTATTCAATATTCGTTACACTTAGAGTTATGTATTAGTTTTATGTTGAGTTGGAAGACGAATCGAGTACAATTATCTCTTTAGAAGGTGATTCGAGTACAATTAACACTTTACTTGGTTAACAAATATTCAATATCTGTCGTACTTAGACTTACTGATTAGTAATATGTTGAGATTGAAGATTAATCGATTACGATGAACTCATCAGAAGATGATTAGAGTACAATTAACTCTTTACTTGGTAAACAAGTTTTCAATAATCGTTGCACTTAGAGTTACAGATTAGTTATATGTTGAGTTAGAAGATTAATCGAGTATCATTAAGTCTTTAGAAGATGATTCGAGTACAATTAACTCTTTACTTGGTCAACAAGTTTTCAATATTCGTTACACTTAGAGTTATGGATTAGTTTTATGTTGAGTTGGAAGACAAATCGAGTACAATTATCTCTTTAGAAGAAGATTCGAGGATAATTAACACTTTACTTGGTTAACAAGTATTCAATATCTGTAGTACTTAGACTTACTGATTAGTTATATGTTGAGTTTGAAGATTAATCGATTACGATTAACTCTTTAGAAAATGATTCAAGTACAACTAATACTTTACTTGGTCAGCAAGTTTTCAATATTCGTTACACTTAGAGTTACATATTAGTTATATGTTGAGATAGAAGATTAATCGAGTATCATTAAGTCTTTAGAAGATGATTCGAGTACAATTAACTCTTTACTTGGTCAACAAGTTTTCAATATTCGTTACACTTAGAGTTATGTATTAGTTTTATGTTGAGTTGGAAGACGAATCGAGTACAATTATCTCTTTAGAATATGATTCGAATACAATTAACACTATACTTGGTTAACAAGTTTTCAATAATTGTTGTACTTAGACTTACAGATTAGTTATATTTTGAGTTTGAATATTAATCGATTATGATTAACTCTTTAGAAGATGATTCAAGTACAATTAACACTTTACTTGGTCAGCAAGTTTTAAATATTCGTTACACTTAGAGTTACAGATTAGTTATATGTTTATTTGGTAGACAAATCGAGTACAATTATCTCGTTAGAAGATGATTCGAGTACACTTAACACTTTACTTGGTCAACAAGTTTTCAATAATCGTTATACTCAGAGTTATAGATTAGTAATATGTTGAGATTGAAGATTAATCAATTACGATTAACTCATCAGAAGATGATTAGAGTACAATTAACTCTTTAATTGTTCAACAAGTTTTTAATAATCGTTACACTTAGAGCTACAGATTAGTTATATGTTGAGTTAGAAGATTAATCGAGTATCATTAAGTCTTTAGAAGATGATTCGAGTACAATTAACTCTTTACTTTGTCAACAAATTTTCAATATTCGTTACACATAGAGTTATGGATTACTTTTATGTTGAGTTGGAAGACGAATCGAGTATAATTATCTCGTTAGAAGATGATTCGAGTACAATTAACACTTTACTTGGTTAACAAGTATTCAATATCTGTTGTACTTAGACTTACTGATTAGTTATATGTTGAGTTTGAAGATTAATCGATTACGATTAACTCTTTAGAAGATGATTCAAGTACAATTAATACTTTACTTGGTCAGCAAGTTTTCAATATTCGTTACACTTAGAGTTACATATTAGTTATATGTTGAGATAGAAGATTAATCGAGTATCATTAAGTCTTTAGAAGATGATTCGAGTACAATTAACTCTTTACTTGGTCAACAAGTTTTCAATATTCGTTACACTTAGAGTTATGTATTAGTTTTATGTTGAGTTGGAAGACGAATCGAGTACAATTATCTCTTTAGAAGATGATTCGAGTACAATTAACACTATACTTGGTTAACAAGTTTTCAATAATTGTTGTACTTAGACTTACAGATTAGTTATATGTTGAGTTTGAAGATTAATCAATTACGATTAACTCTTTAGAAGATGATTCAAGTACAATTAACTCTTTACTTGGTCAGCAAGTTTTCAATATTCGTTACACTTAGAGTTACAGATTAGTTATATGTTTAGTTGGTAGATAAATCGAGTACAATTATCTCGTTAGAAGATGATTCGAGTACACTTAACACTTTACTTGGTCAACAAGTTTTCAATAATCGTTATACTCAGAGTTATATATTAGTAATATGTTGAGATTGAAGATTAATCGATTACGATTAACTCATCAGAAGATGATTCGAGTACAATTAACTCTTTACTTGGTCAACAAGTTTTCAATAATCGTTACACTTAGAGTTACATATTAGTTATATGCTGAGATAGAAGATTAATCGAGTATCATTACGTCTTTAGAAGATGATTCGAGTACAATTAACTCTTTACTTGGTCAACAAGTATTCAATATTCGTTACACTTAGAGTTATGTATTAGTTTTATGTTGAGTTGGAAGACGAATCGAGTACAATTATCTCTTTAGAAGGTGATTCGAGTACAATTAACACTTTACTTGGTTAACAAATATTCAATATCTGTCGTACTTAGACTTACTGATTAGTAATATGTTGAGATTGAAGATTAATCGATTACGATGAACTCATCAGAAGATGATTAGAGTACAATTAACTCTTTACTTGGTAAACAAGTTTTCAATAATCGTTGCACTTAGAGTTACAGATTAGTTATATGTTGAGTTAGAAGATTAATCGAGTATCATTAAGTCTTTAGAAGATGATTCGAGTACAATTAACTCTTTACTTGGTCAACAAGTTTTCAATATTCGTTACACTTAGAGTTATGGATTAGTTTTATGTTGAGTTGGAAGACAAATCGAGTACAATTATCTCTTTAGAAGAAGATTCGAGGATAATTAACACTTTACTTGGTTAACAAGTATTCAATATCTGTAGTACTTAGACTTACTGATTAGTTATATGTTGAGTTTGAAGATTAATCGATTACGATTAACTCTTTAGAAAATGATTCAAGTACAACTAATACTTTACTTGGTCAGCAAGTTTTCAATATTCGTTACACTTAGAGTTACATATTAGTTATATGTTGAGATAGAAGATTAATCGAGTATCATTAAGTCTTTAGAAGATGATTCGAGTACAATTAACTCTTTACTTGGTCAACAAGTTTTCAATATTCGTTACACTTAGAGTTATGTATTAGTTTTATGTTGAGTTGGAAGACGAATCGAGTACAATTATCTCTTTAGAATATGATTCGAATACAATTAACACTATACTTGGTTAACAAGTTTTCAATAATTGTTGTACTTAGACTTACAGATTAGTTATATTTTGAGTTTGAAGATTAATCGATTATGATTAACTCTTTAGAAGATGATTCAAGTACAATTAACACTTTACTTGGTCAGCAAGTTTTAAATATTCGTTACACTTAGAGTTACAGATTAGTTATATGTTTATTTGGTAGACAAATCGAGTACAATTATCTCGTTAGAAGATGATTCGAGTACACTTAACACTTTACTTGGTCAACAAGTTTTCAATAATCGTTATACTCAGAGTTATAGATTAGTAATATGTTGAGATTGAAGATTAATCAATTACGATTAACTCATCAGAAGATGATTAGAGTACAATTAACTCTTTAATTGTTCAACAAGTTTTTAATAATCGTTACACTTAGAGCTACAGATTAGTTATATGTTGAGTTAGAAGATTAATCGAGTATCATTAAGTCTTTAGAAGATGATTCGAGTACAATTAACTCTTTACTTTGTCAACAAATTTTCAATATTCGTTACACATAGAGTTATGGATTACTTTTATGTTGAGTTGGAAGACGAATCGAGTATAATTATCTCGTTAGAAGATGATTCGAGTACAATTAACACTTTACTTGGTTAACAAGTATTCAATATCTGTTGTACTTAGACTTACTGATTAGTTATATGTTGAGTTTGAAGATTAATCGATTACGATTAACTCTTTAGAAGATGATTCAAGTACAATTAATACTTTACTTGGTCAGCAACTTTTCAATATTCGTTACACTTAGAGTTACATATTAGTTATATGTTGAGATAGAAGATTAATCGAGTATCATTAAGTCTTTAGAAGATGATTCGAGTACAATTAACTCTTTACTTGGTCAACAAGTTTTCAATATTCGTTACACTTAGAGTTATGTATTAGTTTTATGTTGAGTTGGAAGACGAATCGAGTACAATTATCTATTTAGAAGATGATTCGAGTACAATTAACACTATACTTGGTTAACAAGTTTTCAATAATTGTTGTACTTAGACTTACAGATTAGTTATATGTTGAGTTTGAAGATTAATCAATTACGATTAACTCTTTAGAAGATGATTCAAGTACAATTAACTCTTTACTTGGTCAGCAAGTTTTCAATATTCGTTACACTTAGAGTTACAGATTAGTTATATGTTTAGTTGGTAGATAAATCGAGTACAATTATCTCGTTAGAAGATGATTCGAGTACACTTAACACTTTACTTGGTCAACAAGTTTTCAATAATCGTTATACTCAGAGTTATATATTAGTAATATGTTGAGATTGAAGATTAATCGATTACGATTAACTCATCAGAAGATGATTCGAGTACAATTAACTCTTTACTTGGTCAACAAGTTTTCAATAATCGTTACACTTAGAGTTACATATTAGTTATATGCTGAGATAGAAGATTAATCGAGTATCATTACGTCTTTAGAAGATGATTCGAGTACAATTAACTCTTTACTTGGTCAACAAGTTTTCAATATTCGTTACACTTAGAGTTATGTATTAGTTTTATGTTGAGTTGGAAGAAGAATCGAGTACAATTATCTCTTTAGAAGGTGATTCGAGTACAATTCACACTTTACTTGGTTAACAAATATTCAATATCTGTTGTACTTAGACTTACTGATTAGTAATATGTTGAGATTGAAGATTAATCGATTACGATGAACTCATCAGAAGATGATTAGAGTACAATTAACTCTTTACTTGGTAAACAAATTTTCAATAATCGTTGCACTTAGAGTTACAGATTAGTTATATGTTGAGTTAGAAGATTAATCGAGTATCATTAAGTCTTTAGAAGATGATTCGAGTACAATTAACTCTTTACTTGGTCAACAAGTTTTCAATATTCGTTACACTTAGAGTTATGGATTAGTTTTATGTTGAGTTGGAAGACAAATCGAGTACAATTATCTCTTTAGAAGAAGATTCGAGGATAATTAACACTTTACTTGGTTAACAAGTATTCAATATCTGTAGTACTTAGACTTACTGATTAGTTATATGTTGAGTTTGAAGATTAATCGATTACGATTAACTCTTTAGAAGATGATTCAAGTACAATTAATACTTTACTTGGTCAGCAAGTTTTCAATATTCGTTACACTTAGAGTTACATATTAGTTATATGTTGAGATAGAAGATTAATCGAGTATCATTAAGTCTTTAGAAGATGATTCGAGTACAATTAACTCTTTATTTGGTCAACAAGTTTTCAATATTCGTTACACTTAGAGTTATGTATTAGTTTTATGTTGAGTTGGAAGACGAATCGAGTACAATTATCTCTTTAGAAGATGATTCGAGTACAATTAACACTATACTTGGTTAACAAGTTTTCAATAATTGTTGTACTTAGACTTACAGATTAGTTATATGTTGAGTTTGAAGATTAATCAATTACGATTAACTCTTTAGAAGATGATTCAAGTACCATTAACACTTTACTTGGTCAGCAAGTTTTCAATATTCGTTACACTTAGAGTTACAGATTAGTTATATGTTTAGTTGGTAGACAAATCGAGTACAATTACCTCGTTAGAAGATGATTCGAGTACACTTAACACTTTACTTGGTCAACAAGTTTTCAATAATCGTTATACTCAGAGTTATAGATTAGTAATATGTTGAGATTGAAGATTAATCAATTACGATTAACTCATCAGAAGATGATTAGAGTACAATTAACTCTTTAATTGTTCAACAAGTTTTCAATAATCGTTACACTTAGAGCTACAGATTAGTTATATGTTGAGTTAGAAGATTAATCGAGTATCATTAAGTCTTTAGAAGATGATTCGAGTACAATTAACTCTTTACTTTGTCAACAAATTTTCAATATTCGTTACACATAGAGTTATGGATTACTTTTATGTTGAGTTGGAAGACGAATCGAGTATAATTATCTCGTTAGAAGATGATTCGAGTACAATTAACACTTTACTTGGTTAACAAGTATTCAATATCTGTTGTACTTAGACTTACTGATTAGTTATATGTTGAGTTTGAAGATTAATCGATTACGATTAACTCTTTAGAAGATGATTCAAGTACAATTAATACTTTACTTGGTCAGCAAGTTTTCAATATTCGTTACACTTAGAGTTACATATTAGTTATATGTTGAGATAGAAGATTAATCGAGTATCATTAAGTCTTTAGAAGATGATTCGAGTACAATTAACTCTTTACTTGGTCAACAAGTTTTCAATATTCGTTACACTTAGAGTTATGTATTAGTTTTATGTTGAGTTGGAAGACGAATCGAGTACAATTATCTCTTTAGAAGATGATTCGAGTACAATTAACACTATACTTGGTTAACAAGTTTTCAATAATTGTTGTACTTAGACTTACAGATTAGTTATATGTTGAGTTTGAAGATTAATCAATTACGATTAACTCTTTAGAAGATGATTCAAGTACAATTAACTCTTTACTTGGTCAGCAAGTTTTCAATATTCGTTACACTTAGAGTTACAGATTAGTTATATGTTTAGTTGGTAGATAAATCGAGTACAATTATCTCGTTAGAATATGATTCGAGTACACTTAACACTTTACTAGGTCAACAAGTTTTCAATAATCGTTATACTCAGAGTTATATATTAGTAATATGTTGAGATTGAAGATTAATCGATTACGATTAACTCATCAGAAGATGATTCGAGTACAATTAACTCTTTACTTGGTCAACAAGTTTTCAATAATCGTTACACTTAGAGTTACATATTAGTTATATGCTGAGATAGAAGATTAATCGAGTATCATTACGTCTTTAGAAGATGATTCGAGTACAATTAACTCTTTACTTGGTCAACAAGTATTCAATATTCGTTACACTTAGAGTTATGTATTAGTTTTATGTTGAGTTGGAAGACGAATCGAGTACAATTATCTCTTTAGAAGGTGATTCGAGTACAATTAACACTTTACTTGGTTAACAAATATTCAATATCTGTCGTACTTAGACTTACTGATTAGTAATATGTTTAGATTGAAGATTAATCGATTACGATGAACTCATCAGAAGATGATTAGAGTACAATTAACTCTTTACTTGGTAAACAAGTTTTCAATAATCGTTGCACTTAGAGTTACAGATTAGTTATATGTTGAGTTAGAAGATTAATCGAGTATCATTAAGTCTTTAGAAGATGATTCGAGTACAATTAACTCTTTACTTGGTCAACAAGTTTTCAATATTCGTTACACTTAGAGTTATGGATTAGTTTTATGTTGAGTTGGAAGACAAATCGAGTACAATTATCTCTTTAGAAGATGATTCGAGGATAATTAACACTTTACTTGGTTAACAAGTATTCAATATCTGTAGTACTTAGACTTACTGATTAGTTATATGTTGAGTTTGAAGATTAATCGATTACGATTAACTCTTTAGAAGATGATTCAAGTACAATTAATACTTTACTTGGTCAGCAAGTTTTCAATATTCGTTACACTTAGAGTTACATATTAGTTATATGTTGAGATAGAAGATTAATCGAGTATCATTAAGTCTTTAGAAGATGATTCGAGTACAATTAACTCTTTACTTGGTCAACAAGTTTTCAATATTCGTTACACTTAGAGTTATGTATTAGTTTTATGTTGAGTTGGAAGACGAATCGAGTACAATTATCTCTTTAGAAGATGATTCGAGTACAATTAACACTATACTTGGTTAACAAGTTTTCAATAATTGTTGTACTTAGACTTACAGATTAGTTATATGTTGAGTTTGAAGATTAATCAATTACGATTAACTCTTTAGAAGATGATTCAAGTACAATTAACACTTTACTTGGTCAGCAAGTTTTCAATATAAGTTACACTTAGAGTTACAGATTAGTTATATGTTTAGTTGGTAGACAAATCGAGTACAATTATCTCGTTAGATGATGATTCGAGTACACTTAACACTTTACTTGGTCAACAAGTTTTCAATAATCGTTATACTCAGAGTTATAGATTAGTAATATGTCGAGATTGAAGATTAATCGATTACGATGAACTCATCAGAAGATGATTAGAGTACAATTAACTCTTTACTTGGTCAACAAGTTTTCAATAATCGTTACACTTTGAGTTACATATTAGTTATATGTTGAGATAGAAGATTAATCGAGTATCATTAAGTCTTTAGAAGATTAATCGAGTATCATTAAGTCTTTAGAAGATGATTCGAGTACAATTAACTCTTTACTTGGTCAACAAGTTTTCAATATTCGTTACACTTAGAGTTATGTATTAGTTTTATGTTGAGTTGGAAGACGAATCGAGTACAATTATCTCTTTAGAATATGATTCGAATACAATTAACACTATACTTGGTTAACAAGTTTTCAATAATTGTTGTACTTAGACTTACAGATTAGTTATATGTTGAGTTTGAAGATTAATCGATTATGATTAACTCTTTAGAAGATGATTCAAGTACAATTAACACTTTACTTGGTCAGCAAGTTTTCAATATTCGTTACACTTAGAGTTACAGATTAGTTATATGTTTATTTGGTAGACAAATCGAGTACAATTATCTCGTTAGAAGATGATTCGAGTACACTTAACACTTTACTTGGTCAACAAGTTTTCAATAATCGTTATACTCAGAGTTATAGATTAGTAATATGTTGAGATTGAAGATTAATCAATTACGATTAACTCATCAGAAGATGATTAGAGTACAATTAACTCTTTAATTGTTCAACAAGTTTTTAATAATCGTTACACTTAGAGCTACAGATTAGTTATATGTTGAGTTAGAAGATTAATCGAGTATCATTAAGTCTTTAGAAGATGATTCGAGTACAATTAACTCTTTACTTTGTCAACAAATTTTCAATATTCGTTACACATAGAGTTCTGGATTACTTTTATGTTGAGTTGGAAGACGAATCGAGTATAATTATCTCGTTAGAAGATGATTCGAGTACAATTAACACTTTACTTGGTTAACAAGTATTCAATATCTGTTGTACTTAGACTTACTGATTAGTTATATGTTGAGTTTGAAGATTAATCGATTACGATTAACTCTTTAGAAGATGATTCAAGTACAATTAATACTTTACTTGGTCAGCAAGTTTTCAATATTCGTTACACTTAGAGTTACATATTAGTTATATGTTGAGATAGAAGATTAATCGAGTATCATTAAGTCTTTAGAAGATGATTCGAGTACAATTAACTCTTTACTTGGTCAACAAGTTTTCAATATTCGTTACACTTAGAGTTATGTATTAGTTTTATGTTGAGTTGGAAGACGAATCGAGTACAATTATCTCTTTAGAAGATGATTCGAGTACAATTAACACTATACTTGGTTAACAAGTTTTCAATAATTGTTGTACTTAGACTTACAGATTAGTTATATGTTGAGTTTGAAGATTAATCAATTACGATTAACTCTTTAGAAGATGATTCAAGTACAATTAATACTTTACTTGGTCAGCAAGTTTTCAATATTCGTTACACTTAGAGTTACATATTAGTTATATGTTGAGATAGAAGATTAATCGAGTATCATTAAGTCTTTAGAAGATGATTCGAGTACAATTAACTCTTTATTTGGTCAACAAGTTTTCAATAATCGTTACACTTAGAGTTACATATTAGTTATATGCTGAGATAGAAGATTAATCGAGTATCATTACGTCTTTAGAAGATGATTCGAGTACAATTAACTCTTTACTTGGTCAACAAGTTTTCAATATTCGTTACACTTAGAGTTATGTATTAGTTTTATGTTGAGTTGGAAGACGAATCGAGTACAATTATCTCTTTAGAAGATGATTCGAGTACAATTAACACTATACTTGGTTAACAAGTTTTCAATAATTGTTGTACTTAGACTTACAGATTAGTTATATGTTGAGTTTGAAGATTAATCAATTACGATTAACTCTTTAGAAGATGATTCAAGTACAATTAACTCTTTACTTGGTCAGCAAGTTTTCAATATTCGTTACACTTAGAGTTACAGATTAGTTATATGTTTAGTTGGTAGATAAATCGAGTACAATTATCTCGTTAGAATATGATTCGAGTACACTTAACACTTTACTTGGTCAACAAGTTTTCAATAATCGTTATACTCAGAGTTATATATTAGTAATATGTTGAGATTGAAGATTAATCGATTACGATTAACTCATCAGAAGATGATTCGAGTACAATTAACTCTTTACTTAGTCAACAAGTTTTCAATAATCGTTACACTTAGAGTTACATATTAGTTATATGCTGAGATAGAAGATTAATCGAGTATCATTACGTCTTTAGAAGATGATTCGAGTACAATTAACTCTTTACTTGGTCAACAAGTTTTCAATATTCGTTACACTTAGAGTTATGTATTAGTTTTATGTTGAGTTGGAAGACGAATCGAGTACAATTATCTCTTTAGAAGGTGATTCGAGTACAATTAACACTTTACTTGGTTAACAAATATTCAATATCTGTTGTACTTAGACTTACTGATTAGTAATATGTTGAGATTGAAGATTAATCGATTACGATGAACTCATCAGAAGATGATTAGAGTACAATTAACTCTTTACTTGGTAAACAAGTTTTCAATAATC
The DNA here is from genome assembly GCA_946896805.1 of Scutellaria galericulata. NCBI lineage: Eukaryota > Viridiplantae > Streptophyta > Magnoliopsida > Lamiales > Lamiaceae > Scutellaria > Scutellaria galericulata. Next base: position 9,434,960 of record OX335795.1, read on the forward strand.
GTTGCACTTAGAGTTACAGATTAGTTATATGTTGAGTTAGAAGATTAATCGAGTATCATTAAGTCTTTAGAAGATGATTCGAGTACAATTAACTCTTTACTTGGTCAACAAGTTTTCAATATTCGTTACACTTAGAGTTATGGATTAGTTTTATGTTGAGTTGGAAGACAAATCGAGTACAATTATCTCTTTAGAAGATGATTCGAGGATAATTAACACTTTACTTGGTTAACAAGTATTCAATATCTGTAGTACTTAGACTTACTGATTAGTTATATGTTGAGTTTGAAGATTAATCGATTACGATTAACTCTTTAGAAGATGATTCAAGTACAATTAATACTTTACTTGGTCAGCAAGTTTTCAATATTCGTTACACTTAGAGTTACATATTAGTTATATGTTGAGATAGAAGATTAATCGAGTATCATTAAGTCTTTAGAAGATGATTCGAGTACAATTAACTCTTTATTTGGTCAACAAGTTTTCAATAATCGTTACACTTAGAGTTACATATTAGTTATATGCTGAGATAGAAGATTAATCGAGTATCATTACGTCTTTAGAAGATGATTCGAGTACAATTAACTCTTTACTTGGTCAACAAGTTTTCAATATTCGTTACACTTAGAGTTATGTATTAGTTTTATGTTGAGTTGGAAGACGAATCGAGTACAATTATCTCTTTAGAAGATGATTCGAGTACAATTAACTCTTTACTTAGTCAACAAGTTTTCAATAATCGTTACACTTAGAGTTACATATTAGTTATATGCTGAGATAGAAGATTAATCGAGTATCATTACGTCTTTAGAAGATGATTCGAGTACAATTAACTCTTTACTTGGTCAACAAGTTTTCAATATTCGTTACACTTAGAGTTATGTATTAGTTTTATGTTGAGTTGGAAGAAGAATCGAGTACAATTATCTCTTTAGAAGGTGATTCGAGTACAATTAACACTTTACTTGGTTAACAAATATTCAATATCTGTTGTACTTAGACTTACTGATTAGTAATATGTTGAGATTGAAGATTAATCGATTACGATGAACTCATCAGAAGATGATTAGAGTACAATTAACTCTTTACTTGGTAAACAAGTTTTCAATAATCGTTGCACTTAGAGTTACAGATTAGTTATATGTTGAGTTAGAAGATTAATCGAGTATCATTAAGTCTTTAGAAGATGATTCGAGTACAATTAACTCTTTACTTGGTCAACAAGTTTTCAATATTCGTTACACTTAGAGTTATGGATTAGTTTTATGTTGAGTTGGAAGACAAATCGAGTACAATTATCTCTTTAGAAGATGATTCGAGGATAATTAACACTTTACTTGGTTAACAAGTATTCAATATCTGTAGTACTTAGACTTACTGATTAGTTATATGTTGAGTTTGAAGATTAATCGATTACGATTAACTCTTTAGAAGATGATTCAAGTACAATTAATACTTTACTTGGTCAGCAAGTTTTCAATATTCGTTACACTTAGAGTTACATATTAGTTATATGTTGAGATAGAAGATTAATCGAGTATCATTAAGTCTTTAGAAGATGATTCGAGTACAATTAACTCTTTATTTGGTCAACAAGTTTTCAATAATCGTTACACTTAGAGTTACATATTAGTTATATGCTGAGATAGAAGATTAATCGAGTATCATTACGTCTTTAGAAGATGATTCGAGTACAATTAACTCTTTACTTGGTCAACAAGTTTTCAATATTCGTTACACTTAGAGTTATGTATTAGTTTTATGTTGAGTTGGAAGACGAATCGAGTACAATTATCTCTTTAGAAGATGATTCGAGTACAATTAACACTATACTTGGTTAACAAGTTTTCAATAATTGTTGTACTTAGACTTACAGATTAGTTATATGTTGAGTTTGAAGATTAATCAATTACGATTAACTCTTTAGAAGATGATTCAAGTACAATTAACACTTTACTTGGTCAGCAAGTTTTCAATATTCGTTACACTTAGAGTTACAGATTAGTTATATGTTTAGTTGGTAGACAAATCGAGTACAATTATCTCGTTAGATGATGATTCGAGTACACTTAACACTTTACTTGGTCAACAAGTTTTCAATAATCGTTATACTCAGAGTTATAGATTAGTAATATGTCGAGATTGAAGATTAATCGATTACGATGAACTCATCAGAAGATGATTAGAGTACAATTAACTCTTTACTTGGTCAACAAGTTTTCAATAATCGTTACACTTTGAGTTACATATTAGTTATATGTTGAGATAGAAGATTAATCGAGTATCATTAAGTCTTTTGAAGATTAATCGAGTATCATTAAGTCTTTAGAAGATGATTCGAGTACAATTAACTCTTTACTTGGTCAACAAGTTTTCAATATTCGTTACACTTAGAGTTATGTATTAGTTTTATGTTGAGTTGGAAGATGAATCGAGTACGATTATCTCTTTAGAAGATGATTCGAGTACAATTAACACTATACTTGGTTAACAAGTTTTCAATAATTGTTGTACTTAGACTTACAGATTTGTTATATGTTGAGTTTGAAGATTAATCGATTATGATTAACTCTTTAGAAGATGATTCAAGTACAATTAACACTTTACTTGGTCAACAAGTTTTCAATATTCGTTACACTTAGAGTTACAGATTAGTTATATGTTTATTTGGTAGACAAATCGAGTACAATTATCTCGTTAGAAGATGATTCGAGTACACTTAACACTTTACTTGGTCAACAAGTTTTCAATAATCGTTATACTCAGAGTTATAGATTAGTAATATGTTGAGATTGAAGATTAATCAATTACGATTAACTCATCAGAAGATGATTAGAGTACAATTAACTCTTTAATTGTTCAACAAGTTTTTAATAATCGTTACACTTAGAGCTACAGATTAGTTATATGTTGAGTTAGAAGATTAATCGAGTATCATTAAGTCTTTAGAAGATGATTCGAGTACAATTAACTCTTTACTTTGTCAACAAATTTTCAATATTCGTTACACATAGAGTTATGGATTACTTTTATGTTGAGTTGGAAGACGAATCGAGTATAATTATCTCGTTAGAAGATGATTCGAGTACAATTAACACTTTACTTGGTTAACAAGTATTCAATATCTGTTGTACTTAGACTTACTGATTAGTTATATGTTGAGTTTGAAGATTAATCGATTACGATTAACTCTTTAAAAGATGATTCAAGTACAATTAATACTTTACTTGGTCAGCAAGTTTTCAATATTCGTTACACTTAGAGTTACATATTAGTTATATGTTGAGATAGAAGATTAATCGAGTATCATTAAGTCTTTAGAAGATGATTCGAGTACAATTAACTCTTTACTTGGTCAACAAGTTTTCAATATTCGTTACACTTAGAGTTATGTATTAGTTTTATGTTGAGTTGGAAGACGAATCGAGTACAATTATCTCTTTAGAAGATGATTCGAGTACAATTAACACTATACTTGGTTAACAAGTTTTCAATAATTGTTGTACTTAGACTTACAGATTAGTTATATGTTGAGTTTGAAGATTAATCAATTACGATTAACTCTTTAGAAGATGATTCAAGTACAATTAACTCTTTACTTGGTCAGCAAGTTTTCAATATTCGTTACACTTAGAGTTACAGATTAGTTATATGTTTAGTTGGTAGATAAATCGAGTACAATTATCTCGTTAGAATATGATTCGAGTACACTTAACACTTTACTTGGTCAACAAGTTTTCAATAATCGTTATACTCAGAGTTATATATTAGTAATATGTTGAGATTGAAGATTAATCGATTACGATTAACTCATCAGAAGATGATTCGAGTACAATTAACTCTTTACTTGGTCAACAAGTTTTCAATAATCGTTACACTTAGAGTTACATATTAGTTATATGCTGAGATAGAAGATTAATCGAGTATCATTACGTCTTTAGAAGATGATTCGAGTACAATTAACTCTTTACTTGGTCAACAAGTTTTCAATATTCGTTACACTTAGAGTTATGTATTAGTTTTATGTTGAGTTGGAAGACGAATCGAGTACAATTATCTCTTTAGAAGGTGATTCGAGTACAATTAACACTTTACTTGGTTAACAAATATTCAATATCTGTTGTACTTAGACTTACTGATTAGTAATATGTTGAGATTGAAGATTAATCGATTACGATGAACTCATCAGAAGATGATTAGAGTACAATTAACTCTTTACTTGGTAAACAAGTTTTCAATAATCGTTGCACTTAGAGTTACAGATTAGTTATATGTTGAGTTAGAAGATTAATCGAGTATCATTAAGTCTTTAGAAGATGATTCGAGTACAATTAACTCTTTACTTGGTCAACAAGTTTTCAATATTCGTTACACTTAGAGTTATGGATTAGTTTTATGTTGAGTTGGAAGACAAATCGAGTACAATTATCTCTTTAGAAGATGATTCGAGGATAATTAACACTTTACTTGGTTAACAAGTATTCAATATCTGTAGTACTTAGACTTACTGATTAGTTATATGTTGAGTTTGAAGATTAATCGATTACGATTAACTCTTTAGAAGATGATTCAAGTACAATTAATACTTTACTTGGTCAGCAAGTTTTCAATATTCGTTACACTTAGAGTTACATATTAGTTATATGTTGAGATAGAAGATTAATCGAGTATCATTAAGTCTTTAGAAGATGATTCGAGTACAATTAACTCTTTATTTGGTCAACAAGTTTTCAATAATCGTTACACTTAGAGTTACATATTAGTTATATGCTGAGATAGAAGATTAATCGAGTATCATTACGTCTTTAGAAGATGATTCGAGTACAATTAACTCTTTACTTGGTCAACAAGTTTTCAATATTCGTTACACTTAGAGTTATGTATTAGTTTTATGTTGAGTTGGAAGACGAATCGAGTACAATTATCTCTTTAGAAGATGATTCGAGTACAATTAACACTATACTTGGTTAACAAGTTTTCAATAATTGTTGTACTTAGACTTACAGATTAGTTATATGTTGAGTTTGAAGATTAATCAATTACGATTAACTCTTTAGAAGATGATTCAAGTACAATTAACACTTTACTTGGTCAGCAAGTTTTCAATATTCGTTACACTTAGAGTTACAGATTAGTTATATGTTTAGTTGGTAGACAAATCGAGTACAATTATCTCGTTAGATGATGATTCGAGTACACTTAACACTTTACTTGGTCAACAAGTTTTCAATAATCGTTATACTCAGAGTTATAGATTAGTAATATGTCGAGATTGAAGATTAATCGATTACGATGAACTCATCAGAAGATGATTAGAGTACAATTAACTCTTTACTTGGTCAACAAGTTTTCAATAATCGTTACACTTTGAGTTACATATTAGTTATATGTTGAGATAGAAGATTAATCGAGTATCATTAAGTCTTTTGAAGATTAATCGAGTATCATTAAGTCTTTAGAAGATGATTCGAGTACAATTAACTCTTTACTTGGTCAACAAGTTTTCAATATTCGTTACACTTAGAGTTATGTATTAGTTTTATGTTGAGTTGGAAGATGAATCGAGTACGATTATCTCTTTAGAAGATGATTCGAGTACAATTAACACTATACTTGGTTAACAAGTTTTCAATAATTGTTGTACTTAGACTTACAGATTAGTTATATGTTGAGTTTGAAGATTAATCGATTATGATTAACTCTTTAGAAGATGATTCAAGTACAATTAACACTTTACTTGGTCAGCAAGTTTTCAATATTCGTTACACTTAGAGTTACAGATTAGTTATATGTTTATTTGGTAGACAAATCGAGTACAATTATCTCGTTAGAAGATGATTCGAGTACACTTAACACTTTACTTGGTCAACAAGTTTTCAATAATCGTTATACTCAGAGTTATAGATTAGTAATATGTTGAGATTGAAGATTAATCAATTACGATTAACTCATCAGAAGATGATTAGAGTACAATTAACTCTTTAATTGTTCAACAAGTTTTTAATAATCGTTACACTTAGAGCTACAGATTAGTTATATGTTGAGTTAGAAGATTAATCGAGTATCATTAAGTCTTTAGAAGATGATTCGAGTACAATTAACTCTTTACTTTGTCAACAAATTTTCAATATTCGTTACACATAGAGTTATGGATTACTTTTATGTTGAGTTGGAAGACGAATCGAGTATAATTATCTCGTTAGAAGATGATTCGAGTACAATTAACACTTTACTTGGTTAACAAGTATTCAATATCTGTTGTACTTAGACTTACTGATTAGTTATATGTTGAGTTTGAAGATTAATCGATTACGATTAACTCTTTAGAAGATGATTCAAGTACAATTAATACTTTACTTGGTCAGCAAGTTTTCAATATTCGTTACACTTAGAGTTACATATTAGTTATATGTTGAGATAGAAGATTAATCGAGTATCATTAAGTCTTTAGAAGATGATTCGAGTACAATTAACTCTTTACTTGGTCAACAAGTTTTCAATATTCGTTACACTTAGAGTTATGTATTAGTTTTATGTTGAGTTGGAAGACGAATCGAGTACAATTATCTCTTTAGAAGATGATTCGAGTACAATTAACACTATACTTGGTTAACAAGTTTTCAATAATTGTTGTACTTAGACTTACAGATTAGTTATATGTTGAGTTTGAAGATTAATCAATTACGATTAACTCTTTAGAAGATGATTCAAGTACAATTAACTCTTTACTTGGTCAGCAAGTTTTCAATATTCGTTACACTTAGAGTTACAGATTAGTTATATGTTTAGTTGGTAGATAAATCGAGTACAATTATCTCGTTAGAATATGATTCGAGTACACTTAACACTTTACTTGGTCAACAAGTTTTCAATAATCGTTATACTCAGAGTTATATATTAGTAATATGTTGAGATTGAAGATTAATCGATTACGATTAACTCATCAGAAGATGATTCGAGTACAATTAACTCTTTACTTGGTCAACAAGTTTTCAATAATCGTTACACTTAGAGTTACATATTAGTTATATGCTGAGATAGATGATTAATCGAGTATCATTACGTCTTTAGAAGATGATTCGAGTACAATTAACTCTTTACTTGGTCAACAAGTTTTCAATATTCGTTACACTTAGAGTTATGTATTAGTTTTATGTTGAGTTGGAAGACGAATCGAGTACAATTATCTCTTTAGAAGGTGATTCGAGTACAATTAACACTTTACTTGGTTAACAAATATTCAATATCTGTTGTACTTAGACTTACTGATTAGTAATATGTTGAGATTGAAGATTAATCGATTACGATGAACTCATCAGAAGATGATTAGAGTACAATTAACTCTTTACTTGGTAAACAAGTTTTCAATAATCGTTGCACTTAGAGTTACAGATTAGTTATATGTTGAGTTAGAAGATTAATCGAGTATCATTAAGTCTTTAGAAGATGATTCGAGTACAATTAACTCTTTACTTGGTCAACAAGTTTTCAATATTCGTTACACTTAGAGTTATGGATTAGTTTTATGTTGAGTTGGAAGACAAATCGAGTACAATTATCTCTTTAGAAGATGATTCGAGGATAATTAACACTTTACTTGGTTAACAAGTATTCAATATCTGTAGTACTTAGACTTACTGATTAGTTATATGTTGAGTTTGAAGATTAATCGATTACGATTAACTCTTTAGAAGATGATTCAAGTACAATTAATACTTTACTTGGTCAGCAAGTTTTCAATATTCGTTACACTTAGAGTTACATATTAGTTATATGTTGAGATAGAAGATTAATCGAGTATCATTAAGTCTTTAGAAGATGATTCGAGTACAATTAACTCTTTATTTGGTCAACAAGTTTTCAATATTCGTTACACTTAGAGTTATGTATTAGTTTTATGTTGAGTTGGAAGACGAATCGAGTACAATTATCTCTTTAGAAGGTGATTCGAGTACAATTAACACTTTACTTGGTTAACAAATATTCAATATCTGTTGTACTTAGACTTACTGATTAGTAATATGTTGAGATTGAAGATTAATCGATTACGATGAACTCATCAGAAGATGATTAGAGTACAATTAACTCTTTACTTGGTAAACAAGTTTTCAATAATCGTTGCACTTAGAGTTACAGATTAGTTATATGTTTAGTTGGTAGACAAATCGAGTACAATTACCTCGTTAGAAGATGATTCGAGTACACTTAACACTTTACTTGGTCAACAAGTTTTCAATAATCGTTATACTCAGAGTTATAGATTAGTAATATGTTGAGATTGAAGATTAATCAATTACGATTAACTCATCAGAAGATGATTAGAGTACAATTAACTCTTTAATTGTTCAACAAGTTTTTAATAATCGTTACACTTAGAGCTACAGATTAGTTATATGTTGAGTTAGAAGATTAATCGAGTATCATTAAGTCTTTAGAAGATGATTCGAGTACAATTAACTCTTTACTTGGTCAACAAATTTTCAATATTAGTTACACATAGAGTTATGGATTACTTTTATGTTGAGTTGGAAGACGAATCGAGTACAATTATCTTGTTAGAAGATGATTCGAGTACAATTAACACTTTACTTGGTTAACAAGTATTCAATATCTGTTGTACTTGGACTTACTGATTAGTTATATGTTGAGTTTGAAGATTAATCGATTACGATTAACTCTTTAGAAGATGATTCAAGTACAATTAATACTTTACTTGGTCAGCAAGTTTTCAATATTCGTTACACTTAGAGTTACAGATTAGTTATATGTTTAGTTGGTAGACAAATCGAGTACAATTATCTCGTTAGAAGATGATTCGAGTACACTTAACACGTTACTTGGTCAACAAGTTTTCAATAATCGTTATACTCAGAGTTATAGATTAGTAATATGTCGAGATTGAAGATTAATCGATTACGATGAACTCATCAGAAGATGATTAGAGTACAATTAACTCTTTACTTGGTAAACAAGTTTTCAATAATCGTTGCACTTAGAGTTACAGATTAGTTATATGTTGAGTTAGAAGATTAATCGAGTATCATTAAGTCTTTAGAAGATGATTCGAGTACAATTAACTCTTTACTTGGTCAACAAGTTTTCAATATTCGTTACACTTAGAGTTATGGATTAGTTTTATGTTGAGTTGGAAGACAAATCGAGTACAATTATCTCTTTAGAAGATGATTCGAGGATAATTAACACTTTACTTGGTTAACAAGTATTCAATATCTGTAGTACTTAGACTTACTGATTAGTTATATGTTGAGTTTGAAGATTAATCGATTACGATTAACTCTTTAGAAGATGATTCAAGTACAATTAATACTTTACTTGGTCAGCAAGTTTTCAATATTCGTTACACTTAGAGTTATGTATTAGTTTTATGTTGAGTTGGAAGACGAATCGAGTACAATTATCTCTTTAGAAGATGATTCGAGTACAATTAACACTATACTTGGTTAACAAGTTTTCAATAATTGTTGTACTTAGACTTACAGATTAGTTATATGTTGAGTTTGAAGATTAATCAATTACGATTAACTCTTTAGAAGATGATTCAAGTACAATTAACACTTTACTTGGTCAGCAAGTTTTCAATATTCGTTACACTTAGAGTTACAGATTAGTTATATGTTTAGTTGGTAGACAAATCGAGTACAATTACCTCGTTAGAAGATGATTCGAGTACACTTAACACTTTACTTGGTCAACAAGTTTTCAATAATCGTTATACTCAGAGTTATAGATTAGTAATATGTTGAGATTGAAGATTAATCAATTACGATAAACTCATCAGAAGTTGATTAGAGTACAATTAACTCTTTAATTGTTCAACAAGTTTTTAATAATCGTTACACTTAGAGCTACAGATTAGTTATATGTTGAGTTAGAAGATTAATCGAGTATCATTAAGTCTTTAGAAGATGATTCGAGTACAATTAACTCTTTACTTTGTCAACAAATTTTCAATATTCGTTACACATAGAGTTATGGATTACTTTTATGTTGAGTTGGAAGACGAATCGAGTATAATTATCTCGTTAGAAGATGATTCGAGTACAATTAACACTTTACTTGGTTAACAAGTATTCAATATCTGTTGTACTTAGACTTACTGATTAGTTATATGTTGAGTTTGAAGATTAATCGATTACGATTAACTCTTTAGAAGATGATTCAAGTACAATTAATACTTTACTTGGTCAGCAAGTTTTCAATATTCGTTACACTTAGAGTTACATATTAGTTATATGTTGAGATAGAAGATTAATCGAGTATCATTAAGTCTTTAGAAGATGATTCGAGTACAATTAACTCTTTACTTGGTCAACAAGTTTTCAATATTCGTTACACTTAGAGTTATGTATTAGTTTTATGTTGAGTTGGAAGACGAATCGAGTACAATTATCTCTTTAGAAGATGATTCGAGTACAATTAACACTATACTTGGTTAACAAGTTTTCAATAATTGTTGTACTTAGACTTACAGATTAGTTATATGTTGAGTTTGAAGATTAATCAATTACGATTAACTCTTTAGAAGATGATTCAAGTACAATTAACTCTTTACTTGGTCAGCAAGTTTTCAATATTCGTTACACTTAGAGTTACAGATTAGTTATATGTTTAGTTGGTAGATAAATCGAGTACAATTATCTCGTTAGAAGATGATTCGAGTACACTTAACACTTTACTTGGTCAACAAGTTTTCAATAATCGTTATACTCAGAGTTATATATTAGTAATATGTTGAGATTGAAGATTAATCGATTACGATTAACTCATCAGAAGATGATTCGAGTACAATTAACTCTTTACTTGGTCAACAAGTTTTCAATAATCGTTACACTTAGAGTTACATATTAGTTATATGCTGAGATAGAAGATTAATCGAGTATCATTACGTCTTTAGAAGATGATTTGAGTACAATTAACTCTTTACTTGGTCAACAAGTTTTCAATATTCGTTACACTTAGAGTTATGTATTAGTTTTATGTTGAGTTGGAAGACGAATCGAGTACAATTATCTCTTTAGAAGGTGATTCGAGTACAATTAACACTTTACTTGGTTAACAAATATTCAATATCTGTTGTACTTAGACTTACTGATTAGTAATATGTTGAGATTGAAGATTAATCGATTACGATGAACTCATCAGAAGATGATTAGAGTACAATTAACTCTTTACTTGGTAAACAAGTTTTCAATAATCGTTGCACTTAGAGTTACAGATTAGTTATATGTTGAGTTAGAAGATTAATCGAGTATCATTAAGTCTTTAGAAGATGATTCGAGTACAATTAACTCTTTACTTGGTCAACAAGTTTTCAATATTCGTTACACTTAGAGTTATGGATTAGTTTTATGTTGAGTTGGAAGACAAATCGAGTACAATTATCTCTTTAGAAGATGATTCGAGGATAATTAACACTTTACTTGGTTAACAAGTATTCAATATCTGTAGTACTTAGACTTACTGATTAGTTATATGTTGAGTTTGAAGATTAATCGATTACGATTAACTCTTTAGAAGATGATTCAAGTACAATTAATACTTTACTTGGTCAGCAAGTTTTCAATATTCGTTACACTTAGAGTTACATATTAGTTATATGTTGAGATAGAAGATTAATCGAGTATCATTAAGTCTTTAGAAGATGATTCGAGTACAATTAACTCTTTATTTGGTCAACAAGTTTTCAATATTCGTTACACTTAGAGTTATATATTAGTTTTATGTTGAGTTGGAAGACGAATCGAGTACAATTATCTCTTTAGAAGATGATTCGAGTACAATTAACACTATACTTGGTTAACAAGTTTTCAATAATTGTTGTACTTAGACTTACAGATTAGTTATATGTTGAGTTTGAAGATTAATCAATTACGATTAACTCTTTAGAAGATGATTCAAGTACAATTAACACTTTACTTGGTCAGCAAGTTTTCAATATTCGTTACACTTAGAGTTACAGATTAGTTATATGTTTAGTTGGTAGACAAATCGAGTACAATTACCTCGTTAGAAGATGATTCGAGTACACTTAACACTTTACTTGGTCAACAAGTTTTCAATAATCGTTATACTCAGAGTTATAGATTAGTAATATGTTGAGATTGAAGATTAATCAATTACGATTAACTCATCAGAAGATGATTAGAGTACAATTAACTCTTTAATTGTTCAACAAGTTTTTAATAATCGTTACACTTAGAGCTACAGATTAGTTATATGTTGAGTTAGAAGATTAATCGAGTATCATTAAGTCTTTAGAAGATGATTCGAGTACAATTAACTCTTTACTTGGTCAACAAATTTTCAATATTAGTTACACATAGAGTTATGGATTACTTTTATGTTGAGTTGGAAGACGAATCGAGTACAATTATCTCGTTAGAAGATGATTCGAGTACAATTAACACTTTACTTGTTTAACAAGTATTCAATATCTGTTGTACTTAGACTTACTGATTAGTTATATGTTGAGTTTGAAGATTAATCGATTACGATTAACTCTTTAGAAGATGATTCAAGTACAATTAATACTTTACTTGGTCAGCAAGTTTTCAATATTCGTTACACTTAGAGTTACAGATTAGTTATATGTTTAGTTGGTAGACAAATCGAGTACAATTATCTCGTTAGAAGATGATTCGAGTACACTTAACACTTTACTTGGTCAACAAGTTTTCAATAATCGTTATACTCAGAGTTATAGATTAGTAATATGTTGAGATTGAAGATTAATCGATTACGATGAACTCATCAGAAGATGATTAGAGTACAATTAACTCTTTACTTGGTAAACAAGTTTTCAATAATCGTTGCACTTAGAGTTACAGATTAGTTATATGTTGAGTTAGAAGATTAATCGAGTATCATTAAGTCTTTAGAAGATGATTCGAGTACAATTAACTCTTTACTTGGTCAACAAGTTTTCAATATTCGTTACACTTAGAGTTATGGATTAGTTTTATGTTGAGTTGGAAGACAAATCGAGTACAATTATCTCTTTAGAAGATGATTCGAGGATAATTAACACTTTACTTGGTTAACAAGTATTCAATATCTGTAGTACTTAGACTTACTGATTAGTTATATGTTGAGTTTGAAGATTAATCGATTACGATTAACTCTTTAGAAGATGATTCAAGTACAATTAACACTTTACTTGGTCAGCAAGTTTTCAATATTCGTTACACTTAGAGTTACAGATTAGTTATATGTTTAGTTGGTAGACAAATCGAGTACAATTACCTCGTTAGAAGATGATTCGAGTACACTTAACACTTTACTTGGTCAACAAGTTTTCAATAATCGTTATACTCAGAGTTATAGATTAGTAATATGTTGAGATTGAAGATTAATCAATTACGATTAACTCATCAGAAGATGATTAGAGTACAATTAACTCTTTAATTGTTCAACAAGTTTTTAATAATCGTTACACTTAGAGCTACAGATTAGTTATATGTTGAGTTAGAAGATTAATCGAGTATCATTAAGTCTTTAGAAGATGATTCGAGTACAATTAACTCTTTACTTGGTCAACAAATTTTCAATATTAGTTACACATAGAGTTATGGATTACTTTTATGTTGAGTTGGAAGACGAATCGAGTACAATTATCTCGTTAGAAGATGATTCGAGTACAATTAACACTTTACTTGGTTAACAAGTATTCAATATCTGTTGTACTTAGACTTACTGATTAGTTATATGTTGAGTTTGAAGATTAATCGATTACGATTAACTCTTTAGAAGATGATTCAAGTACAATTAATACTTTACTTGGTCAGCAAGTTTTCAATATTCGTTACACTTAGAGTTACATATTAGTTATATGTTGAGATAGAAGATTAATCGAGTATCATTAAGTCTTTAGAAGATGATTCGAGTACTATTAACTCTTTACTTGGTCAACAAGTTTTCAATATTCGTTACACTTAGAGTTATGTATTAGTTTTTTGTTGAGTTGGAAGACGAATCGAGTACAATTATCTCTTTAGAAGATGATTCGAGTACAATTAACACTATACTTGGTTAACAAGTTTTCAATAATTGTTGTACTTAGACTTACAGATTAGTTATATGTTGAGTTTGAAGATTAATCAATTACGATTAACTCTTTAGAAGATGATTCAAGTACAATTAACTCTTTACTTGGTCAGCAAGTTTTCAATATTCGTTACACTTAGAGTTACAGATTAGTTATATGTTTAGTTGGTAGATAAATCGAGTACAATTATCTCATTAGAAGATGATTCGAGTACACTTAACACTTTACTTGGTCAACAAGTTTTCAATAATCGTTATACTCAGAGTTATATATTAGTAATATGTTGAGATTGAAGATTAATCGATTACGATTAACTCATCAAAAGATGATTCGAGTACAATTAACTCTTTACTTGGTCAACAAGTTTTCAATAATCGTTACACTTAGAGTTACATATTAGTTATATGCTGAGATAGAAGATTAATCGAGTATCATTACGTCTTTAGAAGATGATTCGAGTACAATTAACTCTTTACTTGGTCAACAAGTTTTCAATATTCGTTACACTTAGAGTTATGTATTAGTTTTATGTTGAGTTGGAAGACGAATCGAGTACAATTATCTCTTTAGAAGGTGATTCGAGTACAATTAACACTTTACTTGGTTAACAAATATTCAATATCTGTTGTACTTAGACTTACTGATTAGTAATATGTTGAGATTGAAGATTGATCGATTACGATGAACTCATCAGAAGATGATTAGAGTACAATTAACTCTTTACTTGGTAAACAAGTTTTCAATAATCGTTGCACTTAGAGTTACAGATTAGTTATATGTTGAGTTCGAAGATTAATCGAGTATCATTAAGTCTTTAGAAGATGATTCGAGTACAATTAACTCTTTACTTGGTCAACAAGTTTTCAATATTCGTTACACTTAGAGTTATGGATTAGTTTTATGTTGAGTTGGAAGACAAATCGAGTACAATTATCTCTTTAGAAGATGATTCGAGTATAATTAACACTTTACTTGGTTAACAAGTATTCAATATCTGTTGTACTTAGACTTACTGATTAGTTATATGTTGAGTTTGAAGATTAATCGATTACGATTAACTCTTTAGAAGATGATTCTAGTACAATTAACACTTTACTTGGTCAGCAAGTTTTCAATATTCGTTACACTTAGAGTTACAGATTAGTTATATGTTGAGTTGGTAGGCAAATCGAGTACAATTATCTCGTTAGAAGATGATTCGAGTACACTTAACACTTTACTTGGTCAACAAGTTTTCAATAATCGTTATACTCAGAGTTATAGATTAGTAATATGTTGAGATTGAAAATTAATCGATTACGATGAACTCATCAGAAGATGATTAGAGTACAATTAACTCTTTACTTGGTAAACAAGTTTTCAATAATCGTTACACTTAGTGTTACAGATTAGTTATATGTTGAGTTAGAAGATTAATCGAGTATCATTAAGTCTTTAGAAGATGATTCGAGTACAATTAACTCTTTACTTGGTCAACAAGTTTTCAATATTCGTTACACTTAGAGTTATGGATTAGTTTTATGTTGAGTTGGAAGACCAATCGAGTACAATTATCTCTTTAGAAGATGATTCGAGTATAATTAACACTTTACTTGGTTAACAAGTATTCAATATCTGTTGTACTTAGACTTACTGATTAGTTATATGTTGAGTTTGATGATTAATCGATTACGATTAACTCTTTAGAAGATGATTCTAGTACAATTAACACTTTACTTGGTCAGCAAGTTTTCAATATTCGTTACACTTAGAGTTACAGATTAGTTTTATGTTGAGTTGGTAGACAAATCAAGTACAATTATCTCGTTAGAAGATGATTCGAGTACACTTAACACTTTACTTGGTCAACAAGTTTTCAATAATCGTTATACTCAGAGTTATAGATTAGTAATATGTTGAGTTTGAAGATTAATCGATTACGATTAACTCTTTAGTAGATGATTCAAGTACAATTAACACTTTACTTGGTCAGCAAGTTTTCAGTATTCGTTACACTTAGAGTTGCAGATTAGTTATATGTTGAGTTAGAAGATTAATCGAGTATTATTAAGTCTTTAGAAGATGATTCGAGTACAATTAACTCTTTACTTGGTCAACAAATTTTCAATATTCGTTACACTTAGAGTTATGGATTACTTTTATGTTGAGTTGGAAGACGAATCGAGTACAATTACCTCGTTAGAAGATGATTCGAGTACACTTAACACTTTACTTAGTTAACAAGTTTTCAATATTCGTTACACAAATTAATTTTATGTTTAGTTCGAAGACGAATCGAGTACAATTATCTCCTTATAAGATGATTCGAGTACAATTAACACTTTACTTTGTTAACAATATTCAATAATTGTTGTACTTATACTTACTGATTAGTTATATGTTGAGTTTGAAGATTAATCGATTACGATTAACTCTTTAGAAGATGATTCAAGTACAATTAATACTTTACTTGGTCAGCAAGTTTTCTATATTCGTTACAATTAGAGTTACAGATTAGTTTTATGTTGAGTTGGTAGACAAATCGAGTACAATTATCTCGTTAGAAGATGATTCGAGTACACTTAACACTTTACTTGGTCAACAAGTTTTCAATAATCGTTATACTCAGAGTTATAGATTAGTAATATGTTGAGATTGAAGATTAATCGATTACGATTAACTCATCAGAAGATATTAGAGTACAATTAACTCTTTACTTGGTCAACAAGTTTTCAATAATCGTTATACTTAGAGTTACATATTAGTTATATGTTGGGATAGAAGATTAATCGAGTATCATTACGTCTTTAGAAGATGATTCGAGTACAATTAACTCTTTACTTGGTCAACAAGTTTTCAATATTCGTTACACTTTGAGTTATGTATTAGTTTTATGTTGAGTTGGAAGACGAATCGAGTACAATTATCTCTTTAGAAGGTGATTCGAGTACAATTAAAACTTTACTTGGTTAACAAATATTCAATATCTGTTGTACTTAGACTTACTGATTAGTTATATGTTGAGTTTGAAGATTAATCGATTACGATTAACTCTTTAGAAGATGATTCAAGTACAATTAATACTTTACTTGGTCAGCAAGTTTTCAATATTCGTTACACTTAGAGTTACAGATTAGTTATATGTTGAGTTAGAAGATTAATCAAGTATCATTAAGTCTTTAGAAGATGATTCGAGTACAATTAACTCTTTACTTGGTCAACAATTTTCAATATTCGTTACACATAGAGTTATGGATTAGTTTTATGTTGAGTTGGAAGACGAATCGAGTACAATAATCTCTTTAGAAGATGATTTGAGTATAATTAACACTTTACTTGGTTAACAATATTCAATAATTGTTGTACTTAGACTTACTGATTAGTTATATGTTGAGTTTGAAGATTAATCGATTACGATTAACTCTTTAGAAGATGATTCAAGTACAATTAACACTTTACTTGGTCAGCAAGTTTTCAATATTCGTTACACTTAGAGTTATAGATTAGTTTTATGTTGAGTTGGTAGACAAATCGAGTACAATTATCTCGTTAGAAGATGATTCGAGTACACTTAACACTTTACTTGGTCAACAAGTTTTCAATAATCGTTATACTCAGAGTTATATATTAGTAATATGTTGAGATTGAAGATTAATCGATTACGATTAACTCATCAGAAGATGATTAGAGTACAATTAACTCTTTACTTGGTCAACAAGTTTTCAATAATCGTTACACTTAGAGTTACATATTAGTTATATGTTGAGATAGAAGATTAATCGAGTATCATTAAGTCTTTAGAAGATGATTCGAGTACAATTAACTCTTTACTTGGTCAACAAGTTTTCAATATTCGTTACACTTAGAGTTATGTATTAGTTTTATGTTGAGTTGGAAGACGAATCGAGTACAATTATCTCTTTAGAAGATGATTCGAGTACAATTAACACTATACTTGGTTAACAAGTTTTCAATAATTGTTGTACTTAGACTTACAGATTAGTTATATGTTGAGTTTGAAGATTAATCGATTATGATTAACTCTTTAGAAGACGATTCAAGTACAATTAACACTTTACTTGGTCAGCAAGTTTTCAATATTCGTTACACTTAGAGTTACAGATTAGTTATATGTTGAGTTAGAAGACTAATCAAGTATCATTAAGTCTTTAGAAGATGATTCGAGTACAATTAACTCTTTTCTTGGTCAACAATTTTCAATATTCCTTACACATAGAGTTATGGATTAGTTTTATGTTGAGTTGGAAGACGAATCGAGTACAATTATCTCTTTAGAAGATGATTCGAGTACAATTAACACTATACTTGGTTAACAAGTTTTCAATAATTGTTGTACTTAGACTTACAGATTAGTTATAAGTTGAGTTTGAAGATTAATCGATTACGATTAACTCTTTAGAAGATGATTCAAGTACAATTAACACTTTACTTGGTCAGCAAGTTTTCAATATTCGTTACACTTAGAGTTACAGATTAGTTATATGTTTATTTGGTAGACAAATCGAGTACAATTATCTCGTTAGAAGATGATTCGAGTACACTTAACACTTTACTTGGTCAACAAGTTTTCAATAATCGTTATACTCAGAGTTATAGATTAGTAATATGTTGAGATTGAAGATTAATCGATTACGATGAACTCATCAGAAGATGATTAGAGTACAATTAACTCTTTACTTGGTAAACAAGTTTTCAATAATCGTTACACTTAGTGTTACAGATTAGTTATATGTTGAGTTAGAAGATTAATCGAGTATCATTAAGTCTATAGAAGATGATTCGAGTACAATTAACTCTTTACTTGGTCAACAAGTTTTCAATATTCGTTACACTTAGAGTTATGGATTAGTTTTATGTTGAGTTGGAAGACAAATCGAGTACAATTATCTCTTTAGAAGATGATTCGAGTATAATTAACACTTTACTTGGTTAACAAGTATTCAATATCTGTTGTACTTAGACTTACTGATTAGTTATATGTTGAGTTTGAAGATTAATCGATTACGATTAACTCTTTAGAAGATGATTCAAGTACAATTAATACTTTACTTGGTCAGCAAGTTTTCAATATTCGTTACACTTAGAGTTACAGATTAGTTATATGTTGAGTTAGAAGATTAATCAAGTATCATTAAGTCTTTAGAAGATGATTCGAGTACAATTAACTCTTTACTTGGTCAACAATTTTCAATATTCGTTACACATAGAGTTATGGATTAGTTTTATGTTGAGTTGGAAGACGAATCGAGTACAATTATCTCTTTAGAAGATGATTCGAGTATAATTAACACTTTACTTGGTTAACAATATTCAATAATTGTTGTACTTAGACTTACTGATTAGTTATATGTTGAGTTTGAAGATTAATCGATTACGATTAACTCTTTAGAAGATGATTCAAGTACAATTAACACTTTACTTGGTCAGCAAGTTTTCAATATTCATTACACTTAGAGTTACAGATTAGTTTTATGTTGAGTTGGTAGACAAATCGAGTACAATTATCTCGTTAGAAGATGATTCGAGTACACTTAACACTTTACTTGGTCAACAAGTTTTCAATAATCGTTATACTCAGAGTTATAGATTAGTAATATGTTGAGTTTGAAGATTAATCGATTACGATTAACTCTTTAGTAGATGATTCAAGTACAATTAACACTTTACTTAGTCAGCAAGTTTTCAGTATTCGTTACACTTAGAGTTGCAGATTAGTTATATGTTGAGTTAGAAGATTAATCGAGTATCATTAAGTCTTTAGAAGATGATTCGAGTACAATTAACTCTTTACTTGGTCAACAAGTTTTCAATATTCGTTACACTTAGAGTTATGTATTAGTTTTATGTTGAGTTGGAAGACGAATCGAGTACAATTATCTCTTTAGAAGATGATTCGAGTACAATTAACACTATACTTGGTTAACAAGTTTTCAATAATTGTTGTACTTAGACTTACAGATTAGTTATAAGTTGAGTTTGAAGATTAATCGATTACGATTAACTCTTTAGAAGATGATTCAAGTACAATTAACACTTTACTTGGTCAGCAAGTTTTCAATATTCGTTACACTTAGAGTTATAGATTAGTTTTATGTTGAGTTGGTAGACAAATCGAGTACAATTATCTCGTTAGAAGATGATTCGAGTACACTTAACACTTTACTTGGTCAACAAGTTTTCAATAATCGTTATACTCAGAGTTATATATTAGTAATATGTTGAGATTGAAGATTAATCGATTACGATTAACTCATCAGAAGATGATTAGAGTACAATTAACTCTTTACTTGGTCAACAAGTTTTCAATAATCGTTACACTTAGAGTTACATATTAGTTATATGTTGAGATAGAAGATTAATCGAGTATCATTAAGTCTTTAGAAGATGATTCGAGTACAATTAACTCTTTACTTGGTCAACAAGTTTTCAATATTCGTTACACTTAGAGTTATGTATTAGTTTTATGTTGAGTTGGAAGACGAATCGAGTACAATTATCTCTTTAGAAGATGATTCGAGTACAATTAACACTATACTTGGTTAACAAGTTTTCAATAATTGTTGTACTTAGACTTACAGATTAGTTATATGTTGAGTTTGAAGATTAATCGATTATGATTAACTCTTTAGAAGACGATTCAAGTACAATTAACACTTTACTTGGTCAGCAAGTTTTCAATATTCGTTACACTTAGAGTTACAGATTAGTTATATGTTGAGTTAGAAGACTAATCAAGTATCATTAAGTCTTTAGAAGATGATTCGAGTACAATTAACTCTTTTCTTGGTCAACAATTTTCAATATTCCTTACACATAGAGTTATGGATTAGTTTTATGTTGAGTTGGAAGACGAATCGAGTACAATTATCTCTTTAGAAGATGATTCGAGTACAATTAACACTATACTTGGTTAACAAGTTTTCAATAATTGTTGTACTTAGACTTACAGATTAGTTATAAGTTGAGTTTGAAGATTAATCGATTACGATTAACTCTTTAGAAGATGATTCAAGTACAATTAACACTTTACTTGGTCAGCAAGTTTTCAATATTCGTTACACTTAGAGTTACAGATTAGTTATATGTTTATTTGGTAGACAAATCGAGTACAATTATCTCGTTAGAAGATGATTCGAGTACACTTAACACTTTACTTGGTCAACAAGTTTTCAATAATCGTTATACTCAGAGTTATAGATTAGTAATATGTTGAGATTGAAGATTAATCGATTACGATGAACTCATCAGAAGATGATTAGAGTACAATTAACTCTTTACTTGGTAAACAAGTTTTCAATAATCGTTACACTTAGTGTTACAGATTAGTTATATGTTGAGTTAGAAGATTAATCGAGTATCATTAAGTCTATAGAAGATGATTCGAGTACAATTAACTCTTTACTTGGTCAACAAGTTTTCAATATTCGTTACACTTAGAGTTATGGATTAGTTTTATGTTGAGTTGGAAGACAAATCGAGTACAATTATCTCTTTAGAAGATGATTCGAGTATAATTAACACTTTACTTGGTTAACAAGTATTCAATATCTGTTGTACTTAGACTTACTGATTAGTTATATGTTGAGTTTGAAGATTAATCGATTACGATTAACTCTTTAGAAGATGATTCAAGTACAATTAATACTTTACTTGGTCAGCAAGTTTTCAATATTCGTTACACTTAGAGTTACAGATTAGTTATATGTTGAGTTAGAAGATTAATCAAGTATCATTAAGTCTTTAGAAGATGATTCGAGTACAATTAACTCTTTACTTGGTCAACAATTTTCAATATTCGTTACACATAGAGTTATGGATTAGTTTTATGTTGAGTTGGAAGACGAATCGAGTACAATTATCTCTTTAGAAGATGATTCGAGTATAATTAACACTTTACTTGGTTAACAATATTCAATAATTGTTGTACTTAGACTTACTGATTAGTTATATGTTGAGTTTGAAGATTAATCGATTACGATTAACTCTTTAGAAGATGATTCAAGTACAATTAACACTTTACTTGGTCAGCAAGTTTTCAATATTCATTACACTTAGAGTTACAGATTAGTTTTATGTTGAGTTGGTAGACAAATCGAGTACAATTATCTCGTTAGAAGATGATTCGAGTACACTTAACACTTTACTTGGTCAACAAGTTTTCAATAATCGTTATACTCAGAGTTATAGATTAGTAATATGTTGAGTTTGAAGATTAATCGATTACGATTAACTCTTTAGTAGATGATTCAAGTACAATTAACACTTTACTTAGTCAGCAAGTTTTCAGTATTCGTTACACTTAGAGTTGCAGATTAGTTATATGTTGAGTTAGAAGATTAATCGAGTATCATTAAGTCTTTAGAAGATGATTCGAGTACAATTAACTCTTTACTTGGTCAACAAGTTTTCAATATTCGTTACACTTAGAGTTATGTATTAGTTTTATGTTGAGTTGGAAGACGAATCGAGTACAATTATCTCTTTAGAAGATGATTCGAGTACAATTAACACTATACTTGGTTAACAAGTTTTCAATAATTGTTGTACTTAGACTTACAGATTAGTTATATGTTGAGTTTGAAGATTAATCGATTATGATTAACTCTTTAGAAGACGATTCAAGTACAATTAACACTTTACTTGGTCAGCAAGTTTTCAATATTCGTTACACTTAGAGTTACAGATTAGTTATATGTTGAGTTAGAAGACTAATCAAGTATCATTAAGTCTTTAGAAGATGATTCGAGTACAATTAACTCTTTTCTTGGTCAACAATTTTCAATATTCCTTACACATAGAGTTATGGATTAGTTTTATGTTGAGTTGGAAGACGAATCGAGTACAATTATCTCTTTAGAAGATGATTCGAGTACAATTAACACTATACTTGGTTAACAAGTTTTCAATAATTGTTGTACTTAGACTTACAGATTAGTTATAAGTTGAGTTTGAAGATTAATCGATTACGATTAACTCTTTAGAAGATGATTCAAGTACAATTAACACTTTACTTGGTCAGCAAGTTTTCAATATTCGTTACACTTAGAGTTACAGATTAGTTATATGTTTATTTGGTAGACAAATCGAGTACAATTATCTCGTTAGAAGATGATTCGAGTACACTTAACACTTTACTTGGTCAACAAGTTTTCAATAATCGTTATACTCAGAGTTATAGATTAGTAATATGTTGAGATTGAAGATTAATCGATTACGATGAACTCATCAGAAGATGATTAGAGTACAATTAACTCTTTACTTGGTAAACAAGTTTTCAATAATCGTTACACTTAGAGTTACATATTAGTTATATGTTGAGATAGAAGATTAATCGAGTATCATTAAGTCTTTAGAAGATGATTCGAGTACAATTAACTCTTTACTTGGTCAACAAATTTTCAATATTCGTTACACTTAGAGTTATGGATTACTTTTATGTTGAGTTGGAAGACGAATCGAGTACAATTACCTCGTTAGAAGATGATTCGAGTACACTTAACACTTTACTTAGTTAACAAGTTTTCAATATTCGTTACACAAATTAATTTTATGTTTAGTTCGAAGACGAATCGAGTACAATTATCTCCTTATAAGATGATTCGAGTACAATTAACACTTTACTTTGTTAACAATATTCAATAATTGTTGTACTTATACTTACTGATTAGTTATATGTTGAGTTTGAAGATTAATCGATTACGATTAACTCTTTAGAAGATGATTCAAGTACAATTAATACTTTACTTGGTCAGCAAGTTTTCTATATTCGTTACAATTAGAGTTACAGATTAGTTTTATGTTGAGTTGGTAGACAAATCGAGTACAATTATCTCGTTAGAAGATGATTCGAGTACACTTAACACTTTACTTGGTCAACAAGTTTTCAATAATCGTTATACTCAGAGTTATAGATTAGTAATATGTTGAGATTGAAGATTAATCGATTACGATTAACTCATCAGAAGATATTAGAGTACAATTAACTCTTTACTTGGTCAACAAGTTTTCAATAATCGTTATACTTAGAGTTACATATTAGTTATATGTTGGGATAGAAGATTAATCGAGTATCATTACGTCTTTAGAAGATGATTCGAGTACAATTAACTCTTTACTTGGTCAACAAGTTTTCAATATTCGTTACACTTTGAGTTATGTATTAGTTTTATGTTGAGTTGGAAGACGAATCGAGTACAATTATCTCTTTAGAAGGTGATTCGAGTACAATTAAAACTTTACTTGGTTAACAAATATTCAATATCTGTTGTACTTAGACTTACTGATTAGTTATATGTTGAGTTTGAAGATTAATCGATTACGATTAACTCTTTAGAAGATGATTCAAGTACAATTAATACTTTACTTGGTCAGCAAGTTTTCAATATTCGTTACACTTAGAGTTACAGATTAGTTATATGTTGAGTTAGAAGATTAATCAAGTATCATTAAGTCTTTAGAAGATGATTCGAGTACAATTAACTCTTTACTTGGTCAACAATTTTCAATATTCGTTACACATAGAGTTATGGATTAGTTTTATGTTGAGTTGGAAGACGAATCGAGTACAATAATCTCTTTAGAAGATGATTTGAGTATAATTAACACTTTACTTGGTTAACAATATTCAATAATTGTTGTACTTAGACTTACTGATTAGTTATATGTTGAGTTTGAAGATTAATCGATTACGATTAACTCTTTAGAAGATGATTCAAGTACAATTAACACTTTACTTGGTCAGCAAGTTTTCAATATTCGTTACACTTAGAGTTATAGATTAGTTTTATGTTGAGTTGGTAGACAAATCGAGTACAATTATCTCGTTAGAAGATGATTCGAGTACACTTAACACTTTACTTGGTCAACAAGTTTTCAATAATCGTTATACTCAGAGTTATATATTAGTAATATGTTGAGATTGAAGATTAATCGATTACGATTAACTCATCAGAAGATGATTAGAGTACAATTAACTCTTTACTTGGTCAACAAGTTTTCAATAATCGTTACACTTAGAGTTACATATTAGTTATATGTTGAGATAGAAGATTAATCGAGTATCATTAAGTCTTTAGAAGATGATTCGAGTACAATTAACTCTTTACTTGGTCAACAAGTTTTCAATATTCGTTACACTTAGAGTTATGTATTAGTTTTATGTTGAGTTGGAAGACGAATCGAGTACAATTATCTCTTTAGAAGATGATTCGAGTACAATTAACACTATACTTGGTTAACAAGTTTTCAATAATTGTTGTACTTAGACTTACAGATTAGTTATATGTTGAGTTTGAAGATTAATCGATTATGATTAACTCTTTAGAAGACGATTCAAGTACAATTAACACTTTACTTGGTCAGCAAGTTTTCAATATTCGTTACACTTAGAGTTACAGATTAGTTATATGTTGAGTTAGAAGACTAATCAAGTATCATTAAGTCTTTAGAAGATGATTCGAGTACAATTAACTCTTTTCTTGGTCAACAATTTTCAATATTCCTTACACATAGAGTTATGGATTAGTTTTATGTTGAGTTGGAAGACGAATCGAGTACAATTATCTCTTTAGAAGATGATTCGAGTACAATTAACACTATACTTGGTTAACAAGTTTTCAATAATTGTTGTACTTAGACTTACAGATTAGTTATAAGTTGAGTTTGAAGATTAATCGATTACGATTAACTCTTTAGAAGATGATTCAAGTACAATTAACACTTTACTTGGTCAGCAAGTTTTCAATATTCGTTACACTTAGAGTTACAGATTAGTTATATGTTTATTTGGTAGACAAATCGAGTACAATTATCTCGTTAGAAGATGATTCGAGTACACTTAACACTTTACTTGGTCAACAAGTTTTCAATAATCGTTATACTCAGAGTTATAGATTAGTAATATGTTGAGATTGAAGATTAATCGATTACGATGAACTCATCAGAAGATGATTAGAGTACAATTAACTCTTTACTTGGTAAACAAGTTTTCAATAATCGTTACACTTAGTGTTACAGATTAGTTATATGTTGAGTTAGAAGATTAATCGAGTATCATTAAGTCTATAGAAGATGATTCGAGTACAATTAACTCTTTACTTGGTCAACAAGTTTTCAATATTCGTTACACTTAGAGTTATGGATTAGTTTTATGTTGAGTTGGAAGACAAATCGAGTACAATTATCTCTTTAGAAGATGATTCGAGTATAATTAACACTTTACTTGGTTAACAAGTATTCAATATCTGTTGTACTTAGACTTACTGATTAGTTATATGTTGAGTTTGAAGATTAATCGATTACGATTAACTCTTTAGAAGATGATTCAAGTACAATTAATACTTTACTTGGTCAGCAAGTTTTCAATATTCGTTACACTTAGAGTTACAGATTAGTTATATGTTGAGTTAGAAGATTAATCAAGTATCATTAAGTCTTTAGAAGATGATTCGAGTACAATTAACTCTTTACTTGGTCAACAATTTTCAATATTCGTTACACATAGAGTTATGGATTAGTTTTATGTTGAGTTGGAAGACGAATCGAGTACAATTATCTCTTTAGAAGATGATTCGAGTATAATTAACACTTTACTTGGTTAACAATATTCAATAATTGTTGTACTTAGACTTACTGATTAGTTATATGTTGAGTTTGAAGATTAATCGATTACGATTAACTCTTTAGAAGATGATTCAAGTACAATTAACACTTTACTTGGTCAGCAAGTTTTCAATATTCATTACACTTAGAGTTACAGATTAGTTTTATGTTGAGTTGGTAGACAAATCGAGTACAATTATCTCGTTAGAAGATGATTCAATAATTGTTGTACTTAGACTTACTGATTAGTTATATGTTGAGTTTGAAGATTAATCGATTACGATTAACTCTTTAGAAGATGATTCGAGTACAATTAATACTTTACTTGGTCAGCAAGTTTTCAATATTCATTACACTTAGAGTTACAGATTAGTTATATGTTGAGTTAGAAGATTAATCAAGTATCATTAAGTCTTTAGAAGATGATTCGAGTACAATTAACTCTTTACTTGGTCAACAATTTTCAATATTCGTTACACATAGAGTTATGGATTAGTTTTATGTTGAGTTGGAAGACGAATCGAGTACAATTATCTCTTTAGAAGATGATTCGAGTATAATTAACACTTTACTTGGTTAACAATATTCAATAATTGTTGTACTTAGACTTACTGATTAGTTATATGTTGAGTTTGAAGATTAATCGATTACGATTAACTCTTTATAAGACGATTCAAGTACAATTAACACTTTACTTGGTCAGCTAGTTTTCAATATTCGTTACACTTAGAGTTACAGATTAGTTATATGTTGAGTTAGAAGACTAATCAAGTACCATTAAGTCTTTAGAAGATGATTCGAGTACAATTAACTCTTTACTTGGTCAACAATTTTCAATATTCGTTACACATAGAGTTATGGATTAGTTTTATGTTGAGTTGGAAGACGAATCGAGTACAATTATCTCTTTAGAAGATGATTCGAGTACAATTAACACTATACTTGGTTAACAAGTTTTCAATAATTGTTGTACTTAGACTTACAGATTAGTTATAAGTTGAGTTTGAAGATTAATCGATTACGATTAACTCTTTAGAAGATGATTCAAGTACAATTAACACTTTACTTGGTCAGCAAGTTTTCAATATTCGTTACACTTAGAGTTACAGATTAGTTATATGTTTATTTGGTAGACAAATCGAGTACAATTATCTCGTTAGAAGATGATTCGAGTACACTTAACACTTTACTTGGTCAACAAGTTTTCAATAATCGTTATACTCAGAGTTATAGATTAGTAATATGTTGAGATTGAAGATTAATCGATTACGATGAACTCATCAGAAGATGATTAGAGTACAATTAACTCTTTACTTGGTAAACAAGTTTTCAATAATCGTTACACTTAGTGTTACAGATTAGTTATATGTTGAGTTAGAAGATTAATCGAGTATCATTAAGTCTTTAGAAGATGATTCGAGTACAATTAACTCTTTACTTGGTCAACAAGTTTTCAATATTCGTTACACTTAGAGTTATGGATTAGTTTTATGTTGAGTTGGAAGACAAATCGAGTACAATTATCTCTTTAGAAGATGATTCGAGTATAATTAACACTTTACTTGGTTAACAATATTCAATAATTGTTGTACTTAGACTTACTGATTAGTTATATGTTGAGTTTGAAGATTAATCGATTACGATTAACTCTTTAGAAGATGATTCGAGTACAATTAATACTTTACTTGGTCAGCAAGTTTTCAATATTCGTTACACTTAGAGTTACAGATTAGTTATATGTTGAGTTAGAAGATTAATCAAGTATCATTAAGTCTTTAGAAGATGATTCGAGTACAATTAACTCTTTACTTGGTCAACAATTTTCAATATTCGTTACACATAGAGTTATGGATTAGTTTTATGTTGAGTTGGAAGACGAATCGAGTACAATTATCTCTTTAGAAGATGATTCGAGTATAATTAACACTTTACTTGGTTAACAATATTCAATAATTGTTGTACTTAGACTTACTGATTAGTTATATGTTGAGTTTGAAGATTAATCGATTACGATTAACTCTTTAGAAGATGATTCAAGTACAATTAACACTTTACTTGGTCAGCAAGTTTTCAATATTCGTTACACTTAGAGTTACAGATTAGTTTTATGTTGAGTTGGTAGACAAATCGAGTACAATTATCTCGTTAGAAGATGATTCGAGTACACTTAACACTTTACTTGGTCAACAAGTTTTCAATAATCGTTATACTCAGAGTTATAGATTAGTAATATGTTGAGTTTGAAGATTAATCGATTACGATTAACTCTTTAGTAGATGATTCAAGTACAATTAACACTTTACTTAGTCAGCAAGTTTTCAGTATTCGTTACACTTAGAGTTGCAGATTAGTTATATGTTGAGTTAGAAGATTAATCGAGTATCATTAAGTCTTTAGAAGATGATTCGAGTACAATTAACTCTTTACTTGGTCAACAAATTTTCAATATTCGTTACACTTAGAGTTATGGATTACTTTTATGTTGAATTGGAAGACGAATCGAGTACAATTACCTCGTTAGAAGATGATTCGAGTACACTTAACACTTTACTTAGTTAACAAGTTTTCAATAATCGTTAAACAAATTAATTTTATGTTGAGTTTGAAGACGAATCGAGTACAATTATCTCCTTAGAAGATGATTCGAGTACAATTAACACTTTACTTGGTTAACAATATTCAATAATTGTTGTACTTAGACTTACTGATTAGTTATATGTTGAGTTTGAAGATTAATCGATTACGATTAACTCTTTAGAAGATGATTCAAGTACAATTAATACTTTACTTGGTCAGCAAGTTTTCAATATTCGTTACACTTAGAGTTACAGATTAGTTTTATGTTGAGTTGGTAGACAAATCGAGTACAATTATCTCGTTAGAAGATGATTCGAGTACACTTAACACTTTACTTGGTCAACAAGTTTTCAATAATCGTTATACTCAGAGTTATATATTAGTAATATGTTGAGATTGAAGATTAATCGATTACGATTAACTCATCAGAAGATGATTAGAGTACAATTAACTCTTTACTTGGTTAACAAGTTTTCAATAATCGTTACACTTAGAGTTACATATTAGTTATATGTTGAGATAGAAGATTAATCGAGTATCATTAAGTCTTTAGAAGATGATTCGAGTACAATTAACTCTTTACTTGGTCAACAAGTTTTCAATATTCGTTACACTTAGAGTTATGTATTAGTTTTATGTTTAGTTGGAAGACGAATCGAGTACAATTATCTCTTTAGAAGATGATTCGAGTACAATTAACACTATACTTGGTTAACAAGTTTTCATTAATTGTTGTACTTAGACTTACAGATTAGTTATATGTTGAGTTTGAAGATTAATCGATTACGATTAACTCTTTAGAAGACGATTCAAGTACAATTAACACTTTACTTGGTCAGCAAGTTTTCAATATTCGTTACACTTAGAGTTACAGATTAGTTATATGTTGAGTTAGAAGACTAATCAAGTATCATTAAGTCTTTAGAAGATGATTCGAGTACAATTAACTCTTTACTTGGTCAACAATTTTCAATATTCGTTACACATAGAGTTATGGATTAGTTTTATGTTGAGTTGGAAGAAGAATCGAGTACAATTATCTCTTTAGAAGATGATTCGAGTACAATTAACACTATACTTGGTTAACAAGTTTTCAATAATTGTTGTACTTAGACTTACAGATTAGTTATAAGTTGAGTTTGAAGATTAATCGATTACGATTAACTCTTTAGAAGATGATTCAAGTACAATTAACACTTTACTTGGTCAGCAAGTTTTCAATATTCGTTACACTTAGAGTTACAGATTAGTTATATGTTTATTTGGTAGACAAATCGAGTACAATTATCTCGTTAGAAGATGATTCGAGTACACTTAACACTTTACTTGGTCAACAAGTTTTCAATAATCGTTATACTCAGAGTTATAGATTAGTAATATGTTGAGTTTGAAGATTAATCGATTACGATTAACTCTTTAGTAGATGATTCAAGTACAATTAACACTTTACTTAGTCAGCAAGTTTTCAGTATTCGTTACACTTAGAGTTGCAGATTAGTTATATGTTGAGTTAGAAGATTAATCGAGTATCATTAAGTCTTTAGAAGATGATTCGAGTACAATTAACTCTTTACTTGGTCAACAAATTTTCAATATTCGTTACACTTAGAGTTATGGATTACTTTTATGTTGAATTGGAAGACGAATCGAGTACAATTACCTCGTTAGAAGATGATTCGAGTACACTTAACACTTTACTTAGTTAACAAGTTTTCAATAATCGTTAAACAAATTAATTTTATGTTGAGTTTGAAGACGAATCGAGTACAATTATCTCCTTAGAAGATGATTCGAGTACAATTAACACTTTACTTGGTTAACAATATTCAATAATTGTTGTACTTAGACTTACTGATTAGTTATATGTTGAGTTTGAAGATTAATCGATTACGATTAACTCTTTAGAAGATGATTCAAGTACAATTAATACTTTACTTGGTCAGCAAGTTTTCAATATTCGTTACACTTAGAGTTACAGATTAGTTTTATGTTGAGTTGGTAGACAAATCGAGTACAATTATCTCGTTAGAAGATGATTCGAGTACACTTTACACTTTACTTGGTCAACAAGTTTTCAATAATCGTTATACTCAGAGTTATATATTAGTAATATGTTGAGATTGAAGATTAATCGATTACGATTAACTCATCAGAAGATGATTAGAGTACAATTAACTCTTTACTTGGTTAACAAGTTTTCAATAATCGTTACACTTAGAGTTACATATTAGTTATATGTTGAGATAGAAGATTAATCGAGTATCATTAAGTCTTTAGAAGATGATTCGAGTACAATTAACTCTTTACTTGGTCAACAAGTTTTCAATATTCGTTACACTTAGAGTTATGTATTAGTTTTATGTTTAGTTGGAAGACGAATCGAGTACAATTATCTCTTTAGAAGATGATTCGAGTACAATTAACACTATACTTGGTTAACAAGTTTTCATTAATTGTTGTACTTAGACTTACAGATTAGTTATATGTTGAGTTTGAAGATTAATCGATTACGATTAACTCTTTAGAAGACGATTCAAGTACAATTAACACTTTACTTGGTCAGCAAGTTTTCAATATTCGTTACACTTAGAGTTACAGATTAGTTATATGTTGAGTTAGAAGACTAATCAAGTACCATTAAGTCTTTAGAAGATGAATCGAGTACAATTATCTCTTTAGAAGATGATTCGAGTATAATTAACACTTTACTTGGTTAACAATATTCAATAATTGTTGTACTTAGACTTACTGATTAGTTATATGTTGAGTTTGAAGATTAATCGATTACGATTAACTCTTTAGAAGATGATTCAAGTACAATTAACACTTTACTTGGTCAGCAAGTTTTCAATATTCATTACACTTAGAGTTACAGATTAGTTTTATGTTGAGTTGGTAGACAAATCGAGTACAATTATCTCGTTAGAAGATGATTCGAGTACACTTAACACTTTACTTGGTCAACAAGTTTTCAATAATCGTTATACTCAGAGTTATAGATTAGTAATATGTTGAGTTTGAAGATTAATCGATTATGATTAACTCTTTAGTAGATGATTCAAGTACAATTAACACTTTACTTAGTCAGCATGTTTTCAGTATTCGTTACACTTAGAGTTGCAGATTAGTTATATGTTGAGTTAGAAGATTAATCGAGTATCATTAAGTCTTTAGAAGATGATTCGAGTACAATTAACTCTTTACTTGGTCAACAAATTTTCAATATTCGTTACACTTAGAGTTATGGATTACTTTTATGTTGAATTGGAAGACGAATCGAGTACAATTACCTCGTTAGAAGATGATTCGAGTACACTTAACACTTTACTTAGTTAACAAGTTTTCAATAATCGTTAAACAAATTAATTTTATGTTGAGTTTGAAGACGAATCGAGTACAATTATCTCCTTAGAAGATGATTCGAGTACAATTAACACTTTACTTGGTTAACAATATTCAATAATTGTTGTACTTAGACTTACTGATTAGTTATATGTTGAGTTTGAAGATTAATCGATTACGATTAACTCTTTAGAAGATGATTCAAGTACAATTAATACTTTACTTGGTCAGCAAGTTTTCAATATTCGTTACACTTAGAGTTACAGATTGGTTTTATGTTGAGTTGGTAGACAAATCGAGTACAATTATCTCGTTAGAAGATGATTCGAGTACACTTAACACTTTACTTGGTCAACAAGTTTTCAATAATCGTTATACTCAGAGTTATAGATTAGTAATATGTTGAGTTTGAAGATTAATCGATTATGATTAACTCTTTAGTAGATGATTCAAGTACAATTAACACTTTACTTAGTCAGCATGTTTTCAGTATTCGTTACACTTAGAGTTGCAGATTAGTTATATGTTGAGTTAGAAGATTAATCGAGTATCATTAAGTCTTTAGAAGATGATTCGAGTACAATTAACTCTTTACTTGGTCAACAAGTTTTCAATATTCGTTACACTTAGAGTTATGGATTAGTTTTATGTTGAGTTTGAAGACGAATCGAGTACAATTATCTCCTTAGAAGATGATTCGAGTACAATTAACACTTTACTTGGTTAACAATATTCAATAATTGTTGTACTTAGACTTACTGATTAGTTATATGTTGAGTTTGAAGATTAATCGATTACGATTAACTCTTTAGAAGATGATTCAAGTACAATTAATACTTTACTTGGTCAGCAAGTTTTCAATATTCGTTACACTTAGAGTTACAGATTAGTTTTTTGTTGAGTTGGTAGACACATCGAGTACAATTATCTCGTTAGAAGATGATTCGAGTACACTTAACACTTTACTTGGTCAACAAGTTTTCAATAATCGTTATACTCAGAGTTATAGATTAGTAATATGTTGAGATTGAAGATTAATCGATTACGATTAACTCATCAGAAGATGATTAGAGTACAATTTACTCTTTACTTGGTCAACAAGTTTTCAATAATCGTTACACTTAGAGTTACATATTAGTTATATGTTGAGATAGAAGATTAATCGAGTATCATTAAGTCTTTAGAAGATGATTCGAGTACAATTAACTCTTTACTTGGTCAACAATTTTCAATATTCGTTACACATAGAGTTATGGATTAGTTTTATGTTGAGTTGGAAGACGAATCGAGTACAATTATCTCTTTAGAAGATGATTCGAGTATAATTAACACTTTACTTGGTTAACAATATTCAATAATTGTTGTACTTAGACTTACTGATTAGTTATATGTTGAGTTTGAAGATTAATCGATTACGATTAACTCTTTAGAAGATGATTCAAGTACAATTAACACTTTACTTGGTCAGCAAGTTTTCAATATTCGTTACACTTATAGTTACAGATTAGTTTTATGTTGAGTTGGTAGACAAATCGAGTACAATTATCTCGTTAGAAGATGATTCGAGTACACTTAACACTTTACTTGGTCAACAAGTTTTCAATAATCGTTATACTCAGAGTTATATATTAGTAATATGTTGAGATTGAAGATTAATCTATTACGATTAACTCATCAGAAGATGATTAGAGTACAATTAACTCTTTACTTGGTCAACAAGTTTTCAATAATCGTTACACTTAAGGTTACATATTAGTTATATGTTGAGATAGAAGATTAATCGAGTATCATTAAGTCTTTAGAAAATGATTCGAGTACAATTAACTCTTTACTTGATCAACAAGTTTTCAATATTCGTTACACTTAGAGTTATGTATTAGTTTTATGTTGAGTTGGAAGACGAATCGAGTACAATTATCTCTTTAGAAGGTGATTCGAGTACAATTAACACTTTACTTGGTTAACAAATATTCAATATCTGTTGTACTTAGACTTACTGATTAGTTATATGTTGAGTTTGAAGATTAATCGATTACGATTAACTATTTAGAAGATGATTCAAGTACAATTAATACTTTACTTGGTCAGCAAGTTTTCAATATTCGTTACACTTAGAGTTAAAGATTAGTTATATGTTGAGTTAGAAGATTAATCAAGTATCATTAAGTCTTTAGAAGATGATTCGAGTACAATTAACTCTTTACTTGGTCAACAATTTTCAATATTCGTTACACATAGAGTTATGGATTAGTTTTATGTTGAGTTGGAAGACGAATCGAGTACAATTATCTCTTTAGAAGATGATTCGAGTATAATTAACACTTTACTTGGTTAACAATATTCAATAATTGTTGTACTTAGACTTACTGATTAGTTATATGTTGAGTTTGAAGATTAATCGATTACGATTAACTCTTTAGAAGATGATTCAAGTACAATTAACACTTTACTTGGTCAGCAAGTTTTCAATATTCGTTACACTTAGAGTTACAGATTAGTTTTATGTTGAGTTGGTAGACAAATCGAGTACAATTATCTCGTTAGAAGATGATTCGAGTACACTTAACACTTTACTTGGTCAACAAGTTTTCAATAATCGTTATACTCAGAGTTATATATTAGTAATATGTTGAGATTGAAGATTAATCGATTACGATTAACTCATCAGAAGATGATTAGAGTACAATTAACTCTTTACTTGGTCAACAAGTTTTCAATAATCGTTACACTTAGAGTTACATATTAGTTATATGTTGAGATAGAAGATTAATCGAGTATCATTAAGTCTTTAGAAGATGATTCGAGTACAATTAACTCTTTACTTGGTCAACAAGTTTTCAATATTCGTTACACTTAGAGTTATGTATTAGTTTTATGTTGAGTTGGAAGACGAATCGAGTACAATTATCTCTTTAGAAGATGATTCGAGTACAATTAACACTATACTTTGTTAACAAGTTTTCAATAATTGTTGTACTTAGACTTACAGATTAGTTATAAGTTGAGTTTGAAGATTAATCGATTACGATTAACTCTTTAGAAGATGATTCAAGTACAATTAACACTTTACTTGGTCAGCAAGTTTTCAATATTCGTTACACTTAGAGTTACAGATTAGTTATATGTTTATTTGGTAGACAAATCGAGTACAATTATCTTGTTAGAAGATGATTCGAGTACACTTAACACTTTACTTGGTCAACAAGTTTTCAATAATCGTTATACTCAGAGTTATAGATTAGTAATATGTTGAGATTGAAGATTAATCGATTACGATGAACTCATCAGAAGATGATTAGAGTACAATTAACTCTTTACTTGGTAAACAAGTTTTCAATAATCGTTACACTTAGTGTTACAGATTAGTTATATGTTGAGTTAGAAGATTAATCGAGTATCATTAAGTCTTTAGAAGATGATTCGAGTACAATTAACTCTTTACTTGGTCAACAAGTTTTCAATATTCGTTACACTTAGAGTTATGGATTGGTTTTATGTTGAGTTGGAAGACAAATCGAGTACAATTATCTCTTTAGAAGATGATTCGAGTATAATTAACACTTTACTTGGTTAACAAGTATTCAATATCTGTTGTACTTAGACTTACTGATTAGTTATATGTTGAGTTTGAAGATTAATCGATTACGATTAACTCTTTAGAAGATGATTCAAGTACAATTAATACTTTACTTGGTCAGCAAGTTTTCAATATTCGTTACAGTTAGAGTTTCAGATTAGTTATATGTTGAGTTAGAAGATTAATCAAGTATCATTAAGTCTTTAGAAGATGATTCGAGTACAATTAACTCTTTACTTGGTCAACAATTTTCAATATTCGTTACACATAGAGTTCTGGATTAGTTTTATGTTGAGTTGGAAGACGAATCGAGTACAATTATCTCTTTAGAAGATGATTCGAGTATAATTAACACTTTACTTGGTTAACAATATTCAATAATTGTTGTACTTAGACTTACTGATTAGTTATATGTTGAGTTTGAAGATTAATCGATTACGATTAACTCTTTAGAAGATGATTCAAGTACAATTAACACTTTACTTGGTCAGCAAGTTTTCAATATTCATTACACTTAGAGTTACAGATTAGTTTTATGTTGAGTTGGTAGACAAATCGAGTACAATTATCTCGTTAGAAGATGATTCGAGTACACTTAACACTTTACTTGGTCAACAAGTTTTCAATAATCGTTATACTCAGAGTTATAGATTAGTAATATGTTGAGTTTGAAGATTAATCGATTACGATTAACTCTTTAGTAGATGATTCAAGTACAATTAACACTTTACTTAGTCAGCAAGTTTTCAGTATTCGTTACACTTAGAGTTGCAGATTAGTTATATGTTGAGTTAGAAGATTAATCGAGTATCATTAAGTCTTTAGAAGATGATTCGAGTACAATTAACTCTTTACTTGGTCAACAAATTTTCAATATTCGTTACACTTAGAGTTATGGATTACTTTTATGTTGAATTGGAAGACGAATCGAGTACAACTACCTCGTTAGAAGATGATTCGAGTACACTTAACACTTTACTTAGTTAACAAGTTTTCAATAATCGTTAAACAAATTAATTTTATGTTGAGTTTGAAGACGAATCGAGTACAATTATCTCCTTAGAAGATGATTCGAGTACAATTAACACTTTACTTGGTTAACAATATTCAATAATTGTTGTACTTAGACTTACTGATTAGTTATATGTTGAGTTTGAAGATTAATCGATTACGATTAACTCTTTAGAAGATGATTCAAGTACAATTAATACTTTACTTGGTCAGCAAGTTTTCAATATTCGTTACACTTAGAGTTACAGATTAGTTTTTTGTTTAGTTGGTAGACACATCGAGTACAATTATCTCGTTAGAAGATGATTCGAGTACACTTAACACTTTACTTGGTCAACAAGTTTTCAATAATCGTTACACTTAGAGTTACATATTAGTTATATGTTGAGATAGAAGATTAATCGAGTATCATTACGTCTTTAGAAGATGATTCGAGTACAATTAACTCTTTACTTAGTCAACAAGTTTTCAATATTCGTTACACTTAGAGTTATGTATTAGTTTTATGTTGAGTTGGAAGACGAATCGAGTACAATTATCTCTTTAGAAGGTGATTCGAGTACAATTAACACTTTACTTGGTTAACAAATATTCAATATCTGTTGTACTTAGACTTACTGATTAGTTATATGTTGAGTTTGAAGATTAATCGATTACGATTAACTCTTTAGAAGATGATTCAAGTACAATTAACACTTTACTTGGTCAGCAAGTTTTCAATATTCGTTACACTTAGAGTTACAGATTAGTTATATGTTTAGTTGGTAGATAAATCGAGTTCAATTATCTCGTTAGAAGATGATTTGAGTACACTTAACACTTTACTTGGTCAACAATTTTTCAATAATCGTTATACTCAGAGTTATAGATTAGTAATATGTTGAGATTGAAGATTAATCGATTACGATGAACTCATCAGAAGATGATTAGAGTACAATTAACTCTTTACTTGGTAAACAAGTTTTCAATAATCGTTACACTTAGTGTTACAGATTAGTTATATGTTGAGTTAGAAGATTAATCGAGTATCATTAAGTCTTTAGAAGATGATTCGAGTACAATTAACTCTTTACTTGGTCAACAAGTTTTCAATATTCGTTACACTTAGAGTTATGTATTAGTTTTATGTTGAGTTGGAAGACGAATCGAGTACAATTATCTCTTTAGAAGGTGATTCGAGTACAATTAACACTTTACTTGGTTATCAAATATTCAATATCTGTTGTACTTAGACTTACTGATTAGTTATATGTTGAGTTTGAAGATTAATCGATTACGATTAACTATTTAGAAGATGATTCAAGTACAATTAATACTTTACTTGGTCAGCAAGTTTTCACTATTCGTTACACTTAGAGTTACAGATTAGTTATATGTTGAGTTAGAAGATTAATCAAGTATCATTAAATCTTTAGAAGATGATTCGAGTACAATTAACTCTTTACTTGGTCAACAATTTTCAATATTCGTTACACATAGAGTTATGGATTAGTTTTATGTTGAGTTGGAAGACGAATCGAGTACAATTATCTCTTTAGAAGATGATTCGAGTATAATTAACACTTTACTTGGTTAACAATATTCAATAATTGTTGTACTTAGACTTACTGATTAGTTATATGTTGAGTTTGAAGATTAATCGATTACGATTAACTCTTTAGAAGATGATTCAAGTACAATTAACACTTTACTTGGTCAGCAAGTTTTCAATATTCATTACACTTAGAGTTACAGATTAGTTTTATGTTGAGTTGGTAGACAAATCGAGTACAATTATCTCGTTAGAAGATGATTCGAGTACACTTAACACTTTACTTGGTCAACAAGTTTTCAATAATCGTTATACTCAGAGTTATATATTAGTAATATGTTGAGATTGAAGATTAATCGATTACGATGAACTCATCAGAAGATGATTAGAGTACAATTAACTCTTTACTTGGTAAACAAGTTTTCAATAATCGTTACACTTAGTGTTACAGATTAGTTATATGTTGAGTTAGAAGATTAATCGAGTATCATTAAGTCTTTAGAAGATGATTCGAGTACAATTAACTCTTTACTTGGCAACAAGTTTTCAATATTCGTTACACTTAGAGTTATGGATTAGTTTTATGTTGAGTTGGAAGACAAATCGAGTACAATTATCTCTTTAGAAGATGATTCGAGTATAATTAACACTTTACTTGGTTAACAAGTATTCAATATCTGTTGTACTTAGACTTACTGATTAGTTATATGTTGTGTTTGAAGATTAATCGATTACGATTAACTCTTTAGAAGATGATTCTAGTATAATTAACACTTTACTTGGTCAGCAAGTTTTCAATATTCGTTACACTTAGAGTTACAGATAAGTTTTATGTTTAGTTGGTAGACAAATCGAGTACAATTATCTCGTTAGAAGATGATTCGAGTACACTTAACACTTTACTTGGTCAACAAGTTTTCAATAATCGTTATACTCAGAGTTATAGATTAGTAATATGTTGAGTTTGAAGATTAATCGATTACGATTAACTCTTTAGTAGATGATTCAAGTACAATTAACACTTTACTTGGTCAGCAAGTTTTCATTATTCGTTACACTTAGAGTTGCAGATTAGTTATATGTTGAGTTAGAAGATTAATCGAGTATCATTAAGTCTTTAGAAGATGATTCGAGTACAATTAACTCTTTACTTGGTCAACAAATTTTCAATATTCGTTACACTTAGAGTTATGGATTACTTTTATGTTGAGTTGGAAGACGAATCGAGTACAATTACCTTGTTAGAAGATGATTCGAGTACACTTAACACTTTACTTAGTTAACAAGTTTTCAATAATCGTTAAACAAATTAATTTTATGTTGAGTTTGAAGACGAATCGAGTACAATTATCTCCTTAGAAGATGATTCGAGTACAATTAACACTTTACTTGGTTAACAATATTCAATAATTGTTGTACTTAGACTTACTGATTAGTTATATGTTGAGTTTGAAGATTAATCGATTACGATTAACTCTTTAGAAGATGATTCAAGTACAATTAATACTTTACTTGGTCAGCAAGTTTTCAATATTCGTTACACTTAGAGTTACAGATTAGTTTTTTGTTGAGTTGGTAGACACATCGAGTACAATTATCTCGTTAGAAGATGATTCGAGTACACTTAACACTTTACTTGGTCAACAAGTTTTCAATAATCGTTATACTCAGAGTTATAGATTAGTAATATGTTGAGATTGAAGATTAATCGATTACGATTAACTCATCAGAAGATGATTAGAGTACAATTAACTCTTTACTTTGTCAACAAGTTTTCAATAATCGTTACACTTAGAGTTACATATTAGTTATATGTTGAGATAGAAGATTAATCGAGTATCATTACGTCTTTAGAAGATGATTCGAGTACAATTAACTCTTTACTTGGTCAACAAGTTTTCAATATTCGTTACACTTAGAGTTATGTATTAGTTTTATGTTGAGTTGGAAGACGAATCGAGTACAATTATCTCTTTAGAAGGTGATTCGAGTACAATTAACACTTTACTTGGTTAACAAATATTCAATATCTGTTGTACTTAGACTTACTGATTAGTTATATGTTGAGTTTGAAGATTAATCGATTACGATTAACTCTTTAGAAGATGATTCAAGTACAATTAACACTTTACTTGGTCAGCAAGTTTTCAATATTCGTTACACTTAGAGTTACAGATAAGTTTTATGTTTAG
Source organism: Scutellaria galericulata (assembly GCA_946896805.1). Lineage (NCBI taxonomy): Eukaryota > Viridiplantae > Streptophyta > Magnoliopsida > Lamiales > Lamiaceae > Scutellaria > Scutellaria galericulata. The sequence goes on from OX335795.1 coordinate 9,475,858, forward strand.
TTGGTAGACAAATCGAGTACAATTATCTCGTTAGAAGATGATTCGAGTACACTTAACACTTTACTTGGTCAACAAGTTTTCAATAATCGTTATACTCAGAGTTATAGATTAGTAATATGTTGAGTTTGAAGATTAATCGATTACGATTAACTCTTTAGTAGATGATTCAAGTACAATTAACACTTTACTTGGTCAGCAAGTTTTCATTATTCGTTACACTTAGAGTTGCAGATTAGTTATATGTTGAGTTAGAAGATTAATCGAGTATCATTAAGTCTTTAGAAGATGATTCGAGTACAATTAACTCTTTACTTGGTCAACAAATTTTCAATATTCGTTACACTTAGAGTTATGGATTACTTTTATGTTGAGTTGGAAGACGAATCGAGTACAATTACCTTGTTAGAAGATGATTCGAGTACACTTAACACTTTACTTAGTTAACAAGTTTTCAATAATCGTTAAACAAATTAATTTTATGTTGAGTTTGAAGACGAATCGAGTACAATTATCTCCTTAGAAGATGATTCGAGTCTAATTAACACTTTACTTGGTTAACAATATTCAATAATTGTTGTACTTAGACTTACTGATTAGTTATATGTTGAGTTTGAAGATTAATCGATTACGATTAACTCTTTAGAAGATGATTCAAGTACAATTAATACTTTACTTGGTCAGCAAGTTTTCAATATTCGTTACACTTAGAGTTACAGATTAGTTTTTTGTTGAGTTGGTAGACACATCGAGTACAATTATCTCGTTAGAAGATGATTCGAGTACACTTAACACTTTACTTGGTCAACAAGTTTTCAATAATCGTTATACTCAGAGTTATAGATTAGTAATATGTTGAGATTGAAGATTAATCGATTACGATTAACTCATCAGAAGATGATTAGAGTACAATTAACTCTTTACTTTGTCAGCAAGTTTTCAATAATCGTTACACTTAGAGTTACATATTAGTTATATGTTGAGATAGAAGATTAATCGAGTATCATTACGTCTTTAGAAGATGATTCGAGTACAATTAACTCTTTACTTGGTCAACAAGTTTTCAATATTCGTTACACTTAGAGTTATGTATTAGTTTTATGTTGAGTTGGAAGACGAATCGAGTACAATTATCTCTTTAGAAGGTGATTCGAGTACAATTAACACTTTACTTGGTTAACAAATATTCAATATCTGTTGTACTTAGACTTACTGATTAGTTATATGTTGAGTTTGAAGATTAATCGATTACGATTAACTCTTTAGAAGATGATTCAAGTACAATTAACACTTTACTTGGTCAGCAAGTTTTCAATATTCGTTACACTTAGAGTTACAGATTAGTTATATGTTTAGTTGGTAGATAAATCGAGTTCAATTATCTCGTTAGAAGATGATTTGAGTACACTTACCACTTTACTTGGTCAACAATTTTTCAATAATCGTTATAATCAGAGTTATAGATTAGTAATATGTTGAGATTGAAGATTAATCGATTACGATGAACTCATCAGAAGATGATTAGAGTACAATTGACTCTTTACTTGGTAAACAAGTTTTCAATAATCGTTACACTTAGTGTTACAGATTAGTTATATGTTGAGTTAGAAGATTAATCGAGTATCATTAAGTCTTTAGAAGATGATTCGAGTACAATTAACTCTTTACTTGGTCAACAAGTTTTCAATATTCGTTACACTTAGAGTTATGTATTAGTTTTATGTTGAGTTGGAAGACGAATCGAGTACAATTATCTCTTTAGAAGGTGATTCGAGTACAATTAACACTTTACTTGGTTATCAAATATTCAATATCTGTTGTACTTAGACTTACTGATTAGTTATATGTTGAGTTTGAAGATTAATCGATTACGATTAACTATTTAGAAGATGATTCAAGTACAATTAATACTTTACTTGGTAAGCAAGTTTTCAATATTCGTTACACTTAGAGTTACAGATTAGTTATATGTTGAGTTAGAAGATTAATCAAGTATCATTAAGTCTTTAGAAGATGATTCGAGTACAATTAACTCTTTACTTGGTCAACAATTTTCAATATTCGTTACACATAGAGTTATGGATTAGTTTTATGTTGAGTTGGAAGACGAATCGAGTACAATTATCTCTTTAGAAGATGATTCGAGTATAATTAACACTTTACTTGGTTAACAATATTCAATAATTGTTGTACTTAGACTTACTGATTAGTTATATGTTGAGTTTGAAGATTAATCGATTACGATTAACTCTTTAGAAGATGATTCAAGTACAATTAACACTTTACTTGGTCAGCAAGTTTTCAATATTCGTTACACTTAGAGTTACAGATTAGTTTTATGTTGAGTTGGTAGACAAATCGAGTACAATTATCTCGTTAGAAGATGATTCGAGTACACTTAACACTTTACTTGGTCAACAAGTTTTCAATAATCGTTATACTCAGAGTTATATATTAGTAATATGTTGAGATTGAAGATTAATCGATTACGATTAACTCATCAGAAGATGATTAGAGTACAATTAACGCTTTACTTGGTCAACAAGTTTTCAATAATCGTTACACTTAGAGTTACATATTAGTTATATGTTGAGATAGAAGATTAATCGAGTATCATTAAGTCTTTAGAAGATGATTCGAGTACAATTAACTCTTTACTTGGTCAACAAGTTTTCAATATTCGTTACACTTAGAGTTATGTATTAGTTTTATGTTGAGTTGGAAGACGAATCGAGTACAATTATCTCTTTAGAAGATGATTCGAGTACAATTAACACTATACTTGGTTAACAAGTTTTCAATAATTGTTGTACTTAGACTTACAGATTAGTTATATGTTGAGTTTGAAGATTAATCGATTACGATTAACTCTTTAGAAGACGATTCAAGTAAAATTAACACTTTACTTGGTCAGCAAGTTTTCAATATTCGTTACACTTAGAGTTATAGATTAGTTATATGTTGAGTTAGAAGACTAATCAAGTATCATTAAGTCTTTAGAAGATGATTCGAGTACAATTAACTCTTTACTTGGTCAACAATTTTCAATATTCGTTACACATAGAGTTATGGATTAGTTTTATGTTGAGTTGGAAGACGAATCGAGTACAATTATCTCTTTAGAAGATGATTCGAGTACAATTAACACTATACTTGGTTAACAAGTTTTCAATAATTGTTGTACTTAGTTACAGATTAGTTATAAGTTGAGTTTGAAGATTAATCGATTACGATTAACTCTTTAGAAGATGATTCAAGTACAATTAACACTTTACTTGGTCAGCAAGTTTTCAATATTCGTTACACTTAGAGTTACAGATTAGTTATATGTTTATTTGGTAGACAAATCGAGTACAATTATCTCGTTAGAAGATGATTCGAGTACACTTAACACTTTACTTGGTCAACAAGTTTTCAATAATAGTTATACTCAGAGTTATAGATTAGTAATATGTTGAGATTGAAGATTAATCGATTACGATGAACTCATCAGAAGATGATTAGAGTACAATTAACTCTTTACTTGGTAAACAAGTTTTCAATAATCGTTACACTTAGTGTTACAGATTAGTTATATGTTGAGTTAGAAGATTAATCGAGTATCATTAAGTCTTTAGAAGATGATTCGAGTACAATTAACTCTTTACTTGGCAACAAGTTTTCAATATTCGTTACACTTAGAGTTATGGATTAGTTTTATGTTGAGTTGGAAGACAAATCGAGTACAATTATCTATTTAGAATATGATTCGAGTATAATTAACACTTTACTTGGTTAACAAGTATTCAATATCTGTTGTACTTAGACTTACTGATTAGTTATATGTTGAGTTTGAAGATTAATCGATTACGATTAACTCTTTAGAAGATGATTCTAGTATAATTAACACTTTACTTGGTCAGCAAGTTTTCAATATTCGTTACACTTAGAGTTACAGATAAGTTTTATGTTTAGTTGGTAGACAAATCGAGTACAATTATCTCGTTAGAAGATGATTCGAGTACACTTAACACTTTACTTGGTCAACAAGTTTTCAATAATCGTTATACTCAGAGTTATAGATTAGTAATATGTTGAGTTTGAAGATTAATCGATTACGATTAACTCTTTAGTAGATGATTCAAGTACAATTAACACTTTACTTGGTCAGCAAGTTTTCATTATTCGTTACACTTAGAGTTGCAGATTAGTTATATGTTGAGTTAGAAGATTAATCGAGTATCATTAAGTCTTTAGAAGATGATTCGAGTACAATTAACTCTTTACTTGGTCAACAAATTTTCAATATTCGTTACACTTAGAGTTATGGATTACTTTTATGTTGAGTTGGAAGACGAATCGAGTACAATTACCTTGTTAGAAGATGATTCGAGTACACTTAACACTTTACTTAGTTAACAAGTTTTCAATAATCGTTAAACAAATTAATTTTATGTTGAGTTTGAAGACGAATCGAGTACAATTATCTCCTTAGAAGATGATTCGAGTACAATTAACACTTTACTTGGTTAACAATATTCAATAATTGTTGTACTTAGACTTACTGATTAGTTATATGTTGAGTTTGAAGATTAATCGATTACGATTAACTCTTTAGAAGATGATTCAAGTACAATTAATACTTTACTTGGTCAGCAAGTTTTCAATATTCGTTACACTTAGAGTTACAGATTAGTTTTTTGTTGAGTTGGTAGACACATCGAGTACAATTATCTCGTTAGAAGATGATTCGAGTACACTTAACACTTTACTTGGTCAACAAGTTTTCAATAATCGTTATACTCAGAGTTATAGATTAGTAATATGTTGAGATTGAAGATTAATCGATTACGATTAACTCATCAGAAGATGATTAGAGTACAATTAACTCTTTACTTTGTCAACAAGTTTTCAATAATCGTTACACTTAGAGTTACATATTAGTTATATGTTGAGATAGAAGATTAATCGAGTATCATTACGTCTTTAGAAGATGATTCGAGTACAATTAACTCTTTACTTGGTCAACAAGTTTTCAATATTCGTTACACTTAGAGTTATGTATTAGTTTTATGTTGAGTTGGAAGACGAATCGAGTACAATTATCTCTTTAGAAGGTGATTCGAGTACAATTAACACTTTACTTGGTTAACAAATATTCAATATCTGTTGTACTTAGACTTACTGATTAGTTATATGTTGAGTTTGAAGATTAATCGATTACGATTAACTCTTTAGAAGATGATTCAAGTACAATTAACACTTTACTTGGTCAGCAAGTTTTCAATATTCGTTACACTTAGAGTTACAGATTAGTTATATGTTTATTTGGTAGACAAATCGAGTACAATTATCTCGTTAGAAGATGATTCGAGTACACTTAACACTTTACTTGGTCAACAAGTTTTCAATAATCGTTATACTCAGAGTTATAGATTAGTAATATGTTGAGATTGAAGATTAATCGATTACGATGAACTCATCAGAAGATGATTAGAGTACAATTAACTCTTTACTTGGTAAACAAGTTTTCAATAATCGTTACACTTAGTGTTACAGATTAGTTATATGTTGAGTTAGAAGATTAATCGAGTATCATTAAGTCTTTAGAAGATGATTCGAGTACAATTAACTCGTTACTTGGTCAACAAGTTTTCAATATTCGTTACACTTAGAGTTATGGATTAGTTTTATGTTGAGTTGGAAGACAAATCGAGTACAATTATCTCTTTAGAAGATGATTCGAGTATAATTAACACTTTACTTGGTTAACAAGTATTCAATATCTGTTTTACTTAGACTTACTGATTAGTTATATGTTGAGTTTGAAGATTAATCGATTACGATTAACTCTTTAGAAGATGATTCAAGTACAATTAATACTTTACTTGGTCAGTAAGTTTTCAATATTCGTTACACTTAGAGTTACAGATTAGTTATATGTTGAGTTAGAAGATTAATCAAGTATCATTAAGTCTTTAGAAGATGATTCGAGTACAATTAACTCTTTACTTGGTCAACAATTTTCAATATTCGTTACACATAGAGTTATGGATTAGTTTTATGTTGAGTTGGAAGACGAATCGAGTACAATTATCTCTTTAGAAGATGATTCGAGTATAATTAACACTTTACTTGGTTAACAATATTCAATAATTGTTGTACTTAGACTTACTGATTAGTTATATGTTGAGTTTGAAGATTAATCGATTACGATTAACTCTTTAGAAGATGATTCAAGTACAATTAACACTTTACTTGGTCAGCAAGTTTTCAATATTCATTACACTTAGAGTTACAGATTAGTTTTATGTTGAGTTGGTAGACAAATCGAGTACAATTATCTCGTTAGAAGATGATTCGAGTACACTTAACACTTTACTTGGTCAACAAGTTTTCAATAATCATTATACTCAGAGTTATAGATTAGTAATATGTTGAGTTTGAAGATTAATCGATTACGATTAACTCTTTAGTAGATGATTCAAGTACAATTAACACTTTACTTAGTCAGCATGTTTTCAGTATTCGTTACACTTAGAGTTGCAGATTAGTTATATGTTGAGTTAGAAGATTAATCGAGTATCATTAGGTCTTTAGAAGATGATTCGAGTACAATTAACTCTTTACTTGGTCAACAAATTTTCAATATTCGTTACACTTAGAGTTATGGATTACTTTTATGTTGAATTGGAAGACGAATCGAGTACAATTACCTCATTAGAAGATGATTCGAGTACACTTAACACTTTACTTAGTTAACAAGTTTTCAATAATCGTTAAACAAATTAATTTTATGTTGAGTTTGAAGACGAATCGAGTACAATTATCTCCTTAGAAGATGATTCGAGTACAATTAACACTTTACTTGGTTAACAATATTCAATAATTGTTGTACTTAGACTTACTGATTAGTTATATGTTGAGTTTGAAGATTAATCGATTACAATTAACTCTTTAGAAGTTGATTCAAGTACAATTAATACTTTCCTTGGTCAGCAAGTTTTCAATATTCGTTACACTTAGAGTTACAGATTAGTTTTATGTTGAGTTGGTAGACAAATCGAGTACAATTATCTCGTTAGAAGATGATTCGAGTACACCTAACACTTTACTTGGTCAACAAGTTTTCAATAATCGTTATACTCAGAGTTATATATTAGTAATATGTTGAGATTGAAGATTAATCGATTACGATTAACTCATCAGAAGATGATTAGAGTACAATTAACTCTTTACTTGGTCAACAAGTTTTCAATAATCGTTACACTTAGAGTTACATATTAGTTATATGTTGAGATAGAAGATTAATCGAGTATCATTAAGTCTTTAGAAGATGATTCGAGTACAATTAACTCTTTACTTGGTCAACAAGTTTTCAATATTCGTTACACTTAGAGTTATGTATTAGTTATATGTTTAGTTGGAAGACGAATCGAGTACAATTATCTCTTTAGAAGATGATTCGAGTACAATTAACACTATACTTGGTTAACAAGTTTTCATTAATTGTTGTACTTAGACTTACAGATTAGTTATATGTTGAGTTTGAAGATTATTCGATTACGATTAACTCTTTAGAAGATGATTCAAGTACAATTAACACTTTACTTGGTCAGCAAGTTTTCAATATTCGTTACACTTAGAGTTACAGATTAGTTATATGTTGAGATAGAAGATTAATCGAGTATCATTAAGTCTTTAGAAGATGATTCGAGTACAATTAACTCTTTACTTGGTCAACAAGTTTTCAATATTCGTTACACTTAGAGTTATGTATTAGTTTTATGTTGAGTTGGAAGACGAATCGAGTACAATTATCTCTTTAGAAGATGATTCGAGTACAATTAACACTATACTTGGTCAACAAGTTTTCAATAATCGTTATACTCAGAGTTATAGATTAGTAATATGTTGAGATTGAAGATTAATCGATTACGATGAACTTATCAGAAGATGATTAGAGTACAATTAACTCTTTACTTGGTAAACAAGTTTTCAATAATCGTTACACTTAGTGTTACAGATTAGTTATATGTTGAGTTAGAAGATTAATCGAGTATCATTAAGTCTTTAGAAGATGATTCGAGTACAATTAACTCTTTACTTGGTCAACAAGTTTTCAATATTCGTTACACTTAGAGTTATGGATTAGTTTTATGTTGAGTTGGAAGACAAATCGAGTACAATTATCTCTTTAGAAGGTGATTCGAGTATAATTAACACTTTACTTGGTTAACAAGTATTCAATATCTGTTGTACTTAGACTTACTGATTAGTTATATGTTGAGTTTGAAGATTAATCGATTACGATTAACTCTTTAGAAGATGATTCTAGTATAATTAACACTTTACTTGGTTAACAAGTATTCAATATCTGTTGTACTTAGACTTACTGATTAGTTATATGTTGAGTTTGAAGATTAATCGATTACGATTAACTCTTTAGAAGATGATTCTAGTATAATTAACACTTTACTTGGTCAGCAAGTTTTCAATATTCGTTACACTTAGAGTTACAGATTAGTTTTATGTTTAGTTGGTAGACAAATCGAGTACAATTATCTCGTTAGAAGATGATTCGAGTACACTTAACACTTTACTTGGTCAACAAGTTTTCAATAATCGTTATACTCAGAGTTATAGATTAGTAATATGTTGAGTTTGAAGATTAATCGATTACGATTAACTCTTTAGTAGATGATTCAAGTACAATTAACACTTTACTTGGTCAGCAAGTTTTCAGTATTCGTTACACTTAGAGTTGCAGATTAGTTATATGTTGAGTTAGAAGATTAATCGAGTATCATTAAGTCTTTAGAAGATGATTCGAGTACAATTAACTCTTTACTTGGTCAACAAATTTTCAATATTCGTTACACTTAGAGTTATGGATTACTTTTATGTTGAGTTGGAAGGCGAATCGAGTACAATTACCTTGTTAGAAGATGATTCGAGTACACTTAACACTTTACTTAGTTAACAAGTTTTCAATAATCGTTAAACAAATTAATTTTATGTTGAGTTTGAAGACGAATCGAGTACAATTATCTCCTTAGAAGATGATTCGAGTACAATTAACACTTTACTTGGTTAACAATATTCAATAATTGTTGTACTTAGACTTACTGATTAGTTATATGTTGAGTTTGAAGATTAATCGATTACGATTAACTCTTTAGAAGATGATTCAAGTACAATTAATACTTTACTTGTTCAGCAAGTTTTCAATATTCGTTACACTTAGAGTTACAGATTAGTTTTTTGTTGAGTTGGTAGACACATCGAGTACAATTATCTCGTTAGAAGATGATTCGAGTACACTTAACACTTTACTTGGTCAACAAGTTTTCAATAATCGTTATACTCAGAGTTATAGATTAGTAATATGTTGAGATTGAAGATTAATCGATTACGATTAACTCATCAGAAGATGATTAGAGTACAATTAACTCTTTACTTGGTCAACAAGTTTTCAATAATCGTTACACTTAGAGTTACATATTAGTTATATGTTGAGATAGAAGATTAATCGAGTATCATTACGTCTTTAGAAGATGATTCGAGTACAATTAACTCTTTACTTGGTCAACAAGTTTTCAATATTCGTTACACTTAGAGTTATGTATTAGTTTTATGTTGAGTTGGAAGACGAATCGAGTACAATTATCTCTTTAGAAGGTGATTCGAGTACAATTAACACTTTACTTGGTTAACAAATATTCAATATCTGTTGTACTTAGACTTACTGATTAGTTATATGTTGAGTTTGAAGATTAATCGATTACGATTAACTCTTTAGAAGATGATTCAAGTACAATTAACACTTTACTTGGTCAGCAAGTTTTCAATATTCGTTACACTTAGAGTTACAGATTAGTTATATGTTTAGTTGGTAGATAAATCGAGTTCAATTATCTCGTTAGAAGATGATTTGAGTACACTTAACACTTTACTTGGTCAACAATTTTTCAATAATCGTTATACTCAGAGTTATAGATTAGTAATATGTTGAGATTGAAGATTAATCGATTACGATGAACTCATCAGAAGATGATTAGAGTACAATTAACTCTTTACTTGGTAAACAAGTTTTCAATAATCGTTACACTCAGTGTTACAGATTAGTTATATGTTGAGTTAGAAGATTAATCGAGTATCATTAAGTCTTTAGAAGATGATTCGAGTACAATTAACTCTTTACTTGGTCAACAAGTTTTCAATATTCGTTACACTTAGAGTTATGTATTAGTTTTATGTTGAGTTGGAAGACGAATCGAGTACAATTATCTCTTTAGAAGGTGATTCGAGTACAATTAACACTTTACTTGGTTATCAAATATTCAATATCTGTTGTACTTAGACTTACTGATTAGTTATATGTTGAGTTTGAAGATTAATCGATTACGATTAACTCTTTAGAAGATGATTCAAGTACAATTAACACTTTACTTGGTCATCAAGTTTTCAATATTCGTTACACTTAGAGTTACAGATTAGTTATATGTTGAGATAGAAGATTAATCGAGTATAATTAAGTCTTTAGAAGATGATTCGAGTACAATTAACTCTTTACTTGGTCAACAATTTTCAATATTCGTTACACATAGAGTTATGGATTAGTTTTATGTTGAGTTGGAAGACGAATCGAGTACAATTATCTCTTTAGAAGATGATTCGAGTATAATTAAAACTTTACTTGGTTAACAAGTATTCAATATCTGTTGTACTTAGACTTACTGATTAGTTATATGTTGAGTTTGAAGATTAATCGATTACGATTAACTCTTTAGAAGATGATTCTAGTACAATTAACACTTTACTTGGTCAGCAAGTTTTCAATATTCGTTACACTTAGAGTTACAGATTAGTTTTATGTTTAGTTGGTAGACAAATCGAGTACAATTATCTCGTTAGAAGATGATTCGAGTACACTTAACACTTTACTTGGTCAACAAGTTTTCAATAATCGTTATACTCAGAGTTATAGATTAGTAATATGTTGAGTTTGAAGATTAATCGATTACGATGAACTCATCAGAAGATGATTAGAGTACAATTAACTCTTTACTTGGTAAACAAGTTTTCAATAATCGTTACACTTAGTGTTACAGATTAGTTATATGTTGAGTTAGAAGATTAATCGAGTATCATTAAGTCTTTAGAAGATGATTCGAGTACAATTAACTCTTTACTTGGTCAACAAGTTTTCAATATTCGTTACACTTAGAGTTATGTATTAGTTTTATGTTGAGTTGGAAGACGAATCGAGTACAATTATCTCTTTAGAAGGTGATTCGAGTACAATTAACACTTTACTTGGTTATCAAATATTCAATATCTGTTGTACTTAGACTTACTGATTAGTTATATGTTGAGTTTGAAGATTAATCGATTACGATTAACTATTTAGAAGATGATTCAAGTACAATTAATACTTTACTTGGTCAGCAAGTTTTCAATATTCGTTACACTTAGAGTTACAGATTAGTTATATGTTGAGTTAGAAGATTAATCAAGTATCATTAAGTCTTTAGAAGATGATTCGAGTACAATTAACTCTTTACTTGGTCAACAATTTTCAATATTCGTTACACATAGAGTTATGGATTAGTTTTATGTTGAGTTGGAAGACGAATCGAGTACAATTATCTCTTTAGAAGATGATTCGAGTATAATTAACACTTTACTTGGTTAACAATATTCAATAATTGTTGTACTTAGACTTACTGATTAGTTATATGTTGAGTTTGAAGATTAATCGATTACGATTAACTCTTTAGAAGATGATTCAAGTACAATTAACACTTTACTTGGTCAGCAAGTTTTCAATATTCGTTACACTTAGAGTTACAGATTAGTTTTATAATGAGTTGGTAGACAAATCGAGTACAATTATCTCGTTAGAAGATGATTCGAGTACACTTAACACTTTACTTGGTCAACAAGTTTTCAATATTCGTTATACTCAGAGTTATATATTAGTAATATGTTGAGATTGAAGATTAATCGATTACGATTAACTCATCAGAAGATGATTAGAGTACAATTAACTCTTTACTTGGTCAACAAGTTTTCAATAATCGTTACACTTAGAGTTACATATTAGTTATATGTTGAGATAGAAGATTAATCGAGTATCATTAAATCTTTAGAAGATGATTCGAGTACAATTAACTCTTTACTTGGTCAACAAGTTTTCAATATTCGTTACACTTAGAGTTATGTATTAGTTTTATGTTGAGTTGGAAGACGAATCGAGTACAATTATCTCTTTAGAAGATGATTCGAGTACAATTAACACTATACTTGGTTAACAAGTTTTCAATAATTGTTGTACTTAGACTTACAGATTAGTTATATGTTGAGTTTGAAGATTAATCGATTACGATTAACTCTTTAGAAGACGATTCAAGTAAAATTAACACTTTACTTGGTCAGCAAGTTTTCAATATTCGTTACACTTAGAGTTACAGATTAGTTATATGTTGAGTTAGAAGACTAATCAAGTATCATTAAGTCTTTAGAAGATGATTCGAGTACAATTAACTCTTTACTTGGTCAACAATTTTCAATATTCGTTACACATAGAGTTATGGATTAGTTTTATGTTGAGTTGGAAGACGAATCGAGTACAATTATCTCTTTAGAAGATGATTCGAGTACAATTAACACTATACTTGGTTAACAAGTTTTCAATAATTGTTGTACTTAGACTTACAGATTAGTTATAAGTTGAGTTTGAAGATTAATCGATTACGATTAACTCTTTAGAAGATGATTCAAGTACAATTAACACTTTACTTGGTCAGCAAGTTTTCAATATTCGTTACACTTAGAGTTACAGATTAGTTATATGTTTATTTGGTAGACAAATCGAGTACAATTATCTCGTTAGAAGATGATTCGAGTACACTTAACACTTTACTTGGTCAACAAGTTTTCAATAATCGTTATACTCAGAGTTATAGATTAGTAATATGTTGAGATTGAAGATTAATCGATTACGATGAACTCATCAGAAGATGATTAGAGTATAATTAACTCTTTACTTGGTAAACAAGTTTTCAATAATCGTTACACTTAGTGTTACAGATTAGTTATATGTTGAGTTAGAAGATTAATCGAGTATCATTAAGTCTTTAGAAGATGATTCGAGTACAATTAACTCGTTACTTGGTCAACAAGTTTTCAATATTCGTTACACTTAGAGTTATGGATTAGTTTTATGTTGAGTTGGAAGACAAATCGAGTACAATTATCTCTTTAGAAGATGATTCGAGTATAATTAACACTTTACTTGGTTAACAAGTATTCAATATCTGTTGTACTTAGACTTACTGATTAGTTATATGTTGAGTTTGAAGATTAATCGATTACGATTAACTCTTTAGAAGATGATTCAAGTACAATTAATACTTTACTTGGTCAGCAAGTTTTCAATATTCGTTACACTTAGAGTTACAGATTAGTTATATGTTGAGTTAGAAGATTAATCAAGTATCATTAAGTCTTTAGAAGATGATTCGAGTACAATTAACTCTTTACTTGGTCAACAATTTTCAATATTCGTTACACATAGAGTTATGGATTAGTTTTATGTTGAGTTGGAAGACGAATCGAGTACAATTATCTCTTTAGAAGATGATTCGAGTATAATTAACACTTTACTTGGTTAACAATATTCAATAATTGTTGTACTTAGACTTACTGATTAGTTATATGTTGAGTTTGAAGATTAATCGATTACGATTAACTCTTTAGAAGATGATTCAAGTACAATTAACACTTTACTTGGTCAGCAAGTTTTCAATATTCATTACACTTAGAGTTACATATTAGTTTTATGTTGAGTTGGTAGACAAATCGAGTACAATTATCTCGTTAGAAGATGATTCGAGTACACTTAACACTTTACTTGGTCAACAAGTTTTCAATAATCGTTATACTCAGAGTTATAGATTAGTAATATGTTGAGTTTGAAGATTAATCGATTACGATTAACTCTTTAGTAGATGATTCAAGTACAATTAACACTTTACTTAGTCAGCATGTTTTCAGTATTCGTTACACTTAGAGTTGCAGATTAGTTATATGTTGAGTTAGAAGATTAATCGAGTATCATTAAGTCTTTAGAAGATGATTCGAGTACAATTAACTCTTTACTTGGTCAACAAATTTTCAATATTCGTTACACTTAGAGTTATGGATTACTTTTATGTTGAATTGGAAGACGAATCGAGTACAATTACCTCGTTAGAAGATGATTCGAGTACACTTAACACTTTACTTAGTTAACAAGTTTTCAATAATCGTTAAACAAATTAATTATATGTTGAGTTTGAAGACGAATCGAGTACAATTATCTCCTTAGAAGATGATTCGAGTATAATTAACACTTTACTTGGTTAACAATATTCAATAATTGTTGTACTTAGACTTACGGATTAGTTATATGTTGAGTTTGAAGATTAATCGATTACGATTAACTCTTTAGAAGATGATTCAAGTACAATTAACACTTTACTTGGTCAGCAAGTTTTCAATATTCATTACACTTAGAGTTACAGATTAGTTTTATGTTGAGTTGGTAGACAAATCGAGTACAATTATCTCGTTAGAAGATGATTCGAGTACACTTAACACTTTACTTGGTCAACAAGTTTTCAATAATCGTTATACTCAGAGTTATAGATTAGTAATATGTTGAGTTTGAAGATTAATCGATTACGATTAACTCTTTAGTAGATGATTCAAGTACAATTAACACTTTACTTAGTCAGCATGTTTTCAGTATTCGTTACACTTAGAGTTGCAGATTAGTTATATGTTGAGTTAGAAGATTAATCGAGTATCATTAAGTCTTTAGAAGATGATTCGAGTACAATTAACTCTTTACTTGGTCAACAAATTTTCAATATTCGTTACACTTAGAGTTATGGATTACTTTTATGTTGAATTGGAAGACGAATCGAGTACAATTACCTCGTTAGAAGATGATTCGAGTACACTTAACACTTTACTTAGTTAACAAGTTTTCAATAATCGTTAAACAAATTAATTTTATGTTGAGTTTGAAGACGAATCGAGTACAATTATCTCCTTAGAAGATGATTCGAGTACAATTAACACTTTACTTGGTTAACAATATTCAATAATTGTTGTACTTAGACTTACTGATTAGTTATATGTTGAGTTTGAAGATTAATCGATTACGATTAACTCTTTAGAAGATGATTCAAGTACAATTAATACTTTCCTTGGTCAGCAAGTTTTCAATATTCGTTACACTTAGAGTTAAAGATTAGTTTTATGTTGAGTTGGTAGACAAATCGAGTACAATTATCTCGTTAGAAGATGATTCGAGTATACTTAACACTTTACTTGGTCAACAAGTTTTCAATAATCGTTATACTCAGAGTTATATATTAGTAATATGTTGAGATTGAAGATTAATCGATTACGATTAACTCATCAGAAGATGATTAGAGTACAATTAACTCTTTACTTGGTCAACAAGTTTTCAATAATCGTTACACTTAGAGTTACATATTAGTTATATGTTGAGATAGAAGATTAATCGAGTATCATTAAGTCTTTAGAAGATGATTCGAGTACAATTAACTCTTTACTTGGTCAACAAGTTTTAAATATTCGTTACACTTAGAGTTATGTATTAGTTATATGTTTAGTTGGAAGACGAATCGAGTACAATTATCTCTTTAGAAGATGATTCGAGTACAATTAACACTATACTTGGTTAACAAGTTTTCATTAATTGTTGTACTTAGACTTACAGATTAGTTATATGTTGAGTTTGAAGATTAATCGATTACGATTAACTCTTTAGAAGATGATTCAAGTACAATTAACACTTTACTTGGTCATCAAGTTTTCAATATTCGTTACACTTAGAGTTACAGATTAGTTATATGTTGAGATAGAAGATTAATCGAGTATAATTAAGTCTTTAGAAGATGATTCGAGTACAATTAACTCTTTACTTGGTCAACAATTTTCAATATTCGTTACACATAGAGTTATGGATTAGTTTTATGTTGAGTTGGAAGACGAATCGAGTACAATTATCTCTTTAGAAGATGATTCGAGTATAATTAAAACTTTACTTGGTTAACAAGTATTCAATATCTGTTGTACTTAGACTTACTGATTAGTTATATGTTGAGTTTGAAGATTAATCGATTACGATTAACTCTTTAGAAGATGATTCTAGTACAATTAACACTTTACTTGGTCAGCAAGTTTTCAATATTCGTTACACTTAGAGTTACAGATTAGTTTTATGTTTAGTTGGTAGACAAATCGAGTACAATTATCTCGTTAGAAGATGATTCGAGTACACTTAACACTTTACTTGGTCAACAAGTTTTCAATAATCGTTATACTCAGAGTTATATATTAGTAATATGTTGAGATTGAAGATTAATCGATTACGATGAACTCATCAGAAGATGATTAGAGTACAATTAACTCTTTATTTGGTAAACAAGTTTTCAATAATCGTTACACTTAGAGTTACATATTAGTTATATGTTGAGATAGAAGATTAATCGAGTATCATTAAGTCTTTAGAAGATGATTGGAGTACAATTAACTCTTTACTTGGTCAACAAGTTTTCAATATTCGTTACCCTTAGAGTTATGTATTAGTTTTATGTTTAGTTGGAAGACGAATCGAGTACAATTATCTCTTTAGAAGATGATTCGAGTACAATTAACACTATACTTGGTTAACAAGTTTTCAATAATTGTTGTACTTAGACTTACAGATTAGTTATATGTTGAGTTTGAAGATTAATCGATTACGATTAACTCTTTAGAAGACGATTCAAGTACAATTAACACTTTACTTGGTCAGCAAGTTTTCAATATTCGTTACACTTAGAGTTACAGATTAGTTTTATGTTGAGTTGGTAGACAAATCGAGTACAATTATCTCATTAGAAGATGATTCGAGTACACTTAACACTTTACTTGGTCAACAAGTTTTCAATAATCGTTATACTCAGAGTTATATATTAGTAATATGTTGAGATTGAAGATTAATCGATTACGATGAACTCATCAGAAGATGATTAGAGTACAATTAACTCTTTACTTGGTCAACAAGTTTTCAATAATCGTTACACTTAGAGTTACATATTAGTTATATGTTGAGATAGAAGATTAATCGAGTATCATTACGTCTTTAGAAGATGATTCGAGTACAATTAACTCTTTACTTGGTCAACAAGTTTTCAATATTCGTTACACTTAGAGTTATGTATTAGTTTTATGTAGAGTTGGAAGACGAATCGAGTACAATTATCTCTTTAGAAGGTGATTCGAGTACAATTAACACTTTACTTGGTTAACAAATATTCAATATCTGTTGTACTTAGACTTACTGATTAGTTATATGTTGAGTTTGAAGATTAATCGATTACGATTAACTCTTTAGAAGATGATTCAAGTACAATTAATACTTTACTTGGTCAGCAAGTTTTCAATATTCGTTACACTTAGAGTTACAGATTAGTTATATGTTGAGTTAGAAGATTAATCAAGTATCATTAAGTCTTTAGAAGATGATTCGAGTACAATTAACTCTTTACTTGGTCAACAATTTTCAATATTCGTTACACATAGAGTTATGGATTAGTTTTATGTTGAGTTGGAAGACGAATCGAGTACAATTATCTCTTTAGAAGATGATTCGAGTATAATTAACACTTTACTTGGTTAACAATATTCAATAATTGTTGTACTTAGACTTACTGATTAGTTATATGTTGAGTTTGAAGATTAATCGATTACGATTAACTCTTTAGAAGATGATTCAAGTACAATTAACACTTTACTTGGTCAGCAAGTTTTCAATATTCGTTACACTTAGAGTTACAGATTAGTTTTATGTTGCGTTGGTAGACAAATCGAGTACAATTATCTCGTTAGAAGATGATTCGAGTACACTTAACACTTTACTTGGTCAACAAGTTTTCAATAATCGTTATACTCAGAGTTATATATTAGTAATATGTTGAGATTGAAGATTAATCGATTACGATTAACTCATCAGAAGATGATTAGAGTACAATTAACTCTTTACTTGGTCAACAAGTTTTCAATAATCGTTACACTTAGAGTTACATATTAGTTATATGTTGAGATAGAAGATTAATCGAGTATAATTAAGTGTTTAGAAGATGATTCGAGTACAATTAACTCTTTACTTGGTCAACAAGTTTTCAATTTCGTTACACGTAGAGTTATGTATTAGTTTTATGTTGAGTTGGAAGACGAATCGAGTACAATTATCTCTTTAGAAGATGATTCGAGTACAATTAACACTATACTTGGTTAACAAGTTTTCATTAATTGTTGTACTTAGACTTACAGATTAGTTATATGTTGAGTTTGAAGAATAATCGATTACGATTAACTCTTTAGAAGATGATTCAAGTACAATTAACACTTTACTTGGTCATCAAGTTTTCAATATTCGTTACACTTAGAGTTACAGATTAGTTATATGTTGAGATAGAAGATTAATCGAGTATCATTAAGTCTTTAGAAGATGATTCGAGTACAATTAACTCTTTACTTGGTCAACAATTTTCAATATTCGTTACACATAGAGTTATGGATTAGTTTTATGTTGAGTTGGAAGACAAATCGAGTACAATTATCTCTTTAGAAGATGATTCGAGTATAATTAACACTTTACTTGGTTAACAAGTATTCAATATCTGTTGTACTTAGACTTACTGATTAGTTATTTGTTGAGTTTGAAGATTAATCGATTACGATTAACTCTTTAGAAGATGATTCTAGTACAATTAACACTTTACTTGGTCAGCAAGTTTTCAATATTCGTTACACTTAGAGTTACAGATTAGTTTTATGTTTAGTTGGTAGACAAATCGAGTACAATTATCTCGTTAGAAGATGATTCGAGTACACTTAACACTTTACTTGGTCAACAAGTTTTCAATAATCGTTATACTCAGAGTTATATATTAGTAATATGTTGAGATTGAAGATTAATCGATTACGATGAACTCATCAGAAGATGATTAGAGTACAATTAACTCTTTACTTGGTAAACAAGTTTTCAATAATCGTTACACTTAGAGTTACATATTAGTTATATGTTGAGATAGAAGATTAATCGAGTATCATTAAGTCTTTAGAAGATGATTCGAGTAGAATTAACTCTTTACTTGGTCAACAAGTTTTCAATATTCGTTACACTTAGAGTTATGTATTAGTTTTATGTTTAGTTGGAAGACGAATCGAGTACAATTATCTCTTTAGAAGATGATTCGAGTACAATTAACACTATACTTGGTTAACAAGTTTTCAATAATTGTTGTACTTAGACTTACAGATTAGTTATATGTTGAGTTTTAAGATTAATCGATTACGATTAACTCTTTAGAAGACGATTCAAGTACAATTAACACTTTACTTGGGCAGCAAGTTTTCAATATTCGTTACACTTAGAGTTACAGATTAGTTTTATGTTGAGTTGGTAGACAAATCGAGTACAATTATCTCATTAGAAGATGATTCGAGTACACTTAACACTTTACTTGGTCAACAAGTTTTCAATAATCGTTATACTCAGAGTTATATATTAGTAATATGTTGAGATTGAAGATTAATCGATTACGATGAACTCATCAGAAGATGATTAGAGTACAATTAACTCTTTACTTGGTAAACAAGTTTTCAATAATCGTTACACTTAGAGTTACATATTAGTTATATGTTGAGATAGAAGATTAATCGAGTATCATTAAGTCTTTAGAAGATGATTCGAGTAGAATTAACTCTTTACTTGGTCAACAAGTTTTCAATATTCGTTACACTTAGAGTTATGTATTAGTTTTATGTTTAGTTGGAAGACGAATCGAGTACAATTATCTCTTTAGAAGATGATTCGAGTACAATTAACACTATACTTGGTTAACAAGTTTTCAATAATTGTTGTACTTAGACTTACAGATTAGTTATATGTTGAGTTTGAAGATTAATCGATTACGATTAACTCTTTAGAAGACGATTCAAGTACAATTAACACTTTACTTGGTCAGCAAGTTTTCAATATTCGTTACACTTAGAGTTACAGATTAGTTTTATGTTGAGTTGGTAGACAAATCGAGTACAATTATCTCATTAGAAGATGATTCGAGTACACTTAACACTTTACTTGGTCAACAAGTTTTCAATAATCGTTATACTCAGAGTTATATATTAGTAATATGTTGAGATTGAAGATTAATCGATTACAATGAACTCATCAGAAGATGATTAGAGTACAATTAACTCTTTACTTGGTAAACAAGTTTTCAATAATCGTTACACTTAGAGTTACATATTAGTTATATGTTGAGATAGAAGATTAATCGAGTATCATTAAGTCTTTAGAAGATGATTCGAGTACAATTAACTCTTTACTTGGTCAACAAGTTTTCAATATTCGTTACACTTAGAGTTATGTATTAGTTTTATGTTGAGTTGGAAGACGAATCGAGTACAATTATCTCTTTAGAAGATGATTCGAGTACAATTAACACTATACTTGGTTAACAAGTTTTCAATAATTGTTGTACTTAGACTTACAGATTAGTTATATGTTGAGTTTGAAGATTAATCGATTACGATTAACTCTTTAGAAGACGATTCAAGTACAATTAACACTTTACTTGGTCAGCAAGTTTTCAATATTCGTTACACTTAGAGTTACAGATTAGTTTTATGTTTAGTTGGTAGACAAATCGAGTACAATTATCTCGTTAGAAGATGATTCGAGTACACTTAACACTTTACTTGGTCAACAAGTTTTCAATAATCGTTATACTCAGAGTTATAGATTAGTAATATGTTGAGTTTGAAGATTAATCGATTACGATTAACTCTTTAGTAGATGATTCAAGTACAATTAACACTTTACTTGGTCAGCAAGTTTTCAGTATTCGTTACACTTAGAGTTGCAGATTAGTTATATGTTGAGTTAGAAGATTAATCGAGTATCATTAAGTCTTTAGAAGATGATTCGAGTACAATTAACTCTTTACTTGGTCAACAAATTTTCAATATTCGTTACACTTAGAGTTATGGATTACTTTTATGTTGAGTTGGAAGACGAATCGAGTACAATTACCTTGTTAGAAGATGATTCGAGTACACTTAACACTTTACTTAGTTAACAAGTTTTCAATAATCGTTAAACAAATTAATTTTATGTTGAGTTTGAAGACGAATCGAGTACAATTATCTCCTTAGAAGATGATTCGAGTACAATTAACACTTTACTTGGTTAACAATATTCAATAATTGTTGTACTTAGACTTACTGATTAGTTATATGTTGAGTTTGAAGATTAATCGATTACGATTAACTCTTTAGAAGATGATTCAAGTACAATTAACACTTTACTTGGTCAGCAAGTTTTCAATATTCGTTACACTTAAAGTTACAGATTAGTTTTATGTTGCGTTGGTAGACAAATCGAGTACAATTATCTCGTTAGAAGATGATTCGAGTACACTTAACACTTTACTTGGTCAACAAGTTTTCAATAATCGTTATACTCAGAGTTATATATTAGTAATATGTTGAGATTGAAGATTAATCGATTACGATTAACTCATCAGAAGATGATTAGAGTACAATTAACTCTTTACTTGGTCAACAAGTTTTCAATAATCGTTACACTTAGAGTTACATATTAGTTATATGTTGAGATAGAAGATTAATCGAGTATAATTAAGTCTTTAGAAGATGATTCGAGTACAATTAACTCTTTACTTGGTCAACAAGTTTTCAATTTCGTTACACTTAGAGTTATGTATTAGTTTTATGTTGAGTTGGAAGACGAATCGAGTACAATTATCTCTTTAGAAGATGATTCGAGTACAATTAACACTATACTTGGTTAACAAGTTTTCATTAATTGTTGTACTTAGACTTACAGATTAGTTATATGTTGAGTTTGAAGATTAATCGATTACGATTAACTCTTTAGAAGATGATTCAAGTACAATTAACACTTTACTTGGTCATCAAGTTTTCAATATTCGTTACACTTAGAGTTACAGATTAGTTATATGTTGAGATAGAAGATTAATCGAGTATCATTAAGTCTTTAGAAGATGATTCGAGTACAATTAACTCTTTACTTGGTCAACAATTTTCAATATTCGTTACACATAGAGTTATGGATTAGTTTTATGTTGAGTTGGAAGACAAATCGAGTACAATTATCTCTTTAGAAGATGATTCGAGTATAATTAACACTTTACTTGGTTAACAAGTATTCAATATCTGTTGTACTTAGACTTACTGATTAGTTATATGTTGAGTTTGAAGATTAATCGATTACGATTAACTCTTTAGAAGATGATTCTAGTACAATTAACACTTTACTTGGTCAGCAAGTTTTCAATATTCGTTACACTTAGAGTTACAGATTAGTTTTATGTTTAGTTGGTAGACAAATCGAGTACAATTATCTCGTTAGAAGATGATTCGAGTACACTTAACACTTTACTTGGTCAACAAGTTTTCAATAATCGTTATACTCAGAGTTATATATTAGTAATATGTTGAGATTGAAGATTAATCGATTACGATGAACTCATCAGAAGATGATTAGAGTACAATTAACTCTTTACTTGGTAAACAAGTTTTCAATAATCGTTACACTTAGAGTTACATATTAGTTATATGTTGAGATAGAAGATTAATCGAGTATCATTAAGTCTTTAGAAGATGATTCGAGTAGAATTAACTCTTTACTTGGTCAACAAGTTTTCAATATTCGTTACACTTAGAGTTATGTATTAGTTTTATGTTTAGTTGGAAGACGAATCGAGTACAATTATCTCTTTAGAAGATGATTCGAGTACAATTAACACTATACTTGGTTAACAAGTTTTCAATAATTGTTGTACTTAGACTTACAGATTAGTTATATGTTGAGTTTGAAGATTAATCGATTACGATTAACTCTTTAGAAGACGATTCAAGTACAATTAACACTTTACTTGGGCAGCAAGTTTTCAATATTCGTTACACTTAGAGTTACAGATTAGTTTTATGTTGAGTTGGTAGACAAATCGAGTACAATTATCTCATTAGAAGATGATTCGAGTACACTTAACACTTTACTTGGTCAACAAGTTTTCAATAATCGTTATACTCAGAGTTATATATTAGTAATATGTTGAGATTGAAGATTAATCGATTACGATGAACTCATCAGAAGATGATTAGAGTACAATTAACTCTTTACTTGGTAAACAAGTTTTCAATAATCGTTACACTTAGAGTTACATATTAGTTATATGTTGAGATAGAAGATTAATCGAGTATCATTAAGTCTTTAGAAGATGATTCGAGTAGAATTAACTCTTTACTTGGTCAACAAGTTT
The DNA here is from genome assembly GCA_946896805.1 of Scutellaria galericulata. Taxonomy (NCBI): domain Eukaryota; kingdom Viridiplantae; phylum Streptophyta; class Magnoliopsida; order Lamiales; family Lamiaceae; genus Scutellaria; species Scutellaria galericulata. The sequence goes on from OX335795.1 coordinate 9,499,275, forward strand.
TCAATATTCGTTACACTTAGAGTTATGTATTAGTTTTATGTTTAGTTGGAAGACGAATCGAGTACAATTATCTCTTTAGAAGATGATTCGAGTACAATTAACACTATACTTGGTTAACAAGTTTTCAATAATTGTTGTACTTAGACTTACAGATTAGTTATATGTTGAGTTTGAAGATTAATCGATTACGATTAACTCTTTAGAAGACGATTCAAGTACAATTAACACTTTACTTGGTCAGCAAGTTTTCAATATTCGTTACACTTAGAGTTACAGATTAGTTTTATGTTGAGTTGGTAGACAAATCGAGTACAATTATCTCATTAGAAGATGATTCGAGTACACTTAACACTTTACTTGGTCAACAAGTTTTCAATAATCGTTATACTCAGAGTTATATATTAGTAATATGTTGAGATTGAAGATTAATCGATTACAATGAACTCATCAGAAGATGATTAGAGTACAATTAACTCTTTACTTGGTAAACAAGTTTTCAATAATCGTTACACTTAGAGTTACATATTAGTTATATGTTGAGATAGAAGATTAATCGAGTATCATTAAGTCTTTAGAAGATGATTCGAGTACAATTAACTCTTTACTTGGTCAACAAGTTTTCAATATTCGTTACACTTAGAGTTATGTATTAGTTTTATGTTGAGTTGGAAGACGAATCGAGTACAATTATCTCTTTAGAAGATGATTCGAGTACAATTAACACTATACTTGGTTAACAAGTTTTCAATAATTGTTGTACTTAGACTTACAGATTAGTTATATGTTGAGTTTGAAGATTAATCGATTACGATTAACTCTTTAGAAGACGATTCAAGTACAATTAACACTTTACTTGGTCAGCAAGTTTTCAATATTCGTTACACTTAGAGTTACAGATTAGTTTTATGTTTAGTTGGTAGACAAATCGAGTACAATTATCTCGTTAGAAGATGATTCGAGTACACTTAACACTTTACTTGGTCAACAAGTTTTCAATAATCGTTATACTCAGAGTTATAGATTAGTAATATGTTGAGTTTGAAGATTAATCGATTACGATTAACTCTTTAGTAGATGATTCAAGTACAATTAACACTTTACTTGGTCAGCAAGTTTTCAGTATTCGTTACACTTAGAGTTGCAGATTAGTTATATGTTGAGTTAGAAGATTAATCGAGTATCATTAAGTCTTTAGAAGATGATTCGAGTACAATTAACTCTTTACTTGGTCAACAAATTTTCAATATTCGTTACACTTAGAGTTATGGATTACTTTTATGTTGAGTTGGAAGACGAATCGAGTACAATTACCTTGTTAGAAGATGATTCGAGTACACTTAACACTTTACTTAGTTAACAAGTTTTCAATAATCGTTAAACAAATTAATTTTATGTTGAGTTTGAAGACGAATCGAGTACAATTATCTCCTTAGAAGATGATTCGAGTACAATTAACACTTTACTTGGTTAACAATATTCAATAATTGTTGTACTTAGACTTACTGATTAGTTATATGTTGAGTTTGAAGATTAATCGATTACGATTAACTCTTTAGAAGATGATTCAAGTACAATTAATACTTTACTTGGTCAGCAAGTTTTCAATATTCGTTACACTTAGAGTTACAGATTAGTTTTTTGTTGAGTTGGTAGACAAATCGAGTACAATTATCTCGTTAGAAGATGATTCGAGTACACTTAACACTTTACTTGGTCAACAAGTTTTCAATAATCGTTATACTCAGAGTTATAGATTAGTAATATGTTGAGATTGAAGATTAATCGATTACGATTAACTCATCAGAAGATGATTAGAGTACAATTAACTCTTTACTTGGTCAACAAGTTTTCAATAATCGTTACACTTAGAGTTACATATTAGTTATATGTTGAGATAGAAGATTAATCGAGTATCATTACGTCTTTAGAAGATGATTCGAGTACAATTAACTCTTTACTTGGTCAACAAGTTTTCAATATTCGTTACACTTAGAGTTATGTATTAGTTTTATGTTGAGTTGGAAGACGAATCGAGTACAATTATCTCTTTAGAAGGTGATTCGAGTACAATTAACACTTTACTTGGTTAACAAATATTCAATATCTGTTGTACTTAGACTTACTGATTAGTTATATGTTGAGTTTGAAGATTAATCGATTACGATTAACTCTTTAGAAGATGATTCAAGTACAATTAATACTTTACTTGGTCAGCAAGTTTTCAATATTCGTTACACTTAGAGTTACAGATTAGTTATATGTTGAGTTAGAAGATTAATCAAGTATCATTAAGTCTTTAGAAGATGATTCGAGTACAATTAACTCTTTACTTGGTCAACAATTTTCAATATTCGTTACACATAGAGTTATGGATTAGTTTTATGTTGAGTTGGAAGACGAATCGAGTACAATTATCTCTTCAGAAGATGATTCGAGTATAATTAACACTTTACTTGGTTAACAATATTCAATAATTGTTGTACTTAGACTTACTGATTAGTTATATGTTGAGTTTGAAGATTAATCGATTACGATTAACTCTTTAGAAGATGATTCAAGTACAATTAACACCTTACTTGGTTAGCAAGTTTTCAATATTCGTTACACTTAGAGTTACAGATTAGTTTTATGTTGAGTTGGTAGACAAATCGAGTACAATTATCTCGTTAGAAGATGATTCGAGTACACTTAACACTTTACTTGGTCAACAAGTTTTCAATAATCGTTATACTCAGAGTTATATATTAGTAATATGTTGAGATTGAAGATTAATCGATTACGATTAACTCATCAGAAGATGATTAGAGTACAATTAACTCTTTACTTGGTCAACAAGTTTTCAATAATCGTTACACTTAGAGTTACATATTAGTTATATGTTGAGATAGAAGATTAATCGAGTATAATTAAGTCTTTAGAAGATGATTCGAGTACAATTAACTCTTTACTTGGTCAACAAGTTTTCAATTTCGTTACACTTAGAGTTATGTATTAGTTTTATGTTGAGTTGGAAGACGAATCGAGTACAATTATCACTTTAGAAGATGATTCGAGTACAATTAACATTATACTTGGTTAACAAGTTTTCATTAATTGTTGTACTTAGACTTACAGATTAGTTATATGTTGAGTTTGAAGATTAATCGATTACGATTAACTCTTTAGAAGATGATTCAAGTACAATTAACACTTTACTTGGTCATCAAGTTTTCAATATTCGTTACACTTAGAGTTACAGATTAGTTATATGTTGAGATAGAAGATTAATCGAGTATAATTAAGTCTTTAGAAGATGATTCGAGTACAATTAACTCTTTACTTGGTCAACAATTTTCAATATTCGTTACACATAGAGTTATGGATTAGTTTTATGTTGAGTTGGAAGACGAATCGAGTACAATTATCTCTTTAGAAGATGATTCGAGTATAATTAAAACTTTACTTGGTTAACAAGTATTCAATATCTGTTGTACTTAGACTTACTGATTAGTTATATGTTGAGTTTGAAGATTAATCGATTACGATTAACTCTTTAGAAGATGATTCTAGTACAATTAACACTTTACTTGGTCAGCAAGTTTTCAATATTCGTTACACTTAGAGTTACAGATTAGTTTTATGTTTAGTTGGTAGACAAATCGAGTACAATTATCTCGTTAGAAGATGATTCGAGTACACTTAACACTTTACTTGGTCAACAAGTTTTCAATAATCGTTATACTCAGAGTTATATATTAGTAATATGTTGAGATTGAAGATTAATCGATTACGATGAACTCATCAGAAGATGATTAGAGTACAATTAACTCTTTACTTGGTAAACAAGTTTTCAATAATCGTTACACTTAGAGTTACATATTAGTTATATGTTGAGATAGAAGATTAATCGAGTATCATTAAGTCTTTAGAAGATGATTGGAGTACAATTAACTCTTTACTTGGTCAACAAGTTTTCAATATTCTTTACCCTTAGAGTTATGTATTAGTTTTATGTTTAGTTGGAAGACGAATCGAGTACAATTATCTCTTTAGAAGATGATTCGAGTACAATTAACACTATACTTGGTTAACAAGTTTTCAATAATTGTTGTACTTAGACTTACAGATTAGTTATATGTTGAGTTTGAAGATTAATCGATTACGATTAACTCTTTAGAAGACGATTCAAGTACAATTAACACTTTACTTGGTCAGCAAGTTTTCAATATTCGTTACACTTAGAGTTACAGATTAGTTTTATGTTGAGTTGGTAGACAAATCGAGTACAATTATCTCATTAGAAGATGATTCGAGTACACTTAACACTTTACTTGGTCAACAAGTTTTCAATAATCGTTATACTCAGAGTTATATATTAGTAATATGTTGAGATTGAAGATTAATCGATTACGATGAACTCATCAGAAGATGATTAGAGTACAATTAACTCTTTACTTGGTAAACAAGTTTTCAATAATCGTTACACTTAGAGTTACATATTAGTTATATGTTGAGATAGAAGATTAATCGAGTATCATTAAGTCTTTAGAAGATGATTCGAGTACAATTAACTCTTTACTTGGTCAACAAGTTTTCAATATTCGTTACCCTTAGAGTTATGTATTAGTTTTATGTTTAGTTGGAAGACGAATCGAGTACAATTATCTCTTTAGAAGATGATTCGAGTACAATTAACACTATACTTGGTTAACAAGTTTTCAATAATTGTTGTACTTAGACTTACAGATTAGTTATATGTTGAGTTTGAAGATTAATCGATTACGATTAACTCTTTAGAAGACGATTCAAGTACAATTAACACTTTACTTGGTCAGCAAGTTTTCAATATTCGTTACACTTAGAGTTACAGATTAGTTTTATGTTGAGTTGGTAGACAAATCGAGTACAATTATCTCATTAGAAGATGATTCGAGTACACTTAACACTTTACTTGGTCAACAAGTTTTCAATAATCGTTATACTCAGAGTTATATATTAGTAATATGTTGAGATTGAAGATTAATCGATTACGATGAACTCATCAGAAGATGATTAGAGTACAATTAACTCTTTACTTGGTAAACAAGTTTTCAATAATCGTTACACTTAGAGTTACATATTAGTTATATGTTGAGATAGAAGATTAATCGAGTATCATTAAGTCTTTAGAAGATGATTCGAGTACAATTAACTCTTTACTTGGTCAACAAGTTTTCAATATTCGTTACCCTTAGAGTTATGTATTAGTTTTATGTTTAGTTGGAAGACGAATCGAGTACAATTATCTCTTTAGAAGATGATTCGAGTACAATTAACACTATACTTGGTTAACAAGTTTTCAATAATTGTTGTACTTAGACTTACAGATTAGTTATATGTTGAGTTTGAAGATTAATCGATTACGATTAACTCTTTAGAAGACGATTCAAGTACAATTAAAACTTTACTTGGTCAGCAAGTTTTCAATATTCGTTACACTTAGAGTTACAGATTAGTTTTATGTTGAGTTGGTAGACAAATCGAGTACAATTATCTCATTAGAAGATGATTCGAGTACACTTAACACTTTACTTGGTCAACAAGTTTTCAATAATCGTTATACTCAGAGTTATATATTAGTAATATGTTGAGATTGAAGATTAATCGATTACGATGAACTCATCAGAAGATGATTAGAGTACAATTAACTCTTTACTTGGTAAACAAGTTTTCAATAATCGTTACACTTAGAGTTACATATTAGTTATATGTTGAGATAGAAGATTAATCGAGTATCATTAAGTCTTTAGAAGATGATTCGAGTACAATTAACTCTTTACTTGGTCAACAAGTTTTCAATATTCGTTACCCTTAGAGTTATGTATTAGTTTTATGTTTAGTTGGAAGACGAATCGAGTACAATTATCTCTTTAGAAGATGATTCGAGTACAATTAACACTATACTTGGTTAACAAGTTTTCAATAATTGTTGTACTTAGACTTACAGATTAGTTATATGTTGAGTTTGAAGATTAATCGATTACCATTAACTCTTTAGAAGACGATTCAAGTACAATTAACACTTTACTTGGTCAGCAAGTTTTCAATATTCGTTACACTTAGAGTTACAGATTAGTTTTATGTTGAGTTGGTAGACAAATCGAGTACAATTATCTCATTAGAAGATGATTCGAGTACACTTAACACTTTACTTGGTCAACAAGTTTTCAATAATCGTTATACTCAGAGTTATATATTAGTAATATGTTGAGATTGAAGATTAATCGATTACGATGAACTCATCAGAAGATGATTAGAGTACAATTAACTCTTTACTTGGTAAACAAGTTATCAATAATCGTTACACTTAGAGTTACATATTAGTTATATGTTGAGATAGAAGATTAATCGAGTATCATTAAGTCTTTAGAAGATGATTCGAGTACAATTAACTCTTTACTTGGTCAACAAGTTTTCAATATTCGTTACCCTTAGAGTTATGTATTAGTTTTATGTTTAGTTGGAAGACGAATCGAGTACAATTATCTCTTTAGAAGATGATTCGAGTACAATTAACACTATACTTGGTTAACAAGTTTTCAATAATTGTTGTACTTAGACTTACAGATTAGTTATATGTTGAGTTTGAAGATTAATCGATTACGATTAACTCTTTAGAAGACGATTCAAGTACAATTAACACTTTACTTGGTCAGCAAGTTTTCAATATTCGTTACACTTAGAGTTACAGATTAGTTTTATGTTGAGTTGGTAGACAAATCGAGTACAATTATCTCATTAGAAGATGATTCGAGTACACTTAACACTTTACTTGGTCAACAAGTTTTCAATAATCGTTATACTCAGAGTTATATATTAGTAATATGTTGAGATTGAAGATTAATCGATTACGATGAACTCATCAGAAGATGATTAGAGTACAATTAACTCTTTACTTGGTAAACAAGTTTTCAATAATCGTTACACTTAGAGTTACATATTAGTTATATGTTGAGATAGAAGATTAATCGAGTATCATTAAGTCTTTAGAAGATGATTCGAGTACAATTAACTCTTTACTTGGTCAACAAGTTTTCAATATTCGTTACCCTTAGAGTTATGTATTAGTTTTATGTTTAGTTGGAAGACGAATCGAGTACAATTATCTCTTTAGAAGATGATTCGAGTACAATTAACACTATACTTGGTTAACAAGTTTTCAATAATTGTTGTACTTAGACTTACAGATTAGTTATATGTTGAGTTTGAAGATTAATAGATTATGATTAACTCCTTAGAAAACGATTCAAGTACAATTAACACTTTACTTGGTCAGCAAGTTTTCAATATTCGTTACACTTAGAGTTACAGATTAGTTTTATGTTGAGTTGGTAGACAAATCGAGTACAATTATCTCATTAGAAGATGATTCGAGTACACTTAACACTTTACTTGGTCAACAAGTTTTCAATAATCGTTATACTCAGAGTTATATATTAGTAATATGTTGAGATTGAAGATTAATCGATTACGATGAACTCATCAGAAGATGATTAGAGTACAATTAACTCTTTACTTGGTAAACAAGTTTTCAATAATCGTTACACTTAGAGTTACATATTAGTTATATGTTGAGATAGAAGATTAATCGAGTATCATTAAGTCTTTAGAAGATGATTCGAGTACAATTAACTCTTTACTTGGTCAACAAGTTTTCAATATTCGTTACACTTAGAGTTATGTATTAGTTTTATGTTTAGTTGGAAGACGAATCGAGTACAATTATCTCTTTAGAAGATGATTCGAGTACAATTAACACTATACTTGGTTAACAAGTTTTCAATAATTGTTGTACTTAGACTTACAGATTAGTTATATGTTGAGTTTGAAGATTAATCGATTACGATTAACTCCTTAGAAAACGATTCAAGTACAATTAACACTTTACTTGGTCAGCAAGTTTTCAATATTCGTTACACTTAGAGTTACAGATTAGTTTTATGTTGAGTTGGTAGACAAATCGAGTACAATTATCTCATTAGAAGATGATTCGAGTACACTTAACACTTTACTTGGTCAACAAGTTTTCAATAATCGTTATACTCAGAGTTATATATTAGTAATATGTTGAGATTGAAGATTAATCGATTACGATGAACTCATCAGAAGATGATTAGAGTACAATTAACTCTTTACTTGGTAAACAAGTTTTCAATAATCGTTACACTTAGAGTTACATATTAGTTATATGTTGAGATAGAAGATTAATCGAGTATCATTAAGTCTTTAGAAGATGATTCGAGTACAATTAACTCTTTACTTGGTCAACAAGTTTTCAATATTCGTTACCCTTAGAGTTATGTATTAGTTTTATGTTTAGTTGGAAGACGAATCGAGTACAATTATCTCTTTAGAAGATGATTCGAGTACAATTAACACTATACTTGGTTAACAAGTTTTCAATAATTGTTGTACTTAGACTTACTGATTAGTTATATGTTGAGTTTGAAGATTAATCGATTACGATTAACTCTTTAGAAGACGATTCAAGTACAATTAACACTTTACTTGGTCAGCAAGTTTTCAATATTCGTTACACTTAGAGTTACAGATTAGTTTTATGTTGAGTTGGTAGACAAATCGAGTACAATTATCTCATTAGAAGATGATTCGAGTACACTTAACACTTTACTTGGTCAACAAGTTTTCAATAATCGTTATACTCAGAGTTATATATTAGTAATATGTTGAGATTGAAGATTAATCGATTACGATGAACTCATCAGAAGATGATTAGAGTACAATTAACTCTTTACTTGGTAAACAAGTTTTCAATAATCGTTACACTTAGAGTTACATATTAGTTATATGTTGAGATAGAAGATTAATCGAGTATCATTAAGTCTTTAGAAGATGATTCGAGTACAATTAACTCTTTACTTGGTCAACAAGTTTTCAATATTCGTTACCCTTAGAGTTATATTAGTTTTATGTTTAGTTGGAAGACGAATCGAGTACAATTATCTCTTTAGAAGATGATTCGAGTACAATTATCTCTTTAGAAGATGATTCGAGTACAATTAACATTATACTTGGTTAACAAGTTTTCAATAATTGTTGTACTTAGACTTACAGATTAGTTATATGTTGAGTTTGAAGATTAATCGATTACGATTAACTCTTTAGAAGACGATTCAAGTACAATTAACACTTTACTTGGTCAGCAAGTTTTCAATATTCGTTACACTTAGAGTTACAGGTTAGTTATATTTTTAGTTGGTAGATAAATCGAGTACAATTATCTCATTAGAAGATGATTCGAGTACACTTAACACTTTACTTGGTCAACAAGTTTTCAATAATCGTTATACTCAGAGTTATAGATTAGTAATATGTTGAGATTGAAGATTAATCGATTACGATGAACTCATCAGAAGATGATTAGAGTACAATTAACTCTTTACTTGGTAAACAAGTTTTCAATAATCGTTACACTTAGAGTTACAGATTAGTTATATGTTGAGATAGAAGATTAATCGAGTATCATTAAGTCTTTAGAAGATGATTCGAGTACAATTAACTCTTTACTTGGTCAACAAGTTTTCAATATTCGTTACACTTAGAGTTATGTATTAGTTTTATGTTGAGTTGGAAGACGAATCGAGTACAATTATCTCTTTAGAAGGTGATTCGAGTACAATTAACACTTTACTTGGTTAACGAATATTCAATATCTGTTGTACTTAGACTTACTGATTAGTTATATGTTGAGTTTGAAGATTAATCGATTACGATTAACTCTTTAGAAGATGATTCAAGTACAATTAATACTTTACTTGGTCAGCAAGTTTTCAATATTCGTTACACTTAGAGTTACAGATTAGTTATATGTTGAGTTAGAAGATTAATCAAGTATCATTAAGTCTTTAGAAGATGATTCGAGTACAATTAACTCTTTACTTGGTCAACAAGTTTTCAATATTCGTTACCCTTAGAGTTATGTATTAGTTTTATGTTTAGTTGGAAGACGAATCGAGTACAATTATCTCTTTAGAAGATGATTCGAGTACAATTAACACTATACTTGGTTAACAAGTTTTCAATAATTGTTGTACTTAGACTTACTGATTAGTTATATGTTGAGTTTGAAGATTAATCGATTACGATTAACTCTTTAGAAGACGATTCAAGTACAATTAACACTTTACTTGGTCAGCAAGTTTTCAATATTCGTTACACTTAGAGTTACAGATTAGTTTTATGTTGAGTTGGTAGACAAATCGAGTACAATTATCTCATTAGAAGATGATTCGAGTACACTTAACACTTTACTTGGTCAACAAGTTTTCAATAATCGTTATACTCAGAGTTATATATTAGTAATATGTTGAGATTGAAGATTAATCGATTACGATGAACTCATCAGAAGATGATTAGAGTACAATTAACTCTTTACTTGGTAAACAAGTTTTCAATAATCGTTACACTTAGAGTTACATATTAGTTATATGTTGAGATAGAAGATTAATCGAGTATCATTAAGTCTTTAGAAGATGATTCGAGTACAATTAACTCTTTACTTGGTCAACAAGTTTTCAATATTCGTTACCCTTAGAGTTATGTATTAGTTTTATGTTTAGTTGGAAGACGAATCGAGTACAATTATCTCTTTAGAAGATGATTCGAGTACAATTATCTCTTTAGAAGATGATTCGAGTACAATTAACATTATACTTGGTTAACAAGTTTTCAATAATTGTTGTACTTAGACTTACAGATTAGTTATATGTTGAGTTTGAAGATTAATCGATTACGATTAACTCTTTAGAAGACGATTCAAGTACAATTAACACTTTACTTGGTCAGCAAGTTTTCAATATTCGTTACACTTAGAGTTACAGGTTAGTTATATTTTTAGTTGGTAGATAAATCGAGTACAATTATCTCATTAGAAGATGATTCGAGTACACTTAACACTTTACTTGGTCAACAAGTTTTCAATAATCGTTATACTCAGAGTTATAGATTAGTAATATGTTGAGATTGAAGATTAATCGATTACGATGAACTCATCAGAAGATGATTAGAGTACAATTAACTCTTTACTTGGTAAACAAGTTTTCAATAATCGTTACACTTAGAGTTACAGATTAGTTATATGTTGAGATAGAAGATTAATCGAGTATCATTAAGTCTTTAGAAGATGATTCGAGTACAATTAACTCTTTACTTGGTCAACAAGTTTTCAATATTCGTTACACTTAGAGTTATGTATTAGTTTTATGTTGAGTTGGAAGACGAATCGAGTACAATTATCTCTTTAGAAGGTGATTCGAGTACAATTAACACTTTACTTGGTTAACGAATATTCAATATCTGTTGTACTTAGACTTACTGATTAGTTATATGTTGAGTTTGAAGATTAATCGATTACGATTAACTCTTTAGAAGATGATTCAAGTACAATTAATACTTTACTTGGTCAGCAAGTTTTCAATATTCGTTACACTTAGAGTTACAGATTAGTTATATGTTGAGTTAGAAGATTAATCAAGTATCATTAAGTCTTTAGAAGATGATTCGAGTACAATTAACTCTTTACTTGGTCAACAATTTTCAATATTCGTTACACATAGAGTTATGGATTAGTTTTATGTTGAGTTGGAAGACGAATCGAGTACAATTATCTCTTTAGAAGATGATTCGAGTATAATTAACACTTTACTTGGTTAACAATATTCAATAATTGTTGTACTTAGACTTACTGATTAGTTATATGTTGAGTTTGAAGATTAATCGATTACGATTAACTCTTTAGAAGATGATTCAAGTACAATTAACACTTTACTTGGTCAGCAAGTTTTCAATATTCGTTACACTTAGAGTTACAGATTAGTTTTATGTTGAGTTGGTAGACAAATCGAGTACAATTATCCCGTTAGAAGATTATTCGAGTACACTTAACACTTTACTTGGTCAACAAGTTTTCAATAATCGTTATACTCAGAGTTATATATTAGTAATATGTTGAGATTGAAGATTAATCGATTACGATTAACTCATCAGAAGATGATTAGAGTACAATTAACTCTTTACTTGGTCAACAAGTTTTCAATAATCGTTACACTTAGAGTTACATATTAGTTATATGTTGAGATAGAAGATTAATCGAGTATAATTAAGTCTTTAGAAGATGATTCGAGTACAATTAACTCTTTACTTGGTCAACAAGTTTTCAATTTCGTTACACTTAGAGTTATGTATTAGTTTTATGTTGAGTTGGAAGACGAATCGAGTACAATTATCTCTTTAGAAGATGATTCGAGTACAATTAACACTATACTTGGTTAACAAGTTTTCATTAATTGTTGTACTTAGACTTACAGATTAGTTATATGTTGAGTTTGAAGATTAATCGATTACGATTAACTCTTTAGAAGATGATTCAAGTACAATTAACACTTTACTTGGTCATCAAGTTTTCAATATTCGTTACACTTAGAGTTACAGATTAGTTATATGTTGAGATAGAAGATTAATCGAGTATCATTAAGTCTTTAGAAGATGATTCGAGTACAATTAACTCTTTACTTGGTCAACAATTTTCAATATTCGTTACACATAGAGTTATGGATTAGTTTTATGTTGAGTTGGAAGACGAATCGAGTACAATTATCTCTTTAGAAGATGATTCGAGTATAATTAAAACTTTACTTGGTTAACAATATTCAATAATTGTTGTACTTAGACTTACTGATTAGTTATATGTTGAGTTTGAAGATTAATCGATTACGATTAACTCTTTAGAAGATGATTCAAGTACAATTAATACTTTACTTGGTCAGCAAGTTTTCAATATTCGTTACACTTAGAGTTACAGATTAGTTATATGTTGAGTTAGAAGATTAATCAAGTATCATTAAGTCTTTAGAAGATGATTCGAGTACAATTAACTCTTTACTTGGTCAACAATTTTCAATATTCGTTACACATAGAGTTATGGATTAGTTTTATGTTGAGTTGGAAGACGAATCGAGTACAATTATCTCTTTAGAAGATGATTCGAGTATAATTAACACTTTACTTGGTTAACAATATTCAATAATTGTTGTACTTAGACTTACTGATTAGTTATATGTTGAGTTTGAAGATTAATCGATTACGATTAACTCTTTAGAAGACGATTCAAGTACAATTAACACTTTACTTGGGCAGCAAGTTTTCAATATTCGTTACACTTAGAGTTACAGATTAGTTTTATGTTGAGTTGGTAGACAAATCGAGTACAATTATCTCATTAGAAGATGATTCGAGTACACTTAACACTTTACTTGGTCAACAAGTTTTCAATAATCGTTATACTCAGAGTTATATATTAGTAATATGTTGAGATTGAAGATTAATCGATTACGATGAACTCATCAGAAGAAGATTAGAGTACAATTAACTCTTTACTTGGTAAACAAGTTTTCAATAATCGTTACACTTAGAGTTACATATTAGTTATATGTTGAGATAGAAGATTAATCGAGTATCATTAAGTCTTTAGAAGATGATTCGAGTACAATTAACTCTTTACTTGGTCAACAAGTTTTCAATACTCGTTACCCTTAGAGTTATGTATTAGTTTTATGTTTAGTTGGAAGACGAATCGAGTACAATTATCTCTTTAGAAGATGATTCGAGTACAATTATCTCTTTAGAAGATGATTCGAGTACAATTAACATTATACTTGGTTAACAAGTTTTCAATAATTGTTGTACTTAGACTTACAGATTAGTTATATGTTGAGTTTGAAGATTAATCGATTACGATTAACTCTTTAGAAGACGATTCAAGTACAATTAACACTTTACTTGGTCAGCAAGTTTTCAATATTCGTTACACTTAGAGTTACAGGTTAGTTATATTTTTAGTTGGTAGATAAATCGAGTACAATTATCTCATTAGAAGATGATTCGAGTACACTTAACACTTTACTTGGTCAACAAGTTTTCAATAATCGTTATACTCAGAGTTATAGATTAGTAATATGTTGAGATTGAAGATTAATCGATTACGATGAACTCATCAGAAGATGATTAGAGTACAATTAACTCTTTACTTGGTAAACAAGTTTTCAATAATCGTTACACTTAGAGTTACAGATTAGTTATATGTTGAGATAGAAGATTAATCGAGTATCATTAAGTCTTTAGAAGATGATTCGAGTACAATTAACTCTTTACTTGGTCAACAAGTTTTCAATATTCGTTACACTTAGAGTTATGTATTAGTTTTATGTTGAGTTGGAAGACGAATCGAGTACAATTATCTCTTTAGAAGGTGATTCGAGTACAATTAACACTTTACTTGGTTAACGAATATTCAATATCTGTTGTACTTAGACTTACTGATTAGTTATATGTTGAGTTTGAAGATTAATCGATTACGATTAACTCTTTAGAAGATGATTCAAGTACAATTAATACTTTACTTGGTCAGCAAGTTTTCAATATTCGTTACACTTAGAGTTACAGATTAGTTATATGTTGAGTTAGAAGATTAATCAAGTATCATTAAGTCTTTAGAAGATGATTCGAGTACAATTAACTCTTTACTTGGTCAACAATTTTCAATATTCGTTACACATAGAGTTATGGATTAGTTTTATGTTGAGTTGGAAGACGAATCGAGTACAATTATCTCTTTAGAAGATGATTCGAGTATAATTAACACTTTACTTGGTTAACAATATTCAATAATTGTTGTACTTAGACTTACTGATTAGTTATATGTTGAGTTTGAAGATTAATCGATTACGATTAACTCTTTAGAAGATGATTCAAGTACAATTAACACTTTACTTGGTCAGCAAGTTTTCAATATTCGTTACACTTAGAGTTACAGATTAGTTTTATGTTGAGTTGGTAGACAAATCGAGTACAATTATCTCGTTAGAAGATGATTCGAGTACACTTAACACTTTACTTGGTCAACAAGTTTTCAATAATCGTTATACTCAGAGTTATATATTAGTAATATGTTGAGATTGAAGATTAATCGATTACGATTAACTCATCAGAAGATGATTAGAGGACAATTAACTCTTTACTTGGTAAACAAGTTTTCAATAATCGTTACACTTAGAGTTACATATTAGTTATATGTTGAGATAGAAGATTAATCGAGTATAATTAAGTCTTTAGAAGATGATTCGAGTACAATTAACTCTTTACTTGGTCAACAAGTTTTCAATTTCGTTACACTTAGAGTTATGTATTAGTTTTATGTTGAGTTGGAAGACGAATCGAGTACAATTATCTCTTTAGAAGATGATTCGAGTACAATTAACATTATACTTGGTTAACAAGTTTTCATTAATTGTTGTACTTAGACTTACAGATTATTTATATGTTGAGTTTGAAGATTAATCGATTACGATTAACTCTTTAGAAGATGATTCAAGTACAATTAACACTTTACTTGGTCATCAAGTTTTCAATATTCGTTACACTTAGAGTTACAGATTAGTTATATGTTGAGATAGAAGATTAATCGAGTATCATTAAGTCTTTAGAAGATGATTCGAGTACAATTAACTCTTTACTTGGTCAACAATTTTCAATATTCGTTACACATAGAGTTATGGATTAGTTTTATGTTGAGTTGGAAGACGAATCGAGTACAATTATCTCTTTAGAAGATGATTCGAGTATAATTAAAACTTTACTTGGTTAACAATATTCAATAATTGTTGTACTTAGACTTACTGATTAGTTATATGTTGAGTTTGAAGATTAATCGATTACGATTAACTCTTTAGAAGATGATTCAAGTACAATTAATACTTTACTTGGTCAGCAAGTTTTCAATATTCGTTACACTTAGAGTTACAGATTAGTTATATGTTGAGTTAGAAGATTAATCAAGTATCATTAAGTCTTTAGAAGATGATTCGAGTACAATTAACTCTTTACTTGGTCAACAATTTTCAATATTCGTTACACATAGAGTTATGGATTAGTTATATGTTGAGTTTGAAGATTAATCGAGTACAATTATCTCTTTAGAAGATGATTCGAGTATAATTAACACTTTACTTGGTTAACAATATTCAATAATTGTTGTACTTAGACTTACTGATTAGTTATATGTTGAGTTTGAAGATTAATCGATTACGATTAACTCTTTAGAAGACGATTCAAGTACAATTAACACTTTACTTGGTCAGCAAGTTTTTAATATTCGTTACACTTAGAGTTACAGATTAGTTTTATGTTGAGTTGGTAGACAAATCGAGTACAATTATCTCGTTAGAAGATGATTCGAGTACACTTAACACTTTACTTGGTCAACAAGTTTTCAATAATCGTTATACTCAGAGTTATATATTAGTAATATGTTGAGATTGAAGATTAATCGATTACGATTAACTCATCAGAAGATGATTAGAGTACAATTAACTCTTTACTTGGTCAACAAGTTTTCAATAATCGTTACACTTAGAGTTACATATTAGTTATATGTTGAGATAGAAGATTAATCGAATATAATTAAGTCTTTAGAAGATGATTCGAGTACAATTAACTCTTTACTTGGTCAACAAGTTTTCAATTTCGTTACACTTAGAGTTATGTATTAGTTTTATGTTGAGTTGGAAGACGAATCGAGTACAATTATCTCTTTAGAAGATGATTCGAGTACAATTAACACTATACTTGGTTAACAAGTTTTCATTAATTGTTGTACTTAGACTTACAGATTAGTTATATGTTGAGTTTGAAGATTAATCGATTACGATTAACTCTTTAGAAGATGATTTAAGTACAATTAACACTTTACTTGGTCATCAAGTTTTCAATATTCGTTACACTTAGAGTTACAGATTAGTTATATGTTGAGATAGAAGATTAATCGAGTATCATTAAGTCTTTAGAAGATGATTCGAGTACAATTAACTCTTTACTTGGTCAACAATTTTCAATATTCGTTACACATAGAGTTATGGATTAGTTTTATGTTGAGTTGGAAGACGAATCGAGTACAATTATCTCTTTAGAAGATGATTCGAGTATAATTAACACTTTACTTGGTTAACAATATTCAATAATTGTTGTACTTAGACTTACTGATTAGTTATATGTTGAGTTTGAAGATTAATCGATTACGATTAACTCTTTAGAAGATGATTCAAGTACAATTAATACTTTACTTGGTCAGCAAGTTTTCAATATTCGTTACACTTAGAGTTACAGATTAGTTATATGTTGAGTTAGAAGATTAATCAAGTATCATTAAGTCCTTAGAAGATGATTCGAGTACAATTAACTCTTTACTTGGTCAACAATTTTCAATATTCGTTACACATAGAGTTATGGATTAGTTTTATGTTGAGTTGGAAGACGAATCGAGTACAATTATCTCTTTAGAAGATGATTCGAGTATAATTAACACTTTACTTGGTTAACAATATTCAATAATTGTTGTACTTAGACTTACTGATTAGTTATATGTTGAGTTTGAAGATTAATCGATTACGATTAACTCTTTAGAAGATGATTCAAGTACAATTAACACTTTACTTGGTCAGCAAGTTTTCAATATTCGTTACACTTAGAGTTACAGATTAGTTTTATGTTGAGTTGGTAGACAAATCGAGTACAATTATCTCGTTAGAAGATGATTCGAGTACACTTAACACTTTACTTGGTCAACAAGTTTTCAATAATCGTTATACTCAGAGTTATATATTAGTAATATGTTGAGATTGAAGATTAATCGATTACGATTAACTCATCAGAAGATGATTAGAGTACAATTAACTCTTTACTTGGTCAACAAGTTTTCAATAATCGTTACACTTAGAGTTACATATTAGTTATATGTTGAGATAGAAGATTAATCGAGTATAATTAAGTCTTTAGAAGATGATTCGAGTACAATTAACTCTTTACTTGGTCAACAAGTTTTCAATTTCGTTACACTTAGAGTTATGTATTAGTTTTATGTTGAGTTGGAAGACGAATCGAGTACAATTATCTCTTTAGAAGATGATTCGAGTACAATTAACACTATACTTGGTTAACAAGTTTTCATTAATTGTTGTACTTAGACTTACAGATTAGTTATATGTTGAGTTTGAAGATTAATCGATTACGATTAACTCTTTAGAAGATGATTTAAGTACAATTAACACTTTACTTGGTCATCAAGTTTTCAATATTCGTTACACTTAGAGTTACAGATTAGTTATATGTTGAGATAGAAGATTAATCGAGTATCATTAAGTCTTTAGAAGATGATTCGAGTACAATTAACTCTTTACTTGGTCAACAATTTTCAATATTCGTTACACATAGAGTTATGGATTAGTTTTATGTTGAGTTGGAAGACGAATCGAGTACAATTATCTCTTTAGAAGATGATTCGAGTATAATTAACACTTTACTTGGTTAACAATATTCAATAATTGTTGTACTTAGACTTACTGATTAGTTATATGTTGAGTTTGAAGATTAATCGATTACGATTAACTCTTTAGAAGATGATTCAAGTACAATTAATACTTTACTTGGTCAGCAAGTTTTCAATATTCGTTACACTTAGAGTTACAGATTAGTTATATGTTGAGTTAGAAGATTAATCAAGTATCATTAAGTCTTTAGAAGATGATTCGAGTACAATTAACTCTTTACTTGGTCAACAATTTTCAATATTCGTTACACATAGAGTTATGGATTAGTTTTATGTTGAGTTGGAAGACGAATCGAGTACAATTATCTCTTTAGAAGATGATTCGAGTATAATTAACACTTTACTTGGTTAACAATATTCAATAATTGTTGTACTTAGACTTACTGATTAGTTATATGTTGAGTTTGAAGATTAATCGATTACGATTAACTCTTTAGAAGATGATTCAAGTACAATTAACACTTTACTTGGTCAGCAAGTTTTCAATATTCGTTACACTTAGAGTTACAGATTAGTTTTATGTTGAGTTGGTAGACAAATCGAGTACAATTATCTCGTTAGAAGATGATTCGAGTACACTTAACACTTTACTTGGTCAACAAGTTTTCAATAATCGTTATACTCAGAGTTATATATTAGTAATATGTTGAGATTGAAGATTAATCGATTACGATTAAATCATCAGAAGATGATTAGAGTACAATTAACTCTTTACTTGGTCAACAAGTTTTCAATAATCGTTACACTTAGAGTTACATATTAGTTATATGTTGAGATAGAAGATTAATCGAGTATAATTAAGTCTTTAGAAGATGATTCGAGTACAATTAACTCTTTACTTGGTCAACAAGTTTTCAATTTCGTTACACTTAGAGTTATGTATTAGTTTTATGTTGAGTTGGAAGACGAATCGAGTACAATTATCTCTTTAGAAGATGATTCGAGTACAATTAACACTATACTTGGTTAACAAGTTTTCATTAATTGTTGTACTTAGACTTACAGATTAGTTATATGTTGAGTTTGAAGATTAATCGATTACGATTAACTCTTTAGAAGATGATTCAAGTACAATTAACACTTTACTTGGTCATCAAGTTTTCAATATTCGTTACACTTAGAGTTACAGATTAGTTATATGTTGAGATAGAAGATTAATCGAGTATCATTAAGTCTTTAGAAGATGATTCGAGTACAATTAACTCTTTACTTGGTCAACAATTTTCAATATTCGTTACACATAGAGTTATGGATTAGTTTTATGTTGAGTTGGAAGACGAATCGAGTACAATTATCTCTTTAGAAGATGATTCGAGTATAATTAACACTTTACTTGGTGAACAATATTCAATAATTGTTGTACTTAGACTTACTGATTAGTTATATGTTGAGTTTGAAGATTAATCGATTACGATTAACTCTTTAGAAGATGATTCAAGTACAATTAACACTTTACTTGGTCAGCAAGTTTTCAATATTCGTTACACTTAGAGTTACAGATTAGTTTTATGTTGAGTTGGTAGACAAATCGAGTACAATTATCTCATTAGAAGATGATTCGAGTACACTTAACAGTTTACTTGGTCAACAAGTTTTCAATAATCGTTATACTCAGAGTTATATATTAGTAATATGTTGAGATTGAAGATTAATCGATTACGATGAACTCATCAGAAGATGATTAGAGTACAATTAACTCTTTACTTGGTAAACGAGTTTTCAATAATCGTTACACTTAGAGTTACATATTAGTTATATGTTGAGATAGAAGATTAATCGAGTATCATTAAGTCTTTAGAAGATGATTCGAGTACAATTAACTCTTTACTTGGTCAACAAGTTTTCAATATTCGTTACACTTAGAGTTATGTATTAGTTTTATGTTTAGTTGGAAGACGAATCGAGTACAATTATCTCTTTAGAAGATGATTCGAGTACAATTAACACTATACTTGGTTAACAAGTTTTCAATAATTGTTGTACTTAGACTTACAGATTAGTTATATGTTGAGTTTGAAGATTAATCGATTACGATTAACTCTTTAGAAGATGATTCAAGTACAATTAACACTTTACTTGGTCAGCAAGTTTTCAATATTCGTTACACTTAGAGTTACAGATTATTTTTATGTTGAGTTGGTAGACAAATCGAGTACAATTATCTCGTTAGAAGATGATTCGAGTACACTTAACACTTTACTTGGTCAACAAGTTTTCAATAATCGTTATACTCAGAGTTATATATTAGTAATATGTTGAGATTGAAGATTAATCGATTACGATTAACTCATCAGAAGATGATTAGAGTACAATTAACTCTTTACTTGGTCAACAAGTTTTCAATAATCGTTACACTTAGAGTTACATATTAGTTATATGTTGAGATAGAAGATTAATCGAATATAATTAAGTCTTTAGAAGATGATTCGAGTACAATTAACTCTTTACTTGGTCAACAAGTTTTCAATTTCGTTACACTTAGAGTTATGTATTAGTTTTATGTTGAGTTGGAAGACGAATCGAGTACAATTATCTCTTTAGAAGATGATTCGAGTACAATTAACACTATACTTGGTTAACAAGTTTTCATTAATTGTTGTACTTAGACTTACAGATTAGTTATATGTTGAGTTTGAAGATTAATCGATTACGATTAACTCTTTAGAAGATGATTTAAGTACAATTAACACTTTACTTGGTCATCAAGTTTTCAATATTCGTTACACTTAGAGTTACAGATTAGTTATATGTTGAGATAGAAGATTAATCGAGTATCATTAAGTCTTTAGAAGATGATTCGAGTACAATTAACTCTTTACTTGGTCAACAATTTTCAATATTCGTTACACATAGAGTTATGGATTAGTTTTATGTTGAGTTGGAAGACGAATCGAGTACGATTATCTCTTTAGAAGATGATTCGAGTATAATTAACACTTTACTTGGTTAACAATATTCAATAATTGTTGTACTTAGACTTACTGATTAGTTATATGTTGAGTTTGAAGATTAATCGATTACGATTAACTCTTTAGAAGATGATTCAAGTACAATTAATACTTTACTTGGTCAGCAAGTTTTCAATATTCGTTACACTTAGAGTTACAGATTAGTTATATGTTGAGTTAGAAGATTAATCAAGTATCATTAAGTCCTTAGAAGATGATTCGAGTACAATTAACTCTTTACTTGGTCAACAATTTTCAATATTCGTTACACATAGAGTTATGGATTAGTTTTATGTTGAGTTGGAAGACGAATCGAGTACAATTATCTCTTTAGAAGATGATTCGAGTATAATTAACACTTTACTTGGTTAACAATATTCAATAATTGTTGTACTTAGACTTACTGATTAGTTATATGTTGAGTTTGAAGATTAATCGATTACGATTAACTCTTTAGAAGATGATTCAAGTACAATTAATACTTTACTTGGTCAGCAAGTTTTCAATATTCGTTACACTTAGAGTTACAGATTAGTTATATGTTGAGTTAGAAGATTAATCAAGTATCATTAAGTCCTTAGAAGATGATTCGAGTACAATTAACTCTTTACTTGGTCAACAATTTTCAATATTCGTTACACATAGAGTTATGGATTAGTTTTATGTTGAGTTGGAAGACGAATCGAGTACAATTATCTCTTTAGAAGATGATTCGAGTATAATTAACACTTTACTTGGTTAACAATATTCAATAATTGTTGTACTTAGACTTACTGATTAGTTATATGTTGAGTTTGAAGATTAATCGATTACGATTAACTCTTTAGAAGATGATTCAAGTACAATTAACACTTTACTTGGTCAGCAAGTTTTCAATATTCGTTACACTTAGAGTTACAGATTAGTTTTATGTTGAGTTGGTAGACAAATCGAGTACAATTATCTCGTTAGAAGATGATTCGAGTACACTTAACACTTTACTTGGTCAACAAGTTTTCAATAATCGTTATACTCAGAGTTATATATTAGTAATATGTTGAGATTGAAGATTAATCGATTACGATTAACTCATCAGAAGATGATTAGAGTACAATTAACTCTTTACTTGGTCAACAAGTTTTCAATAATCGTTACACTTAGAGTTACATATTAGTTATATGTTGAGATAGAAGATTAATCGAGTATAATTAAGTCTTTAGAAGATGATTCGAGTACAATTAACTCTTTACTTGGTCAACAAGTTTTCAATTTCGTTACACTTAGAGTTATGTATTAGTTTTATGTTGAGTTGGAAGACGAATCGAGTACAATTATCTCTTTAGAAGATGATTCGAGTACAATTAACACTATACTTGGTTAACAAGTTTTCATTAATTGTTGTA
Organism: Scutellaria galericulata; assembly: GCA_946896805.1. Lineage (NCBI taxonomy): Eukaryota > Viridiplantae > Streptophyta > Magnoliopsida > Lamiales > Lamiaceae > Scutellaria > Scutellaria galericulata. The sequence goes on from OX335795.1 coordinate 9,522,020, forward strand.
CTTAGACTTACAGATTAGTTATATGTTGAGTTTGAAGATTAATCGATTACGATTAACTCTTTAGAAGATGATTTAAGTACAATTAACACTTTACTTGGTCATCAAGTTTTCAATATTCGTTACACTTAGAGTTACAGATTAGTTATATGTTGAGATAGAAGATTAATCGAGTATCATTAAGTCTTTAGAAGATGATTCGAGTACAATTAACTCTTTACTTGGTCAACAATTTTCAATATTCGTTACACATAGAGTTATGGATTAGTTTTATGTTGAGTTGGAAGACGAATCGAGTACAATTATCTCTTTAGAAGATGATTCGAGTATAATTAACACTTTACTTGGTTAACAATATTCAATAATTGTTGTACTTAGACTTACTGATTAGTTATATGTTGAGTTTGAAGATTAATCGATTACGATTAACTCTTTAGAAGATGATTCAAGTACAATTAATACTTTACTTGGTCAGCAAGTTTTCAATATTCGTTACACTTAGAGTTACAGATTAGTTATATGTTGAGTTAGAAGATTAATCAAGTATCATTAAGTCTTTAGAAGATGATTCGAGTACAATTAACTCTTTACTTGGTCAACAATTTTCAATATTCGTTACACATAGAGTTATGGATTAGTTTTATGTTGAGTTGGAAGACGAATCGAGTACAATTATCTCTTTAGAAGATGATTCGAGTATAATTAACACTTTACTTGGTTAACAATATTCAATAATTGTTGTACTTAGACTTACTGATTAGTTATATGTTGAGTTTGAAGATTAATCGATTACGATTAACTCTTTAGAAGATGATTCAAGTACAATTAACACTTTACTTGGTCAGCAAGTTTTCAATATTCGTTACACTTAGAGTTACAGATTAGTTTTATGTTGAGTTGGTAGACAAATCGAGTACAATTATCTCGTTAGAAGATGATTCGAGTACACTTAACACTTTACTTGGTCAACAAGTTTTCAATAATCGTTATACTCAGAGTTATATATTAGTAATATGTTGAGATTGAAGATTAATCGATTACGATTAAATCATCAGAAGATGATTAGAGTACAATTAACTCTTTACTTGGTCAACAAGTTTTCAATAATCGTTACACTTAGAGTTACATATTAGTTATATGTTGAGATAGAAGATTAATCGAGTATAATTAAGTCTTTAGAAGATGATTCGAGTACAATTAACTCTTTACTTGGTCAACAAGTTTTCAATTTCGTTACACTTAGAGTTATGTATTAGTTTTATGTTGAGTTGGAAGACGAATCGAGTACAATTATCTCTTTAGAAGATGATTCGAGTACAATTAACACTATACTTGGTTAACAAGTTTTCATTAATTGTTGTACTTAGACTTACAGATTAGTTATATGTTGAGTTTGAAGATTAATCGATTACGATTAACTCTTTAGAAGATGATTCAAGTACAATTAACACTTTACTTGGTCATCAAGTTTTCAATATTCGTTACACTTAGAGTTACAGATTAGTTATATGTTGAGATAGAAGATTAATCGAGTATCATTAAGTCTTTAGAAGATGATTCGAGTACAATTAACTCTTTACTTGGTCAACAATTTTCAATATTCGTTACACATAGAGTTATGGATTAGTTTTATGTTGAGTTGGAAGACGAATCGAGTACAATTATCTCTTTAGAAGATGATTCGAGTATAATTAACACTTTACTTGGTGAACAATATTCAATAATTGTTGTACTTAGACTTACTGATTAGTTATATGTTGAGTTTGAAGATTAATCGATTACGATTAACTCTTTAGAAGACGATTCAAGTACAATTAACACTTTACTTGGTCAGCAAGTTTTTAATATTCGTTACACTTAGAGTTACAGATTAGTTTTATGTTGAGTTGGTAGACAAATCGAGTACAATTATCTCGTTAGAAGATGATTCGAGTACACTTAACACTTTACTTGGTCAACAAGTTTTCAATAATCGTTATACTCAGAGTTATATATTAGTAATATGTTGAGATTGAAGATTAATCGATTACGATTAACTCATCAGAAGATGATTAGAGTACAATTAACTCTTTACTTGGTCAACAAGTTTTCAATAATCGTTACACTTAGAGTTACATATTAGTTATATGTTGAGATAGAAGATTAATCGAGTATAATTAAGTCTTTAGAAGATGATTCGAGTACAATTAACTCTTTACTTGGTCAACAAGTTTTCAATTTCGTTACACTTAGAGTTATGTATTAGTTTTATGTTGAGTTGGAAGACGAATCGAGTACAATTATCTCTTTAGAAGATGATTCGAGTACAATTAACACTATACTTGGTTAACAAGTTTTCATTAATTGTTGTACTTAGACTTACAGATTAGTTATATGTTGAGTTTGAAGATTAATCGATTACGATTAACTCTTTAGAAGATGATTCAAGTACAATTAACACTTTACTTGGTCATCAAGTTTTCAATATTCGTTACACTTAGAGTTACAGATTAGTTATATGTTGAGATAGAAGATTAATCGAGTATCATTAAGTCTTTAGAAGATGATTCGAGTACAATTAACTCTTTACTTGGTCAACAATTTTCAATATTCGTTACACATAGAGTTATGGATTAGTTTTATGTTGAGTTGGAAGACGAATCGAGTACAATTATCTCTTTAGAAGATGATTCGAGTATAATTAACACTTTACTTGGTTAACAATATTCAATAATTGTTGTACTTAGACTTACTGATTAGTTATATGTTGAGTTTGAAGATTAATCGATTACGATTAACTCTTTAGAAGATGATTCAAGTACAATTAATACTTTACTTGGTCAGCAAGTTTTCAATATTCGTTACACTTAGAGTTACAGATTAGTTATATGTTGAGTTAGAAGATTAATCAAGTATCATTAAGTCTTTAGTAGATGATTCGAGTACAATTAACTCTTTACTTGGTCAACAATTTTCAATATTCGTTACACATAGAGTTATGGATTAGTTTTATGTTGAGTTGGAAGACGAATCGAGTACAATTATCTCTTTAGAAGATGATTCGAGTATAATTAACACTTTACTTGGTTAACAATATTCAATAATTGTTGTACTTAGACTTACTGATTAGTTATATGTTGAGTTTGAAGATTAATCGATTACGATTAACTCTTTAGAAGATGATTCAAGTACAATTAACACTTTACTTGGTCAGCAAGTTTTCAATATTCGTTACACTTAGAGTTACAGATTAGTTTTATGTTGAGTTGGTAGACAAATCGAGTACAATTATCTCGTTAGAAGATGATTCGAGTACACTTAACACTTTACTTGGTCAACAAGTTTTCAAAAATCGTTATACTCAGAGTTATATATTAGTAATATGTTGAGATTGAAGATTAATCGATTACGATTAACTCATCAGAAGATGATTAGAGTACAATTAACTCTTTACTTGGTCAACAAGTTTTCAATAATCGTTACACTTAGAGTTACATATTAGTTATATGTTGAGATAGAAGATTAATCGAGTATAATTAAGTCTTTAGAAGATGATTCGAGTACAATTAACTCTTTACTTGGTCAACAAGTTTTCAATTTCGTTACACTTAGAGTTATGTATTAGTTTTATGTTGAGTTGGAAGACGAATCGAGTACAATTATCTCTTTAGAAGATGATTCGAGTACAATTAACACTATACTTGGTTAACAAGTTTTCATTAATTGTTGTACTTAGACTTACAGATTAGTTATATGTTGAGTTTGAAGATTAATCGATTACGATTAACTCTTTAGAAGATGATTCAAGTACAATTAACACTTTACTTGGTCATCAAGTTTTCAATATTCGTTACACTTAGAGTTACAGATTAGTTATATGTTGAGATAGAAGATTAATCGAGTATCATTAAGTCTTTAGAAGATGATTCGAGTACAATTAACTCTTTACTTGGTCAACAATTTTCAATATTCGTTACACATAGAGTTATGGATTAGTTTTATGTTGAGTTGGAAGACGAATCGAGTACAATTATCTCTTTAGAAGATGATTCGAGTATAATTAACACTTTACTTGGTTAACAATATTCAATAATTGTTGTACTTAGACTTACTGATTAGTTATATGTTGAGTTTGAAGATTAATCGATTACGATTAACTCTTTAGAAGATGATTCAAGTACAATTAACACTTTACTTGGTCAGCAAGTTTTCAATATTCGTTACACTTAGAGTTACAGATTAGTTTTATGTTGAGTTGGTAGACAAATCGAGTACAATTATCTCATTAGAAGATGATTCGAGTACACTTAACAGTTTACTTGGTCAACAAGTTTTCAATAATCGTTATACTCAGAGTTATATATTAGTAATATGTTGAGATTGAAGATTAATCGATTAAGATGAACTCATCAGAAGATGATTAGAGTACAATTAACTCTTTACTTGGTAAACAAGTTTTCAATAATCGTTACACTTAGAGTTACATATTAGTTATATGTTGAGATAGAAGATTAATCGAGTATCATTAAATCTTTAGAAGATGATTCGAGTACAATTAACTCTTTACTTGGTCAACAAGTTTTCAATATTCGTTACACTTAGAGTTATGTATTAGTTTTATGTTTAGTTGGAAGACGAATCGAGTACAATTATCTCTTTAGAAGATGATTCGAGTACAATTAACACTATACTTGGTTAACAAGTTTTCAATAATTGTTGTACTTAGACTTACAGATTAGTTATATGTTGAGTTTGAAGATTAATCGATTACGATTAACTCTTTAGAAGACGATTCAAGTACAATTAACACTTTACTTGGTCAGCAAGTTTTCAATATTCGTTACACTTAGAGTTACAGATTAGTTTTATGTTGAGTTGGTAGACAAATCGAGTACAATTATCTTATTCGAAGATGATTCGAGTACACTTAACACTTTACTTGGTCAACAAGTTTTCAATAATCGTTATACTCAGAGTTATATATTAGTAATATGTTGAGATTGAAGATTAATCGATTACGATGAACTCATCAGAAGATGATTAGAGTACAATTAACTCTTTACTTGGTAAACAAGTTTTCAATAATCGTTACACTTAGAGTTACATATTAGTTATATGTTGAGATAGAAGATTAATCGAGTATCATTAAGTCTTTAGAAGATGATTCGAGTACAATTAACTCTTTACTTGGTCAACAAGTTTTCAATATTCGTTACCCTTAGAGTTATGTATTAGTTTTATGTTTAGTTGGAAGACGAATCGAGTACAATTATCTCTTTAGAAGATGATTCGAGTACAATTATCTCTTTAGAAGATGATTCGAGTACAATTAACACTATACTTGGTTAACAAGTTTTCAATAATTGTTGTACTTAGACTTACAGATTTGTTATATGTTGAGTTTGAAGATTAATCGATTACGATTAACTCTTTAGAAGACGATTCAAGTACAATTAACACTTTACTTGGTCAGCAAGTTTTCAATATTCGTTACACTTAGAGTTACAGATTAGTTATATTTTTAGTTGGTAGATAAATCGAGTACAATTATCTCATTAGAAGATGATTCGAGTACACTTAACACTTTACTTGGTCAACAAGTTTTCAATAATCGTTATACTCAGAGTTATAGATTAGTAATATGTTGAGATTGAAGATTAATCGATTACGATGAACTCATCAGAAGATGATTAGAGTACAATTAACTCTTTACTTGGTAAACAAGTTTTCAATAATCGTTACACTTAGAGTTACAGATTAGTTATATGTTGAGATAGAAGATTAATCGAGTATCATTAAGTCTTTAGAAGATGATTCGAGTACAATTAACTCTTTACTTGGTCAACAAGTTTTCAATATTCGTTACACTTAGAGTTATGTAATAGTTTTATGTTGAGTTGGAAGACGAATCGAGTACAATTATCTCTTTAGAAGATGATTCGAGTACAATTAACACTATACTTGGTTAACAAGTTTTCAATAATTATTGTACTTAGACTTACAGATTAGTTATATGTTGAGTTTGAAGATTAATCAATTACGATTAACTCTTTAGAAGAGGATTCAAGTACAATTAACACTTTACTTGGCCAGCAAGTTTTCAATATTCGTTACACTTAGAGTTACAGATTAGTTTTATGTTTAGTTGGTAGACAAATCGAGTACAATTATCTCGTTAGAAGATGATTCGAGTACACTTAACACTTTACTTGGTCAACAAGTTTTCAATAATCGTTATACTCAGAGTTATAGATTAGTAATATGTTGAGTTTGAAGATTAATCGATTACGATTAACTCTTTAGTAGATGATTCAAGTACAATTAACACTTTACTTGGTCAGCAAGTTTTCAGTATACGTTACACTTAGAGTTGCAGATTAGTTATATGTTGAGTTAGAAGATTAATCGAGTATCATTAAGTCTTTAGAAGATGATTCGAGTACAATTAACTCTTTACTTGGTCAACAAATTTTCAATATTCGTTACACTTAGAGTTATGGATTACTTTTATGTTGAGTTGGAAGACGAATCGAGTACAATTACCTTGTTAGAAGATGATTCGAGTACACTTAACACTTTACTTAGTTAACAAGTTTTCAATAATCGTTAAACAAATTAATTTTATGTTGAGTTTGAAGACGAATCGAGTACAATTATCTCCTTAGAAGATGATTCGAGTACAATTAACACTTTACTTGGTTAACAATATTCAATAATTGTTGTACTTAGACTTACTGATTAGTTATATGTTGAGTTTGAAGATTAATCGATTACGATTAACTCTTTAGAAGATGATTCAAGTACAATTAATACTTTACTTGGTCAGCAAGTTTTCAATATTCGTTACACTTAGAGTTACAGATTAGTTTTTTGTTGAGTTGGTAGACAAATCGAGTACAATTATCTCGTTAGAAGATGATTCGAGTACACTTAACACTTTACTTGGTCAACAAGTTTTCAATAATCGTTATACTCAGAGTTATAGATTAGTAATATGTTGAGATTGAAGATTAATCGATTACGATTAACTCATCAGAAGATGATTAGAGTACAATTAACTCTTTACTTGGTCAACAAGTTTTCAATAATCGTTACACTTAGAGTTACATATTAGTTATATGTTGAGATAGAAGATTAATCGAGTATCATTACGTCTTTAGAAGATGATTCGAGTACAATTAACTCTTTACTTGGTCAACAAGTTTTCAATATTCGTTACACTTAGAGTTATGTATTAGTTTTATATTGAGTTGGAAGACGAATCGAGTACAATTATCTCTTTAGAAGGTGATTCGAGTACAATTAACACTTTACTTGGTTAACAAATATTCAATATCTGTTGTACTTAGACTTACTGATTAGTTATATGTTGAGTTTGAAGATTAATCGATTACGATTAACTCTTTAGAAGATGATTCAAGTACAATTAATACTTTACTTGGTCAGCAAGTTTTCAATATTCGTTACACTTAGAGTTACAGATTAGTTATATGTTGAGTTAGAAGATTAATCAAGTATCATTAAGTCTTTAGAAGATGATTCGAGTACAATTAACTCTTTACTTGGTCAACAATTTTCAATATTCGTTACACATAGAGTTATGGATTAGTTTTATGTTGAGTTGGAAGACGAATCGAGTACAATTATCTCTTTAGAAGATGATTCGAGTATAATTAACACTTTACTTGGTTAACAATATTCAATAATTGTTGTACTTAGACTTACTGATTAGTTATATGTTGAGTTTGAAGATTAATCGATTACTATTAACTCTTTAGAAGATGATTCAAGTACAATTAACACTTTACTTGGTCAGCAAGTTTTCAATATTCGTTACACTTAGAGTTACAGATTAGTTTTATGTTGAGTTGGTAGACTAATCGAGTACAATTATCTCATTAGAAGATGATTCGAGTACACTTAACAGTTTACTTGGTCAACAAGTTTTCAATAATCGTTATACTCAGAGTTATATATTAGTAATATGTTGAGATTGAAGATTAATCGATTACGATGAACTCATCAGAAGATGATTAGAGTACAATTAACTCTTTACTTGGTAAACAAGTTTTCAATAATCGTTACACTTAGAGTTACATATTAGTTATATGTTGAGATAGAAGATTAATCGAGTATCATTAAGTCTTTAGAAGATGATTCGAGTACAATTAACTCTTTACTTGGTCAACAAGTTTTCAATATTCGTTACACTTAGAGTTATGTATTAGTTTTATGTTTAGTTGGAAGACGAATCGAGTACAATTATCTCTTTAGAAGATGATTCGAGTACAATTAACACTATACTTGGTTAACAAGTTTTCAATAATTGTTGTACTTAGACTTACAGATTAGTTATATGTTGAGTTTGAAGATTAATCGATTACGATTAACTCTTTAGAAGACGATTCAAGTACAATTAACACTTTACTTGGTCAGCAAGTTTTCAATATTCGTTACACTTAGAGTTACAGATTAGTTTTATGTTGAGTTGGTAGACAAATCGAGTACAATTATCTCATTAGAAGATGATTCGAGTACACTTAACAGTTTACTTGGTCAACAAGTTTTCAATAATCGTTATACTCAGAGTTATATATTAGTAATATGTTGAGATTGAAGATTAATCGATTACGATGAACTCATCAGAAGATGATTAGAGTACAATTAACTCTTTACTTGGTAAACAAGTTTTCAATAATCGTTACACTTAGAGTTACATATTAGTTATATGTTGAGATAGAAGATTAATCGAGTATCATTAAGTCTTTAGAAGATGATTCGAGTACAATTAACTCTTTACTTGGTCAACAAGTTTTCAATATTCGTTACACTTAGAGTTATGTATTAGTTTTATGTTTAGTTGGAAGACGAATCGAGTACAATTATCTCTTTAGAAGATGATTCGAGTACAATTAACACTATACTTGGTTAACAAGTTTTCAATAATTGTTGTACTTAGACTTACAGATTAGTTATATGTTGAGTTTGAAGATTAATCGATTACGATTAACTCTTTAGAAGACGATTCAAGTACAATTAACACTTTACTTGGTCAGCAAGTTTTCAATATTCGTTACACTTAGAGTTACAGATTAGTTTTATGTTGAGTTGGTAGACAAATCGAGTACAATTATCTCATTAGAAGATGATTCGAGTACACTTAACACTTTACTTGGTCAACAAGTTTTCAATAATCGTTATACTCAGAGTTATATATTAGTAATATGTTGAGATTGAAGATTAATCGATTACGATGAACTCATCAGAAGATGATTAGAGTACAATTAACTCTTTACTTGGTAAACAAGTTTTCAATAATCGTTACACTTAGAGTTACATATTAGTTATATGTTGAGATAGAAGATTAATCGAGTATCATTAAGTCTTTAGAAGATGATTCGAGTACAATTAACTCTTTACTTGGTCAACAAGTTTTCAATATTCGTTACACTTAGAGTTATGTATTAGTTTTATGTTTAGTTGGAAGACGAATCGAGTACAATTATCTCTTTAGAAGATGATTCGAGTACAATTAACACTATACTTGGTTAACAAGTTTTCAATAATTGTTGTACTTAGACTTACAGATTAGTTATATGTTGAGTTTGAAGATTAATCGATTACGATTAACTCTTTAGAAGACGATTCAAGTACAATTAACACTTTACTTGGTCAGCAAGTTTTCAATATTCGTTACACTTAGAGTTACAGATTAGTTTTATGTTGAGTTGGTAGACAAATCGAGTACAATTATCTCATTAGAAGATGATTCGAGTACACTTAACACTTTACTTGGTCAACAAGTTTTCAATAATCGTTATACTCAGAGTTATATATTAGTAATATGTTGAGATTGAAGATTAATCGATTACGATGAACTCATCAGAAGATGATTAGAGTACAATTAACTCTTTACTTGGTAAACAAGTTTTCAATAATCGTTACACTTAGAGTTACATATTAGTTATATGTTGAGATAGAAGATTAATCGAGTATCATTAAGTCTTTAGAAGATGATTCGAGTACAATTAACTCTTTACTTGGTCAACAAGTTTTCAATATTCGTTACACTTAGAGTTATGTATTAGTTTTATGTTTAGTTGGAAGACGAATCGAGTACAATTATCTCTTTAGAAGATGATTCGAGTACAATTAACACTATACTTGGTTAACAAGTTTTCAATAATTGTTGTACTTAGACTTACAGATTAGTTATATGTTGAGTTTGAAGATTAATCGATTACGATTAACTCTTTAGAAGACGATTCAAGTACAATTAACACTTTACTTGGTCAGCAAGTTTTCAATATTCGTTACACTTAGAGTTACAGATTAGTTTTATGTTTAGTTGGTAAACAAATCGAGTACAATTATCTCGTTAGAAGATGATTCGAGTACACTTAACACTTTACTTGGTCAACAAGTTTTCAATAATCGTTATACTCAGAGTTATAGATTAGTAATATGTTGAGTTTGAAGATTAATCGATTACGATTAACTCTTTAGTAGATGATTCAAGTACAATTAACACTTTACTTGGTCAGCAAGTTTTCAGTATTCGTTACACTTAGAGTTGCAGATTAGTTATATGTTGAGTTAGAAGATTAATCGAGTATCATTAAGTCTTTAGAAGATGATTCGAGTACAATTAACTCTTTACTTGGTTAACAAATTTTCAATATTCGTTACACTTAGAGTTATGGATTACTTTTATGTCGAGTTGGAAGACGAATCGAGTACAATTACCTTGTTAGAAGATGATTCGAGTACACTTAACACTTTACTTAGTTAACAAGTTTTCAATACTCGTTAAACAAATTAATTTTATGTTGAGTTTGAAGACGAATCGAGTACAATTATCTCCTTAGAAGATGATTCGAGTACAATTAACACTTTACTTGGTTAACAATATTCAATAATTGTTGTACTTAGACTTACTGATTAGTTATATGTTGAGTTTGAAGATTAATCGATTACGATTAACTCTTTAGAAGATGATTCAAGTACAATTAATACTTTACTTGGTCAGCAAGTTTTCAATATTCGTTACACTTAGAGTTACAGATTAGTTTTTTGTTGAGTTGGTAGACAAATCGAGTACAATTATCTCTTTAGAAGATGATTCGAGTACACTTAACACTTTACTTGTTCAACAAGTTTTCAATAATCGTTATACTCAGAGTTATAGATTAGTAATATGTTGAGATTGAAGATTAATCGATTACGATTAACTCATCAGAAGATGATTAGAGTACAATTAACTCTTTACTTGGTCAACAAGTTTTCAATAATCGTTACACTTAGAGTTACATATTAGTTATATGTTGAGATAGAAGATTAATCGAGTATCATTACGTCTTTAGAAGATGATTCGAGTACAATTAACTCTTTACTTGGTCAACAAGTTTTCAATATTCGTTACACTTAGAGTTATGTATTAGTTTTATGTTGAGTTGGAAGACGAATCGAGTACAATTATCTCTTTAGAAGGTGATTCGAGTACAATTAACACTTTACTTGGTTAACAAATATTCAATATCTGTTGTACTTAGACTTACTGATTAGTTATATGTTGAGTTTGAAGATTAATCGATTACGATTAACTCTTTAGAAGATGATTCAAGTACAATTAATACTTTACTTGGTCAGCAAGTTTTCAATATTCGTTACACTTAGAGTTACAGATTAGTTATATGTTGAGTTAGAAGATTAATCAAGTATCATTAAGTCTTTAGAAGATGATTCGAGTACAATTAACTCTTTACTTGGTCAACAATTTTCAATATTCGTTACACATAGAGTTATGGATTAGTTTTATGTTGAGTTGGAAGACGAATCGAGTACAATTATCTCTTTAGAAGATGATTCGAGTATAATTAACACTTTACTTGGTTAACAATATTCAATAATTGTTGTACTTAGACTTACAGATTAGTTATATGTTGAGTTTGAAGATTAATCGATTACGATTAACTCTTTAGAAGATGATTCAAGTACAATTAACACTTTACTTGGTCAGCAAGTTTTCAATATTCGTTACACTTAGAGTTACAGATTAGTTTTATGTTGAGTTGGTAGACAAATCGAGTACAATTATCTCGTTAGAAGATGATTCGAGTACACTTAACACTTTACTTGGTCAACAAGTTTTCAATAATCGTTATACTCAGAGTTATATATTAGTAATATGTTGAGATTGAAGATTAATCGATTACAATTAACTCATCAGAAGATGATTAGAGTACAATTAACTCTTTACTTGGTCAACAAGTTTTCAATAATCGTTACACTTAGAGTTACATATTAGTTATATGTTGAGATAGAAGATTAATCGAGTATAATTAAGTCTTTAGAAGATGATTCGAGTACAATTAACTCTTTACTTGGTCAACAAGTTTTCAATATTCGTTACACTTAGAGTTATGTATTAGTTTTATGTTGAGTTGGAAGACGAATCGAGTACAATTATCTCTTTAGAAGATGATTCGAGTACAATTAACACTATACTTGGTTAACAAGTTTTCATTAATTGTTGTACTTAGACTTACAGATTAGTTATATGTTGAGTTTGAAGATTAATCGATTACGATTAACTCTTTAGAAGACGATTCAAGTACAATTAACACTTTACTTGGTCAGCAAGTTTTCAATATTCGTTACACTTAGAGTTACAGATTAGTTATATTTTTAGTTGGTAGATAAATCGAGTACAATTATCTCGTTAGAAGATGATTCGAGTACACTTAACACTTTACTTGGTCAACAAGTTTTCAATAATCGTTATACTCAGAGTTATAGATTAGTAATATGTTGAGATTGAAGATTAATCGATTACGATGAACTCATCAGAAGATGATTAGAGTACAATTAACTCTTTACTTGGTAAACAAGTTTTCAATAATCGTTACACTTAGAGTTACAGATTAGTTATATGTTGAGATAGAAGATTAATCGAGTATCATTAAGTCTTTAGAAGATGATTCGAGTACAATTAACTCTTTACTTGGTCAACAAGTTTTCAATATTCGTTACACTTAGAGTTATGTATTAGTTTTATGTTGAGTTGGAAGACGAATCGAGTACAATTATCTCTTTAGAAGATGATTCGAGTACAATTAACACTATACTTGGTTAACAAGTTTTCAATAATTGTTGTACTTAGACTTACAGATTAGTTATATGTTGAGTTTGAAGATTAATCAATTACGATTAACTCTTTAGAAGATGATTCAAGTACAATTAACACTTTACTTGGCCAGCAAGTTTTCAATATTCGTTACACTTAGAGTTACAGATTAGTTATATGTTTAGTTGGTAGACAAATCGAGTACAATTATCTCGTTAGAAGATGATTCGAGTACACTTAACACTTTACTTGGTCAACAAGTTTTCAATAATCGTTATACTCAGAGTTATAGATTAGTAATATGTTGAGATTGAAGATTAATCGATTACGATGAACTCATCAGAAGATGATTAGAGTACAATTAACTCTTTACTTGGTAAACAAGTTTTCAATAATCGTTACACTTAGAGTTACAGATTAGTTATATGTTGAGATAGAAGATTAATCGAGTATCATTAAGTCTTTAGAAGATGATTCGAGTACAATTAACTCTTTACTTGGTCAACAAGTTTTCAATATTCGTTACACTGAGAGTTATGTATTAGTTTTATGTTGAGTTGGAAGACGAATCGAGTACAATTATCTCTTTAGATGATGATTCGAGTACAATTAACACTATACTTGGTTAACAAGTTTTCAATAATTGTTGTACTTAGACTTACAGATTAGTTATATGTTGAGTTTGAAGATTAATCAATTACGATTAACTCTTTAGAAGATGATTCAAGTACAATTAACACTTTACTTGGCCAGCAAGTTTTCAATATTCGTTACACTTAGAGTTACAGATTAGTTATATGTTTAGTTGGTAGACAAATCGAGTACAATTATCTCGTTAGAAGATGATTCGAGTACACTTAACACTTTACTTGGTCAACAAGTTTTCAATAATCGTTATACTCAGAGTTATAGATTAGTAATATGTTGAGATTGAAGATTAATCGATTACGATGAACTCATCAGAAGATGATTAGAGTACAATTAACTCTTTACTTGGTAAACAAGTTTTCAATAATCGTTACACTTAGTGTTACAGATTAGTTATATGTTGAGTTAGAAGATTAATCGAGTATCATTAAGTCTTTAGAAGATGATTTGAGTACAATTAACTCTTTACTTGGTCAACAAGTTTTCAATATTCGTTACACTTAGAGTTATGGATTAGTTTTATGTTGAGTTGGAAGACAAATCGAGTACAATTATCTCTTTAGAAGATGATTCGAGTATAATTAACACTTTACTTGGTTAACAAGTATTCAATATCTGTTGTACTTAGACTTACTGATTAGTTATATGTTGAGTTTGAAGATTAATCGATTACGATTAACTCTTTAGAAGATGATTCTAGTACAATTAACACTTTACTTGGTCAGCAAGTTTTCAATATTCGTTACACTTAGAGTTACAGATTAGTTTTATGTTGAGTTGGTAGACAAATCGAGTACAATTATCTCATTAGAAGATGATTCGAGTACACTTAACACTTTACTTGGTCAACAAGTTTTCAATAATCGTTATACTCAGAGTTATATATTAGTAATATGTTGAGATTGAAGATTAATCGATTACGATGAACTCATCAGAAGATGATTAGAGTACAATTAACTCTTTACTTGGTAAACAAGTTTTCAATAATCGTTACACTTAGAGTTACATATTAGTTATATGTTGAGATAGAAGATTAATCGAGTATCATTAAGTCTTTAGAAGATGATTCGAGTACAATTAACTCTTTACTTGGTCAACAAGTTTTCAATATTCGTTACACTTAGAGTTATGTATTAGTTTTATGTTTAGTTGGAAGACGAATCGAGTACAATTATCTCTTTAGAAGATGATTCGAGTACAATTAACACTATACTTGGTTAACAAGTTTTCAATAATTGTTGTACTTAGACTTACAGATTAGTTATATGTTGAGTTTGAAGATTAATCGATTACGATTAACTCTTTAGAAGACGATTCAAGTACAATTAACACTTTACTTGGTCAGCAAGTTTTCAATATTCGTTACACTTAGAGTTACAGATTAGTTTTATGTTTAGTTGGTAAACAAATCGAGTACAATTATCTCGTTAGAAGATGATTCGAGTACACTTAACACTTTACTTGGTCAACAAGTTTTCAATAATCGTTATACTCAGAGTTATAGATTAGTAATATGTTGAGTTTGAAGATTAATCGATTACGATTAACTCTTTAGTAGATGATTCAAGTACAATTAACACTTTACTTGGTCAGCAAGTTTTCAGTATTCGTTACACTTAGAGTTGCAGATTAGTTATATGTTGAGTTAGAAGATTAATCGAGTATCATTAAGTCTTTAGAAGATGATTCGAGTACAATTAACTCTTTACTTGGTTAACAAATTTTCAATATTCGTTACACTTAGAGTTATGGATTACTTTTATGTCGAGTTGGAAGACGAATCGAGTACAATTACCTTGTTAGAAGATGATTCGAGTACACTTAACACTTTACTTAGTTAACAAGTTTTCAATACTCGTTAAACAAATTAATTTTATGTTGAGTTTGAAGACGAATCGAGTACAATTATCTCCTTAGAAGATGATTCGAGTACAATTAACACTTTACTTGGTTAACAATATTCAATAATTGTTGTACTTAGACTTACTGATTAGTTATATGTTGAGTTTGAAGATTAATCGATTACGATTAACTCTTTAGAAGATGATTCAAGTACAATTAATACTTTACTTGGTCAGCAAGTTTTCAATATTCGTTACACTTAGAGTTACAGATTAGTTTTTTGTTGAGTTGGTAGACAAATCGAGTACAATTATCTCTTTAGAAGATGATTCGAGTACACTTAACACTTTACTTGTTCAACAAGTTTTCAATAATCGTTATACTCAGAGTTATAGATTAGTAATATGTTGAGATTGAAGATTAATCGATTACGATTAACTCATCAGAAGATGATTAGAGTACAATTAACTCTTTACTTGGTCAACAAGTTTTCAATAATCGTTACACTTAGAGTTACATATTAGTTATATGTTGAGATAGAAGATTAATCGAGTATCATTACGTCTTTAGAAGATGATTCGAGTACAATTAACTCTTTACTTGGTCAACAAGTTTTCAATATTCGTTACACTTAGAGTTATGTATTAGTTTTATGTTGAGTTGGAAGACGAATCGAGTACAATTATCTCTTTAGAAGGTGATTCGAGTACAATTAACACTTTACTTGGTTAACAAATATTCAATATCTGTTGTACTTAGACTTACTGATTAGTTATATGTTGAGTTTGAAGATTAATCGATTACGATTAACTCTTTAGAAGATGATTCAAGTACAATTAATACTTTACTTGGTCAGCAAGTTTTCAATATTCGTTACACTTAGAGTTACAGATTAGTTATATGTTGAGTTAGAAGATTAATCAAGTATCATTAAGTCTTTAGAAGATGATTCGAGTACAATTAACTCTTTACTTGGTCAACAATTTTCAATATTCGTTACACATAGAGTTATGGATTAGTTTTATGTTGAGTTGGAAGACGAATCGAGTACAATTATCTCTTTAGAAGATGATTCGAGTATAATTAACACTTTACTTGGTTAACAATATTCAATAATTGTTGTACTTAGACTTACAGATTAGTTATATGTTGAGTTTGAAGATTAATCGATTACGATTAACTCTTTAGAAGATGATTCAAGTACAATTAACACTTTACTTGGTCAGCAAGTTTTCAATATTCGTTACACTTAGAGTTACAGATTAGTTTTATGTTGAGTTGGTAGACAAATCGAGTACAATTATCTCGTTAGAAGATGATTCGAGTACACTTAACACTTTACTTGGTCAACAAGTTTTCAATAATCGTTATACTCAGAGTTATATATTAGTAATATGTTGAGATTGAAGATTAATCGATTACAATTAACTCATCAGAAGATGATTAGAGTACAATTAACTCTTTACTTGGTCAACAAGTTTTCAATAATCGTTACACTTAGAGTTACATATTAGTTATATGTTGAGATAGAAGATTAATCGAGTATAATTAAGTCTTTAGAAGATGATTCGAGTACAATTAACTCTTTACTTGGTCAACAAGTTTTCAATATTCGTTACACTTAGAGTTATGTATTAGTTTTATGTTGAGTTGGAAGACGAATCGAGTACAATTATCTCTTTAGAAGATGATTCGAGTACAATTAACACTATACTTGGTTAACAAGTTTTCATTAATTGTTGTACTTAGACTTACAGATTAGTTATATGTTGAGTTTGAAGATTAATCGATTACGATTAACTCTTTAGAAGACGATTCAAGTACAATTAACACTTTACTTGGTCAGCAAGTTTTCAATATTCGTTACACTTAGAGTTACAGATTAGTTATATTTTTAGTTGGTAGATAAATCGAGTACAATTATCTCGTTAGAAGATGATTCGAGTACATTTAACACTTTACTTGGTCAACAAGTTTTCAATAATCGTTATACTCAGAGTTATAGATTAGTAATATGTTGAGATTGAAGATTAATCGATTACGATGAACTCATCAGAAGATGATTAGAGTACAATTAACTCTTTACTTGGTAAACAAGTTTTCAATAATCGTTACACTTAGAGTTACAGATTAGTTATATGTTGAGATAGAAGATTAATCGAGTATCATTAAGTCTTTAGAAGATGATTCGAGTACAATTAACTCTTTACTTGGTCAACAAGTTTTCAATATTCGTTACACTTAGAGTTATGTATTAGTTTTATGTTGAGTTGGAAGACGAATCGAGTACAATTATCTCTTTAGAAGATGATTCGAGTACAATTAACACTATACTTGGTTAACAAGTTTTCAATAATTGTTGTACTTAGACTTACAGATTAGTTATATGTTGAGTTTGAAGATTAATCAATTACGATTAACTCTTTAGAAGATGATTCAAGTACAATTAACACTTTACTTGGCCAGCAAGTTTTCAATATTCGTTACACTTAGAGTTACAGATTAGTTATATGTTTAGTTGGTAGACAAATCGAGTACAATTATCTCGTTAGAAGATGATTCGAGTACACTTAACACTTTACTTGGTCAACAAGTTTTCAATAATCGTTATACTCAGAGTTATAGATTAGTAATATGTTGAGATTGAAGATTAATCGATTACGATGAACTCATCAGAAGATGATTAGAGTACAATTAACTCTTTACTTGGTAAACAAGTTTTCAATAATCGTTACACTTAGAGTTACAGATTAGTTATATGTTGAGATAGAAGATTAATCGAGTATCATTAAGTCTTTAGAAGATGATTCGAGTACAATTAACTCTTTACTTGGTCAACAAGTTTTCAATATTCGTTACACTGAGAGTTATGTATTAGTTTTATGTTGAGTTGGAAGACGAATCGAGTACAATTATCTCTTTAGATGATGATTCGAGTACAATTAACACTATACTTGGTTAACAAGTTTTCAATAATTGTTGTACTTAGACTTACAGATTAGTTATATGTTGAGTTTGAAGATTAATCAATTACGATTAACTCTTTAGAAGATGATTCAAGTACAATTAACACTTTACTTGGCCAGCAAGTTTTCAATATTCGTTACACTTAGAGTTACAGATTAGTTATATGTTTAGTTGGTAGACAAATCGAGTACAATTATCTCATTAGAAGATGATTCGAGTACACTTAACACTTTACTTGGTCAACAAGTTTTCAATAATCGTTATACTCAGAGTTATAGATTAGTAATATGTTGAGATTGAAGATTAATCGATTACGATGAACTCATCAGAAGATGATTAGAGTACAATTAACTCTTTACTTGGTAAACAAGTTTTCAATAATCGTTACACTTAGTGTTACAGATTAGTTATATGTTGAGTTAGAAGATTAATCGAGTATCATTAAGTCTTTAGAAGATGATTTGAGTACAATTAACTCTTTACTTGGTCAACAAGTTTTCAATATTCGTTACACTTAGAGTTATGGATTAGTTTTATGTTGAGTTGGAAGACAAATCGAGTACAATTATCTCTTTAGAAGATGATTCGAGTATAATTAACACTTTACTTGGTTAACAAGTATTCAATATCTGTTGTACTTAGACTTACTGATTAGTTATATGTTGAGTTTGAAGATTAATCGATTACGATTAACTCTTTAGAAGATGATTCTAGTACAATTAACACTTTACTTGGTCAGCAAGTTTTCAATATTCGTTACACTTAGAGTTACAGATTAGTTTTATGTTTAGTTGGTAGACAAATCGAGTACAATTATCTCGTTAGAAGATGATTCGAGTACACTTAACACTTTACTTGGTCAACAAGTTTTCAATAATCGTTATACTCAGAGTTATATATTAGTAATATGTTGAGATTGAAGATTAATCGATTACGATGAACTCATCAGAAGATGATTAGAGTACAATTAACTCTTTACTTGGTAAACAAGTTTTCAATAATCGTTACACTTAGAGTTACATATTAGTTATATGTTGAGATAGAAGATTAATCGAGTATCATTAAGTCTTTAGAAGATGATTGGAGTACAATTAACTCTTTACTTGGTCAACAAGTTTTCAATATTCGTTACACTTAGAGTTATGTATTAGTTTTATGTTTAGTTGGAAGACGAATCGAGTACAATTATCTCTTTAGAAGATGATTCGAGTACAATTAACACTATACTTGGTTAACAAGTTTTCAATAATTGTTGCACTTAGACTTACAGATTAGTTATATGTTGAGTTTGAAGATTAATCGATTATGATTAACTCCTTAGAAAACGATTCAAGTACAATTAACACTTTACTTGGTCAGCAAGTTTTCAATATTCGTTACACTTAGAGTTACAGATTAGTTTTATGTTGAGTTGGTAGACAAATCGAGTACAATTATCTCATTAGAAGATGATTCGAGTACACTTAACACTTTACTTGGTCAACAAGTTTTCAATAATCGTTATACTCAGAGTTATATATTAGTAATATGTTGAGATTGAAGATTAATCGATTACGATGAACTCATCAGAAGATGATTAGAGTACAATTAACTCTTTACTTGGTAAACAAGTTTTCAATAATCGGTACACTTAGAGTTACATATTAGTTATATGTTGAGATAGAAGATTAATCGAGTATCATTAAGTCTTTAGAAGATGATTCGAGTACAATTAACTCTTTACTTGGTCAACAAGTTTTCAATATTCGTTACCCTTAGAGTTATGTATTAGTTTTATGTTTAGTTGGAAGACGAATCGAGTACAATTATCTCTTTAGAAGATGATTCGAGTACAATTAACACTATACTTGGTTAACAAGTTTTCAATAATTGTTGTACTTAGACTTACAGATTAGTTATATGTTGAGTTTGAAGATTAATCGATTACGATTAACTCTTTAGAAGACGATTCAAGTACAATTAACACTTTACTTGGTCAGCAAGTTTTCAATATTCGTTACACTTAGAGTTACAGATTAGTTATATATTTAGTTGGTATATAAATCGAGTACAATTATCTCGTTAGAAGATGATTCGAGTACACTTAACACTTTACTTGGTCAACAAGTTTTCAATAATCGTTATACTCAGAGTTATAGATTAGTAATATGTTGAGATTGAAGATTAATCGATTACGATGAACTCATCAGAAGATGATTAGAGTACAATTAACTCTTTACTTGGTAAACAAGTTTTCAAAAATCGTTACATTTAGAGTTACAGATTAGTTATATGTTGAGATAAAAGATTAATCGAGTATCATTAAGTCTTTAGAAGATGATTCGAGTACAATTAACTCTTTACTTGGTCAACAAGTTTTCAATATTCGTTACACTTAGAGTTATGTATTAGTTTTATGTTGAGTTGGAAGACGAATCGAGTATAATTATCTCTTTAGAAGATGATTCGAGTACAATTAACACTATACTTGGTTAACAAGTTTTCAATAATTGTTGTACTTAGACTTACAGATTAGTTATATGTTGAGTTTGAAGATTAATCAATTACGATTAACTCTTTAGAAGATGACTCAAGTACAATTAACACTTTACTTGGCCAGCAAGTTTTCAATATTCGTTACACTTAGAGTTACAGATTAGTTATATGTTTAGTTGGTAGACAAATCGAGTACAATTATCTCGTTAGAAGATGATTCGAGACACTTAACACTTTACTTGGTCAACAAGTTTTCAATAATCGTTATACTCAGAGTTATAGATTAGTAATATGTTGAGATTGAAGATTAATCGATTACGATTAACTCTGTAGTAGATGATTCAAGTACAATTAACACTTTACTTGGTCAGCAAGTTTTCAGTATTCGTTACACTTAGAGTTGCAGATTAGTTATATGTTGAGTTAGAAGATTAATCGAGTATCATTAAGTCTTTAGAAGATGATTCGAGTACAATTAACTCTTTACTTGGTCAACAAATTTTAAATATTCGTTACACTTAGAGTTATGGATTACTTTTATGTTGAGTTGGAAGACGAATCGAGTACAATTACCTTGTTAGAAGATGATTCGAGTACACTTAACACTTTACTTGGTTAACAATATTCAATAATTGTTGTACTTAGACTTACTGATTAGTTATATGTTGAGTTTGAAGATTAATCGATTACGATTAACTCTTTAGAAGATGATTCAAGTACAATTAATACTTTACTTGGTCAGCAAGTTTTCAATATTCGTTACACTTAGAGTTACAGATTAGTATTTTGTTGAGTTGGTAGACAAATCGAGTACAATTATCTCGTTAGAAGATGATTCGAGTACACTTAACACTTTACTTGGTCAACAAGTTTTCAATAATCGTTATACTCAGAGTTATAGATTAGTAATATGTTGAGATTGAAGATTAATCGATTACGATTAACTCATCAGAAGATGATTAGAGTACAATTAACTCTTTACTTGGTCAACAAGTTTTCAATAATCGTTACACTTAGAGTTACATATTAGTTATATGTTGAGATAGAAGATTAATCGAGTATCATTACGTCTTTAGAAGATGAGTCGAGTACAATTAACTCTTTACTTGGTCAACAAGTTTTCAATATTCGTTACACTTAGAGTTATGTATTAGTTTTATGTTGAGTTGGAAGACGAATCGAGTACAATTATCTCTTTAGAAGGTGATTCGAGTACAATTAACACTTTACTTGGTTAACAAATATTCAATATCTGTTGTACTTAGACTTACTGATTAGTTATATGTTGAGTTTGAAGATTAATCGATTACGATTAACTCTTTAGAAGATGATTCAAGTACAATTAATACTTTACTTGGTCAGCAAGTTTTCAATATTCGTTACACTTAGAGTTACAGATTAGTTATATGTTGAGTTAGAAGATTAATCAAGTATCATTAAGTCTTTAGAAGATGATTCGAGTACAATTAACTCTTTACTTGGTCAACAATTTTCAATATTCGTTACACATAGAGTTATGGATTAGTTTTATGTTGAGTTGGAAGACGAATCGAGTACAATTATCTCTTTAGAAGATGATTCAAGTATAATTAACACTTTACTTGGTTAACAATATTCAATAATTGTTGTACTTAGACTTACTGATTAGTTATATGTTGAGTTTGAAGATTAATCGATTACGATTAACTCTTTAGAAGATGATTCAAGTACAATTAACACTTTACTTGGTCAGCAAGTTTTCAGTATTCGTTACACTTAGAGTTGCAGATTAGTTATATGTTGAGTTAGAAGATTAATCGAGTATCATTAAGTCTTTAGAAGATGATTCGAGTATAATTAACACTTTACTTGGTTAACAATATTCAATAATTGTTGTACTTAGACTTACTGATTAGTTATATGTTGAGTTTGAAGATTAATCGATTACGATTAACTCTTTAGAAGATGATTCAAGTACAATTAACACTTTACTTGGTCAGCAAGTTTTCAATATTCGTTACACTTAGAGTTACAGATTAGTTTTATGTTGAGTTGGTAGACAAATCGAGTACAATTATCTCGTTAGAAGATGATTCGAGTACACTTAACACTTTACTTGGTCAACAAGTTTTCAATAATCGTTATACTCAGAGTTATATATTAGTAATATGTTGAGATTGAAGATTAATCGATTACGATTAATTCATCAGAAGATGATTAGAGTACAATTAACTCTTTACTTGGTCAACAAGTTTTCAATAATCGTTACACTTAGAGTTACATATTAGTTATATGTTGAGATAGAAGATTAATCGAGTATAATTAAGTCTTTAGAAGATGATTCGAGTACAATTAACTCTTTACTTGGTCAACAAGTTTTCAATATTCGTTACACTTAGAGTTATGTATTAGTTTTATGATTAGTTGGAAGACGAATCGAGTACAATTATCTCTTTAGAAGATGATTCGAGTACAATTAACACTATACTTGGTTAACAAGTTTTCAATAATTGTTGTACTTAGACTTACAGATTAGTTATATGTTGAGTTTGAAGATTAATCGATTACGATTAACTCCTTAGAAGACGATTCAAGTACAATTAACACTTTACTTGGTCAGCAAGTTTTCAATATTCGTTACACTTAGAGTTACAGATTAGTTTTATGTTGAGTTGGTAGACAAATCGAGTACAATTATCTCGTTAGAAGATGATTCGAGTACACTTAACACTTTACTTGGTCAACAAGTTTTCAATAATCGTTATACTCAGAGTTATATATTAGTAATATGTTGAGATTGAAGATTAATCGATTACGATTAACTCATCAGAAGATGATTAGAGTACAATTAACTCTTTACTTGGTCAACAAGTTTTCAATAATCGTTACACTTAGAGTTACATATTAGTTATATGTTGAGATAGAAGATTAATCGAGTATCATTACGTCTTTAGAAGATGAGTCGAGTACAATTAACTCTTTACTTGGTCAACAAGTTTTCAATATTCGTTACACTTAGAGTTATGTATTAGTTTTATGTTGAGTTGGAAGACGAATCGAGTACAATTATCTCTTTAGAAGGTGATTCGAGTACAATTAACACTTTACTTGGTTAACAAATATTCAATATCTGTTGTACTTAGACTTACTGATTAGTTATATGTTGAGTTTGAAGATTAATCGATTACGATTAACTCTTTAGAAGATGATTCAAGTACAATTAATACTTTACTTGGTCAGCAAGTTTTCAATATTCGTTACACTTAGAGTTACAGATTAGTTATATGTTGAGTTAGAAGATTAATCAAGTATCATTAAGTCTTTAGAAGATGATTCGAGTACAATTAACTCTTTACTTGGTCAACAATTTTCAATATTCGTTACACATAGAGTTATGGATTAGTTTTATGTTGAGTTGGAAGACGAATCGAGTACAATTATCTCTTTAGAAGATGATTCAAGTATAATTAACACTTTACTTGGTTAACAATATTCAATAATTGTTGTACTTAGACTTACTGATTAGTTATATGTTGAGTTTGAAGATTAATCGATTACGATTAACTCTTTAGAAGATGATTCAAGTACAATTAACACTTTACTTGGTCAGCAAGTTTTCAGTATTCGTTACACTTAGAGTTGCAGATTAGTTATATGTTGAGTTAGAAGATTAATCGAGTATCATTAAGTCTTTAGAAGATGATTCGAGTATAATTAACAATTTACTTGGTTAACAATATTCAATAATTGTTGTACTTAGACTTACTGATTAGTTATATGTTGAGTTTGAAGATTAATCGATTACGATTAACTCTTTAGAAGACGATTCAAGTACAATTAACACTTTACTTGGTCAGCAAGTTTTCAATATTCGTTACACTTAGAGTTACAGATTAGTTTTATGTTGAGTTGGTAGACAAATCGAGTACAATTATCTCGTTAGAAGATGATTCGAGTACACTTAACACTTTACTTGGTCAACAAGTTTTCAATAATCGTTATACTCAGAGTTATATATTAGTAATATGTTGAGATTGAAGATTAATCGATTACGATTAATTCATCAGAAGATGATTAGAGTACAATTAACTCTTTACTTGGTCAACAAGTTTTCAATAATCGTTACACTTAGAGTTACATATTAGTTATATGTTGAGATAGAAGATTAATCGAGTATAATTAAGTCTTTAGAAGATGATTCGAGTACAATTAACTCTTTACTTGGTCAACAAGTTTTCAATATTCGTTACACTTAGAGTTATGTATTAGTTTTATGTTTAGTTGGAAGACGAATCGAGTACAATTATCTCTTTAGAAGATGATTCGAGTACAATTAACACTATACTTGGTTAACAAGTTTTCAATAATTGTTGTACTTAGACTTACAGATTAGTTATATGTTGAGTTTGAAGATTAATCGATTACGATTAACTCCTTAGAAGACGATTCAAGTACAATTAACACTTTACTTGGTCAGCAAGTTTTCAATATTCGTTACACTTAGAGTTACAGATTAGTTTTATGTTGAGTTGGTAGACAAATCGAGTACAATTATCTCGTTAGAAGATGATTCGAGTACACTTAACACTTTACTTGGTCAACAAGTTTTCAATAATCGTTATACTCAGAGTTATATATTAGTAATATGTTGAGATTGAAGATTAATCGATTACGATTAACTCATCAGAAGATGATTAGAGTACAATTAACTCTTTACTTGGTCAACAAGTTTTCAATAATCGTTACACTTAGAGTTACATATTAGTTATATGTTGAGATAGAAGATTAATCGAGTATAATTAAGTCTTTAGAAGATGATTCGAGTACAATTAACTCTTTACTTGGTCAACAAGTTTTCAATATTCGTTACACTTAGAGTTATGTATTAGTTTTATGTTGAGTTGGAAGACGAATCGAGTACAATTATCTCTTTAGAAGATGATTCGAGTACAATTAACACTATACTTGGTTAACAAGTTTTCAATAATTGTTGTACTTAGACTTACAGATTAGTTATATGTTGAGTTTGAAGATTAATCAATTACGATTAACTCTTTAGAAGATGATTCAAGTACAATTAACACTTTACTTGGCCAGCAAGTTTTCAATATTCGTTACACTTAGAGTTACAGATTAGTTATATGTTTAGTTGGTAGACAAATCGAGTACAATTATCTCGTTAGAAGATGATTCGAGTACACTTAACACTTTACTTGGTCAACAAGTTTTCAATAATCGTTATACTCAGAGTTATAGATTAGTAATATGTTGAGATTGAAGATTAATCGATTACGATGAACTCATCAGAAGATGATTAGAGTACAATTAACTCTTTACTTGGTAAACAAGTTTTCAATAATCGTTACACTTAGTGTTACAGATTAGTTATATGTTGAGTTAGAAGATTAATCGAGTATCATTAAGTCTTTAGAAGATGATTGGAGTACAATTAACTCTTTACTTGGTCAACAAGTTTTCAATATTCGTTACACTTAGAGTTATGTATTAGTTTTATGTTTAGTTGGAAGACGAATCGAGTACAATTATCTCTTTAGAAGATGATTCGAGTACAATTAACACTATACTTGGTTAACAAGTTTTCAATAATTGTTGTACTTAGACTTACAGATTAGTTATATGTTGAGTTTGAAGATTAATCGATTACGATTAACTCCTTAGAAGACGATTCAAGTACAATCAACACTTTACTTGGTCAGCAAGTTTTCAATATTCGTTACACTTAGAGTTACAGATTAGTTTTATGTTGAGTTGGTAGACAAATCGAGTACAATTATCTCGTTAGAAGATGATTCGAGTACACTTAACACTTTACTTGGTCAACAAGTTTTCAATAATCGTTATACTCAGAGTTATATATTAGTAATATGTTGAGATTGAAGATTAATCGATTACGATTAACTCATCAGAAGATGATTAGAGTACAATTAACTCTTTACTT
This sequence comes from Scutellaria galericulata, assembly GCA_946896805.1. Taxonomy (NCBI): domain Eukaryota; kingdom Viridiplantae; phylum Streptophyta; class Magnoliopsida; order Lamiales; family Lamiaceae; genus Scutellaria; species Scutellaria galericulata. The sequence goes on from OX335795.1 coordinate 9,548,992, forward strand.
GGTCAACAAGTTTTCAATAATCGTTACACTTAGAGTTACATATTAGTTATATGTTGAGATAGAAGATTAATCGAGTATAATTAAGTCTTTAGAAGATGATTCGAGTACAATTAACTCTTTACTTGGTCAACAAGTTTTCAATATTCGTTACACTTAGAGTTATGTATTAGTTTTATGTTGAGTTGGAAGACGAATCGAGTACAATTATCTCTTTAGAAGATGATTCGAGTACAATTAACACTATACTTGGTTAACAAGTTTTCAATAATTGTTGTACTTAGACTTACAGATTAGTTATATGTTGAGTTTGAAGATTAATCAATTACGATTAACTCTTTAGAAGATGATTCAAGTACAATTAACACTTTACTTGGCCAGCAAGTTTTCAATATTCGTTACACTTAGAGTTACAGATTAGTTATATGTTTAGTTGGTAGACAAATCGAGTACAATTATCTCGTTAGAAGATGATTCGAGTACACTTAACACTTTACTTGGTCAACAAGTTTTCAATAATCGTTATACTCAGAGTTATAGATTAGTAATATGTTGAGATTGAAGATTAATCGATTACGATGAACTCATCAGAAGATGATTAGAGTACAATTAACTCTTTACTTGGTAAACAAGTTTTCAATAATCGTTACACTTAGTGTTACAGATTAGTTATATGTTGAGTTAGAAGATTAATCGAGTATCATTAAGTCTTTAGAAGATGATTGGAGTACAATTAACTCTTTACTTGGTCAACAAGTTTTCAATATTCGTTACACTTAGAGTTATGGATTAGTTTTATGTTGAGTTGGAAGACAAATCGAGTACAATTATCTCTTTAGAAGATGATTCGAGTATAATTAACACTTTACTTGGTTAACAAGTATTCAATATCTGTTGTACTTAGACTTACTGATTAGTTATATGTTGAGTTTGAAGATTAATCGATTACGATTAACTCTTTAGAAGATGATTCTAGTACAATTAACACTTTACTTGGTCAGCAAGTTTTCAATATTCGTTACACTTAGAGTTACAGATTAGTTATATGTTTAGTTGGTAGACAAATCGAGTACAATTATCTCGTTAGAAGATGATTCGAGTACACTTAACACTTTACTTGGTCAACAAGTTTTCAATAATCGTTATACTCAGAGTTATAGATTAGTAATATGTTGAGATTGAAGATTAATCGATTACGATGAACTCATCAGAAGATGATTAGAGTACAATTAACTCTTTAATTGGTAAACAAGTTTTCAATAATCGTTACACTTAGTGTTACAGATTAGTTATATGTTGAGTTAGAAGATTAATCGAGTATCATTAAGTCTTTAGAAGATGATTTGAGTACAATTAACTCTTTACTTGGTCAACAAGTTTTCAATATTCGTTACACTTAGAGTTATGGATTAGTTTTATGTTGAGTTGGAAGACAAATCGAGTACAATTATCTCTTTAGAAGATTATTCGAGTATAATTAACACTTTACTTGGTTAACAAGTATTCAATATCTGTTGTACTTAGACTTACTGATTAGTTATATGTTGAGTTTGAAGATTAATCGATTACGATTATCTCTTTAGAAGATGATTCTAGTACAATTAACACTTTACTTGGTCAGCAAGTTTTCAATATTCGTTACACTAAGAGTTACAGATTAGTTTTATGTTTAGTTGGTAGACAAATCGAGTACAATTATCTCGTTAGAAGATGATTCGAGTACACTTAACACTTTACTTGGTCAACAAGTTTTCAATAATCGTTATACTCAGAGTTATAGATTAGTAATATGTTGAGATTGAAGATTAATCGATTACGATTAACTCTTTAATAGATGATTCAAGTACAATTAACACTTTACTTGGTCAGCAAGTTTTCAGTATTCGTTACACTTAGAGTTGCAGATTAGTTATATGTTGAGTTAGAAGATTAATCGAGTATCATTAAGTCTTTAGAAGATGATTCGAGTACAATTAACTCTTTACTTGGTCAACAAATTTTCAATATTCGTTACACTTAGAGTTATGGATTACTTTTATGTTGAGTTGGAAGACGAATCGAGTACAATTACCTTGTCAGAAGATGATTCGAGTACACTTAACACTTTACTTAGTTAACAAGTTTTCAATAATCGTTAAACAAATTAATTTTATGTTGAGTTTGAAGACGAATCGAGTACAATTATCTCCTTAGAAGATGATTCGAGTACAATTAACACTTTACTTGGTTAACAATATTCAATAATTGTTGTACTTAGACTTACTGATTAGTTATATGTTGAGTTTGAAGATTAATCGATTACGATTAACTCTTTAGAAGATGATTCAAGTACAATTAATACTTTACTTGGTCAGCAAGTTTTCAATATTCGTTACACTTAGAGTTACAGATTAGTTTTTTGTTGAGTTAGTAGACAAATCTAGTACAATTATCTCGTTAGAAGATGATTCGAGTACACTTAACACTTTACTTGGTCAACAAGTTTTCAATAATCGTTATACTCAGAGTTATATATTAGTAATATGTTGAGATTGAAGATTAATCGATTACGATTAACTCATCAGAAGATGATTAGAGTACAATTAACTCTTTACTTGGTCAACAAGTTTTCAATAATCGTTACACTTAGAGTTACATATTAGTTATATGTTGAGATAGAAGATTAATCGAGTATAATTAAGTCTTTAGAAGATGATTCGAGTACAATTAACTCTTTACTTGGTCAACAAGTTTTCAATATTCGTTACACTTAGAGTTATGTATTAGTTTTATGTTGAGTTGGAAGACGAATCGAGTACAATTATCTCTTTAGAAGATGATTCGAGTACAATTAACACTATACTTGGTTAACAAGTTTTCAATAATTGTTGTACTTAGACTTACAGATTAGTTATATGTTGAGTTTGAAGATTAATCAATTACGATTAACTCTTTAGAAGATGATTCAAGTACAATTAACACTTTACTTGGCCAGCAAGTTTTCAATATTCGTTACACTTAGAGTTACAGATTAGTTATATGTTTAGTTGGTAGACAAATCGAGTACAATTATCTCGTTAGAAGATGATTCGAGTACACTTAACACTTTACTTGGTCAACAAGTTTTCAATAATCGTTATACTCAGAGTTATAGATTAGTAATATGTTGAGATTGAAGATTAATCGATTACGATGAACTCATCAGAAGATGATTAGAGTACAATTAACTCTTTACTTGGTAAACAAGTTTTCAATAATCGTTACACTTAGTGTTACAGATTAGTTATATGTTGAGTTAGAAGATTAATCGAGTATCATTAAGTCTTTAGAAGATGATTGGAGTACAATTAACTCTTTACTTGGTCAACAAGTTTTCAATATTCGTTACACTTAGAGTTATGGATTAGTTTTATGTTGAGTTGGAAGACAAATCGAGTACAATTATCTCTTTAGAAGATGATTCGAGTATAATTAACACTTTACTTGGTTAACAAGTATTCAATATCTGTTGTACTTAGACTTACTGATTAGTTATATGTTGAGTTTGAAGATTAATCGATTACGATTAACTCTTTAGAAGATGATTCTAGTACAATTAACACTTTACTTGGTCAGCAAGTTTTCAATATTCGTTACACTTAGAGTTACAGATTAGTTATATGTTTAGTTGGTAGACAAATCGAGTACAATTATCTCGTTAGAAGATGATTCGAGTACACTTAACACTTTACTTGGTCAACAAGTTTTCAATAATCGTTATACTCAGAGTTATAGATTAGTAATATGTTGAGATTGAAGATTAATCGATTACGATGAACTCATCAGAAGATGATTAGAGTACAATTAACTCTTTAATTGGTAAACAAGTTTTCAATAATCGTTACACTTAGTGTTACAGATTAGTTATATGTTGAGTTAGAAGATTAATCGAGTATCATTAAGTCTTTAGAAGATGATTTGAGTACAATTAACTCTTTACTTGGTCAACAAGTTTTCAATATTCGTTACACTTAGAGTTATGGATTAGTTTTATGTTGAGTTGGAAGACAAATCGAGTACAATTATCTCTTTAGAAGATTATTCGAGTATAATTAACACTTTACTTGGTTAACAAGTATTCAATATCTGTTGTACTTAGACTTACTGATTAGTTATATGTTGAGTTTGAAGATTAATCGATTACGATTATCTCTTTAGAAGATGATTCTAGTACAATTAACACTTTACTTGGTCAGCAAGTTTTCAATATTCGTTACACTAAGAGTTACAGATTAGTTTTATGTTTAGTTGGTAGACAAATCGAGTACAATTATCTCGTTAGAAGATGATTCGAGTACACTTAACACTTTACTTGGTCAACAAGTTTTCAATAATCGTTATACTCAGAGTTATAGATTAGTAATATGTTGAGATTGAAGATTAATCGATTACGATTAACTCTTTAATAGATGATTCAAGTACAATTAACACTTTACTTGGTCAGCAAGTTTTCAGTATTCGTTACACTTAGAGTTGCAGATTAGTTATATGTTGAGTTAGAAGATTAATCGAGTATCATTAAGTCTTTAGAAGATGATTCGAGTACAATTAACTCTTTACTTGGTCAACAAATTTTCAATATTCGTTACACTTAGAGTTATGGATTACTTTTATGTTGAGTTGGAAGACGAATCGAGTACAATTACCTTGTCAGAAGATGATTCGAGTACACTTAACACTTTACTTAGTTAACAAGTTTTCAATAATCGTTAAACAAATTAATTTTATGTTGAGTTTGAAGACGAATCGAGTACAATTATCTCCTTAGAAGATGATTCGAGTACAATTAACACTTTACTTGGTTAACAATATTCAATAATTGTTGTACTTAGACTTACTGATTAGTTATATGTTGAGTTTGAAGATTAATCGATTACGATTAACTCTTTAGAAGATGATTCAAGTACAATTAATACTTTACTTGGTCAGCAAGTTTTCAATATTCGTTACACTTAGAGTTACAGATTAGTTTTTTGTTGAGTTAGTAGACAAATCTAGTACAATTATCTCGTTAGAAGATGATTCGAGTACACTTAACACTTTACTTGGTCAACAAGTTTTCAATAATCGTTATACTCAGAGTTATATATTAGTAATATGTTGAGATTGAAGATTAATCGATTACGATTAACTCATCAGAAGATGATTAGAGTACAATTAACTCTTTACTTGGTCAACAAGTTTTCAATAATCGTTACACTTAGAGTTACATATTAGTTATATGTTGAGATAGAAGATTAATCGAGTATAATTAAGTCTTTAGAAGATGATTCGAGTACAATTAACTCTTTACTTGGTCAACAAGTTTTCAATATTCGTTACACTTAGAGTTATGTATTAGTTTTATGTTAAGTTGGAAGACGAATCGAGTACAATTATCTCTTTAGAAGATGATTCGAGTACAATTAACACTATACTTGGTTAACAAGTTTTCATTAATTGTTGTACTTAGACTTACAGATTAGTTATATGTTGAGTTTGAAGATTAATCGATTACGATTAACTCTTTAGAAGATGATTCAAGTACAATTAACACTTTACTTGGTCAGCAAGTTTTCAATATTCGTTACACTTAGAGTTACAGATTAGTTTTATGTTGAGTTGGTAGACAAATCGAGTACAATTATCTCATTAGAAGATGATTCGAGTACACTTAACACTTTACTTGGTCAACAAGTTTTCAATAATCGTTATACTCAGAGTTATATATTAGTAATATGTTGAGATTGAAGATTAATCGATTACGATGAACTCATCAGAAGTTGATTAGAGTACAATTAACTCTTTACTTGGTAAACAAGTTTTCAATAATCGTTATACTTAGAGTTACATATTAGTTATATGTTGAGATAGAAGATTAATCGAGTATCATTAAGTCTTTAGAAGATGATTCGAGTACAATTAACTCTTTACTTGGTCAACAAGTTTTCAATATTCGTTACACTTAGAGTTATGTATTAGTTTTATGTTTAGTTGGAAGACGAATCGAGTACAATTATCTCTTTAGAAGATGATTCGAGTACAATTAACACTATACTTGGTTAACAAGTTTTCAATAATTGTTGTACTTAGACTTACAGATTAGTTATATGTTGAGTTTGAAGATTAATCGATTACGATTAACTCTTTAGAAGACGATTCAAGTACAATTAACACTTTACTTGGTCAGCAAGTTTTCAATATTCGTTACACTTAGAGTTACAGATTAGTTTTATGTTGAGTTGGTAGACAAATCAAGTACAATTATCTCATTAGAAGATGATTCGAGTACACTTAACACTTTACTTGGTCAACAAGTTTTCAATAATCGTTATACTCAGAGTTATATATTAGTAATATGTTGAGATTGAAGATTAATCGATTACGATGAACTCATCGGAAGATGATTAGAGTACAATTAACTCTTTACTTGGTAAACAAGTTTTCAATAATCGTTACACTTAGAGTTACATATTAGTTATATGTTGAGATAGAAGATTAATCGAGTATCATTAAGTCTTTAGAAGATGATTCGAGTACAATTAACTCTTTACTTGGTCAACAAGTTTTCAATATTCGTTACACTTAGAGTTATGTATTAGTTTTATGTTTAGTTGGAAGACGAATCGAGTACAATTATCTCTTTAGAAGATGATTCGAGTACAATTAACACTATACTTGGTTAACAAGTTTTCAATAATTGTTGTACTTAGACTTACAGATTAGTTATATGTTGAGTTTGAAGATTAATCGATTACGATTAACTCTTTAGAAGACGATTCAAGTACAATTAACACTTTACTTGGTCAGCAAGTTTTCAATATTCGTTACACTTAGAGTTACAGATTAGTTTTATGTTGAGTTGGTAGACAAATCGAGTACAATTATCTCATTAGAAGATGATTCGAGTACACTTAACACTTTACTTGGTCAACAAGTTTTCAATAATCGTTATACTCAGAGTTATATATTAGTAATATGTTGAGATTGAAGATTAATCGATTACGATGAACTCATCGGAAGATGATTAGAGTACAATTAACTCTTTACTTGGTAAACAAGTTTTCAATAATCGTTACACTTAGAGTTACATATTAGTTATATGTTGAGATAGAAGATTAATCGAGTATCATTAAGTCTTTAGAAGATGATTCGAGTACAATTAACTCTTTACTTGGTCAACAAGTTTTCAATATTCGTTACACTTAGAGTTATGTATTAGTTTTATGTTTAGTTGGAAGACGAATCGAGTACAATTATCTCTTTAGAAGATGATTCGAGTACAATTAACACTATACTTGGTTAACAAGTTTTCAATAATTGTTGTACTTAGACTTACAGATTAGTTATATGTTGAGTTTGAAGATTAATCGATTACGATTAACTCTTTAGAAGACGATTCAAGTACAATTAACACTTTACTTGGTCAGCAAGTTTTCAATATTCGTTACACTTAGAGTTACAGATTAGTTTTATGTTGAGTTGGTAGACAAATCGAGTACAATTATCTCATTAGAAGATGATTCGAGTACACTTAACACTTTACTTGGTCAACAAGTTTTCAATAATCGTTATACTCAGAGTTATATATTAGTAATATGTTGAGATTGAAGATTAATCGATTACGATGAACTCATCAGAAGATGATTAGAGTACAATTAACTCTTTACTTGGTAAACAAGTTTTCAATAATCGTTACACTTAGAGTTACATATTAGTTATATGTTGAGATAGAAGATTAATCGAGTATCATTAAGTCTTTAGAAGATGATTCGAGTACAATTAACTCTTTACTTGGTCAACAAGTTTTCAATATTCGTTACACTTAGAGTTATGTATTAGTTTTATGTTTAGTTGGAAGATGAATCGAGTACAATTATCTCTTTAGAAGATGATTCGAGTACAATTAACACTATACTTGGTTAACAAGTTTTCAATAATTGTTGTACTTAGACTTACAGATTAGTTATATGTTGAGTTTGAAGATTAATCGATTACGATTAACTCTTTAGAAGACGATTCAAGTACAATTAACACTTTACTTGGTCAGCAAGTTTTCAATATTCGTTACACTTAGAGTTACAGATTAGTTTTATGTTGAGTTGGTAGACAAATCAAGTACAATTATCTCATTAGAAGATGATTCGAGTACACTTAACACTTTACTTGGTCAACAAGTTTTCAATAATCGTTATACTCAGAGTTATATATTAGTAATATGTTGAGATTGAAGATTAATCGATTACGATGAACTCATCGGAAGATGATTAGAGTACAATTAACTCTTTACTTGGTAAACAAGTTTTCAATAATCGTTACACTTAGAGTTACATATTAGTTATATGTTGAGATAGAAGATTAATCGAGTATCATTAAGTCTTTAGAAGATGATTCGAGTACAATTAACTCTTTACTTGGTCAACAAGTTTTCAATATTCGTTACACTTAGAGTTATGTATTAGTTTTATGTTTAGTTGGAAGACGAATCGAGTACAATTATCTCTTTAGAAGATGATTCGAGTACAATTAACACTATACTTGGTTAACAAGTTTTCAATAATTGTTGTACTTAGACTTACAGATTAGTTATATGTTGAGTTTGAAGATTAATCGATTACGATTAACTCTTTAGAAGACGATTCAAGTACAATTAACACTTTACTTGGTCAGCAAGTTTTCAATATTCGTTACACTTAGAGTTACAGATTAGTTTTATGTTGAGTTGGTAGACAAATCGAGTACAATTATCTCATTAGAAGATGATTCGAGTACACTTAACACTTTACTTGGTCAACAAGTTTTCAATAATCGTTATACTCAGAGTTATATATTAGTAATATGTTGAGATTGAAGATTAATCGATTACGATGAACTCATCGGAAGATGATTAGAGTACAATTAACTCTTTACTTGGTAAACAAGTTTTCAATAATCGTTACACTTAGAGTTACATATTAGTTATATGTTGAGATAGAAGATTAATCGAGTATCATTAAGTCTTTAGAAGATGATTCGAGTACAATTAACTCTTTACTTGGTCAACAAGTTTTCAATATTCGTTACACTTAGAGTTATGTATTAGTTTTATGTTTAGTTGGAAGACGAATCGAGTACAATTATCTCTTTAGAAGATGATTCGAGTACAATTAACACTATACTTGGTTAACAAGTTTTCAATAATTGTTGTACTTAGACTTACAGATTAGTTATATGTTGAGTTTGAAGATTAATCGATTACGATTAACTCTTTAGAAGACGATTCAAGTACAATTAACACTTTACTTGGTCAGCAAGTTTTCAATATTCGTTACACTTAGAGTTACAGATTAGTTATATTTTTAGTTGGTAGACAAATCGAGTACAATTATCTCGTTAGAAGATGATTCGAGTACACTTAACACTTTACTTGGTCAACAAGTTTTCAATAATCGTTATACTCAGAGTTATAGATTAGTAATATGTTGAGATTGAAGATTAATCGATTACGATGAACTCATCAGAAGATGATTAGAGTACAATTAACTCTTTACTTGGTAAACAAGTTTTCAATAATCGTTACACTTAGTGTTACAGATTAGTTATATGTTGAGTTAGAAGATTAATCGAGTATCATTAAGTCTTTAGAAGATGATTTGAGTACAATTAACTCTTTACTTGGTCAACAAGTTTTCAATATTCGTTACACTTAGAGTTATGGATTAGTTTTATGTTGAGTTGGAAGACAAATCGAGTACAATTATCTCTTTAGAAGATGATTCGAGTATAATTAACACTTTACTTGGTTAACAAGTATTCAATATCTGTTGTACTTAGACTTACTGATTAGTTATATGTTGAGTTTGAAGATTAATCGATTACGATTAACTCTTTAGAAGATGATTCTAGTACAATCAACACTTTACTTGGTCAGCAAGTTTTCAATATTCGTTACACTTAGAGTTACAGATTAGTTTTATGTTTAGTTGGTAGACAAATCGAGTACAATTATCTCGTTAGAAGATGATTCGAGTACACTTAACACTTTACTTGGTCAACAAGTTTTCAATAATCGTTATACTCAGAGTTATAGATTAGTAATATGTTGAGTTTGAAGATTAATCGATTACGATTAACTCTTTAGTAGATGATTCAAGTACAATTAGCACTTTACTTGGTCAGCAAGTTTTCAGTATTCGTTACACTTAGAGTTGCAGATTAGTTATATGTTGAGTTAGAAGATTAATCGAGTATCATTAAGTCTTTAGAAGATGATTCGAGTACAATTAACTCTTTACTTGGTCAACAAATTTTCAATATTCGTTACACTTAGAGTTATGGATTACTTTTATGTTGAGTTGGAAGACGAATCGAGTACAATTACCTTGTTAGAAGATGATTCGAGTACACTTAACACTTTACTTAGTTAACAAGTTTTCAATAATCGTTAAACAAATTAATTTTATGTTGAGTTTGAAAACGAATCGAGTACAATTATCTCCTTAGAAGATGATTCGAGTACAATTAACACTTTACTTGGTTAACAATATTCAATAATTGTTGTACTTAGACTTACTGATTAGTTATATGTTGAGTTTGAAGATTAATCGATTACGATTAACTCTTTAGAAGATGATTCAAGTACAATTAATACTTTACTTGGTCAGCAAGTTTTCAATATTCGTTACACATAGAGTTACAGATTAGTTTTATGTTGAGTTGGTAGACAAATCGAGTACAATTATCTCATTAGAAGATGATTCGAGTACACTTAACACTTTACTTGGTCAACAAGTTTTCAATAATCGTTATACTTAGAGTTATAGATTAGTAATATGTTGAGATTGAAGATTAATCGATTACGATTAACTCATCAGAAGATGATTAGAGTACAATTAACTCTTTACTTGGTCAACAAGTTTTCAATAATCGTTACACTTAGAGTTACATATTAGTTATATGTTGAGATAGAAGATTAATCGAGTATCATTACGTCTTTAGAAGATGATTCGAGTACAATTAACTCTTTACTTGGTCAACAAGTTTTCAATATTCGTTACACTTAGAGTTATGTATTAGTTTTATGTTGAGTTGGAAGACGAATCGAGTACAATTATCTCTTTAGAAGGTGATTCGAGTACAATTAACACTTTACTTGGTTAACAAATATTCAATATCTGTTGTACTTAGACTTACTGATTAGTTATATGTTGAGTTTGAAGATTAATCGATTACGATTAACTCTTTAGAAGATGATTCAAGTACAATTAATACTTTACTTGGTCAGCAAGTTTTCAATATTCGTTACACTTAGAGTTACAGATTAGTTATATGTTGAGTTAGAAGATTAATCAAGTATCATTATGTCTTTAGAAGATGATTCGAGTACAATTAACTCTTTACTTGGTCAACAATTTTCAATATTCGTTACACATAGAGTTATGGATTAGTTTTATGTTGAGTTGGAAGACGAATCGAGTACAATTATCTCTTTAGAAGATGATTCGAGTATAATTAACACTTTACTTGGTTAACAATATTCAATAATTGTTGTACTTAGACTTACTGATTAGTTATATGTTGAGTTTGAAGATTAATCGATTACGATTAACTCTTTAGAAGATGATTCAAGTACAATTAACACTTTACTTGGTCAGCAAGTTTTCAATATTCGTTACACTTAGAGTTACAGATTAGTTTTATGTTGAGTTGGTAGACAAATCGAGTACAATTATCTCGTTAGAAGATGATTCGAGTACACTGAACACTTTACTTGGTCAACAAGTTTTCAATAATCGTTATACTCAGAGTTATATATTAGTAATATGTTGAGATTGAAGATTAATCGATTACGATTAACTCATCAGAAGATGATTAGAGTACAATTAACTCTTTACTTGGTCAACAAGTTTTCAATAATCGTTACACTTAGAGTTACATATTAGTTATATGTTGAGATAGAAGATTAATCGAGTATAATTAAGTCTTTAGAAGATGATTCGAGTACAATTAACTTTTTACTTGGTCAACAAGTTTTCAATATTCGTTACACTTAGAGTTATGTATTAGTTTTATGTTGAGTTGGAAGACGAATCGAGTACAATTATCTCTTTAGAAGATGATTCGAGTACAATTAACACTATACTTGGTTAACAAGTTTTCATTAATTGTTGTACTTAGACTTACAGATTAGTTATATGTTGAGTTTGAAGATTAATCGATTACGATTAACTCTTTAGAAGATGATTCAAGTACAATTAACACTTTACTTGGTCAGCAAGTTTTCAATATTCGTTACACTTAGAGTTACAGATTAGTTATATGTTGAGATAGAAGATTAATCGAGTATCATTAAGTCTTTAGAAGATGATTCGAGTACAATTAACTCTTTACTTGGTCAACAAGTTTTCAATATTCGTTACACTTAGAGTTATGTATTAGTTTTATGTTGAGTTGGAAGACGAATCGAGTACAATTATCTCTTTAGAAGATGATTCGAGTACAATTAACACTATACTTGGTTAACAAGTTTTCAATAATTGTTGTACTTAGACTTACAGATTAGTTATATGTTGAGTTTGAAGATTAATCGATTACGATTAACTCTTTAGAAGACGATTCAAGTACAATTAACACTTTACTTGGTCAGCAAGTTTTCAATATTCGTTACACATAGAGTTACAGATTAGTTTTATGTTGAGTTGGTAGACAAATCGAGTACAATTATCTCGTTAGAAGATGATTCGAGTACACTTAACACTTTACTTGGTCAACAAGTTTTCAATAATCGTTATACTCAGAGTTATAGATTAGTAATATGTTGAGATTGAAGATTAATCGATTACGATGAACTCATCAGAAGATGATTAGAGTACAATTAACTCTTTACTTGGTAAACAAGTTTTCAATAATCGTTACACTTAGTGTTACAGATTAGTTATATGTTGAGTTAGAAGATTAATCGAGTATCATTAAGTCTTTAGAAGATTATTTGAGTACAATTAACTCTTTACTTGGTCAACAAGTTTTCAATATTCGTTACACTTAGAGTTATGGATTAGTTTTATGTTGAGTTGGAAGACAAATCGAGTACAATTATCTCTTTAGAAGATGATTCGAGTATAATTAACACTTTACTTGGTTAACAAGTATTCAATATCTGTTGTACTTAGACTTACTGATTAGTTATATGTTGAGTTTGAAGATTAATCGATTACGATTAACTCTTTAGAAGATGATTCTAGTACAATCAACACTTTACTTGGTCAGCAAGTTTTCAATATTCGTTACACTTAGAGTTACAGATTAGTTTTATGTTTAGTTGGTAGACAAATCGAGTACAATTATCTCGTTAGAAGATGATTCGAGTACACTTAACACTTTACTTGGTCAACAAGTTTTCAATAATCGTTATACTCAGAGTTATAGATTAGTAATATGTTGAGTTTGAAGATTAATCGATTACGATTAACTCTTTAGTAGATGATTCAAGTACAATTAGCACTTTACTTGGTCAGCAAGTTTTCAGTATTCGTTACACTTAGAGTTGCAGATTAGTTATATGTTGAGTTGGAAGATTAATCGAGTATCATTAAGTCTTTAGAAGATGATTCGAGTACAATTAACTCTTTACTTAGTCAACAAATTTTCAATATTCGTTACACTTAGAGTTATGGATTACTTTTATGTTGAGTTGGAAGACGAATCGAGTACAATTACCTTGTTAGAAGATGATTCGAGTACACTTAACACTTTACTTAGTTAACAAGTTTTCAATAATCGTTAAACAAATTAATTTTATGTTGAGTTTGAAAACGAATCGAGTACAATTATCTCCTTAGAAGATGATTCGAGTACAATTAACACTTTACTTGGTTAACAATATTCAATAATTGTTGTACTTAGACTTACTGATTAGTTATATGTTGAGTTTGAAGATTAATCGATTACGATTAACTCTTTAGAAGATGATTCAAGTACAATTAATACTTTACTTGGTCAGAAAGTTTTCAATATTCGTTACACTTAGAGTTACAGATTAGTTTTTTGTTGAGTTGGTAGACAAATCGAGTACAATTATCTCGTTAGAAGATGATTCGAGTACACTTAACACTTTACTTGGTCAACAAGTTTTCAATAATCGTTATACTCAGAGTTATAGATTAGTAATATGTTGAGATTGAAGATTAATCGATTACGATTAACTCATCAGAAGATGATTAGAGTACAATTAACTCTTTACTTGGTCAACAAGTTTTCAATAATCGTTACACTTAGAGTTACATATTAGTTATATGTTGAGATAGAAGATTAATCGAGTATCATTACGTCTTTAGAAGATGATTCGAGTACAATTAACTCTTTACTTGGTCAACAAGTTTTCAATATTCGTTACACTTAGAGTTATGTATTAGTTTTATGTTGAGTTGGAAGACGAATCGAGTACAATTATCTCTTTAGAAGGTGATTCGAGTACAATTAACACTTTACTTGGTTAACAAATATTCAATATCTGTTGTACTTAGACTTACTGATTAGTTATATGTTGAGTTTGAAGATTAATCGATTACGATTAACTCTTTAGAAGATGATTCAAGTACAATTAATACTTTACTTGGTCAGCAAGTTTTCAATATTCGTTACACTTAGAGTTACAGATTAGTTATATGTTGAGTTAGAAGATTAATCAAGTATCATTAAGTCTTTAGAAGATGATTCGAGTACAATTAACTCTTTACTTGGTCAACAATTTTCAATATTCGTTACACATAGAGTTATGGATTAGTTTTATGTTGAGTTGGAAGACGAATCGAGTACAATTATCTCTTTAGAAGATGATTCGAGTATAATTAACACTTTACTTGGTTAACAATATTCAATAATTGTTGTACTTAGACTTACTGATTAGTTATATGTTGAGTTTGAAGATTAATCGATTACGATTAACTCTTTAGAAGATGATTCAAGTACAATTAACACTTTACTTGGTCAGCAAGTTTTCAATATTCGTTACACTTAGAGTTACAGATTAGTTTTATGTTGAGTTGGTAGACAAATCGAGTACAATTATCTCGTTAGAAGATGATTCGAGTACACTGAACACTTTACTTGGTCAACAAGTTTTCAATAATCGTTATACTCAGAGTTATATATTAGTAATATGTTGAGATTGAAGATTAATCGATTACGATTAACTCATCAGAAGATGATTAGAGTACAATTAACTCTTTACTTGGTCAACAAGTTTTCAATAATCGTTACACTTAGAGTTACATATTAGTTATATGTTGAGATAGAAGATTAATCGAGTATAATTAAGTCTTTAGAAGATGATTCGAGTACAATTAACTTTTTACTTGGTCAACAAGTTTTCAATATTCGTTACACTTAGAGTTATGTATTAGTTTTATGTTGAGTTGGAAGACGAATCGAGTACAATTATCTCTTTAGAAGATGATTCGAGTACAATTAACACTATACTTGGTTAACAAGTTTTCATTAATTGTTGTACTTAGACTTACAGATTAGTTATATGTTGAGTTTGAAGATTAATCGATTACGATTAACTCTTTAGAAGATGATTCAAGTACAATTAACACTTTACTTGGTCAGCAAGTTTTCAATATTCGTTACACTTAGAGTTACAGATTAGTTATATGTTGAGATAGAAGATTAATCGAGTATCATTAAGTCTTTAGAAGATGATTCGAGTACAATTAACTCTTTACTTGGTCAACAAGTTTTCAATATTCGTTACACTTAGAGTTATGTATTAGTTTTATGTTGAGTTGGAAGACGAATCGAGTACAATTATCTCTTTAGAAGATGATTCGAGTACAATTAACACTATACTTGGTTAACAAGTTTTCAATAATTGTTGTACTTAGACTTACAGATTAGTTATATGTTGAGTTTGAAGATTAATCGATTACGATTAACTCTTTAGAAGACGATTCAAGTACAATTAACACTTTACTTGGTCAGCAAGTTTTCAATATTCGTTACACATAGAGTTACAGATTAGTTTTATGTTGAGTTGGTAGACAAATCGAGTACAATTATCTCGTTAGAAGATGATTCGAGTACACTTAACACTTTACTTGGTCAACAAGTTTTCAATAATCGTTATACTCAGAGTTATAGATTAGTAATATGTTGAGATTGAAGATTAATCGATTACGATGAACTCATCAGAAGATGATTAGAGTACAATTAACTCTTTACTTGGTAAACAAGTTTTCAATAATCGTTACACTTAGTGTTACAGATTAGTTATATGTTGAGTTAGAAGATTAATCGAGTATCATTAAGTCTTTAGAAGATTATTTGAGTACAATTAACTCTTTACTTGGTCAACAAGTTTTCAATATTCGTTACACTTAGAGTTATGGATTAGTTTTATGTTGAGTTGGAAGACAAATCGAGTACAATTATCTCTTTAGAAGATGATTCGAGTATAATTAACACTTTACTTGGTTAACAAGTATTCAATATCTGTTGTACTTAGACTTACTGATTAGTTATATGTTGAGTTTGAAGATTAATCGATTACGATTAACTCTTTAGAAGATGATTCTAGTACAATCAACACTTTACTTGGTCAGCAAGTTTTCAATATTCGTTACACTTAGAGTTACAGATTAGTTTTATGTTTAGTTGGTAGACAAATCGAGTACAATTATCTCGTTAGAAGATGATTCGAGTACACTTAACACTTTACTTGGTCAACAAGTTTTCAATAATCGTTATACTCAGAGTTATAGATTAGTAATATGTTGAGTTTGAAGATTAATCGATTACGATTAACTCTTTAGTAGATGATTCAAGTACAATTAGCACTTTACTTGGTCAGCAAGTTTTCAGTATTCGTTACACTTAGAGTTGCAGATTAGTTATATGTTGAGTTAGAAGATTAATCGAGTATCATTAAGTCTTTAGAAGATGATTCGAGTACAATTAACTCTTTACTTGGTCAACAAATTTTCAATATTCGTTACACTTAGAGTTATGGATTACTTTTATGTTGAGTTGGAAGACGAATCGAGTACAATTATCTCGTTAGAAGATGATTCGAGTACACTTAACACTTTACTTGGTTAACAAGTATTCAATATCTGTTGTACTTAGACTTACTGATTAGTTATATGTTGAGTTTGAAGATTAATCGATTACGATTAACTCTTTAGAAGATGATTCTAGTACAATCAACACTTTACTTGGTCAGCAAGTTTTCAATATTCGTTACACTTAGAGTTACAGATTAGTTTTATGTTTAGTTGGTAGACAAATCGAGTACAATTATCTCGTTAGAAGATGATTCGAGTACACTTAACACTTTACTTAGTTAACAAGTTTTCAATAATCGTTAAACAAATTAATTTTATGTTGAGTTTGAAAACGAATCGAGTACAATTATCTCCTTAGAAGATGATTCGAGTACAATTAACACTTTACTTGGTTAACAATATTCAATAATTGTTGTACTTAGACTTACTGATTAGTTATATGTTGAGTTTGAAGATTAATCGATTACGATTAACTCTTTAGAAGATGATTCAAGTACAATTAATACTTTACTTGGTCAGCAAGTTTTCAATATTCGTTACACTTAGAGTTACAGATTAGTTTTTTGTTGAGTTGGTAGACAAATCGAGTACAATTATCTCGTTAGAAGATGATTCGAGTACACTTAACACTTTACTTGGTCAACAAGTTTTCAATAATCGTTATACTCAGAGTTATAGATTAATAATATGTTGAGATTGAAGATTAATCGATTACGATTAACTCATCAGAAGATGATTAGAGTACAATTAACTCTTTACTTGGTCAACAAGTTTTCAATAATCGTTACACTTAGAGTTACATATTAGTTATATGTTGAGATAGAAGATTAATCGAGTATCATTACGTCTTTAGAAGATGATTCGAGTACAATTAACTCTTTACTTGGTCAACAAGTTTTCAATATTCGTTGCACTTAGAGTTATGTATTAGTTTTATGTTGAGTTGGAAGACGAATCGAGTACAATTATCTCTTTAGAAGGTGATTCGAGTACAATTAACACTTTACTTGGTTAACAAATATTCAATATCTGTTGTACTTAGACTTACTGATTAGTTATATGTTGAGTTTGAAGATTAATCGATTACGATTAACTCTTTAGAAGATGATTCAAGTACAATTAATACTTTACTTGGTCAGCAAGTTTTCAATATTCGTTACACTTAGAGTTACAGATTAGTTATATGTTGAGTTAGAAGATTAATCAAGTATCATTAAGTCTTTAGAAGATGATTCGAGTACAATTAACTCTTTACTTGGTCAACAATTTTCAATATTCGTTACACATAGAGTTATGGATTAGTTTTATGTTGAGTTGGAAGACGAATCGAGTACAATTATCTCTTTAGAAGATGATTCGAGTATAATTAACACTTTACTTGGTTAACAATATTCAATAATTGTTGTACTTAGACTTACTGATTAGTTATATGTTGAGTTTGAAGATTAATCGATTACGATTAACTCTTTAGAAGATGATTCAAGTACAATTAACACTTTACTTGGTCAGCAAGTTTTCAATATTCGTTACACTTATAGTTACAGATTAGTTTTATGTTGAGTTGGTAGACAAATCGAGTACAATTATCTCGTTAGAAGATGATTCGAGTACACTGAACACTTTACTTGGTCAACAAGTTTTCAATAATCGTTATACTCAGAGTTATATATTAGTAATATGTTGAGATTGAAGATTAATCGATTACGATTAACTCATCAGAAGATGATTAGAGTACAATTAACTCTTTACTTGGTCAACAAGTTTTCAATAATCGTTACACTTAGAGTTACATATTAGTTATATGTTGAGATAGAAGATTAATCGAGTATAATTAAGTCTTTAGAAGATGATTCGAGTACAATTAACTTTTTACTTGGTCAACAAGTTTTCAATATTCGTTACACTTAGAGTTATGTATTAGTTTTATGTTGAGTTGGAAGACGAATCGAGTACAATTATCTCTTTAGAAGATGATTCGAGTACAATTAACACTATACTTGGTTAACAAGTTTTCATTAATTGTTGTACTTAGACTTACAGATTAGTTATATGTTGAGTTTGAAGATTAATCGATTACGATTAACTCTTTAGAAGATGATTCAAGTACAATTAACACTTTACTTGGTCAGCAAGTTTTCAATATTCGTTACACTTAGAGTTACAGATTAGTTATATGTTGAGATAGAAGATTAATCGAGTATCATTAAGTCTTTAGAAGATGATTCGAGTACAATTAACTCTTTACTTGGTCAACAAGTTTTCAATATTCGTTACACTCAGAGTTATGTATTAGTTTTATGTTGAGTTGGAAGACGAATCGAGTACAATTATCTCTTTAGAAGATGATTCGAGTACAATTAACACTATACTTGGTTAACAAGTTTTCAATAATTGTTGTACTTAGACTTACAGATTAGTTATATGTTGAGTTTGAAGATTAATCGATTACGATTAACTCTTTAGAAGACGATTCAAGTACAATTAACACTTTACTTGGTCAGCAAGTTTTCAATATTCGTTACACATAGAGTTACAGATTAGTTTTATGTTGAGTTGGTAGACAAATCGAGTACAATTATCTCGTTAGAAGATGATTCGAGTACACTTAACACTTTACTTGGTCAACAAGTTTTCAATAATCGTTATACTCAGAGTTATAGATTAGTAATATGTTGAGATTGAAGATTAATCGATTACGATGAACTCATCAGAAGATGATTAGAGTACAATTAACTCTTTACTTGGTAAACAAGTTTTCAATAATCGTTACACTTAGTGTTACAGATTAGTTATATGTTGAGTTAGAAGATTAATCGAGTATCATTAAGTCTTTAGAAGATTATTTGAGTACAATTAACTCTTTACTTGGTCAACAAGTTTTCAATATTCGTTACACTTAGAGTTATGGATTAGTTTTATGTTGAGTTGGAAGACAAATCGAGTACAATTATCTCTTTAGAAGATGATTCGAGTATAATTAACACTTTACTTGGTTAACAAGTATTCAATATCTGTTGTACTTAGACTTACTGATTAGTTATATGTTGAGTTTGAAGATTAATCGATTACGATTAACTCTTTAGAAGATGATTCTAGTACAATCAACACTTTACTTGGTCAGCAAGTTTTCAATATTCGTTACACTTAGAGTTACAGATTAGTTTTATGTTTAGTTGGTAGACAAATCGAGTACAATTATCTCGTTAGAAGATGATTCGAGTACACTTAACACTTTACTTGGTCAACAAGTTTTCAATAATCGTTATACTCAGAGTTATAGATTAGTAATATGTTGAGTTTGAAGATTAATCGATTACGATTAACTCTTTAGTAGATGATTCAAGTACAATTAGCACTTTACTTGGTCAGCAAGTTTTCAGTATTCGTTACACTTAGAGTTGCAGATTAGTTATATGTTGAGTTAGAAGATTAATCGAGTATCATTAAGTCTTTAGAAGATGATTCGAGTACAATTAACTCTTTACTTGGTCAACAAATTTTCAATATTCGTTACACTTAGAGTTATGGATTACTTTTATGTTGAGTTGGAAGACGAATCGAGTACAATTACCTTGTTAGAAGATGATTCGAGTACACTTAACACTTTACTTAGTTAACAAGTTTTCAATAATCGTTAAACAAATTAATTTTATGTTGAGTTTGAAAACGAATCGAGTACAATTATCTCCTTAGAAGATGATTCGAGTACAATTAACACTTTACTTGGTTAACAATATTCAATAATTGTTGTACTTAGACTTACTGATTAGTTATATGTTGAGTTTGAAGATTAATCGATTACGATTAACTCTTTAGAAGATGATTCAAGTACAATTAATACTTTACTTGGTCAGCAAGTTTTCAATATTCGTTACACTTAGAGTTACAGATTAGTTTTTTGTTGAGTTGGTAGACAAATCGAGTACAATTATCTCGTTAGAAGATGATTCGAGTACACTTAACACTTTACTTGGTCAACAAGTTTTCAATAATCGTTATACTCAGAGTTATAGATTAGTAATATGTTGAGATTGAAGATTAATCGATTACGATTAACTCATCAGAAGATGATTAGAGTACAATTAACTCTTTACTTGGTCAACAAGTTTTCAATAATCGTTACACTTAGAGTTACATATTAGTTATATGTTGAGATAGAAGATTAATCGAGTATCATTACGTCTTTAGAAGATGATTCGAGTACAATTAACTCTTTACTTGGTCAACAAGTTTTCAATATTCGTTACACTTAGAGTTATGGATTAGTTTTATGTTGAGTTGGAAGACAAATCGAGTACAATTATCTCTTTAGAAGATGATTCGAGTATAATTAACACTTTCTTTGGTTAACAAGTATTCAATATCTGTTGTACTTAGACTTACTGATTAGTTATATGTTGAGTTTGAAGATTAATCGATTACGATTAACTCTTTAGAAGATGATTCTAGTACAATTAACACTTTACTTGGTCAGCAAGTTTTCAATATTCGTTACACTTAGAGTTACAGATTAGTTTTATGTTTAGTTGGTAGACAAATCGAGTACAATTATCTCGTTAGAAGATGATTCGAGTACACTTAACACTTTACTTGGTCAACAAGTTTTCAATAATCGTTATACTCAGAGTTATAGATTAGTAATATGTTGAGTTTGAAGATTAATCGATTACGATTAACTCTTTAGTAGATGATTCAAGTACAATTAACACTTTACTTGGTCAGCAAGTTTTCAGTATTCGTTACACTTAGAGTTGCAGATTAGTTATATGTTGAGTTAGAAGATTAATCGAGTATCATTAAGTCTTTAGAAGATGATTCGAGTACAATTAACTCTTTATTTGGTCAACAAATTTTCAATATTCGTTACACTTAGAGTTATGGATTACTTTTATGTTGAGTTGGAAGACAAATCGAGTACAATTACCTTGTTAGAAGATGATTCGAGTACACTTAACACTTTACTTAGTTAACAAGTTTTCAATAATCGTTAAACAAATTAATTTTATGTTGAGTTTGAAGACGAATCGAGTACAATTATCTCCTTAGAAGATGATTCGAGTACAAGTAACACTTTACTTGGTTAACAATATTCAATAATTGTTGTACTTAGACTTACTGATTAGTTATATGTTGAGTTTGAAGATTAATCGATTACGATTAACTCTTTAGAAGATGATTCAAGTACAATTAATACTTTACTTGGTCAGCAAGTTTTCAATATTCGTTACACTTAGAGTTACAGATTAGTTTTTTGTTGAGTTGGTAGACAAATCGAGTACAATTATCTCGTTAGAAGATGATTCGAGTACACTTAACACTTTACTTGGCCAACAAGTTTTCAATAATCGTTATACTCAGAGTTATAGATTAGTAATATGTTGAGATTGAAGATTAATCGATTACGATTAACTCATTAGAAGATGATTCGAGTACAATTAACTCTTTACTTGGTCAACAAGTTTTCAATATTCGTTACACTTAGAGTTATGTATTAGTTTTATGTTGAGTTGGAAGACGAATCGAGTACAATTATCTCTTTAGAAGGTGATTCGAGTACAATTAACACTTTACTTGGTTAACAAATATTCAATATCTGTTGTACTTAGACTTACTGATTAGTTATATGTTGAGTTTGAAGATTAATCGATTACGATTAACTCTTTAGAAGATGATTCAAGTACAATTAATACTTTACTTGGTCAGCAAGTTTTCAATATTCGTTACACTTAGAGTTACAGATTAGTTATATGTTGAGTTAGAAGATTAATCAAGTATCATTAAGTCTTTAGAAGATGATTCGAGTACAATTAACTCTTTACTTGGTCAACAATTTTCAATATTCGTTACACATAGAGTTATGGATTAGTTTTATGTTGAGTTGGAAGACGAATCGAGTACAATTATCTCTTTAGAAGATGATTCGAGTATAATTAACACTTTACTTGGTTAACAATATTCAATAATTGTTGTACTTAGACTTACTGATTAGTTATATGTTGAGTTTGAAGATTAATCGATTACGATTAACTCTTTAGAAGATGATTCAAGTACAATTAACACTTTACTTGGTCAGCAAGTTTTCAATATTCGTTACACTTAGAGTTACAGATTAGTTATATGTTGAGTTGGTAGACAAATCGAGTACAATTATCTCGTTAGAAGATGATTCGAGTACACTTAACACTTTACTTGGTCAACAAGTTTTCAATAATCGTTATACTCAGAGTTATAGATTAGTAATATGTTTAGATTGAAGATTAATCGATTACGATGAACTCATCAGAAGATGATTAGAGTACAATTAACTCTTTACTTGGTAAACAAGTTTTCAATAATCGTTACACTTAGTGTTACAGATTAGTTATATGTTGAGTTAGAAGATTAATCGAGTATCATTAAGTCTTTAGAAGATGATTTGAGTACAATTAACTCTTTACTTGGTCAACAAGTTTTCAATATTCGTTACACTTAGAGTTATGGATTAGTTTTATGTTGAGTTGGAAGACAAATCGAGTACAATTATCTCTTTAGAAGATGATTCGAGTATAATTAACACTTTACTTGGTTAACAAGTATTCAATATCTGTTGTACTTAGACTTACTGATTAGTTATATGTTGAGTTTGAAGATTAATCGATTACGATTAACTCTTTAGAAGATGATTCTAGTACAATTAACACTTTACTTGGTCAGCAAGTTTTCAATATTCGTTACACTTAGAGTTACAGATTAGTTTTATGTTTAGTTGGTAGACAAATCGAGTACAATTATCTCGTTAGAAGATGATTCGAGTACACTTAACACTTTACTTGGTCAACAAGTTTTCAATAATCGTTATACTCAGAGTTATAGATTAGTAATATGTTGAGTTTGAAGATTAATCGATTACGATTAACTCTTTAGTAGATGATTCAAGTACAATTAACACTTTACTTGGTCAGCAAGTTTTCAGTATTCGTTACACTTAGAGTTGCAGATTAGTTATATGTTGAGTTAGAAGATTAATCGAGTATCATTAAGTCTTTAGAAGATGATTCGAGTACAATTAACTCTTTATTTGGTCAACAAATTTTCAATATTCGTTACACTTAGAGTTATGGATTACTTTTATGTTGAGTTGGAAGACGAATCGAGTACAATTACCTTGTTAGAAGATGATTCGAGTACACTTAACACTTTACTTAGTTAACAAGTTTTCAATAATCGTTAAACAAATTAATTTTATGTTGAGTTTGAAGACGAATCGAGTACAATTATCTCCTTAGAAGATGATTCGAGTACAAGTAACACTTTACTTGGTTAACAATATTCAATAATTGTTGTACTTAGACTTACTGATTAGTTATATGTTGAGTTTGAAGATTAATCGATTACGATTAACTCTTTAGAAGATGATTCAAGTACAATTAATACTTTACTTGGTCAGCAAGTTTTCAATATTCGTTACACTTAGAGTTACAGATTAGTTTTTTGTTGAGTTGGTAGACAAATCGAGTACAATTATCTCGTTAGAAGATGATTCGAGTACACTTAACACTTTACTTGGCCAACAAGTTTTCAATAATCGTTATACTCAGAGTTATAGATTAGTAATATGTTGAGATTGAAGATTAATCGATTACGATTAACTCATCAGAAGATGATTAGAGTACAATTAACTCTTTACTTGGTCAACAAGTTTTCAATAATCGTTACACTTAGAGTTATATATTAGTTATATGTTGAGATAGAAGATTAATCGAGTATCATTACGTCTTTAGAAGATGATTCGAGTACAATTAACTCTTTACTTGGTCAACAAGTTTTCAATATTCGTTACACTTAGAGTTATGTATTAGTTTTATGTTGAGTTGGAAGACGAATCGAGTACAATTATCTCTTTAGAAGGTGATTCGAGTACAATTAACACTTTACTTGGTTAACAAATATTCAATATCTGTTGTACTTAGACTTACTGATTAGTTATATGTTGAGTTTGAAGATTAATCGATTACGATTAACTCTTTAGAAGATGATTCAAGTACAATTAATACTTTACTTGGTCAGCAAGTTTTCAATATTCGTTACACTTAGAGTTACAGATTAGTTATATGTTGAGTTAGAAGATTAATCAAGTATCATTAAGTCTTTAGAAGATGATTCGAGTACAATTAACTCTTTACTTGGTCAACAATTTTCAATATTCGTTACACATAGAGTTATGGATTAGTTTTATGTTGAGTTGGAAGACGAATCGAGTACAATTATCTCTTTAGAAGATGATTCGAGTCAAATTAACACTTTACTTGGTTAACAATATTCAATAATTGTTGTACTTAGACTTACTGATTAGTTATATGTTGAGTTTGAAGATTAATCGATTACGATTAACTCTTTAGAAGATGATTCACGTACAATTAACACTTTACTTGGTCAGCAAGTTTTCAATATTCGTTACACTTAGAGTTACAGATTAGTTTTATATTGAGTTGGTAGACAAATCGAGTACAATTATCTCGTTAGAAGATGATTCGAGTACACTTAACACTTTACTTGGTCAACAAGTTTTCAATAATCGATATACTCAGAGTTATATATTAGTAATATGTTGAGATTGAAGATTAATCGATTACGATGAACTCATCAGAAGATGATTAGAGTACAATTAACTCTTTACTTGGTCAACAAGTTTTCAATAATCGTTACACTTAGAGTTACATATTAGTTATATGTTGAGATAGAAGATTAATCGAGTATAATTAAGTCTTTAGAAGATGATTCGAGTACAATTAACTCTTTACTTGGTCAACAAGTTTTCAATATTCGTTACACTTAGAGTTATGTATTAGTTTTATGTTGAGTTGGAAGACGAATCGAGTACAATTATCTCTTTAGAAGATGATTCGAGTACAATTAACACTATACTTGGTTAACAAGTTTTCATTAATTGTTGTACTTAGACTTACAGATTAGTTATATGTTGAGTTTGAAGATTAATCGATTACGATTAACTCTTTAGAAGATGATTCAAGTACAATTAACACTTGGTCAGCAAGTTTTCAATATTCGTTACACTTAGAGTTACAGATTAGTTATATGTTGAGATAGAAGATTAATCGAGTATCATTAAGTCTTTAGAAGATGATTCGAGTACAATTAACTCTTTACTTGGTCAACAAGTTTTCAATATTCGTTACACTTAGAGTTATGTATTAGTTTTATGTTGAGTTGGAAGACGAATCGAGTACAATTATCTCTTTAGAAGTTGATTCGAGTACAATTAACACTATACTTGGTTAACAAGTTTTCAATAATTGTTGTACTTAGACTTACAGATTAGTTATATGTTGAGTTTGAAGATTAATCAATTACGATTAACTCTTTAGAAGAAGATTCAAGTACAATTAACACTTTACTTGGCCAGCTAGTTTTCAATATTCGTTACACTTAGAGTTACAGATTAGTTATATGTTTAGTTGGTAGACAAATCGAGTACAATTATCTCGTTAGAAGATGATTCGAGTACACTTAACACTTTACTTGGTCAACAAGTTTTCAATAATCGTTATACTCAGAGTTATAGATTAGTAATATGTTGAGATTGAAGATTAATCGATTACGATTAACTCATCAGAAGATGATTAGAGTACAATTAACTCTTTACTTGGTCAACAAGTTTTCAATAATCATTACACTTAGAGTTACATATTAGTTATATGTTGAGATAGAAGATTAATCGAGTATCATTACGTCTTTAGAAGATGATTCGAGTACAATTAACTCTTTACTTGGTCAACAAGTTTTCAATATTCGTTACACTTAGAGTTATGTATTAGTTTTATGTTGAGTTGGAAGACGAATCGAGTACAATTATCTCTTTAGAAGGTGATTCGAGTACAATTAACACTTTACTTGGTTAACAAATATTCAATATCTGTTGTACTTAGACTTACTGATTAGTTATATGTTGAGTTTGAAGATTAATCGATTACGATTAACTCTTTAGAAGATGATTCAAGTACAAATAATACTTTACTTGGTCAGCAAGTTTTCAATATTCGTTACACTTAGAGTTACAGATTAGTTATATGTTGAGTTAGAAGATTAATCAAGTATCATTAAGTCTTTAGAAGATGATTCGAGTACAATTAACTCTTTACTTGGTCAACAATTTTCAATATTCGTTACACATAGAGTTATGGATTAGTTTTATGTTGAGTTGGAAGACGAATCGAGTACAATTATCTCTTTAGAAGATGATTCGAGTATAATTAACACTTTACTTGGTTAACAATATTCAATAATTGTTGTACTTAGACTTACTGATTAGTTATAGGCTGAGTTTGAAGATTAATCGATTACGATTAACTCTTTAGAAGATGATTCAAGTACAATTAACACTTTACTTGGTCAGCAAGTTTTCAATATTCGTTACACTTAGAGTTACAGATTAGTTTTATGTTGAGTTGGTAGACAAATCGAGTACAATTATCTCGTCAGAAGATGATTCGAGTACACTTAACACTTTACTTGGTCAATAAGTTTTCAATAATCGTTATACTCAGAGTTATATATTAGTAATATGTTGAGATTGAAGATTAATCGATTACGATTAACTCATCAGAAGATGATTAGAGTACAATTAACTCTTTACTTGGTCAACAAGTTTTCAATAATCGTTACACTTAGAGTTACATATTAGTTATATGTTGAGATAGAAGATTAATCGAGTATAATTAAGTCTTTAGAAGATGATTCGAGTACAATTAACTCTTTACTTGGTCAACAAGTTTTCAATATTCGTTACACTTAGAGTTATGTATTAGTTTTATGTTGAGTTGGAAGACGAATCGAGTACAATTATCTCTTTAGAAGATGATTCGAGTACAATTAACACTATACTTGGTTAACAAGTTTTCATTAATTGTTGTACTTAGACTTACAGATTAGTTATATGTTGAGTTTGAAGATTAATCGATTACGATTAACTCTTTAGAAGATGATTAAAGTACAATTAACACTTTACTTGGTCAGCAAGTTTTCAATATTCGTTACACTTAGAGTTACAGATTAGTTATATGTTTAGATAGAAGATTAATCGAGTATCATTAAGTCTTTAGAAGATGATTCGAGTACAATTAACTCTTTACTTGGTCAACAAGTTTTCAATATTCGTTACACTTAGAGTTATGTATTAGTTTTATGTTGAGTTGGAAGACGAATCGAGTACAATTACCTCTTTAGAAGATGATTCGAGTACAATTAACACTATACTTGGTTAACAAGTTTTCAATAATTGTTGTACTTAGACTTACAGATTAGTTATATGTTGAGTTTGAAGATTAATCAATTACGATTAACTCTTTAGAAGATGATTCAAGTACAATTAACACTTTACTTGGCCAGCAAGTTTTCAATATTCGTTACACTTAGAGTTACAGATTAGTTATATGTTTAGTTGGTAGACAAATCGAGTACAATTATCTCGTTAGAATATGATTCGAGTACACTTAACACTTTACTTGGTCAACAAGTTTTCAATAATCGTTATACTCAGAGTTATAGATTAGTAATATGTTGAGATTGAAGATTAATCGATTACGATTAACTCATCAGAAGATGATTAGAGTACAATTAACTCTTTACTTGGTCAACAAGTTTTCAATAATCGTTACACTTAGAGTTACATATTAGTTATATGTTGAGATAGAAGATTAATCGAGTATAATTAAGTCTTTAGAAGATGATTCGAGTACAATTAACTCTTTACTTGGTCAACAAGTTTTCAATATTCGTTACACTTAGAGTTATGTATTAGTTTTATGTTGAGTTGGAAGACGAATCGAGTACAATTATCTCTTTAGAAGATGATTCGAGTACAATTAACACTATACTTGGTTAACAAGTTTTCATTAATTGTTGTACTTAGACTTACAGATTAGTTATATGTTGAGTTTGAAGATTAATCGATTACGATTAACTCTTTAGAAGATGATTCAAGTACAATTAACACTTTACTTGGTCAGCAAGTTTTCAATATTCGTTACACTTAGAGTTACAGATTAGTTATATGTTGAGATAGAAGATTAATCAAGTATCATTAAGTCTTTAGAAGATGATTCGAGTACAATTAACTCTTTACTTGGTCAACAAGTTTTCAATATTCGTTACACTTAGAGTTATGTATTAGTTTTATGTTGAGTTGGAAGACAAATCGAGTACAATTATCTCTTTAGAAGATGATTCGAGTATAATTAACACTTTACTTGGTTAACAAGTATTCAATAACTGTTGTACTTAGACTTACTGATTAGTTATATGTTGAGTTTGAAGATTAATCGATTACGATTAACTCTTTAGAAGATGATTCTAGTACAATTAACACTTTACTTGGTCAGCAAGTTTTCAATATTCGTTACACTTAGAGTTACAGATTAGTTTTATGTTGAGTTGGTAGACAAATCGAGTACAATTATCTCGTTAGAAGATGATTCGAGTGCACTTAACACTTTACTTGGTCAACAAGTTTTCAATAATCGTTATACTCAGAGTTATAGATTAGTAATATTTTGAGTTTGAAGATTAATCGATTACGATTAACTCTTTAGTAGATGATTCCAGTACAATTAACACTTTACTTGGTCAGCAAGTTTTCAGTATTCGTTACACTTAGAGTTGCAGATTAGTTATATGTTGAGTTAGAAGAATAATCGAGTATCATTAAGTCTTTAGAAGATGATTCGAGTACAATTAACTCTTTACTTGGTCAACAAATTTTCAATATTCGTTACACTTAGAGTTATGGATTACTTTTATGTTGAGTTGGAAGACGAATCGAGTACAATTACCTTGTTAGAAGATGATTCGAGTACACTTAACACTTTACTTAGTTAACAAGTTTTCAATAATCGTTAAACAAATTAATTTTATGTTGAGTTTGAAGACGAATCGAGTACAATTATCCCCTTAGAAGATGATTCGAGTACAATTAACACTTTACTTGGTTAACAATATTCAATAATTGTTGTACTTAGACTTACTGATTAGTTATATGTTGAGTTTGAAGATTAATCGATTACGATTAACTCTTTAGAAGATGATTCAAGTACAATTAATACTTTACTTGGTCAGCATGTTTTCAATATTCGTTACACTTAGAGTTACAGATTAGTTTTTTGTTGAGTTGGTAGACAAATCGAGTACAATTATCTCGTTAGAAGATGATTCGAGTACACTTAACACTTTACTTGGTCAACAAGTTTTCAATAATCGTTATACTCAGAGTTATAGATTAGTAATATGTTGAGATTGAAGATTAATCGATTACGATTAACTCATCAAAAGATGATTAGAGTACAATTAACTCTTTACTTGGTCAACAAGTTTTCAATAATCGTTACATATTAGTTATATGTTGAGATAGAAGATTAATCGAGTATCATTAAGTCTTTAGAAGATGATTCGAGTACAATTAACTCTTTACTTGGTCAACAAGTTTTCAATATTCGTTACACTTAGAGTTATGTATTAGTTTTATGTTTAGTTGGAAGACGAATCGAGTACAATTATCTCTTTAGAAGATGATTCGAGTACAATTAACACTATACTTGGTTAACAAGTTTTCAATAATTGTTGTACTTAGACTTACAGATTAGTTATATGTTGAGTTTGAAGATTAATCAATTACGATTAACTCTTTAGAAGATGATTCAAGTACAATTAACACTTTACTTGGCCAGCAAGTTTTCAATATTCGTTACACTTAGAGTTACAGATTAGTTATATGTTTAGTTGGTAGACAAATCGAGTACAATTATCTCGTTAGAAGATGATTCGAGTACACTTAACACTTTACTTGGTCAACAAGTTTTCAATAATCGTTATACTCAGAGTTATAGATTAGTAATATGTTGAGATTGAAGATTAATCGATTACGATGAACTCATCAGAAGATGATTAGAGTACAATTAACTCTTTAATTGTTCAAAAAGTTTTTAATAATCGTTACACTTAGAGCTACAGATTAGTTATATGTCGAGTTAGAAGATTAATCGAGTATCATTAAGTCTTTAGAAGATGATTCGAGTACAATTAACTCTTTACTTTGTCAACAAATTTTCAATATTCGTTACACATAGAGTTATGGATTACTTTTATGTTGAGTTGGAAGACGAATCGAGTACAATTATCTCGTTAGAAGATGATTCGAGTACAATTAACACTTTACTTGGTTAACAAGTATTCAATATCTATTGTACTTAGACTTACTGATTAGTTATATGTTGAGTTTGAAGATTAATCGATTACGATTAACTCTTTAGAAGATGATTCAAGTACAATTAATACTTTACTTGGTCAGCAAGTTTTCAATATTCGTTAGACTTAGAGTTACATATTAGTTATATGTTGAGATAGAAAATTAATCGAGTATCATTAAGTCTTTAGAAGATGATTCGAGTACAATTAACTCTTTACTTGGTCAACAAGTTTTCAATATTCGTTACACTTAGAGTTATGTATTAGTTTTATGTTGAGTTGGAAGACGAAACGAGTACAATTATCTCTTTAGAAGATGATACGAGTACAATTAATACTATACTTGGTTAACAAGTTTTCAATAATTGTTGTACTTAGACTTACAGATTAGTTATATGTTGAGTTTGAAGATTAATCAATTACGATTAACTCTTTAGAAGATGATTCAAGTACAATTAACACTTTACTTGGTCAGCAAGTTTTCAATATTCGTTACACTTAGAGTTACAGATTAGTTATATGTTTAGTTGGTAGATAAATCGAGTACAATTATCTCGTTAGAAGATGATTCGAGTACACTTAACACTTTACTTGGTCAACAAGTTTTCAATAATCGTTATACTCAGAGTTATAGATTAGTAATATGTTGAGATTGAAGATTAATCGATTACGATGAACTCATCAGAAGATAATTAGAGTACAATTAACTCTTTACTTGGTAAACATGTTTTCAATAATCGTTACACTTAGTGTTACAGATTAGTTATATGTTGAGTTAGAAGATTAATCGAGTATCATTAAGTCTTTTGAAGATGATTCGAGTACAATTAACTCTTTACTTGGTCAACAAGTTTTCAATATTCGTTACACTTAGAGTTATGGATTAGTTTTATGTTGAGTTGGAAGACAAATCGAGTACAATTATCTCTTTAGAAGATGATTCGAGTATAATTAACACTTTACTTGGTTAACAAGTATTCAATATCTGTTGTACTTAGACTTACTAATTAGTTATATGTTGAGTTTGAAGATTAATCGATTACGATTAACTCTTTAGAAGATGATTCTAGTACAATTAACACTTTACTTGGTCAGCAAGTTTTCAACATTCTTTACACTTCGAGTTACAGATTAGTTTTATGTTGAGTTGGTAGACAAATCGAGTACAATTATCTCGTTAGAAGATGATTCGAGTACACTTAAGACTTTACTTGGTCAACAAGTTTTCAATAATCGTTATACTCAGAGTTATAGATTAGTAATATGTTGAGTTTGAAGATTAATCGATTACGATTAACTCTTTAGTAGATGATTCAAGTACAATTAACACTTTACTTGGTCAGCAAGTTTTCAGTATTCGTTACACTTAGAGTTGCAGATTAGTTATATGTTGAGTTAGAAAATTAATCGAGTATCATTAAGTCTTTAGAAGATGATTCGAGTACAATTAACTCTTTACTTGGTCAACAAGTTTTCAATATTCGTTACACTTAGAGTTATGTATTAGTTTTATGTTGAGTTGGAAGACGAATCGAGTACAATTATCTCTTTAGAAGATGATTCGAGTACAATTAACACTATACTTGGTTAACAAGTTTTCAATAATTGTTGTACTTAGACTTACAGATTAGTTATATGTTGAGTTTGAAGATTAATCAATTACGATTAACTCTTTAGAAGATGATTCAAGTACAATTAACACTTTACTTGTTCAGCAAGTTTTCAATATTCGTTACACTTAGAGTTACAGATTAGTTATATGTTTAGTTGGTAGATAAATCGAGTACAATTATCTCGTTAGAAGATGATTCGAGTACACTTAACACTTTACTTGGTCAACAAGTTTTCACTAATCGTTATACTCAGAGTTATAGATTAGTAATATGTTGAGATTGAAGATTAATCGATTACGATGAACTCATCAGAAGATGATTAGAGTACAATTAACTCTTTACTTGGTAAACAAGTTTTCAATAATCGTTACACTTAGTGTTACAGATTAGTTATATGTT
Source organism: Scutellaria galericulata (assembly GCA_946896805.1). NCBI lineage: Eukaryota > Viridiplantae > Streptophyta > Magnoliopsida > Lamiales > Lamiaceae > Scutellaria > Scutellaria galericulata. The sequence goes on from OX335795.1 coordinate 9,582,275, forward strand.
GAGTTAGAAGATTAATCAAGTATCATTAAGTCTTTAGAAGATGATTCGAGTACAATTAACTCTTTACTTGGTCAACAATTTTCAATATTCGTTACACATAGAGTTATGGATTAGTTTTATGTTGAGTTGGAAGACGAATCGAGTACAATTATCTCTTTAGAAGATGATTCGAGTATAATTAACACTTTACTTGGTTAACAATATTCAATAATTGTTGTACTTAGACTTACTGATTAGTTATATGTTGAGTTTGAAGATTAATCGATTACGATTAACTCTTTAGAAGATGATTCAAGTACAATTAATACTTTACTTGGCCAGCAAGTTTTCAATATTCGTTACACTTGGAGTTACATATTAGTTATATGTTGAGATAGAAGATTAATCGAGTATCATTAAGTCTTTAGAAGATGATTCGAGTACAATTAACTCTTTACTTGGTCAACAAGTTTTCAATATTCGTTACACTTAGAGTTATATATTAGTTTTATGTTGAATTGGAAGACGAATCGAGTACAATTATCTCTTTAGAAGATGATTCGAGTACAATTAACACTATACTTGGTTAACAAGTTTTCAATAATTGTTGTACTTAGACTTACAGATTAGTTATATGTTGAGTTTGAAGATTAATCAATTACGATTAACTCTTTAGAAGATGATTCAAGTACAATTAACACTTTACTTGGTCAGCAAGTTTTCAATATTCGTTACACTTAGAGTTACAGATTAGTTATATGTTTAGTTGGTAGATAAATCGTTGTAACACCCTGTTTTCAAGAAAACCTGCATTTCATATTTTATAAAATTTCTTTTAATGTTAAGTTATATATGATTTAAGTGTGAGTTCTTAAGTTATGATTTATGAACTACGTTATGCTTGATGATTTTAAAAGACTTTATGACATATATTTCTTTCAAGATTTTAAGGGTTTTTGCATGATTGCTCACGGAGGAAACCGAAATTGATCTCAACTCACTCGACAAACATGGATGAGAGTAAAAAGATAAGATAATAGATAAGTTTAAATGAATTAAGATTATATTAGGTTAAGACATTTAACTTACTCGTTTGTGCCTATGAATGCTTTATTTAATGTAATTTTATGTATAATCTATTTATGTGATTTTATGTGATAAAATATTTTGCTTAAGCATGCGTTCCTAATTCATTGTGTATCAAAATATCTTCGCATCACACAAGTACAATTATAACACCCTAATTAATTAACTAAGGTGTAATGATATATATATATGTGTGTGTATATATATATATATGTTGCTAATTAATTATGTATAAGAATTAATTAATTAAGTGATTAAGTGACAATCTTAATTAAGTTAAGACTTAATTAACTAAGCCTAAGTAATTGATTAAGTAAAGTATAATGATATATCTATATATATAAATATGTACATGTACCTAATTAGGTAGTTGGATATAAGGCTAGGTTAATTACGTGTAGTAAATATTTATGTGAAAGTAAGTAATTAGCTAATTAAGAAAAAGAAAAGAATTTGTGCTTATTCATTGTTCAACTCCACACCACCACGCCACACCAGCTACTTTTTATAATTAGAAGTTACCTATCAAACTAACTGGTTAAGGTGTGAAAAGGGAAGGGGGAAAATTATAAAAGAAAGAAAAGTCTACAGCAACTTTACGATTCAAAACTGATTTCCTCTTCTCACATCCATCTCTCTCCCTCGTCTCTCTCTTTCTCTATCTCTCCCTCCTTCTCCCTGCTGCTTCGTTACTCTGCTGTTGTATGTGAGTTTTACTGCTGCTATGGCTTTGTTTACTACTGCTGTGCGTGATTTTTGCATGAGTTTTACTGCTGCTACGTATTTTTTTTCTGCTGCTGCTCTGTGTATTTCGTTGCTGTTCGGGAATTTTCTGTGTGCTGTAGAAATCGATTTAGGCTAAACCCTTTTACCACAATCTAGTATATGAAGTGTAGAATATTCATGTTAAATTTCAGAAGATTTGGAGTTAAATTCGATTTACTATGAATTTTCTAAGAAGATGCGATTTTCTGATCAAACGTGACCTGTTTTCGGGTCTGATTGAAACCTTCTCCTGAGTTTTAAACTTCACCTCTGTGTACGATATTTTACCAGCTTATAGTACAAGCATTTAAGGACATGTAGAAATTTACCATGCAATTTTACGAGTATTATACGATTTACTATTAATTTTACAAATCAGCCTGTTTTCTGTGCGTTTGGTCTATTTTTCTGGGCGTTGGGCTGCTGTCTCCGGGTGTTTGGCCTGCTGCTTTAGGTGTTTTTAGGGTGCTTATTGTGTGTGGTTTGCGTGTTGGCTGGTGGGTGAGCCACCAGCGACAGGGGTCGTCGGCAGCGGCGGCGGGAAATGAGCTAGAAACGGGCAGATTTTGGGGTAATGAAAAGAGGGTTTTTCTTTTATATTTGCAAGGGCTATTTTTATATGTTTAGCATTTCTTTGCAAAGTGCAATTCAAAATTCAATTCTTTTAGCATGGCAAAGATTATTATATACTTTGCAAGTTGATTTTAACTTTGCAAATTGAGTTTTGCTACAAATTGATACTAATATGTGATCATGCAAATAATTTTGTGATTTTAGGAATTATGTATGAATTATTAAAATTATTACATCTTTATTTTAAGTCTAAAATTGCTAGTTTAAATGCTTAACAATTAAGTTATAAGAATGATTACGTTTTAGGTTAAAGTAACCTAATATAAAATACAAAAGATTCTGTTATACGATATAAGAGGCTAATCAGTTAAGTGTGTCGAGTGCAGTCGAGACGGTCGGCGAATCCAGAAGCAATCCTTGCACAATCTATCGACGTACAAGTGGGTAACTTCTACTCTCTACTATGTGTTGTTGATTGGATTGAGAAGTTATGTATGAAAATCTACGACTGAAGTCCGTAGCTATAACCAGTATGTAACTTCCATACTGGGCGACGACCTTAAGGGCGTAACTGCCTGGTCTATGAAAGCGACCATAAGGGCTTAATTGCCTGGTCTATGCAAGGTTTAGTGGGCGAGCGACTCCCACATTCCTTTATGTTGACCTTAAGGGCGTAACTGCCTGGTCTATGCGAGGTTTAGTGGGCGAGCGATTCCCACATCCCTCTATGAAAGTAAGGTTTAGTGGGCGAGCGATTCCCACATTCCTTTACGATTATGACATGTAATACCTGCTTAATGATTTAATTGCTTCACTATATTAGATAGTAAAGTTATCCCACTGGGATCCCTCTCCGGAGGTGTCTCATGATATTACCGTTTTATATTTTCAGGCTCACTGGATGATGACGTGGACGAGTAGAGGCTGGACTGACTTCTCTCCGTTGCATTAAATAAATATGTTAGAACTAAGTTCTTTTTCTTTAAAAACAGTATGTTGTCTTAATCATGTATATTATATGAAATGATGGGTCTAGACTTATCTTATATATGTTTTGTTGTGTAAATTCATGTTGGTCAATGGTTCAAACATTTTACCTAGAAATGTGGGTAAGACACGACTAGACTTGTTTAATAGTCGATGTATAATTACATATATATGTAATATTTAAAAAGAAAAAAATTTAAAACTCTCGTGTCTTCGCTTTTAAGTCTTCCGCTGTATGTTATAAAATCATTATAATTTCTTTATTTTCTAAGTATGTAAAGGGTGACGACCTATTTCCAATTAAATTGGGAACGGGGCGTTACAGCTTGGTATCAGAGCCGAGGTTTAGGGAGTTTCGCCTCGGACTCTAGGTCTTATATTTTTCGACTAAGGTTTATTTGTTTTATAAAAGTCTAAATATGATTTTGAGTTATAAATGTTAAAGGTATGGTTATGTTTATGAACTAAGTATGCTAAGTGAGAGGAAGTCGACAGCCAGCTACCGTCCGAATCATCGTCGAGTAAGTATTTTATGTTATGTTTTAAAGATATTTGTTAAGGTATGATATGATTTATGAAAAGGTTTACGTTAAAGTATGACATGTTTTATGAGAATGTTTAAGTTATGATGCTATGCATTTAAGAGATCGTCAGATATGATCTATTGAGGATATGAAAAGTACTAATAAGTAGTATGCAAAGGTAACGCATTTTAATGATCGATATGATTTAATCGTTTTATTTCGAAATACATACATGCATGCATCCCCTAGATTATAGAGCTTGTAGTTGACTTGAGTGTGGATATGATACAAATAGTATAATAGTATGGATCATGAAGTCGGACGTGCACAGTTAGAACTGGAGTTTTGTTAAAAGGTCATTTTCCCTGTAGAGCAAGTACTATGGCCCCACCTACTAGACAACAAAGAGGAAAACAAAACCAACAAGGAGTACAAGACAATGGAGAACCGCCTGTTGAGCAAAATACAACAGTTGATATGGCAAGAGAGTTCTTTGCCCAACTGATTGGTTTTATGCAGCAGCAACCTGCACCGGCTCAAAATGCTCAAGAACAACAGAATCCGAGACCACATCAAGTTATTGAGCAATTTCGACGTTTCCAGCCACCTAGGTTTAAGGGAAGAGAAGGACCAGCGGGCACCGAAGAATGGATAGCCGAATTGGAAAGAATCTTTGAGCACATGGAGATATCGGAAATACAAAAAGTCTCATGTGCCAGATTCCAATTAGCGGAAGATGCCGGTCAATGGTGGCTATCACACGAGCGAACCCTGACGTCGGAAGCAAGGAGAGCTCTTAGTTGGGAAGAGTTTAAAGGAATACTACTAGATCGTTACTTCCCCCAAGCATTGAAAGATCAGAAGGAGATTGAATTTATGAATCTCCGACAATGGACAAGCACAGTTACAGAGTACGAGCGCAAGTTTAACTCACTCTCTAAGTATGCACCTCATTTGGTGGATACTGATGATAGGAAAGCAAGAAGATTTGAGAGAGGTTTACGTCCAGAAGTGGGTGGTATAGTGTCCGGATTGAGGCTTCCACACTTTAGAGACGTATTCGAAAGAGCGCGCATTATATCCATGAGCTTGGGTTTGGAGAGCGAGCAGAGGCAAATTCCGAGTCAATTTAAGAGGAAGGCTCCACCCCAATCCATAACAAGAGGGAATACGTTTTCCCGTAACGTACGTCCCATGGTTGCAGCGGCTCCAAGACCCGTGCAGATACCCACTTGTCAGAATTGTGGGAAACTACATTGGGGAGAGTGCGTGAAAGATAAGGATGTTTGTTTTCGTTGCTACAAACCGGGCCACAAAGCTAATGTGTGCACCAATCCGAGGAGCATCCCAACAAAGAGTGGAGGAACATTTGGATCACGTCTGACGAACCCTCAGAATAATAATCAAAAGGGCAAGGGTAAACTGAATGCCTTGTCAGGGATTCAATATGCTGAGGAAGAAGAAGATCCGAACGAGCAACAAGCAGAGGAAGGTGATGAAGAGAATGAGACTGTGACAGGTACGATACTCATTTCGAATATGCCTGCTTACGTCTTATTCGATACAGGAGCATCTCATTCTTTTATATCTGATACTTTTAAGAAAGAACTTAAACTAGATTGTGTTGAGAATACAAATCTAGAAGTTAGAGTACCTTTAGAAGAGAATATCAAGATCAAGAACATGGTGAAAGATGTCAGATTAAACCTGGATGAACATGAGCTATTAGCCGATCTATATGTGATAGGAATGAAGGGGTTTGATGCCATTTTAGGAATGGATTGGTTGAGTAAAAGTCGAGCTGTGATTGAATGTAAAGACAGAAATGTGGATTTAGAAACTCCAGATGGTTAACGATTCACATTCCATGGAGCAAGATCTCAAGGATATGTACCAATTGTTTCCGCAATGAATACATTCAACCTAATAAAGAAGGGTGGATGCAAAGCATATCTGGTGAATGTCACGAAAATGGAAGATGCAAAGTTAACACCCGCAGATGTGCCAATAGTAAAGGAGTTCCCTGAAGTGTTTCCAGATGATCTCTCAGGGATTCCGCCTGATAGATCAGTAGAGTTTACAATTGATCTAATGCCTGGAGCTGCACCAGTGTCAAGGACTCCGTACAGAATGGCTCCGAAGGAATTACATGAACTGAAAATTCAAATTCAGGAATTGATGGATAAGAAATTCATTCGACCGAGTGCCTCTCCATGGGGAGCACCAGTTTTGTTTGTCAAGAAGAAAGATGGTTCTTTAAGAATGTGTATTGATTATCGGGAGCTTAATCGATTGACGATCAAGAATAAGTATCCTCTACCAAGGATCGAAGACTTATTTGATCAACTGAAGAACGCTGGTGTCTTTTCAAAGATAGATCTCCGATCTGGATATCACCAATTAAAAGTCAAAGAAAGTGATATTCCTAAGACCGCTTTTAGAACTCGTTATGGACATTACGAGTTTACAGTAATGCCTTTCGGAGTGACCAATGCACCTGCAATCTTTATGGACATGATGAACCGTGTATTTCATAAATACTTAGATAAGTTTGTCATTGTGTTCATTGATGACATCTTGATCTACTCAAAGGATGCAAAAGAACACGAAGAACATCTCAAAACAGTTTTGGAAGTTTTGCGACGAGAGAAGTTGTATGCTAAGTTTAGCAAATGTGAATTCTGGTTGAACAGAGTAGCTTTCCTAGGACATGTCATCACGGCTAAAGGAATAGAGGTTGATCCCGCCAAGGTTGAAGCAGTCTTAAACTGGAGGACCCCGATGAATGTCAATGAGATTCATAGTTTTGTGGGTCTAGCAGGATACTATAGAAGGTTTATCTAAAACTTCTCACGTATCGCGAAACCACTCACACAACTCACGAAGAAAAGTGAGAAATTTGAATGGTCACCAAAGTGTGAAGCTAGTTTTCAAGAGCTAAAGCGAAGGTTGACAACTGCGCCAGTTTTAACAATACCTGATGGATCAGAGGGATTTGAGATATACACTGATGCGTCTAAATCAGGGTTAGGATGCGTATTAATGCAACATGGGAAAGTTGTAGCTTATGCATCACGCCAATTGAAAGTGCATGAACAAAACTATCCGACTCACGACTTGGAGTTAGCAGCAGTAGTACATGCATTGAAGATCTGGAGACACTATTTGTATGGAGTAAAATGTGGAGTGTACACAGATCACAAAAGTTTAAAGTATTTCTTCACACAGAAGGAACTTAATATGCGTCAAAGAAGGTGGTTAGAATTGGTAAAGGACTATGATTGTACAATTCACTACCACCCGGGCAAAGCAAATGTTGTGGCAGATGCACTCAGCAGGAAAAAGGAAGGACAGTTAACGATGATGCTTACTCATCAGGAAGAGTTGATAGAGGAATTCAGCCGACTAAGGTTGACAATTGTCGAGCCAGAACAATCAACCTTGATGTTAGCACAACTCACAATACAGCCCACGTTGAGGAAACGGATAATAGAAGTTCAGAAAAATGACAAATTTCTAAATCTGATGCGAAATAAAGTCTTGGAACAGAAAACTAATGATTTTTCGATAGCCTCCGATGGAGCTTTGGAATTCAAAGGAAGAATTTGTATACCAAGAGATGATGAGTTACGAGATGAAATAATGAGAGAAGCTCATGTGACTCCCTATACCTCACATCCTGGAGAGACGAAAATGTACAGAGACCTCAGGAGTAACTTTTGGTGGAGAGGTATGAAACGAGCAATTGCACAATTTGTTAGAAGATGTCTTACTTGCCAAAGAGTGAAGGCTGATCATCAGAGACCATCTGGATTGTTGAACCCATTAGAAATTCCAGAGTGGAAATGGGAACATGTGACGATGGATTTCATCGCAGGATTACCAAGAAGTCCTAAGCAACATGAAGCTATATGGGTTATTGTTGATAGACTGACAAAGGTTGCACATTTCATACCGATCAAAATGACGTACTCAATGGACCAACTAGCAAGGTTGTACATCGATGGAGTAGTTCGACTACATGGAGTTCCGGTTTCAATTGTGTCTGATAGAGATCCACGATTTACTTCTAAATTTTGGAAGAGCTTACAATCAGCAATGGGAACCAAACTAAACTTTAGCACTGCCTTTCATCCCCAGACAGATGGACAATCAGAAAGAACCAACCGAATTCTTGAGGATCTACTTAGGATATGTGTTCTAGACTTTGGAGGAAATTGGGAAGATCATTTGTCCTTAGTAGAATTTGCTTATAACAACAGCTACCAGTCAACTATTGGAATGGCCCCATATGAAGCACTTTATGGACGAAGATGTAGAACACCAATTCATTGGAATGAAGTTGGAATTAGAAATATTTTAGGCCCGGAATTAATAGAAAGGTCTACAGAAGCAATCACTAAGATTCGAGAGAGAATCAAAATAGCCCAGGATCGACAGAAATCTTATGCTGATTTGCGAAGGAAGGATCTACAATTTGAAATTGGTGAAAGGGTATTTCTGAAAGTTGCTCCAATGAAGGGAATAATCCGCTTCGGAAAGAAAGGGAAGTTGAAACCAAGATTCATAGGGCCATTTGAAATCTTGGAACGTATTGGAAATGTCGCGTACCGACTTGCTCTCACTCCAGAATTTTCTGCGGTTCATAATGTTTTTCACGTGTCGATGCTACGAAGATATGTGTCAGATCCTAAGCATCACATTAGTCTTGAACCCTTTGAAATTGAAAAGGACCTAACTTATGAGGAGTGACCTATGTCCATTATTGGGAAAAAGATGAAGACCTTGAGGAATAGAGATATACCATTAGTTTTGGTACAATGGAATAGGCATGGACAAGAAGAAGCAACATGGGAACGTGAAGAAGAGATTCAGAATAAGTACCCCGAGCTGTTTTCATAGCCAACCCAAAATTTCGGGACGAAATTTTTAAAAGGTGGGGGGAGTTGTAACACCCTGTTTTCAAGAAAACCTGCATTTCATATTTTATAAAATTTCTTTTAATGTTAAGTTATATATGATTTAAGTGTGAGTTCTTAAGTTATGATTTATGAACTACGTTATGCTTGATGATTTTAAAAGACTTTATGACATATATTTCTTTCAAGATTTTAAGGGTTTTTGCAGGATTGCTCACGGAGGAAACCGAAATTGATCTCAACTCACTCGACAAACATGGATGAGAGTAAAAAGATAAGATAATAGATAAGTTTAAATGAATTAAGATTATATTAGGTTAAGACATTTAACTTACTCGTTTGTGCCTATGAATGCTTTATTTAATGTAATTTTATGTATAATCTATTTATGTGATTTTATGTGATAAAAATATTTTGCTTAAGCATGCGTTCCTAATTCATTGTGTATCAAAATATCTTCGCATCACACAAGTACAATTATAACACCCTAATTAATTAACTAAGGTGTAATGATATATATATATATGTGTGTATATATATATATGTTGCTAATTAATTATGTATAAGAATTAATTAATTAAGTGATTAAGTGACAATCTTAATTAAGTTAAGACTTAATTAACTAAGCCTAAGTAATTGATTAAGTAAAGTATAATGATATATCTATATATATAAATATGTACATGTACCTAATTAGGTAGTTGGATATAAGGCTAGGTTAATTACGTGTAGTAAATATTTATGTGAAAGTAAGTAATTAGCTAATTAAGAAAAAGAAAAGAATTTGTGCTTATTCATTGTTCAACTCCACACCACCACGCCACACCAGCTACTTTTTATAATTAGAAGACACCTATCAAACTAACTGGTTAAGGTGTGAAAAGGGAAGGGGGAAAATTATAAAAGAAAGAAAAGTCTACAGCAACTTTACGATTCAAAACTGATTTCCTCTTCTCACATCCATCTCTCTCCCTCGTCTCTCTCTTTCTCTATCTCTCCCTCCTTCTCCCTGCTGCTTCGTTACTCTGCTGTTGTATGTGAGTTTTACTGCTGCTATGGCTTTGTTTACTACTGCTGTGCGTGATTTTTGCATGAGTTTTACTGCTGCTACGTATTTTTTTCTGCTGCTGCTCTGTGTATTTCGTTGCTGTTCGGGAATTTTCTGTGTGCTGTAGAAATCGATTTAGGCTAAACCCTTTTACCACAATCTAGTATATGAAGTGTAGAATATTCATGTTAAATTTCAGAAGATTTGGAGTTAAATTCGATTTACTATGAATTTTCTAAGAAGATGCGATTTTCTGATCAAACGTGACCTGTTTTCGGGTCTGATTGAAACCTTCTCCTGAGTTTTAAACTTCACCTGTGTGTACGATATTTTACCAGCTTATAGTACAAGCATTTAAGGACATGTAGAAATTTACCATGCAATTTTACGAGTATTATACGATTTACTATTAATTTTACAAATCAGCCTGTTTTCTGTGCGTTTGGTCTGTTTTTCTGGGCGTTGGGCTGCTGTCTCCGGGTGTTTGGCCTGCTGCTTTAGGTGTTTTTAGGGTGCTTATTGTGTGTGGTTTGCGTGTTGGCTGGTGGGTGAGCCACCGGCGACAGGGGTCGTCGGTAGCGGCGGCGGGAAATGAGCTAGAAACGGGCAGATTTTGGGGTAATGAAAAGAGGGTTTTTCTTTTATATTTGCAAGGGCTATTTTTATATGTTTAGCATTTCTTTGCAAAGTGCAATTCAAAATTCAATTCTTTTAGCATGGCAAAGATTATTATATACTTTGCAAGTTGATTTTAACTTTGCAAATTGAGTTTTGCTACAAATTGATACTAATATGTGATCATGCAAATAATTTTGTGATTTTAGGAATTATGTATGAATTATTAAAATTATTACATCTTTATTTTAAGTCTAAAATTGCTAGTTTAAATGCTTAACAATTAAGTTATAAGAATGATTACGTTTTAGGTTAAAGTAACCTAATATAAAATACAAAAGATTCTGTTATACGATATAAGAGGCTAATCAGTTAAGTGTGTCGAGTGCAGTCGAGACGGTCGGCGAATCCAGAAGCAATCCTTGCACAATCTATCGACGTACAAGTGGGTAACTTCTACTCTCTACTATGTGTTGTTGATTGGATTGAGAAGTTATGTATGAAAATCTACGACTGAAGTCCGTAACTATAACCAGTATGTAACTTCCATACTGGGCGACGACCTTAAGGGCGTAACTGCCTGGTCTATGAAAGCGACCATAAGGGCTTAATTGCCTGGTCTATGCAAGGTTTAGTGGGCGAGCGACTCCCACATTCCTTTATGTTGACCTTAAGGGCGTAACTGCCTGGTCTATGCGAGGTTTAGTGGGCGAGCGATTCCCACATCCCTCTATGAAAGTAAGGTTTAGTGGGCGAGCGATTCCCATATTCCTTTACGATTATGACATGTAATACCTGCTTAATGATTTAATTGCTTCACTATATTAGATAGTAAAGTTATCCCACTGGGATCCCTCTCCGGAGGTGTCTCATGATATTACCGTTTTATATTTTCAGGCTCACTGGATGATGACGTGGACGAGTAGAGGCTGGACTGACTTCTCTCCGTTGCATTAAATAAATATGTTAGAACTAAGTTCTTTTTCTTTAAAAACAGTATGTTGTCTTAATCATGTATATTATATGAAACGATGGGTCTAGACTTATCTTATATATGTTTTGTTGTGTAAATTCATGTTGGTCAATGGTTCAAACATTTTACCTAGAAATGTGGGTAAGACACGACTAGACTTGTTTAATAGTCGATGTATAATTACATATATATGTAATATTTAAAAAGAAAAAAATTTAAAACTCTCGTGTCTTCGCTTTTAAGTCTTCCGCTGTATGTTATAAAATCATTATAATTTCTTTATTTTCTAAGTATGTAAAGGGTGACGACCTGTTTCCAATTAAATTGGGAACGGGGCGTTACAAATCGAGTACAATTATCTCGTTAGAAGATGATTCGAGTACACTTAACACTTTACTTGGTCAACAAGTTTTCAATAATCGTTATACTCAGAGTTATAGATTAGTAATATGTTGAGATTGAAGATTAATCGATTACGATGAACTCATCAGAAGATAATTAGAGTACAATTAACTCTTTTCTTGGTAAACAAGTTTTCAATAATCGTTACACTTAGTGTTACAGATTAGTTATATGTTGAGTTAGAAGATTAATCGAGTATCATTAAGTCTTTTGAAGATGATTCTAGTACAATTAACACTTTACTTGGTCAGCAAGTTTTCAATATTCTTTACACCTAGAGTTACAGATTAGTTTTATGTTGAGTTGGTAGACAAATCGAGTACAATTATCTCGTTAGAAGATGATTCGAGTACACTTAACACTTTACTTGGTCAACAAGTTTTCAATAATCGTTATACTCAGAGTTATAGATTAGTAATATGTTGAGATTGAAGATTAATCGATTACGATTAACTCATCAGAAGATGATTAGAGTACAATTAACTCTTTACTTGGTCAACAAGTTTTCAATAATCGTTACACTTAGAGTTACATATTAGTTATATGTTGAGATAGAAGATTAATCGAGTATCATTACGTCTTTAGAAGATGATTCGAGTACAATTAACTCTTTACTTGGTCAACAAGTTTTCAATATTCGTTACACTTAGAGTTATGTATTAGTTTTATGTTGAGTTGGAAGACGAATTGAGTACAATTATCTCTTTAGAAGGTGATTCGAGTACAATTAACACTTTACTTGGTTAACAAATATTCAATATCTGTTGTACTTAGACTTACTGATTAGTTATATGTTGAGTTTGAAGATTAATCGATTACGATTAACTCTTTAGAAAATGATTCAAGTACAATTAATACTTTACTTGGTCAGCAAGTTTTCAATATTCGTTACACTTAGAGTTACATATTAGTTATATGTTGAGATAGAAGATTAATCGAGTATCATTAAGTCTTTAGAAGATGATTCGAGTACAATTAACTCTTTACTTGGTCAACAAGTTTTCAATATTCGTTACACTTAGAGTTATGTATTAGTTTTATGTTGAGTTGGAAGACGAATCGAGTACAATTATCTCTTTAGAAGATGATTCGAGTACAATTAACACTATACTTGGTTAACAAGTTTTCAATAATAGTTAGTTATATGTTGAGTTTGAAGATTAATCAATTACGATTAACTCTTTAGAAGATGATTCAAGTACAATTAACACTTTACTTGGTCAGCAAGTTTTCAATATTCGTTACACTTAGAGTTACAGATTAGTTATATGTTTAGTTGGTAGATAAATCGAGTACAATTATCTCGTTAGAAGATGATTCGAGTACACTTAACACTTTACTTGGTCAACAAGTTTTCAATAATCGTTATACTCAGAGTTATAGATTAGTAATATGTTGAGATTGAAGATTAATCGATTACGATGAACTCATCAGAAGATAATTAGAGTACAATTAACTCTTTTCTTGGTAAACAAGTTTTCAATAATCGTTACACTTAGTGTTAGAGATTAGTTATATGTTGAGTTAGAAGATTAATCGAGTATCATTAAGTCTTTTGAAGATGATTCGAGTACAATTAACTCTTTACTTGGTCAACAAGTTTTCAATATTCGTTACACTTAGAGTTATGGATTAGTTTTATGTTGAGTTGGAAGACAAATCGAGTACAATTATCTCTTTAGAAGATGATTCGAGTATAATTAACACTTTACTTGGTTAACAAGTATTCAATATCTGTTGTACTTAGATTTACTGATTAGTTATATGTTGAGTTTGAAGATTAATCGATTACGATTAACTCTTTAGAAGATGATTCTAGTACAATTAACACTTTACTTGGTCAGCAAGTTTTCAATATTCTTTACACTTAGAGTTACAGATTAGTTTTATGTTGAGTTGGTAGACAAATCGAGTACAATTATCTCGTTAGAAGATGATTCGAGTACACTTAACACATTACTTCGTCAACAAGTTTTCAATAATCGTTATACTCAGAGTTATAGATTAGTAATATGTTGAGTTTGAAGATTAATCGATTACGATTAACTCTTTAGTAGATGATTCAAGTACAATTAACACTTTACTTGGTCAGCAAGTTTTCAGTATTCGTTACACTTAGAGTTGCAGATTAGTTATATGTTGAGTTAGAAGATTAATCGAGTATCATTAAGTCTTTAGAAGATGATTCGAGTACAATTAACTCTTTACTTGGTCAACAAATTTTCAATATTCGTTACACTTAGAGTTATGGATTACTTTTATGTTGAGTTGGAAGACGAATCGAGTACAATTATCTCTTTAGAAGGTGATTCGAGTACAATTAACACTTTACTTGGTTAACAAATATTCAATATCTGTTGTACTTAGACTTACTAATTAGTTATATGTTGAGTTTGAAGATTAATCGATTACGATTAACTCTTTAGAAGATGATTCAAGTACAATTAACACTTTACTTGGTCAGCAAGTTTTCAATATTCGTTACACTTAGAGTTACAGATTAGTTATATGTTTAGTTGGTAGATAAATCGAGTACAATTATCTCGTTAGAAGATGATTCGAGTACACTTAACACTTTACTTGGTTAACAATATTCAATAATTGTTGTACTTAGACTTACTGATTAGTTATATGTTGAATTTGAAGATTAATCGATTACGATTAACTCTTTAGAAGATGATTCAAGTACAATTAACACTTTACTTGGTCAGCAAGTTTTCAATATTCGTTACACTTAGAGTTACAGATTAGTTTTATGTTGAGTTGGTAGACAAATCGAGTACAATTATCTCGTTAGAAGATGATTCGAGTACACTTTACACTTTACTTGGTCAACAAGTTTTCAATAATCGTTATACTCAGAGTTATATATTAGTAATATGTTGAGATTGAAGATTAATCGATTACGATTAACTCATCAGAAGATGATTAGAGTACAATTAACTCTTTACTTGGTCAACAAGTTTTCAATAATCGTTACACTTAGAGTTACATATTAGTTATATGTTGAGATAGAAGATTTATCGAGTATCATTAAGTCTTTAGAAGATGATTCGAGTACAATTAACTCTTTACTTGGTCAACAAGTTTTCAATATTCGTTACACTTAGAGATATGGATTAGTTTTATGTTGAGTTGGAAGACAAATCGAGTACAATTATCACTTTAGAAGATGATTCGAGTATAATTAACACTTTACTTGGTTAACAAGTAATCAATATCTGTTGTACTTAGACTTACTGATTAGTTATATGTTGAGTTTGAAGATTAATCGATTACGATTAACTCTTTAGAAGATGATTCAAGTACAATTAACACTTTACTTGGTCAACAAGTTTTCAATATTCGTTACGCTTAGAGTTACAGATTAGTTATATGTTTAGTTGGTAGATAAATCGAGTACAATTATCTCGTTAGAAGATGATTCGAGTACACTTAACACTTTACTTGGTCAACAAGTTTTCAATAATCGTTATACTCAGAGTTATAGATTAGTAATATGTTGAGATTGAAGATTAATCGATTACGATGAACTCATCAGAAGATAATTAGAGTACAATTAACTCTTTTCTTGGTAAACAAGTTTTCAATAATCGTTACACTTAGTGTTACAGATTAGTTATATGTTGAGTTAGAAGATTAATCGAGTATCATTAAGTCTTTTGAAGATGATTCGAGTACAATTAACTCTTTACTTGGTCAACAAGTTTTCAATATTCGTTACACTTAGAGTTATGGATTAGTTTTATGTTGAGTTGGAAGATAAATCGAGTACAATTATCTCTTTAGAAGGTGATTCGAGTACAATTAACACTTTACTTGGTTAACAAGTATTCAATATCTGTTGTACTTAGACTTACTGATTAGTTATATGTTGAGTTTGAAGATTAATCGATTACGATTAACTCTTTAGAAGATGATTCTAGTACAATTAACACTTTACTTGGTCAGCAAGTTTTCAATATTCTTTACACTTAGAGTTACAGATTAGTTTTATGTTGAGTTGGTAGACAAATCGAGTACAATTATCTCGTTAGAAGATGATTCGAGTACACTTAACACATTACTTGGTCAACAAGTTTTCAATAATCGTTATACTCAGAGTTATAGATTAGTAATATGTTGAGTTGGAAGATTAATCGATTACGATTAACTCTTTAGTAGATGATTCAAGTACAATTAACACTTTACTTGGTCAGCAAGTTTTCAGTATTCGTTACACTTAGAGTTACAGATTAGTTATATGTTGAGTTAGAAGATTAATCGAGTATCATTAAGTCTTTAGAAGATGATTCGAGTACAATTAACTCTTTACTTGGTCAACAAATTTTCAATATTCGTTACACTTAGAGTTATGGATTACTTTTATGTTGAGTTGGAAGACGAATCGAGTACAATTATCTCTTTAGAAGGTGATTCGATTACAATTAACACTTTACTTGGTTAACAAATATTCAATATCTGTTGTACTTAGACTTACTGATTAGTTATATGTTGAGTTTGAAGATTAATCGATTACGATTAACTCTTTAGAAGATGATTCAAGTACAATTAACACTTTACTTGGTCAGCAAGTTTTCAATATTCGTTACACTTAGAGTTACAGATTAGTTATATGTTTAGTTGGTAGATAAATCGAGTAGAATTATCTCGTTAGAAGATGATTCGAGTACACTTAACACTTTACTTGGTCAACAAGTTTTCAATAATCGTTATACTCAGAGTTATAGATTAGTAATATGTTGAGATTGAAGATTAATCGATTACGATGAACTCATCAGAAGATGATTAGAGTACAATTAACTCTTTACTTGGTCAACAAGTTTTCAATAATCGTTACACTTAGAGTTACATATTAGTTATATGTTGAGATAGAAGATTAATCGAGTATCATTACGTCTTTAGAAGATGATTCGAGTACAATTAACTCTTTACATGGTCAACAAGTTTTCAATATTCGTTACACTTAGAGTTATGTATTAGTTTTATGTTGAGTTGGAAGACGAATCGAGTACAATTATCTCTTTAGAAGGTGATTCGAGTACAATTAACACTTTACTTGGTTAACAAATATTCAATATCTGTTGTACTTAGACTTACTGATTAGTTATATGTTGAGTTTGAAGATTAATCGATTACGATTAACTCTTTAGAAGATGATTCAAGTACAATTAATACTTTACTTGGTCAGCAAGTTTTCAATATTCGTTACACTTAGAGTTACAAATTAGTTATATGTTGAGTTAGAAGATTAATCAAGTATCATTAAGTCTTTAGAAGATGATTCGAGTACAATTAACTCTTTACTTGGTCAACAAATTTTCAATATTCGTTACACATAGAGTTATGGATTAGTTTTATGTTGAGTTGGAAGACGAATCGAGTACAATTATCTCTTTAGAAGATGATTCGAGTATAATTAACGCTTTACTTGGTTAACAATATTCAATAATTGTTGTACTTAGACTTACTGATTAGTTATATGTTGAGTTTGAAGATTAATCGATTACGATTAACTCTTTAGAAGATGATTCAAGTACAATTAACACTTTACTTGGTCAGCAAGTTTTCAATATTCGTTACACTTAGAGTTACAGATTAGTTTTATGTTGAGTTGGTAGACAAATCGAGTACAATTATCTCGTTAGAAGATGATTCGAGTACACTTAACACTTTACTTGGTCAACAAGTTTTCAATAATCGTTATACTCAGAGTTATATATTAGTAATATGTTGAGATTGAAGATTAATCGATTACGATTAACTCATCAGAAGATGATTAGAGTACAATTAACTCTTTACTAGGTCAACAAGTTTTCAATAATCGTTACACTTAGAGTTACATATTAGTTATATGTTGAGATAGAAGATTAATCGAGTATCATTAAGTCTTTAGAAGATGATTCGAGTACAATTAACTCTTTACTTGGTCAACAAGTTTTCAATATTCGTTACACTTAGAGTTATGGATTAGTTTTATGTTGAGTTGGAAGACAAATCGAGTACAATTATCTCTTTAGAAGATGATTCGAGTATAATTAACACTTTACTTGGTTAACAAGTATTCAATATCTGTTGTACTTAGACTTACTGATTAGTTATATGTTGAGTTTGAAGATTAATCGATTACGATTAACTCTTTAGAAGATGATTCTAGTACAATTAACACTTTACTTGGTCAGCAAGTTTTCAATATTCGTTACACTTAGAGTTACAGATTAGTTATATGTTTAGTTGGTAGATAAATCGAGTACAATTATCTCGTTAGAAGATGATTCGAGTACACTCAACACTTTACTTGGTCAACAAGTTTTCAATAATCGTTATACTCAGAGTTATAGATTAGTAATATGTTGAGATTGAAGATTAATCGATTACGATGAACTCATCAGAAGATAATTAGAGTACAATTAACTCTTTTCTTGGTAAACAAGTTTTCAATAATCGTTACACTTAGTGTTACAGATTAGTTATATGTTGAGTTAGAAGATTAATCGAGTATCATTAAGTCTTTTGAAGATGATTCGAGTACAATTAACTCTTTACTTGGTCAACAAATTTTCAATATTCGTTACACTTAGAGTTATGGATTACTTTTATGTTGAGTTGGAAGACGAATCGAGTACAATTATCTCTTTAGAAGGTGATTCGAGTACAATTAACACTTTACTTGGTTAACAAATATTCAATATCTGTTGTACTTAGACTTACTGATTAGTTATATGTTGAGTTTGAAGATTAATCGATTACGATTAACTCTTTAGAAGATGATTCAAGTACAATTAACACTTTACTTGGTCAGCAAGTTTTCAATATTCGTTACACTTAGAGTTACAGATTAGTTATATGTTTAGTTGGTAGATAAATCGAGTACAATTATCTCGTTAGAAGATGATTCGAGTACACTTAACACTTTACTTGGTCAACAAGTTTTCAATAATCGTTATACTCAGAGTTATAGATTAGTAATATGTTGAGATTGAAGATTAATCGATTACGATGAACTCATCAGAAGATGATTAGAGTACAATTAACTCTTTACTTGGTCAACAAGTTTTCAATAATCGTTACACTTAGAGTTACATATTAGTTATATGTTGAGATAGAAGATTAATCGAGTATCATTACGTCTTTAGAAGATGATTCGAGTACAATTAACTCTTTACATGGTCAACAAGTTTTCAATATTCGTTACACTTAGAGTTATGTATTAGTTTTATGTTGAGTTGGAAGACGAATCGAGTACAATTATCTCTTTAGAAGGTGATTCGAGTACAATTAACACTTTACTTGGTTAACAAATATTCAATATCTGTTGTACTTAGACTTACTGATTAGTTATATGTTGAGTTTGAAGATTAATCGATTACGATTAACTCTTTAGAAGATGATTCAAGTACAATTAATACTTTACTTGGTCAGCAAGTTTTCAATATTCGTTACACTTAGAGTTACAAATTAGTTATATGTTGAGTTAGAAGATTAATCAAGTATCATTAAGTCTTTAGAAGATGATTCGAGTACAATTAACTCTTTACTTGGTCAACAAATTTTCAATATTCGTTACACATAGAGTTATGGATTAGTTTTATGTTGAGTTGGAAGACGAATCGAGTACAATTATCTCTTTAGAAGATGATTCGAGTATAATTAACGCTTTACTTGGTTAACAATATTCAATAATTGTTGTACTTAGACTTACTGATTAGTTATATGTTGAGTTTGAAGATTAATCGATTACGATTAACTCTTTAGAAGATGATTCAAGTACAATTAACACTTTACTTGGTCAGCAAGTTTTCAATATTCGTTACACTTAGAGTTACAGATTAGTTTTATGTTGAGTTGGTAGACAAATCGAGTACAATTATCTCGTTAGAAGATGATTCGAGTACACTTAACACTTTACTTGGTCAACAAGTTTTCAATAATCGTTATACTCAGAGTTATATATTAGTAATATGTTGAGATTGAAGATTAATCGATTACGATTAACTCATCAGAAGATGATTAGAGTACAATTAACTCTTTACTAGGTCAACAAGTTTTCAATAATCGTTACACTTAGAGTTACATATTAGTTATATGTTGAGATAGAAGATTAATCGAGTATCATTAAGTCTTTAGAAGATGATTCGAGTACAATTAACTCTTTACTTGGTCAACAAGTTTTCAATATTCGTTACACTTAGAGTTATGGATTAGTTTTATGTTGAGTTGGAAGACAAATCGAGTACAATTATCTCTTTAGAAGATGATTCGAGTATAATTAACACTTTACTTGGTTAACAAGTATTCAATATCTGTTGTACTTAGACTTACTGATTAGTTATATGTTGAGTTTGAAGATTAATCGATTACGATTAACTCTTTAGAAGATGATTCTAGTACAATTAACACTTTACTTGGTCAGCAAGTTTTCAATATTCGTTACACTTAGAGTTACAGATTAGTTATATGTTTAGTTGGTAGATAAATCGAGTACAATTATCTCGTTAGAAGATGATTCGAGTACACTTAACACTTTACTTGGTCAACAAGTTTTCAATAATCGTTATACTCAGAGTTATAGATTAGTAATATGTTGAGATTGAAGATTAATCGATTACGATGAACTCATCAGAAGATAATTAGAGTACAATTAACTCTTTTCTTGGTAAACAAGTTTTCAATAATCGTTACACTTAGTGTTACAGATTAGTTATATGTTGAGTTAGAAGATTAATCGAGTATCATTAAGTCTTTTGAAGATGATTCGAGTACAATTAACTCTTTACTTGGTCAACAAATTTTCAATATTCGTTACACTTAGAGTTATGGATTACTTTTATGTTGAGTTGGAAGACGAATCGAGTACAATTATCTCTTTAGAAGGTGATTCGAGTACAATTAACACTTTACTTGGTTAACAAATATTCAATATCTGTTGTACTTAGACTTACTGATTAGTTATATGTTGAGTTTGAAGATTAATCGATTACGATTAACTCTTTAGAAGATGATTCAAGTACAATTAACACTTTACTTGGTCAGCAAGTTTTCAATATTCGTTACACTTAGAGTTACAGATTAGTTATATGTTTAGTTGGTAGATAAATCGAGTACAATTATCTCGTTAGAAGATGATTCGAGTACACTTAACACTTTACTTGGTCAACAAGTTTTCAATAATCGTTATACTCAGAGTTATAGATTAGTAATATGTTGAGATTGAAGATTAATCGATTACGATGAACTCATCAGAAGATGATTAGAGTACAATTAACTCTTTACTTGGTCAACAAGTTTTCAATAATCGTTACACTTAGAGTTACATATTAGTTATATGTTGAGATAGAAGATTAATCGAGTATCATTACGTCTTTAGAAGATGATTCGAGTACAATTAACTATTTACATGGTCAACAAGTTTTCAATATTCGTTACACTTAGAGTTATGTATTAGTTTTATGTTGAGTTGTAAGACGAATCGAGTACAATTATCTCTTTAGAAGGTGATTCGAGTACAATTAACACTTTACTTGGTTAACAAATATTCAATATCTGTTGTACTTAGACTTACTGATTAGTTATATGTTGAGTTTGAAGATTAATCGATTACGATTAACTCTTTAGAAGATGATTCAAGTACAATTAATACTTTACTTGGTCAGCAAGTTTTCAATATTCGTTACACTTAGAGTTACAGATTAGTTATATGTTGAGTTAGAAGATTAATCAAGTATCATTAAGTCTTTAGAAGATGATTCGAGTACAATTAACTCTTTACTTGGTCAACAATTTTCAATATTCGTTACACATAGAGTTATGGATTAGTTTTATGTTGAGTTGGAAGACGAATCGAGTACAATTATCTCTTTAGAAGATGATTCGAGTATAAGTAACGCTTTACTTGGTTAACAATATTCAATAATTGTTGTACTTAGACTTACTGATTAGTTATATGTTGAGTTTGAAGATTAATCGATTACGATTAACTCTTTAGAAGATGATTCAAGTACAATTAACACTTTACTTGGTCAGCAAGTTTTCAATATTCGTTACACTTAGAGTTACAGATTAGTTTTATGTTGAGTTGGTAGACAAATCGAGTACAATTATCTCGTTAGAAGATGATTCGAGTACACTTAACACTTTACTTGGTCAACAAGTTTTCAATAATCGTTATACTCAGAGTTATATATTAGTAATATGTTGAGATTGAAGATTAATCGATTACGATTAACTCATCAGAAGATGATTAGAGTACAATTAACTCTTTACTAGGTCAACAAGTTTTCAATAATCGTTACACTTAGAGTTACATATTAGTTATATGTTGAGATAGAAGATTAATCGAGTATCATTAAGTCTTTAGAAGATGATTCGAGTACAATTAACTCTTTACTTGGTCAACAAGTTTTCAATATTCGTTACACTTAGAGTTATGGATTAGTTTTATGTTGAGTTGGAAGACAAATCGAGTACAATTATCTCTTTAGAAGATGATTCGAGTATAATTAACACTTTACTTGGTTAACAAGTATTCAATATCTGTTGTACTTAGACTTACTGATTAGTTATATGTTGAGTTTGAAGATTAATCGATTACGATTAACTTTTTAGAAGATGATTCTAGTACAATTAACACTTTACTTGGTCAGCAAGTTTTCAATATTCGTTACACTTAGAGTTACAGATTAGTTATATGTTTAGTTGGTAGATAAATCGAGTACAATTATCTCGTTAGAAGATAATTCGAGTACACTTAACACTTTACTTGGTCAACAAGTTTTCAATAATCGTTATACTCAGAGTTATAGATTAGTAATATGTTGAGATTGAAGATTAATCGATTACGATGAACTCATCAGAAGATAATTAGAGTACAATTAACTCTTTTCTTGGTAAACAAGTTTTCAATAATCGTTACACTTAGTGTTACAGATTAGTTATATGTTGAGTTAGAAGATTAATCGAGTATCATTAAGTCTTTTGAAGATGATTCGAGTACAATTAACTCTTTACTAGGTCAACAAGTTTTCAATAATCGTTACACTTAGAGTTACATATTAGTTATATGTTGAGATAGAAGATTAATCGAGTATCATTAAGTCTTTAGAAGATGATTCGAGTACAATTAACTCTTTACTTGGTCAACAAGTTTTCAATATTCGTTACACTTAGAGTTATGGATTAGTTTTATGTTGAGTTGGAAGACAAATCGAGTACAATTATCTCTTTAGAAGATGATTCGAGTATAATTAACACTTTACTTGGTTAACAAGTATTCAATATCTGTTGCACTTAGACTTACTGATTAGTTATATGTTGAGTTTGAAGATTAATCGATTACGATTAACTCTTTAGAAGATGATTCTAGTACAATTAACACTTTACTTGGTCAGCAAGTTTTCAATATTCGTTACACTTAGAGTTACAGATTAGTTATATGTTTAGTTGGTAGATAAATCGAGTACAATTATCTCGTTAGAAGATGATTCGAGTACACTTAACACTTTACTTGGTCAACAAGTTTTCAATAATCGTTATACTCAGAGTTATAGATTAGTAATATGTTGAGATTGAAGATTAATCGATTACGATGAACTCATCAGAAGATAATTAGAGTACAATTAACTCTTTTCTTGGTAAACAAGTTTTCAATAATCGTTACACTTAGTGTTACAGATTAGTTATATGTTGAGTTAGAAGATTAATCGAGTATCATTAAGTCTTTTGAAGATGATTCGAGTACAATTAACTCTTTACTAGGTCAACAAGTTTTCAATAATCGTTACACTTAGAGTTACATATTAGTTATATGTTGAGATAGAAGATTAATCGAGTATCATTAAGTCTTTAGAAGATGATTCGAGTACAATTAACTCTTTACTTGGTCAACAAGTTTTCAATATTCGTTACACTTAGAGTTATGGATTAGTTTTATGTTGAGTTGGAAGACAAATCGAGTACAATTATCTCTTTAGAAGATGATTCGAGTATAATTAACACTTTACTTGGTTAACAAGTATTCAATATCTGTTGTACTTAGACTTACTGATTAGTTATATGTTGAGTTTGAAGATTAATCGATTACGATTAACTCTTTAGAAGATGATTCTAGTACAATTAACACTTTACTTGGTCACCAAGTTTTCAATATTCGTTACACTTAGAGTTACAGATTAGTTATATGTTTAGTTGGTAGATAAATCGAGTACAATTATCTCGTTAGAAGATGATTCGAGTACACTTAACACTTTACTTGGTCAACAAGTTTTCAATAATCGTTATACTCAGAGTTATAGATTAGTAATATGTTGAGATTGAAGATTAATCGATTACGATGAACTCATCAGAAGATAATTAGAGTACAATTAACTCTTTTCTTGGTAAACAAGTTTTCAATAATCGTTACACTTAGTGTTACAGATTAGTTATATGTTGAGTTAGAAGATTAATCGAGTATCATTAAGTCTTTTGAAGATGATTCGAGTACAATTAACTCTTTACTTGGTCAACAAGTTTTCAATATTCGTTACACTTAGAGTAATGGATTAGTTTTATGTTGAGTTTGAAGACAAATCGAGTACAATTATCTCTTTAGAAGGTGATTCGAGTACAATTAACACTTTACTTGGTTAACAAGTATTCAATATCTGTTGTACTTAGACTTACTGATTAGTTATATGTTGAGTTTGAAGATTAATCGATTACGATTAACTCTTTAGAAGATGATTCTAGTACAATTAACACTTTACTTGGTCAGCAAGTTTTCAATATTCGTTACACTTAGAGTTACAGATTAGTTTTATGTTGAGTTGGTAAACAAATCGAGTACATTTATCTCGTTAGAAGATGATTCGAGTACACTTAACACATTACTTGGTCAACAAGTTTTCAATAATCGTTATACTCAGAGTTATAGATTAGTAATATGTTGAGTTTGAAGATTAATCGATTACGATTAACTCTTTAGTAGATGATTCAAGTACAATTAAAACTTTACTTGGTCAGCAAGTTTTCAGTATTCGTTACACTTAGAGTTGCAGATTAGTTATATGTTGAGTTAGAAGATTAATCGAGTATCATTAAGTCTTTAGAAGATGATTCGAGTACAATTAACTCTTTACTTGGTCAACAAATTTTCAATATTCGTTACACTTAGAGTTATGGATTACTTTTATGTTGAGTTGGAAGACGAATCGAGTACAATTATGTCTTTAGAAGGTGATTCGAGTACAATTAACACTTTACTTGGTTAACAAATATTCAATATCTCTTGTACTTAGACTTACTGATTAGTTATATGTTGAGTTTGAAGATTAATCGATTAGGATTAACTCTTTAGAAGATGATTCAAGTACAATTAACACTTTACTTGGTCAGCAAGTTTTCAATATTCGTTACACTTAGAGTTACAGATTAGTTATATGTTTAGTTGGTAGATAAATCGAGTACAATTATCTCGTTAGAAGATGATTCGAGTACACTTAACACTTTACTTGGTCAACAAGTTTTCAATAATCGTTATACTCAGAGTTATAGATTAGTAATATGTTGAGATTGAAGATTAATCGATTATGATGAACTCATCAGAAGATGATTAGAGTACAATTAACTCTTTACTTGGTCAACAAGTTTTCAATAATCGTTACACTTAGAGTTACATATTAGTTATATGTTGAGATAGAAGATTAATCGAGTATCATTACGTCTTTAGAAGATGATTCGAGTACAATTAACTCTTTACTTGGTCAACAAGTTTTCAATATTCGTTACACTTAGAGTTATGTATTAGTTTTATGTTGAGTTGGAAGACGAATCGAGTACAATTATCTCTTTAGAAGGTGAATCGAGTACAATTAACACTTTACTTGGTTAACAAATATTCAATATCTGTTGTACTTAGACTTACTGATTAGTATATGTTGAGTTTGAAGATTAATCGATTACGATTAACTCTTTAGAAGATGATTCAAGTACAATTAATACTTTACTTGGTCAGCAAGTTTTCAATATTCGTTACACTTAGAGTTACAAATTAGTTATATGTTGAGTTAGAAGATTAATCAAGTATCATTAAGTCTTTAGAAGATGATTCGAGTACAATTAACTCTTTACTTGGTCAACAAATTTTCAATATTCGCTACACATAGAGTTATGGATTAGTTTTATGTTGAGTTGGAAGACGAATCGAGTACAATTATCTCTTTAGAAGATGATTCGAGTATAATTAACACTTTACTTGGTTAACAATATTCAATAATTGTTGTACTTAGACTTACTGATTAGTTATATGTTGAGTTTGAAGATTAATCGATTACGATTAACTCTTTAGAAGATGATTCAAGTACAATTAACACTTTACTTGGTCAGCAAGTTTTCAATATTCGTTACACTTAGAGTTACAGATTAGTTATATGTTTAGTTGGTAGATAAATCGAGTACAATTATCTCGTTAGAAGATGATTCGAGTACACTTAACACTTTACTTGGTCAACAAGTTTTCAATAATCGTTATACTCAGAGTTATAGATTAGTAATATGTTGAGATTGAAGATTAATCGATTACGATGAACTCATCAGAAGATAATTAGAGTACAATTAACTCTTTTCTTGGTAAACAAGTTTTCAATAATCGTTACACTTAGTGTTACAGATTAGTTATATGTTGAGTTAGAAGATTAATCGAGTATCATTAAGTCTTTTGAAGATGATTCGAGTACAATTAACTCTTTACTAGGTCAACAAGTTTTCCATAATCGTTACACTTAGAGTTACATATTAGTTATATGTTGAGATAGAAGATTAATCGAGTATCATTAAGTCTTTAGAAGATGATTCGAGTACAATTAACTCTTTACTTGGTCAACAAGTTTTCAATATTCGTTACACTTAGAGTTATGGATTAGTTTTATGTTGAGTTGGAAGACAAATCGAGTACAATTATCTCTTTAGAAGATGATTCGAGTATAATTAACACTTTACTTGGTTAACAAGTATTCAATATCTGTTGTACTTAGACTTACTGATTAGTTATATGTTGAGTTTGAAGATTAATCGATTACGATTAACTCTTTAGAAGATGATTCTAGTACAATTAACACTTTACTTGGTCAGCAAGTTTTCAATATTCGTTACACTTAGAGTTACAGATTAGTTATATGTTTAGTTGGTAGATAAATCGAGTACAATTATCTCGTTAGAAGATGATTCGAGTACACTTAACACTTTACTTGGTCAACAAGTTTTCAATAATCGTTATACTCAGAGTTATAGATTAGTAATATGTTGAGATTGAAGATTAATCGATTACGATGAACTCATCAGAAGATAATTAGAGTACAATTAACTCTTTTCTTGGTAAACAAGTTTTCAATAATCGTTACACTTAGTGTTACAGATTAGTTATATGTTGAGTTAGAAGATTAATCGAGTATCATTAAGTCTTTTGAAGATGATTCGAGTACAATTAACTCTTTACTTGGTCAACAAGTTTTCAATATTCGTTACACTTAGAGTAATGGATTAGTTTTATGTTGAGTTTGAAGACAAATCGAGTACAATTATCTCTTTAGAAGGTGATTCGAGTACAATTAACACTTTACTTGGTTAACAAGTATTCAATATCTGTTGTACTTAGACTTACTGATTAGTTATATGTTGAGTTTGAAGATTAATCGATTACGATTAACTCTTTAGAAGATGATTCTAGTACAATTAACACTTTACTTGGTCAGCAAGTTTTCAATATTCGTTACACTTAGAGTTACAGATTAGTTTTATGTTGAGTTGGTAAACAAATCGAGTACATTTATCTCGTTAGAAGATGATTCGAGTACACTTAACACATTACTTGGTCAACAAGTTTTCAATAATCGTTATACTCAGAGTTATAGATTAGTAATATGTTGAGTTTGAAGATTAATCGATTACGATTAACTCTTTAGTAGATGATTCAAGTACAATTAAAACTTTACTTGGTCAGCAAGTTTTCAGTATTCGTTACACTTAGAGTTGCAGATTAGTTATATGTTGAGTTAGAAGATTAATCGAGTATCATTAAGTCTTTAGAAGATGATTCGAGTACAATTAACTCTTTACTTGGTCAACAAATTTTCAATATTCGTTACACTTAGAGTTATGGATTACTTTTATGTTGAGTTGGAAGACGAATCGAGTACAATTATGTCTTTAGAAGGTGATTCGAGTACAATTAACACTTTACTTGGTTAACAAATATTCAATATCTCTTGTACTTAGACTTACTGATTAGTTATATGTTGAGTTTGAAGATTAATCGATTACGATTAACTCTTTAGAAGATGATTCAAGTACAATTAACACTTTACTTGGTCAGCAAGTTTTCAATATTCGTTACACTTAGAGTTACAGATTAGTTATATGTTTAGTTGGTAGATAAATCGAGTACAATTATCTCGTTAGAAGATGATTCGAGTACACTTAACACTTTACTTGGTCAACAAGTTTTCAATAATCGTTATACTCAGAGTTATAGATTAGTAATATGTTGAGATTGAAGATTAATCGATTATGATGAACTCATCAGAAGATGATTAGAGTACAATTAACTCTTTACTTGGTCAACAAGTTTTCAATAATCGTTACACTTAGAGTTACATATTAGTTATATGTTGAGATAGAAGATTAATCGAGTATCATTACGTCTTTAGAAGATGATTCGAGTACAATTAACTCTTTACTTGGTCAACAAGTTTTCAATATTCGTTACACTTAGAGTTATGTATTAGTTTTATGTTGAGTTGGAAGACGAATCGAGTACAATTATCTCTTTAGAAGGTGAATCGAGTACAATTAACACTTTACTTGGTTAACAAATATTCAATATCTGTTGTACTTAGACTTACTGATTAGTATATGTTGAGTTTGAAGATTAATCGATTACGATTAACTCTTTAGAAGATGATTCAAGTACAATTAATACTTTACTTGGTCAGCAAGTTTTCAATATTCGTTACACTTAGAGTTACAAATTAGTTATATGTTGAGTTAGAAGATTAATCAAGTATCATTAAGTCTTTAGAAGATGATTCGAGTACAATTAACTCTTTACTTGGTCAACAAATTTTCAATATTCGCTACACATAGAGTTATGGATTAGTTTTATGTTGAGTTGGAAGACGAATCGAGTACAATTATCTCTTTAGAAGATGATTCGAGTATAATTAACACTTTACTTGGTTAACAATATTCAATAATTGTTGTACTTAGACTTACTGATTAGTTATATGTTGAGTTTGAAGATTAATCGATTACGATTAACTCTTTAGAAGATGATTCAAGTACAATTAACACTTTACTTGGTCAGCAAGTTTTCAATATTCGTTACACTTAGAGTTACAGATTAGTTATATGTTTAGTTGGTAGATAAATCGAGTACAATTATCTCGTTAGAAGATGATTCGAGTACACTTAACACTTTACTTGGTCAACAAGTTTTCAATAATCGTTATACTCAGAGTTATAGATTAGTAATATGTTGAGATTGAAGATTAATCGATTACGATGAACTCATCAGAAGATAATTAGAGTACAATTAACTCTTTTCTTGGTAAACAAGTTTTCAATAATCGTTACACTTAGTGTTACAGATTAGTTATATGTTGAGTTAGAAGATTAATCGAGTATCATTAAGTCTTTTGAAGATGATTCGAGTACAATTAACTCTTTACTAGGTCAACAAGTTTTCCATAATCGTTACACTTAGAGTTACATATTAGTTATATGTTGAGATAGAAGATTAATCGAGTATCATTAAGTCTTTAGAAGATGATTCGAGTACAATTAACTCTTTACTTGGTCAACAAGTTTTCAATATTCGTTACACTTAGAGTTATGGATTAGTTTTATGTTGAGTTGGAAGACAAATCGAGTACAATTATCTCTTTAGAAGATGATTCGAGTATAATTAACACTTTACTTGGTTAACAAGTATTCAATATCTGTTGTACTTAGACTTACTGATTAGTTATATGTTGAGTTTGAAGATTAATCGATTACGATTAACTCTTTAGAAGATGATTCTAGTACAATTAACACTTTACTTGGTCAGCAAGTTTTCAATATTCGTTACACTTAGAGTTACAGATTAGTTATATGTTTAGTTGGTAGATAAATCGAGTACAATTATCTCGTTAGAAGATGATTCGAGTACACTTAACACTTTACTTGGTCAACAAGTTTTCAATAATCGTTATACTCAGAGTTATAGATTAGTAATATGTTGAGATTGAAGATTAATCGATTACGATGAACTCATCAGAAGATAATTAGAGTACAATTAACTCTTTTCTTGGTAAACAAGTTTTCAATAATCGTTACACTTAGTGTTACAGATTAGTTATATGTTGAGTTAGAAGATTAATCGAGTATCATTAAGTCTTTTGAAGATGATTCGAGTACAATTAACTCTTTACTTGGTCAACAAGTTTTCAATATTCGTTACACTTAGAGTAATGGATTAGTTTTATGTTGAGTTTGAAGACAAATCGAGTACAATTATCTCTTTAGAAGGTGATTCGAGTACAATTAACACTTTACTTGGTTAACAAGTATTCAATATCTGTTGTACTTAGACTTACTGATTAGTTATATGTTGAGTTTGAAGATTAATCGATTACGATTAACTCTTTAGAAGATGATTCTAGTACAATTAACACTTTACTTGGTCAGCAAGTTTTCAATATTCGTTACACTTAGAGTTACAGATTAGTTTTATGTTGAGTTGGTAAACAAATCGAGTACATTTATCTCGTTAGAAGATGATTCGAGTACACTTAACACATTACTTGGTCAACAAGTTTTCAATAATCGTTATACTCAGAGTTATAGATTAGTAATATGTTGAGTTTGAAGATTAATCGATTACGATTAACTCTTTAGTAGATGATTCAAGTACAATTAAAACTTTACTTGGTCAGCAAGTTTTCAGTATTCGTTACACTTAGAGTTGCAGATTAGTTATATGTTGAGTTAGAAGATTAATCGAGTATCATTAAGTCTTTAGAAGATGATTCGAGTACAATTAACTCTTTACTTGGTCAACAAATTTTCAATATTCGTTACACTTAGAGTTATGGATTACTTTTATGTTGAGTTGGAAGACGAATCGAGTACAATTATGTCTTTAGAAGGTGATTCGAGTACAATTAACACTTTACTTGGTTAACAAATATTCAATATCTGTTGTACTTAGACTTACTGATTAGTTATATGTTGAGTTTGAAGATTAATCGATTACGATTAACTCTTTAGAAGATGATTCAAGTACAATTAACACTTTACTTGGTCAGCAAGTTTTCAATATTCGTTACACTTAGAGTTACAGATTAGTTATATGTTTAGTTGGTAGATAAATCGAGTACAATTATCTCGTTAGAAGATGATTCGAGTACACTTAACACTTTACTTGGTCAACAAGTTTTCAATAATCGTTATACTCAGAGTTATAGATTAGTAATATGTTGAGATTGAAGATTAATCGATTATGATGAACTCATCAGAAGATGATTAGAGTACAATTAACTCTTTACTTGGTCAACAAGTTTTCAATAATCGTTACACTTAGAGTTACATATTAGTTATATGTTGAGATAGAAGATTAATCGAGTATCATTACGTCTTTAGAAGATGATTCGAGTACAATTAACTCTTTACTTGGTCAACAAGTTTTCAATATTCGTTACACTTAGAGTTATGTATTAGTTTTATGTTGAGTTGGAAGACGAATCGAGTACAATTATCTCTTTAGAAGGTGAATCGAGTACAATTAACACTTTACTTGGTTAACAAATATTCAATATCTGTTGTACTTAGACTTATTGATTAGTATATGTTGAGTTTGAAGATTAATCGATTACGATTAACTCTTTAGAAGATGATTCAAGTACAATTAATACTTTACTTGGTCAGCAAGTTTTCAATATTCGTTACACTTAGAGTTACAAATTAGTTATATGTTGAGTTAGAAGATTAATCAAGTATCATTAAGTCTTTAGAAGATGATTCGAGTACAATTAACTCTTTACTTGGTCAACAAATTTTCAATATTCGTTACACATAGAGTTATGGATTAGTTTTATGTTGAGTTGGAAGACGAATCGAGTACAATTATCTCTTTAGAAGATGATTCGAGTATAATTAAAACTTTACTTGGTTAACAATATTCAATAATTGTTGTACTTAGACTTACTGATTAGTTATATGTTGAGTTTGAAGATTAATCGATTACGATTAACTCTTTAGAAGATGATTCAAGTACAATTAACACTTTACTTGGTCAGCAAGTTTTCAATATTCGTTACACTTAGAGTTACAGATTAGTTATATGTTTAGTTGGTAGATAAATCGAGTACAATTATCTCGTTAGAAGATGATTCGAGTACACTTAACACTTTACTTGGTCAACAAGTTTTCAATAATCGTTATACTCAGAGTTATAGATTAGTAATATGTTGAGATTGAAGATTAATCGATTATGATGAACTCATCAGAAGATGATTAGAGTACAATTAACTCTTTACTTGGTCAACAAGTTTTCAATAATCGTTACACTTAGAGTTACATATTAGTTATATGTTGAGATAGAAGATTAATCGAGTATCATTACGTCTTTAGAAGATGATTCGAGTACAATTAACTCTTTACTTGGTCAACAAGTTTTCAATATTCGTTACACTTAGAGTTATGTATTAGTTTTATGTTGAGTTGGAAGACGAATCGAGTACAATTATCTCTTTAGAAGGTGAATCGAGTACAATTAACACTTTACTTGGTTAACAAATATTCAATATCTGTTGTACTTAGACTTACTGATTAGTATATGTTGAGTTTGAAGATTAATCGATTACGATTAACTCTTTAGAAGATGATTCAAGTACAATTAATACTTTACTTGGTCAGCAAGTTTTCAATATTCGTTAAACTTAGAGTTACAAATTAGTTATATGTTGAGTTAGAAGATTAATCAAGTATCATTAAGTCTTTAGAAGATGATTCGAGTACAATTAACTCTTTACTTGGTCAACAATTTTCAATATTCGTTACACATAGAGTTATGGATTAGTTTTATGTTGAGTTGGAAGACGAATCGAGTACAATTATCTCTTTAGAAGATGATTCGAGTATAATTAACACTTTACTTGGTTAACAATATTCAATAATTGTTGTACTTAGACTTACTGATTAGTTATATGTTGAGTTTGAAGATTAATCGATTACGATTAACTCTTTAGAAGATGATTCAAGTACAATTAACACTTTACTTGGTCAGCAAGTTTTCAATATTCGTTACACTTAGAGTTACAGATTAGTTATATGTTTAGTTGGTAGATAAATCGAGTACAATTATCTCGTTAGAAGATGATTCGAGTACACTTAACACTTTACTTGGTCAACAAGTTTTCAATAATCGTTATACTCAGAGTTATAGATTAGTAATATGTTGAGATTGAAGATTAATCGATTATGATGAACTCATCAGAAGATGATTAGAGTACAATTAACTCTTTACTTGGTCAACAAGTTTTCAATAATCGTTACACTTAGAGTTACATATTAGTTATATGTTGAGATAGAAGATTAATCGAGTATCATTACGTCTTTAGAAGATGATTCGAGTACAATTAACTCTTTACTTGGTCAACAAGTTTTCAATATTCGTTACACTTAGAGTTATGTATTAGTTTTATGTTGAGTTGGAAGACGAATCGAGTACAATTATCTCTTTAGAAGGTGAATCGAGTATAATTAACACTTTACTTGGTTAACAAATATTCAATATCTGTTGTACTTAGACTTACTGATTAGTATATGTTGAGTTTGAAGATTAATCGATTACGATTAACTCTTTAGAAGATGATTCAAGTACAATTAATACTTTACTTGGTCAGCAAGTTTTCAATATTCGTTACACTTAGAGTTACAAATTAGTTATATGTTGAGTTAGAAGATTAATCAAGTATCATTAAGTCTTTAGAAGATGATTCGAGTACAATTAACTCTTTACTTGGTCAACAATTTTCAATATTCGTTACACATAGAGTTATGGATTAGTTTTATGTTGAGTTGGAAGACGAATCGAGTACAATTATCTCTTTAGAAGATGATTCGAGTATAATTAACACTTTACTTGGTTAACAATATTCAATAATTGTTGTACTTAGACTTACTGATTAGTTATATGTTGAGTTTGAAGATTAATCGATTACGATTAACTCTTTAGAAGATGATTCAAGTACAATTAACACTTTACTTGGTCAGCAAGTTTTCAATATTCGTTACACTTAGAGTTACAGATTAGTTATATGTTTAGTTGGTAGATAAATCGAGTACAATTATCTCGTTAGAAGATGATTCGAGTACACTTAACACTTTACTTGGTCAACAAGTTTTCAATAATCGTTATACTCAGAGTTATAGATTAGTAATATGTTGAGATTGAAGATTAATCGATTATGATGAACTCATCAGAAGATGATTAGAGTACAATTAACTCTTTACTTGGTCAACAAGTTTTCAATAATCGTTACACTTAGAGTTACATATTAGTTATATGTTGAGATAGAAGATTAATCGAGTATCATTACGTCTTTAGAAGATGATTCGAGTACAATTAACTCTTTACTTGGTCAACAAGTTTTCAATATTCGTTACACTTAGAGTTATGTATTAGTTTTATGTTGAGTTGGAAGACGAATCGAGTACAATTATCTCTTTAGAAGGTGATTCGAGTACAATTAACACTTTACTTGGTTAACAAATATTCAATATCTGTTGTACTTAGACTTACTGATTAGTTATATGTTGAGTTTGAAGATTAATCGATTACGATTAACTCTTTAGAAGATGATTCAAGTACAATTAATACTTTACTTGGTCAGCAAGTTTTCAATATTCGTTACACTTAGAGTTACAAATTAGTTATATGTTGAGTTAGAAGATTAATCAAGTATCATTAAGTCTTTAGAAGATGATTCGAGTACAATTAACTCTTTACTTGGTCAACAATTTTCAATATTCGTTACACATAGAGTTATGGATTAGTTTTATGTTGAGTTGGAAGACGAATCGAGTACAATTATCTCTTTAGAAGATGATTCGAGTATAATTAACACTTTACTTGGTTAACAATATTCAATAATTGTTGTACTTAGACTTACTGATTAGTTATATGTTGAGTTTGAAGATTAATCGATTACGATTAACTCTTTAGAAGATGATTCAAGTACAATTAACACTTTACTTGGTCAGCAAGTTTTCAATATTCGTTACACTTAGAGTTACAGATTAGTTTTATGTTGAGTTGGTAGACAAATCGAGTACAATTATCTCTTTAGAAGATGATTCGAGTACACTTAACACTTTACTTGGTCAACAAGTTTTCAATAATCGTTATACTCAGAGTTATATATTAGTAATATGTTGAGATTGAAGATTAATCGATTACGATTAACTCATCAGAAGATGATTAGAGTACAATTAACTCTTTACTTGGTCAACAAGTTTTCAATAATCGTTACACTTAGAGTTACATATTAGTTATATGTTGAGATGGAAGATTAATCGAGTATCATTAAGTCTTTAGAAGATGATTCTAGTACAATTAACTCTTTACTTGGTCAACAAGTTTTCAATATTCGTTACACTTAGAGTTATGGATTAGTTTTATGTTGAGTTGGAAGACAAATCGAGTACAATTATCTCTTTAGAAGATGATTCGAGTATAATTAACACTTTACTTGGTTAACAAGTATTCAATATCTGTTGTACTTAGACTTACTAATTAGTTATATGTTGAGTTTGAAGATTAATCGATTACGATTAACTCTTAAGAAGATGATTCTAGTACAATTAACACTTTACTTGGTCAGCAAGTTTTCAATATTCGTTACACTTAGAGTTACAGATTAGTTATATGTTTAGTTGGTAGATAAATCGAGTACAATTATCTCGTTAGAAGATGATTCGAGTACACTTAACACTTTACTTGGTCAACAAGTTTTCAATAATCGTTATACTCAGAGTTATAGATTAGTAATATGTTGAGATTGAAGATTAATCGATTACGATGAACTCATCAGAAGATAATTAGAGTACAATTAACTATTTTCTTGGTAAACAAGTTTTCAATAATCGTTACACTTAGTGTTACAGATTAGTTATATGTTGAGTTAGAAGATTAATCGAGTATCATTAAGTCTTTTGAAGATGATTCGAGTACAATTAACTCTTTACTTGGTCAACAAGTTTTCAATATTCGTTACACTTAGAGTTATGGATTAGTTTTATGTTGAGTTGGAAGACAAATCGAGTACAATTATCTCTTTAGAAGATGATTCGAGTATAATTAACACTTTACTTGGTTAACAAGTATTCAATATCTGTTGTACTTAGACTTACTGATTAGTTATATGTTGAGTTTGAAGATTAATCGATTACGATTAACTTTTTAGAAGATGATTCTAGTACAATTAACACTTTACTTGGTCAGCAAGTTTTCAATATTCTTTACACTTAGAGTTACAGATTAGTTTTATGTTGAGTTGGTAGACAAATCTAGTACAATTATCTCGTTAGAAGATGATTCGAGTACACTTAACACTTTACTTGGTCAACAAGTTTTCAATAATCGTTATACTCAGAGTTATAGATTAGTAATATGTTGAGTTTGAAGATTAATCGATTACGATTAACTCTTTAGTAGATGATTCAAGTACAATTAACACTTTACTTGGTCAGCAAGTTTTCAGTATTCGTTACACTTAGAGTTGCAGATTAGTTATATGTTGAGTTAGAAGATTAATCGAGTATCATTAAGTCTTTAGAAGATGATTCGAGTACAATTAACTCTTTACTTGGTCAACAAATTTTCAATATTCGTTACACTTAGAGTTATGGATTACTTTTATGTTGAGTTGGAAGACGAATCGAGTACAATTATCTCTTTAGAAGGTGATTCGAGTACAATTAACACTTTACTTGGTTAACAAATATTCAATATCTGTTGTACTTAGACTTACTGATTAGTTATATGTTGAGTTTGAAGATTAATCGATTACGATTAACTCTTTAGAAGATGATTCAAGTACAATTAACACTTTACTTGGTCAGCAAGTTTTCAATATTCGTTACACTTAGAGTTACAGATTAGTTATATGTTTAGTTGGTAGATAAATCGAGTACAATTATCTCGTTAGAAGATGATTCGAGTACACTTAACACTTTACTTGGTCAACAAGTTTTCAATAATCGTTATACTCAGAGTTATAGATTAGTAATATGTTGAGATTGAAGATTAATCGATTACGATGAACTCATCAGAAGATGATTAGAGTACAATTAACTCTTTACTTGGTCAACAAGTTTTCAATAATCGTTACACTTAGAGTTACATATTAGTTATATGTTGAGATAGAAGATTAATCGAGTATCATTACGTCTTTAGAAGATGATTCGAGTACAATTAACTCTTTACTTGGTCAACAAGTTTTCAATATTCGTTACACTTAGAGTTATGTATTAGTTTTATGTTGAGTTGGAAGACGAATTGAGTAAAATTATCTCTTTAGAAGGTGA
Source organism: Scutellaria galericulata (assembly GCA_946896805.1). NCBI lineage: Eukaryota > Viridiplantae > Streptophyta > Magnoliopsida > Lamiales > Lamiaceae > Scutellaria > Scutellaria galericulata. The sequence continues at coordinate 9,619,748 of OX335795.1, forward strand.
TTCGAGTACAATTAACACTTTACTGGGTTAACAAATATTCAATATCTGTTGTACTTAGACTTACTGATTAGTTATATGTTGAGTTTGAAGATTAATCGATTACGATTAACTCTTTAGAAGATGATTCAAGTACAATTAATACTTTACTTGGTCAGCAAGTTTTCAATATTCGTTACACTTAGAGTTACAGATTAGTTATATGTTTAGTTGGTAGATAAATCGAGTACAATTATCTCGTTAGAAGATGATTCGAGTACACTTAATACTTTACTTGGTCAACAAGTTTTCAATAATCGTTATACTCAGAGTTATAGATTAGTAATATGTTGAGATTGAAGATTAATCGATTATGATGAACTCATCAGAAGATGATTAGAGTACAATAAACTCTTTACTTGGTCAACAAGTTTTCAATAATCGTTACACTTAGAGTTACATATTAGTTATATGTTGAGATAGAAGATTAATCGAGTATCATTACGTCTTTAGAAGATGATTCGAGTACAATTAACTCTTTACTTGGTCAACAAATTTTCAATATTCGTTACACTTAGAGTTATGTATTAGTTTTATGTTGAGTTGGAAGACGAATCGAGTACAATTATCTCTTTAGAAGGTGATTCGAGTACAATTAACACTTTACTTGGTTAACAAATATTCAATATCTGTTGTACTTAGACTTACTGATTAGTTATATGTTGAGTTTGAAGATTAATCGATTACGATTAACTCTTTAGAAGATGATTCAAGTACAATTAATACTTTACTTGGTCAGCAAGTTTTCAATATTCGTTACACTTAGAGTTACAAATTAGTTATATGTTGAGTTAGAAGATTAATCAAGTATCATTAAGTCTTTAGAAGATGATTCGAGTACAATTAACTCTTTACTTGGTCAACAATTTTCAATATTCGTTACACATAGAGTTATGGATTAGTTTTATGTTGAGTTGGAAGACGAATCGAGTACAATTATCTCTTTAGAAGATGATTCGAGTATAATTAACACTTTACTTGGTTAACAATATTCAATAATTGTTGTACTTAGACTTACTGATTAGTTATATGTTGAGTTTGAAGATTAATCGATTACGATTAACTCTTTAGAAGATGATTCAAGTACAATTAACACTTTACTTGGTCAGCAAGTTTTCAATATTCGTTACACTTAGAGTTACAGATTAGTTTTATGTTAAGTTGGTAGACAAATCGAGTACAATTATCTCGTTAGAAGATGATTCGAGTACACTTAACACTTTACTTGGTCAACAAGTTTTCAATAATCGTTATACTCAGAGTTATATATTAGTAATATGTTGAGATTGAAGATTAATCGATTACGATTAACTCATCAGAAGATGATTAGAGTACAATTAACTCTTTACTTGGTCAACAAGTTTTCAATAATCGTTACACTTAGAGTTACATATTAGTTATATGTTGAGATGGAAGATTAATCGAGTATCATTAAGTCTTTAGAAGATGATTCGAGTACAATTAACTCTTTACTTGGTCAACAAGTTTTCAATATTCGTTACACTTAGAGTTATGGATTAGTTTTATGTTGAGTTGGAAGACAAATCGAGTACAATTATCTCTTTAGAAGATGATTCGAGTATAATTAACACTTTACTTGGTTAACAAGTATTCAATATCTGTTGTACTTAGACTTACTGATTAGTTATATGTTGAGTTTGAAGATTAATCGATTACGATTAACTCTTTAGAAGATGATTCTAGTACAATTAACACTTTACTTGGTCAGCAAGTTTTCAATATTCGTTACACTTAGACTTACAGATTAGTTATATGTTTAGTTGGTAGATAAATCGAGTACAATTATCTCGTTAGAAGATGATTCGAGTACACTTAACACTTTACTTGGTCAACAAGTTTTCAATAATCGTTATACTCAGAGTTATAGATTAGTAATATGTTGAGATTGAAGATTAATCGATTATGATGAACTCATCAGAAGATGATTAGAGTACAATTAACTCTTTACTTGGTCAACAAGTTTTCAATAATCGTTACACTTAGAGTTACATATTAGTTATATGTTGAGATAGAAGATTAATCGAGTATCATTACGTCTTTAGAAGATGATTCGAGTACAATTAACTCTTTACTTGGTCAACAAATTTTCAATATTCGTTACACTTAGAGTTATGTATTAGTTTTATGTTGAGTTGGAAGACGAATCGAGTACAATTATCTCTTTAGAAGGTGATTCGAGTACAATTAACACTTTACTTGGTTAACAAATATTCAATATCTGTTGTACTTAGACTTACTGATTAGTTATATGTTGAGTTTGAAGATTAATCGATTACGATTAACTCTTTAGAAGATGATTCAAGTACAATTAATACTTTACTTGGTCAGCAAGTTTTCAATATTCGTTACACTTAGAGTTACAAATTAGTTATATGTTGAGTTAGAAGATTAATCAAGTATCATTAAGTCTTTAGAAGATGATTCGAGTACAATTAACTCTTTACTTGGTCAACAATTTTCAATATTCGTTACACATAGAGTTATGGATTAGTTTTATGTTGAGTTGGAAGACGAATCGAGTACAATTATCTCTTTAGAAGATGATTCGAGTATAATTAACACTTTACTTGGTTAACAATATTCAATAATTGTTGTACTTAGACTTACTGATTAGTTATATGTTGAGTTTGAAGATTAATCGATTACGATTAACTCTTTAGAAGATGATTCAAGTACAATTAACACTTTACTTGGTCAGCAAGTTTTCAATATTCGTTACACTTAGAGTTACAGATTAGTTTTATGTTGAGTTGGTAGACAAATCGAGTACAATTATCTCGTTAGAAGATGATTCGAGTACACTTAACACTTTACTTGGTCAACAAGTTTTCAATAATCGTTATACTCAGAGTTATATATTAGTAATATGTTGAGATTGAAGATTAATCGATTACGATTAACTCATCAGAAGATGATTAGAGTACAATTAACTCTTTACTTGGTCAACAAGTTTTCAATAATCGTTACACTTAGAGTTACATATTAGTTATATGTTGAGATGGAAGATTAATCGAGTATCATTAAGTCTTTAGAAGATGATTCGAGTACAATTAACTCTTTACTTGGTCAACAAGTTTTCAATATTCGTTACACTTAGAGTTATGGATTAGTTTTATGTTGAGTTGGAAGACAAATCGAGTACAATTATCTCTTTAGAAGATGATTCGAGTATAATTAACACTTTACTTGGTTAACAAGTATTCAATATCTGTTGTACTTAGACTTACTGATTAGTTAAATGTTGAGTTTGAAGATTAATCGATTACGATTAACTCTTTAGAAGATGATTCTAGTACAATTAACACTTTACTTGGTCAGCAAGTTTTCAATATTCGTTACACTTAGAGTTACAGATTAGTTATATGTTTAGTTGGTAGATAAATCGAGTACAATTATCTCGTTAGAAGATGATTCGAGTACACTTAACACTTTACTTGGTCAACAAGTTTTCAATAATCGTTATACTCAGAGTTATAGATTAGTAATATGTTGAGATTGAAGATTAATCGATTACGATGAACTCATCAGAAGATGATTAGAGTACAATTAACTCTTTACATGGTAAACAAGTTTTCAATAATCGTTACACTTAGTGTTACAGATTAGTTATATGTTGAGTTAGAAGATTAATCGAGTATCATTAAGTCTTTAGAAGATGATTCGAGTACAATTAACTCTTTACTTGGTCAACAAGTTTTCAATATTCGTTACACTTAGAGTTATGCCTTAGTTTTATGTTGTGTTGGAAGACAAATCGAGTACAATTATCTCTTTAGAAGACGATTCGAGTACAATTAACACTATACTTGGTTAACAAGTTTTCAATAATTGTTGTACTTAGACTTACAGATTAGTTATATGTTGAGTTTGAAGATTAATCGATTACGATTAACTCTTTAGAAGATGATTCAAGTACAATTAACACTTTACTTGGTCAGCAAGTTTTCAATATTCGTTACACTTAGAGTTACAGATTAGTTATATGTTTATTTGGTAGACAAATCGAGTACAATTATCTCGTTAGAAGATGATTCGAGTACACTTAACACTTTACTTGGTCAACAAGTTTTCAATAATCGTTATACTCAGAGTTATAGATTAGTAATATGTTGAGATTGAAGATTAATCAATTACGATTAACTCATCAGAAGATGATTAGAGTACAATTAACTCTTTAATTGTTCAAAAAGTTTTTAATAATCGTTACACTTAGAGCTACAGATTAGTTATATGTTGAGTTAGAAGATTAATCGAGTATCATTAAGTCTTTAGAAGATGTTTCGAGTACAATTAACTCTTTACTTTGTCAACAAATTTTCAATATTCGTTACACATAGAGTTATGGATTACTTTTATGTTGAGTTGGAAGACGAATCGAGTACAATTATCTCGTTAGAAGATGATTCGAGTACAATTAACACTTTACTTGGTTAACAAGTATTCAATATCTGTTGTACTTAGACTTACTGATTAGTTATATGTTGAGTTTGAAGATTAATCGATAACGATTAACTCTTTAGAAGATGATTCAAGTACAATTAATACTTTACTTGGTCAGCAAGTTTTCAATATTCGTTACACTTAGAGTTACATATTAGTTATATGTTGAGATAGAAGATTAATCGAGTATCATTAAGTCTTTAGAAGATGATTCGAGTACAATTAACTCTTTACTTGGTCAACAAATTTTCAATATTCGCTACACTTAGAGTTATGTATTAGTTTTATGTTGAGTTGGAAACGAATCGAGTACAATTATCTCTTTAGAAGATGATTCGAGTACAATTAACACTATACTTGGTTAACAAGTTTTCAATAATTGTTGTACTTAGACTTACAGATTAGTTATATGTTGAGTTTGAAGATTAATCAATTACGATTAACTCTTTAGAAGATGATTCAAGTACAATTAACACTTTACTTGGTCAGCAAGTTTTCAATATTCGTTACACTTAGAGTTACAGATTAGTTATATGTTTAGTTGGTAGATAAATCGAGTACAATTATCTCGTTAGAAGATGATTCGAGTACACTTAACACTTTACTTGGTCAACAAGTTTTCAATAATCGTTATACTCAGAGTTATAGATTAGTAATATGTTGAGATTGAAGATTAATCGATTACGATGAACTCATCAGAAGATAATTAGAGTACAATTAACTCTTTACTTGGTAAACAAGTTTTCAATAATCGTTACACTTAGTGTTACAGATTAGTTATATGTTGAGTTAGAAGATTAATCGAGTATCATTAAGTCTTTTGAAGATGATTCGAGTACAATTAACTCTTTACTTGGTCAACAAGTTTTCAATATTCGTTACACTTAGAGTTATGGATTAGTTTTATGTTGAGTTGGAAGACAAATCGAGTACAATTATCTCTTTAGAAGATGATTCGAGTATAATTAACACTTTACTTGGTTAACAAGTATTCAATATTTGTTGTACTTAGACTTACTGATTAGTTATATGTTGAGTTTGAAGATTAATCGATTACGATTAACTCTTTAGAAGATGATTCTAGTACAATTAACACTTTACTTGGTCAGCAAGTTTTCAATATTCGTTACACTTAGAGTTACAGATTAGTTTTATGTTGAGTTGGTAGACAAATCGAGTACAATTATCTCGTTAGAAGATGATTCGAGTACACTTAACACTTTACTTGGTCAACAAGTTTTCAATATTCGTTATACTCAGAGTTATATATTAGTAATATGTTGAGATTGAAGATTAATCGATTACGATTAACTCATCAGAAGAGGATTAGAGTACAATTAACTCTTTACTTGGTCAACAAGTTTTCAATAATCGTTACACTTAGAGTTACATATTAGTTATATGTTGAGATAGAAGATTAATCGAGTATCATTAAGTCTTTAGAAGATGATTCGAGTACAATTAACTCTTTACTTGGTCAACAAGTTTTCAATATTCGTTACACTTAGAGTTATGTATTAGTTTTATGTTTAGTTGGAAGACGAATCGAGTACAATTATCTCTTTAGAAGATGATTCGAGTACAATTAACACTATACTCGGTTAACAAGTTTTCAATAATTGTTGTACTTAGACTTACAGATTAGTTATATGTTGAGTTTGAAGATTAATCGATTACGATTAACTCTTTAGAAGATGATTGAAGTACAATTAACACTTTACTTGGTCAGCAAGATTTCAATATTCGTTACACTTAGAGTTACAGATTAGTTATATGTTGAGTTAGAAGATTAATCAAGTATCATTAAGTCTTTAGAAGATGATTCGAGTACAATTAACTCTTTACTTGGTCAACAATTTTCAATATTCGTTACACATAGAGTTATGGATTAGTTTTATGTTGAGTTGGAAGACGAATCGAGTACAATTATCTCTTTAGAAGATGATTCGAGTATAATTAACACTTTACTTGGTTAACAATATTCAATAATTGTTGTACTTAGACTTACTGATTAGTTATATGTTGAGTTTGAAGATTAATCTATTACGATTAACTCTTTAGAAGATGATTCAAGTACAATTAACACTTTACTTGGTCAGCAAGTTTTCAATATTCGTTACACTTAGAGTTACAGATTAGTTTTATGTTGAGTTGGTAGACAAATCGAGTACAATTATCTCGTTAGAAGATGATTCGAGTACGCTTAACACTTTACTTGGTCAACAAGTTTTCAATAATCGTTATACTCAGAGTTATATATTAGTAATATGTTGAGATTGAAGATTAATCGATTACGATTAACTCATCAGAAGATGATTAGAGTACAATTAACTCTTTACTTGGTCAACAAGTTTTCAATAATCGTTACACTTAGAGTTACATATTAGTTATATTTTGAGATAGAATTTTAATCGAGTATCATTAAGTCGTTAGAAGATGATTCGAGTACAATTAACTCTTTACTTGGTCAACAAGTTTTCAGTATTCGTTACACTTAGAGTTATGGATTAGTTTTATGTTGAGTTGGAAGACAAATCGAGTACAATTATCTCTTTAGAAGACGATTCGAGTACAATTAACACTATACTTGGTTAACAAGTTTTCAATAATTGTTGTACTTAGACTTACAGATTAGTTATATGTTGAGTTTGAAGATTAATCGATTATGATTAACTCTTTAGAAGATGATTCAAGTACAATTAACACTTTACTTGGTCAGCAAGTTTTCAATATTCGTTACACTTAGAGTTACAGATTAGTTTTATGTTGAGTTGGTAGACAAATCGAGTACAATTATCTCGTTAGAAGATGATTCGAGTACACTTAACACTTTACTTGGTCAACAAGTTTTCAATAATCGTTATACTCAGAGTTATAGATTAGTAATATGTTGAGATTGAAGATTAATCAATTACGATTAACTCATCAGAAGATGATTAGAGTACAATTAACTCTTTAATTGTTCAAAAAGTTTTTAATAATCGTTACACTTAGAGCTACAGATTAGTTATATGTTGAGTTAGAAGATTAATCGAGTATCATTAAGTCTTTAGAAGATGTTTCGAGTACAATTAACTCTTTACTTTGTCAACAAATTTTCAATATTCGTTACACATAGAGTTATGGATTACTTTTATGTTGAGTTGGAAGACGAATCGAGTACAATTATCTCGTTAGAAGATGATTCGAGTACAATTAACACTTTACTTGGTTAACAAGTATTCAATATCTGTTGTACTTAGACTTACTGATTAGTTATATGTTGAGTTTGAAGATTAATCGATTACGATTAACTCTTTAGAAGATGATTCAAGTACAATTAATACTTTACTTGGTCAGCAAGTTTTCAATATTCGTTACACTTAGAGTTACATATTAGTTATATGTTGAGATAGAAGATTAATCGAGTATCATTAAGTCTTTAGAAGATGATTCGAGTACAATTAACTCTTTACTTGGTCAACAAGTTTTCAATATTCGTTACACTTAGAGTTATGTATTAGTTTTATGTTGAGTTGGAAGACGAATCGAGTACAATTATCTCTTTAGAAGATGATTCGAGTACAATTAACACTATACTTGGTTAACAAGTTTTTAATAATTGTTGTACTTAGACTTACAGATTAGTTATATGTTGAGTTTGAAGATTAATCAATTACGATTAACTCTTTAGAAGATGATTCAAGTACAATTAACACTTTACTTGGTCAGCAAGTTTTCAATATTCGTTACACTTAGAGTTACAGATTAGTTATATGTTTAGTTGGTAGATAAATCGAGTATAATTATCTCGTTAGAAGATGATTCGAGTACACTTAACACTTTACTTGGTCAACAAGTTTTCAATAATCGTTATACTCAGAGTTATAGATTAGTAATATGTTGAGATTGAAGATTAATCGATTACGATGAACTCATCAGAAGATAATTAGAGTACAATTAACTCTTTACTTGGTAAACAAGTTTTCAATAATCGTTACACTTAGTGTTACAGATTAGTTATATGTTGAGTTAGAAGATTAATCGAGTATCATTAAGTCTTTTGAAGATGATTCGAGTACAATTAACTCTTTACTCTGTCAGCAAGTTTTCAATATTCGTTACACTTAGAGTTATGGATTAGTTTTATGTTGAGTTGGAAGACAAATCGAGTACAATTATCTCTTTAGAAGATGATTCGAGTATAATTAACACTTTACTTGGTTAACAAGTATTCAATATTTGTTGTACTTAGACTTACTGATTAGTTATATGTTGAGTTTGAAGATTAATCGATTACGATTAACTCTTTAGAAGATGATTCTAGTACAATTAACACTTTACTTGGTCAGCAAGTTTTCAATATTCTTTACACTTAGAGTTACAGATTAGTTTTATGTTGAGTTGGTAGACAAATTGAGTACAATTATCTCGTTAGAAGATGATTCGAGTACACTTAACACTTTACTTGGTCAACAAGTTTTCAATAATCGTTATACTCAGAGTTATAGATTAGTAATATGTTGAGTTTGAAGATTAATCGATTACGATTAACTCTTTAGTAGATGATTCAAGTACAATTAACACTTTACTTGGTCAGCAAGTTTTCAGTATTCGTTACACTTAGAGTTGCAGATTAGTTATATGTTGAGTTAGAAGATTAATCGTGTATCATTAAGTCTTTAGAAGATGATTCGAGTACAATTAACTCTTTACTTGGTCAACAAATTTTCTATATTCGTTACACTTAGAGTTATGGATTACTTTTATGTTGAGTTGGAAGACGAATCGAGTACAATTACCTCGTTAGAAGATGATTCGAGTACACTTAACACTTTACTTAGTTAACAAGTTTTCAATAATCGTTAAACAAATTAATTTTATGTTGAGTTTGAAGACGAATCGAGTACAATTATCTCTTTAGAAGATGATTCAAGTACAATTAATACTTTACTTGGTCAGCAAGTTTTCAATATTCGTTACACTTAGAGTTACAGATTAGTTTTATGTTGAGTTGGTAGACAAATCGAGTACAATTATCTCGTTAGAAGATGATTCGAGTACACTTAACACTTTACTTGGTCAACAAGTTTTCAATAATCGTTATACTCAGAGTTATATATTAGTAATATGTTGAGATTGAAGATTAATCGATTACGATTAACTCATCAGAAGACGATTAGAGTACAATTAACTCTTTACTTGGTCAACAAGTTTTCAATAATCGTTACACTTAGAGTTACATATTAGTTATATGTTGAGATAGAAGATTAATCGAGTATCATTAAGTTTTTAGAAGATGATTCGAGTACAATTAACTCTTTACTTGGTCAACAAGTTTTCAATATTCGTTACACTTAGAGTTATGTATTAGTTTTATGTTTAGTTGGAAGACGAATCGAGTACAATTATCTCTTTAGAAGATGATTCGAGTACAATTAACACTATACTCGGTTAACAAGTTTTCAATAATTGTTGTACTTAGACTTACAGATTAGTTATATGTTGAGTTTGAAGATTAATCGATTACGATTAACTCTTTAGAAGATGATTCAAGTACAATTAACACTTTACTTGGTCAGCAAGTTTTCAATATTCGTTACACTTAGAGTTACAGATTAGTTTTATGTTGAGTTGGTAGACAAATCGAGTACAATTATCTCGTTAGAAGATGATTCGAGTACACTTAACACTTTACTTGGTCAACAAGTTTTCAATAATCGTTATACTCAGAGTTATAGATTAGTAATATGTTGAGATTGAAGATTAATCAATTACGATTAACTCATCAGAAGATGATTAGAGTACAATTAACTCTTTAATTGTTCAAAAAGTTTTTAATAATCGTTACACTTAGAGCTACAGATTAGTTATATGTTGAGTTAGAAGATTAATCGAGTATCATTAAGTCTTTAGAAGATGATTCGAGTACAATTAACTCTTTACTTGGTCAACAAATTTTCTATATTCGTTACACTTAGAGTTATGGATTACTTTTATGTTGAGTTGGAAGACGAATCGAGTACAATTACCTCGTTAGAAGATGATTCGAGTACACTTAACACTTTACTTAGTTAACAAGTTTTCAATAATCGTTAAACAAATTAATTTTATGTTGAGTTTGAAGACGAATCGAGTACAATTATCTCCTTAGAAGATGATTCAAGTACAATTAATAATTTACTTGGTCAGCAAGTTTTCAATATTCGTTACACTTAGAGTTACAGATTAGTTTTATGTTGAGTTGGTAGACAAATCGAGTACAATTATCTCGTTAGAAGATGATTCGAGTACACTTAACACTTTACTTGGTCAACAAGTTTTCAATAATCGTTATACTCAGAGTTATATATTAGTAATATGTTGAGATTGAAGATTAATCGATTACGATTAACTCATCAGAAGACGATTAGAGTACAATTAACTCTTTACTTGGTCAACAAGTTTTCAATAATCGTTACACTTAGAGTTACATATTAGTTATATGTTGAGATAGAAGATTAATCGAGTATCATTAAGTTTTTAGAAGATGATTCGAGTACAATTAACTCTTTACTTGGTCAACAAGTTTTCAATATTCGTTACACTTAGAGTTATGTATTAGTTTTATGTTTAGTTGGAAGACGAATCGAGTACAATTATCTCTTTAGAAGATGATTCGAGTACAATTAACACTATACTCGGTTAACAAGTTTTCAATAATTGTTGTACTTAGACTTACAGATTAGTTATATGTTGAGTTTGAAGATTAATCGATTACGATTAACTCTTTAGAAGATGATTCAAGTACAATTAACACTTTACTTGGTCAGCAAGTTTTCAATATTCGTTACACTTAGAGTTACAGATTAGTTTTATGTTGAGTTGGTAGACAAATCGAGTACAATTATCTCGTTAGAAGATGATTCGAGTACACTTAACACTTTACTTGGTCAACAAGTTTTCAATAATCGTTATACTCAGAGTTATAGATTAGTAATATGTTGAGATTGAAGATTAATCAATTACGATTAACTCATCAGAAGATGATTAGAGTACAATTAACTCTTTAATTGTTCAAAAAGTTTTTAATAATCGTTACACTTAGAGCTACAGATTAGTTATATGTTGAGTTAGAAGATTAATCGAGTATCATTAAGTCTTTAGAAGATGATTCGAGTACAATTAACTCTTTACTTGGTCAACAAATTTTCTATATTCGTTACACTTAGAGTTATGGATTACTTTTATGTTGAGTTGGAAGACGAATCGAGTACAATTACCTCGTTAGAAGATGATTCGAGTACACTTAACACTTTACTTAGTTAACAAGTTTTCAATAATCGTTAAACAAATTAATTTTATGTTGAGTTTGAAGACGAATCGAGTACAATTATCTCCTTAGAAGATGATTCAAGTACAATTAATACTTTACTTGGTCAGCAAGTTTTCAATATTCGTTACACTTAGAGTTACAGATTAGTTTTATGTTGAGTTGGTAGACAAATCGAGTACAATTATCTCGTTAGAAGATGATTCGAGTACACTTAACACTTTACTTGGTCAACAAGTTTTCAATAATCGTTATACTCAGAGTTATATATTAGTAATATGTTGAGATTGAAGATTAATCGATTACGATTAACTCATCAGAAGACGATTAGAGTACAATTAACTCTTTACTTGGTCAACAAGTTTTCAATAATCGTTACACTTAGAGTTACATATTAGTTATATGTTGAGATAGAAGATTAATCGAGTATCATTAAGTTTTTAGAAGATGATTCGAGTACAATTAACTCTTTACTTGGTCAACAAGTTTTCAATATTCGTTACACTTAGAGTTATGTATTAGTTTTATGTTTAGTTGGAAGACGAATCGAGTACAATTATCTCTTTAGAAGATGATTCGAGTACAATTAACACTATACTCGGTTAACAAGTTTTCAATAATTGTTGTACTTAGACTTACAGATTAGTTATATGTTGAGTTTGAAGATTAATCGATTACGATTAACTCTTTAGAAGATGATTCAAGTACAATTAACACTTTACTTGGTCAGCAAGTTTTCAATATTCGTTACACTTAGAGTTACAGATTAGTTTTATGTTGAGTTGGTAGACAAATTGAGTACAATTATCTCGTTAGAAGATGATTCGAGTACACTTAACACTTTACTTGGTCAACAAGTTTTCAATAATCGTTATACTCAGAGTTATAGATTAGTAATATGTTGAGATTGAAGATTAATCAATTACGATTAACTCATCAGAAGATGATTAGAGTACAATTAACTCTTTAATTGTTCAAAAAGTTTTTAATAATCGTTACACTTAGAGCTACAGATTAGTTATATGTTGAGTTAGAAGATTAATCGAGTATCATTAAGTCTTTAGAAGATGTTTCGAGTACAATTAACTCTTTACTTTGTCAACAAATTTTCAATATTCGTTACACATAGAGTTATGGATTACTTTTATGTTGAGTTGGAAGACGAATCGAGTACAATTATCTCGTTAGAAGATGATTCGAGTACAATTAACACTTTACTTGGTTAACAAGTATTCAATATCTGTTGTACTTAGACTTACTGATTAGTTATATGTTGAGTTTGAAGATTAATCGATTACGATTAACTCTTTAGAAGATGATTCAAGTACAATTAATACTTTACTTGGTCAGCAAGTTTTCAATATTCGTTACACTTAGAGTTACATATTAGTTATATGTTGAGATAGAAGATTAATCGAGTATCATTAAGTCTTTAGAAGATGATTCGAGTACAATTAACTCTTTACTTGGTCAACAAGTTTTCAATATTCGTTACACTTAGAGTTATGTATTAGTTTTATGTTGAGTTGGAAGACGAATCGAGTACAATTATCTCTTTAGAAGATGATTCGAGTACAATTAACACTATACTTGGTTAACAAGTTTTTAATAATTGTTGTACTTAGACTTACAGATTAGTTATATGTTGAGTTTGAAGATTAATCAATTACGATTAACTCTTTAGAAGATGATTCAAGTACAATTAACACTTTACTTGGTCAGCAAGTTTTCAATATTCGTTACACTTAGAGTTACAGATTAGTTATATGTTTAGTTGGTAGATAAATCGAGTATAATTATCTCGTTAGAAGATGATTCGAGTACACTTAACACTTTACTTGGTCAACAAGTTTTCAATAATCGTTATACTCAGAGTTATAGATTAGTAATATGTTGAGATTGAAGATTAATCGATTACGATGAACTCATGAGAAGATAATTAGAGTACAATTAACTCTTTACTTGGTAAAAAAGTTTTCAATAATCGTTACACTTAATGTTACAGATTAGTTATATGTTGAGTTAGAAGATTAATCGAGTATCATTAAGTCTTTTGAAGATGATTCGAGTACAATTAACTCTTTACTTGGTCAGCAAGTTTTCAATATTCGTTACACTTAGAGTTATGTATTAGTTTTATGTTGAGTTGGAAGACGAATCGAGTACAATTATCTCTTTAGAAGATGATTCGAGTACAATTAACACTATACTTGGTTAACAAGTTTTTAATAATTGTTGTACTTAGACTTACAGATTAGTTATATGTTGAGTTTGAAGATTAATCGATTACGATTAACTCTTTAGAAGATGATTCTAGTACAATTAACACTTTACTTGGTCAGCAAGTTTTCAATATTCGTTACACTTAGAGTTACATATTAGTTATATGTTGAGATAGAAAATTAATCGAGTATCATTAAGTCTTTAGAAGATGATTCGAGTACAATTAACTCTTTACTTGGTCAACAAGTTTTCAATATTCGTTACACTTAGAGTTATGTATTAGTTTTATGTTGAGTTGGAAGACGAATCGAGTACAATTATCTCTTTAGAAGATGATTCGAGTACAATTAACACTATACTTGGTTAACAAGTTTTTAATAATTGTTGTACTTAGACTTACAGATTAGTTATATGTTGAGTTTGAAGATTAATCAATTACGATTAACTCTTTAGAAGATGATTCAAGTACAATTAACACTTTACTTGGTCAGCAAGTTTTCAATATTCGTTACACTTAGAGTTACAGATTAGTTATATGTTTAGTTGGTAGATAAATCGAGTATAATTATCTCGTTAGAAGATGATTCGAGTACACTTAACACTTTACTTGGTCAACAAGTTTTCAATAATCGTTATACTCAGAGTTATAGATTAGTAATATGTTGAGATTGAAGATTAATCGATTACGATGAACTCATCAGAAGATAATTAGAGTACAATTAACTCTTTACTTGGTAAAAAAGTTTTCAATAATCGTTACACTTAGTGTTACAGATTAGTTATATGTTGAGTTAGAAGATTAATCGAGTATCATTAAGTCTTTTGAAGATGATTCGAGTACAATTAACTCTTTACTTGGTCAGCAAGTTTTCAATATTCGTTACACTTAGAGTTATGGATTAGTTTTATGTTGAGTTGGAAGACAAATCGAGTACAATTATCTCTTTAGAAGATGATTCGAGTATAATTAACACTTTACTTGGTTAACAAGTATTCAATATTTGTTGTACTTAGACTTACTGATTAGTTATATGTTGAGTTTGAAGATTAATCGATTACGATTAACTCTTTAGAAGATGATTCTAGTACAATTAACACTTTACTTGGTCAGCAAGTTTTCAATATTCTTTACACTTAGAGTTACAGATTAATTTTATGTTGAGTTGGTAGACAAATCGAGTACAATTATCTCGTTAGAAGATGATTCGAGTACACTTAACACTTTACTTGGTCAACAAGTTTTCAATAATCGTTATACTCAGAGTTATAGATTAGTAATATGTTGAGTTTGATGATTAATCGATTACGATTAACTCTTTAGTAGATGATTCAAGTACAATTAACACTTTACTTGGTCAGCAAGTTTTCAGTATTCGTTACACTTAGAGTTGCAGATTAGTTATATGTTGAGTTAGAAGATTAATCGAGTATCATTAAGTCTTTAGAAGATGATTCGGTACAATTAACTCTTTACTTGGTCAACAAATTTTCTATATTCGTTACACTTAGAGTTATGGATTACTTTTATGTTGAGTTGGAAGACGAATCTAGTACAATTACCTCGTTAGAAGATGATTCGAGTACACTTAACACTTTACTTAGTTAACAAGTTTTCAATAATCGTTAAACAAATTAATTTTATGTTGAGTTTGAAGACGAATCGAGTACAATTATCTCCTTAGAAGATGATTCAAGTACAATTAATACTTTACTTGGTCAGCAAGTTTACAATATTCGTTACACTTAGAGTTACAGATTAGTTTTATGTTGAGTTGGTAGACAAATCGAGTACAATTATCTCGTTAGAAGATGATTCGAGTACACTTAACACTTTACTTGGTCAACAAGTTTTCAATAATCGTTATACTCAGAGTTATATATTAGTAATATGTTGAGATTGAAGATTAATCGATTACGATTAACTCATCAGAAGACGATTAGAGTACAATTAACTCTTTACTTGGTCAACAAGTTTTCAATAATCGTTACACTTAGAGTTACATATTAGTTATATGTTGAGATAGAAGATTAATCGAGTATCATTAAGTTTTTAGAAGATGATTCGAGTACAATTAACTCTTTACTTGGTCAACAAGTTTTCAATATTCGTTACACTTAGAGTTATGTATTAGTTTTATGTTTAGTTGGAAGACGAATCGAGTACAATTATCTCTTTAGAAGATGATTCGAGTACAATTAACACTATACTCGGTTAACAAGTTTTCAATAATTGTTGTACTTAGACTTACAGATTAGTTATATGTTGAGTTTGAAGATTAATCGATTACGATTAACTCTTTAGAAGATGATTCAAGTACAATTAACACTTTACTTGGTCAGCAAGTTTTCAATATTCGTTACACTTAGAGTTACAGATTAGTTTTATGTTGAGTTGGTAGACAAATCGAGTACAATTATCTCGTTAGAAGATGATTCGAGTACACTTAACACTTTACTTGGTCAACAAGTTTTCAATAATCGTTATACTTAGAGTTATAGATTAGTAATATGTTGAGATTGAAGATTAATCAATTACGATTAACTCATCAGAAGATGATTAGAGTACAATTAACTCTTTAATTGTTCAAAAAGTTTTTAATAATCGTTACACTTAGAGCTACAGATTAGTTATATGTTGAGTTAGAAGATTAATCGAGTATCATTAAGTCTTTAGAAGATGTTTCGAGTACAATTAACTCTTTACTTTGTCAACAAATTTTCAATATTCGTTACACATAGAGTTATGGATTACTTTTATGTTGAGTTGGAAGACGAATCGAGTACAATTATCTCGTTAGAAGATGATTCGAGTACAATTAACACTTTACTTGGTTAACAAGTATTCAATATCTGTTGTACTTAGACTTACTGATTAGTTATATGTTGAGTTTGAAGATTAATCGATTACGATTAACTCTTTAGAAGATGATTCAAGTACAATTAATACTTTACTTGGTCAGCAAGTTTTCAATATTCGTTACACTTAGAGTTACATATTAGTTATATGTTGAGATAGAAGATTAATCGAGTATCATTAAGTCTTTAGAAGATGATTCGAGTACAATTAACTCTTTACTTGGTCAACAAGTTTTCAATATTCGTTACACTTAGAGTTATGTATTAGTTTTATGTTGAGTTGGAAGACGAATCGAGTACAATTATCTCTTTAGAAGATGATTCGAGTACAATTAACACTATACTTGGTTAACAAGTTTTTAATAATTGTTGTACTTAGACTTACAGATTAGTTATATGTTGAGTTTGAAGATTAATCAATTACGATTAACTCTTTAGAAGATGATTCGAGTACAATTAACACTTTACTTGGTCAGCAAGTTTTCAATATTCGTTACACTTAGAGTTACAGATTAGTTATATGTTTAGT
This sequence comes from Scutellaria galericulata, assembly GCA_946896805.1. Lineage (NCBI taxonomy): Eukaryota > Viridiplantae > Streptophyta > Magnoliopsida > Lamiales > Lamiaceae > Scutellaria > Scutellaria galericulata. The sequence goes on from OX335795.1 coordinate 9,637,144, forward strand.
TGGTAGATAAATCGAGTATAATTATCTCGTTAGAAGATGATTCGAGTACACTTAACACTTTACTTGGTCAACAAGTTTTCAATAATCGTTATACTCAGAGTTATAGATTAGTAATATGTTGAGATTGAAGATTAATCGATTACGATGAACTCATCAGAAGATAATTAGAGTAAAATTAACTCTTTACTTGGTAAACAAGTTTTCAATAATCGTTACACTTAGTGTTACAGATTAGTTATATGTTGAGTTAGAAGATTAATCGAGTATCATTAAGTCTTTTGAAGATGATTCGAGTACAATTAACTCTTTACTTGGTCAGCAAGTTTTCAATATTCGTTACACTTAGAGTTATGGATTAGTTTTATGTTGAGTTGGAAGACAAATCGAGTACAATTATCTCTTTAGAAGATGATTCGAGTATAATTAACACTTTACTTGGTTAACAAGTATTCAATATTTGTTGTACTTAGACTTACTGATTAGTTATATGTTGAGTTTGAAGATTAATCGATTACGATTAACTCTTTAGAAGATGATTCTAGTACAATTAACACTTTACTTGGTCAGCAAGTTTTCAATATTCTTTACACTTAGAGTTACAGATTAGTTTTATGTTGAGTTGGTAGACAAATCGAGTACAATTATCTCGTTAGAAGATGATTCGAGTACACTTAACACTTTACTTGGTCAACAAGTTTTCAATAATCGTTATACTCAGAGTTATAGATTAGTAATATGTTGAGTTTGAAGATTAATCGATTACGATTAACTCTTTAGTAGATGATTCAAGTACAATTAACACTTTACTTGGTCAGCAAGTTTTCAGTATTCGTTACACTTGGAGTTGCAGATTAGTTATATGTTGAGTTAGAAGATTAATCGAGTATCATTAAGTCTTTAGAAGATGATTCGAGTACAATTAACTCTTTACTTGGTCAACAAATTTTCTATATTCGTTACACTTAGAGTTATGGATTACTTTTATGTTGAGTTGGAAGACGAATCGAGTACAATTACCTCGTTAGAAGATGATTCGAGTACACTTAACACTTTACTTAGTTAACAAGTTTTCAATAATCGTTAAACAAATTAATTTTATGTTGAGTTTGAAGACGAATCGAGTACAATTATCTCCTTAGAAGATGATTCAAGTACAATTAATACTTTACTTGGTCAGCAAGTTTTCAATATTCGTTACACTTAGAGTTACAGATTAGTTTTATGTTGAGTTGGTAGACAAATCGAGTACAATTATCTCGTTAGAAGATGATTCGAGTACACTTAACACTTTACTTGGTCAACAAGTTTTCAATAATCGTTATACTCAGAGTTATATATTAGTAATATGTTGAGATTGAAGATTAATCGATTACGATTAACTCATCAGAAGACGATTAGAGTTCAATTAACTCTTTACTTGGTCAACAAGTTTTCAATAATCGTTACACTTAGAGTTACATATTAGTTATATGTTGAGATAGAAGATTAATCGAGTATCATTAAGTTTTTAGAAGATGATTCGAGTACAATTAACTCTTTACTTGGTCAACAAGTTTTCAATATTCGTTACACTTAGAGTTATGTATTAGTTTTATGTTTAGTTGGAAGACGAATCGAGTACAATTATCTCTTTAGAAGATGATTCGAGTACAATTAACACTATACTCGGTTAACAAGTTTTCAATAATTGTTGTACTTAGACTTACAGATTAGTTATATGTTGAGTTTGAAGATTAATCGATTACGATTAACTCTTTAGAAGATGATTCAAGTACAATTAACACTTTACTTGGTCAGCAAGTTTTCAATATTCGTTACACTTAGAGTTACAGATTAGTTTTATGTTGAGTTGGTAGACAAATCGAGTACAATTATCTCGTTAGAAGATGATTCGAGTACACTTAACACTTTACTTGGTCAACAAGTTTTCAATAATCGTTATACTCAGAGTTATAGATTAGTAATATGTTGAGATTGAAGATTAATCAATTACGATTAACTCATCAGAAGATGATTAGAGTACAATTAACTCTTTAATTGTTCAAAAAGTTTTTAATAATCGTTACACTTAGAGCTACAGATTAGTTATATGTTGAGTTAGAAGATTAATCGAGTATCATTAAGTCTTTAGAAGATGTTTCGAGTACAATTAACTCTTTACTTTGTCAACAAATTTTCAATATTCGTTACACATAGAGTTATGGATTACTTTTATGTTGAGTTGGAAGACGAATCGAGTACAATTATCTCGTTAGAAGATGATTCGAGTACAATTAACACTTTACTTGGTTAACAAGTATTCAATATCTGTTGTACTTAGACTTACTGATTAGTTATATGTTGAGTTTGAAGATTAATCGATTACGATTAACTCTTTAGAAGATGATTCAAGTACAATTAATACTTTACTTGGTCAGCAAGTTTTCAATATTCGTTACACTTAGAGTTACATATTAGTTATATGTTGAGATAGAAGATTAATCGAGTATCATTAAGTCTTTAGAAGATGATTCGAGTACAATTAACTCTTTACTTGGTCAACAAGTTTTCAATATTCGTTACACTTAGAGTTATGTATTAGTTTTATGTTGAGTTGGAAGACGAATCGAGTACAATTATCTCTTTAGAAGATGATTCGAGTACAATTAACACTATACTTGGTTAACAAGTTTTTAATAATTGTTGTACTTAGACTTACAGATTAGTTATATGTTGAGTTTGAAGATTAATCAATTACGATTAACTCTTTAGAAGATGATTCAAGTACAATTAACACTTTACTTGGTCAGCAAGTTTTCAATATTCGTTACACTTAGAGTTACAGATTAGTTATATGTTTAGTTGGTAGATAAATCGAGTATAATTATCTCGTTAGAAGATGATTCGAGTACACTTAACACTTTACTTGGTCAACAAGTTTTCAATAATCGTTATACTCAGAGTTATAGATTAGTAATATGTTGAGATTGAAGATTAATCGATTACGATGAACTCATCAGAAGATAATTAGAGTACAATTAACTCTTTACTTGGTAAACAAGTTTTCAATAATCGTTACACTTAGTGTTACAGATTAGTTATATGTTGAGTTAGAAGATTAATCGAGTATCATTAAGTCTTTTGAAGATGATTCGAGTACAATTAACTCTTTACTTGGTCAACAAGTTTTCAATATTCGTTACACTTAGAGTTATGGATTAGTTTTATGTTGAGTTGGAAGACAAATCGAGTACAATTATCTCTTTAGAAGATGATTCGAGTATAATTAACACTTTACTTGGTTAACAAGTATTCAATATTTGTTGTACTTAGACTTACTGATTAGTTATATGTTGAGTTTGAAGATTAATCGATTACGATTAACTCTTTAGAAGATGATTCTAGTACAATTAACACTTTACTTGGTCAGCAAGTTTTCAATATTCTTTACACTTAGAGTTACAGATTAGTTTTATGTTGAGTTGGTAGACAAATCGAGTACAATTATCTCGTTAGAAGATGATTCGAGTACACTTAACACTTTACTTGGTCAACAAGTTTTCAATAATCGTTATACTCAGAGTTATAGATTAGTAATATGTTGAGTTTGAAGATTAATCGATTACGATTAACTCATCAGAAGATGATTCAAGTACAATTAACACTTTACTTGATCAGCAAGTTTTCAGTATTCGTTACACTTAGAGTTGCAGATTAGTTATATGTTGAGTTAGAAGATTAATCGAGTATCATTAAGTCTTTAGAAGATGATTCGAGTACAATTAACTCTTTACTTGGTCAACAAATTTTCTATATTCGTTACACTTAGAGTTATGGATTACTTTTATGTTGAGTTGGAAGACGAATCGAGTACAATTACCTCGTTAGAAGATGATTCGAGTACACTTAACACTTTACTTAGTTAACAAGTTTTCAATAATCGTTAAACAAATTAATTTTATGTTGAGTTTGAAGACGAATCGAGTACAATTATCTCCTTAGAAGATGATTCAAGTACAATTAATACTTTACTTGGTCAGCAAGTTTTCAATATTCGTTACACTTAGAGTTACAGATTAGTTTTATGTTGAGTTGGTAGACAAATCGAGTACAATTATCTCGTTAGAAGATGATTCGAGTACACTTAACACTTTACTTGGTCAACAAGTTTTCAATAATCGTTATACTCAGAGTTATATATTAGTAATATGTTGAGATTGAAGATTAATCGATTACGATTAACTCATCAGAAGATGATTAGAGTACAATTAACTCTTTACTTGGTCAACAAGTTTTCAATAATCGTTACACTTAGAGTTACATATTAGTTATATGTTGAGATAGAAGATTAATCGAGTATCATTAAGTCTTTAGAAGATGATTCGAGTACAATTAACTCTTTACTTGGTCAACAAGTTTTCAATATTCGTTACACTTAGAGTTATGTATTAGTTTTATGTTTAGTTGGAAGACGAATCGAGTACAATTATCTCTTTAGAAGATGATTCGAGTACAATTAACACTATACTCGGTTAACAAGTTTTCAATAATTGTTATACTTAGACTTACAGATTAGTTATATGTTGAGTTTGAAGATTAATCGATTACGATTAACTCTTTAGAAGATGATTCAAGTATAATTAACACTTTACTTGGTCAGCAAGTTTTCAATATTCGTTACACTTAGAGTTACAGATTAGTTTTATGTTGAGTTGGTAGACAAATCGAGTACAATTATCTCGTTAGAAGATGATTCGAGTACACTTAACACTTTACTTGGTCAACAAGTTTTCAATAATCGTTATACTCAGAGTTATATATTAGTAATATGTTGAGATTGAAGATTAATCGATTACGATTAACTCATCAGAAGATGATTAAAGTACAATTAACTCTTTACTTGGTCAACAAGTTTTCAATAATCGTTACACTTAGAGTTACATATTAGTTATATTTTGAGATAGAAGATTAATCGAGTATCATTAAGTCTTTAGAAGATGATTCGAGTACAATTAACTCTTTACTTGGTCAACAAGTTTTCAATATTCGTTACACTTAGAGTTATGGATTAGTTTTATGTTGAGTTGGAAGACAATTCGAGTACAATTATCTCTTTAGAAGACGATTCGAGTACAATTAACACTATACTTGGTTAACAAGTTTTCAATAATTGTTGTACTTAGACTTACAGATTAGTTATATGTTGAGTTTGAAGATTAATCGATTATGATTAACTCTTTAGAAGATGATTCAAGTACAATTAACACTTTACTTGGTCAGCAAGTTTTCAATATTCGTTACACTTAGAGTTACAGATTAGTTATATGTTTATTTGGTAGACAAATCGAGTACAATTATCTCGTTAGAAGATGATTCGAGTACACTTAACACTTTACTTGGTCAACAAGTTTTCAATAATCGTTATACTCAGAGTTATAGATTAGTAATATGTTGAGATTGAAGATTAATCAATTACGATTAACTCATCAGAAGATGATTAGAGTACAATTAACTCTTTAATTGTTCAAAAAGTTTTTAATAATCGTTACACTTAGAGCTACAGATTAGTTATATGTTGAGTTAGAAGATTAATCGAGTATCATTAAGTCTTTAGAAGATGTTTCGAGTACAATTAACTCTTTACTTTGTCAACAAATTTTCAATATTCGTTACACATAGAGTTATGGATTACTTTTATGTTGAGTTGGAAGACGAATCGAGTACAATTATCTCGTTAGAAGATGATTCGAGTACAATTAACACTTTACTTGGTTAACAAGTATTCAATATCTGTTGTACTTAGACTTACTGATTAGTTATATGTTGAGTTTGAAGATTAATCGATTACGATTAACTCTTTAGAAGATGATTCAAGTACAATTAATACTTTACTTGGTCAGCAAGTTTTCAATATTCGTTACACTTAGAGTTACATATTAGTTATATGTTGAGATAGAAGATTAATCGAGTATCATTAAGTCTTTAGAAGATGATTCGAGTACAATTAACTCTTTACTTGGTCAACAAGTTTTCAATATTCGTTACACTTAGAGTTATGTATTAGTTTTATGTTGAGTTGGAAGACGAATCGAGTACAATTATCTCTTTAGAAGATGATTCGAGTACAATTAACACTATACTTGGTTAACAAGTTTTTAATAATTGTTGTACTTAGACTTACAGATTAGTTATATGTTGAGTTTGAAGATTAATCAATTACGATTAACTCTTTAGAAGATGATTCAAGTACAATTAACACTTTACTTGGTCAGCAAGTTTTCAATATTCGTTACACTTAGAGTTACAGATTAGTTATATGTTTAGTTGGTAGATAAATCGAGTATAATTATCTCGTTAGAAGATGATTCGAGTACACTTAACACTTTACTTGGTCAACAAGTTTTCAATAATCGTTATACTCAGAGTTATAGATTAGTAATATGTTGAGATTGAAGATTAATCGATTACGATGAACTCATCAGAAGATAATTAGAGTACAATTAACTCTTTACTTGGTAAACAAGTTTTCAATAATCGTTACACTTAGTGTTACAGATTAGTTATATGTTGAGTTAGAAGATTAATCGAGTATCATTAAGTCTTTTGAAGATGATTCGAGTACAATTAACTCTTTACTTGGTCAACAAGTTTTCAATATTCGTTACACTTAGAGTTATGGATTAGTTTTATGTTGAGTTGGAAGACAAATCGAGTACAATTATCTCTTTAGAAGATGATTCGAGTATAATTAACACTTTACTTGGTTAACAAGTATTCAATATTTGTTGTACTTAGACTTACTGATTAGTTATATGTTGAGTTTGAAGATTAATCGATTACGATTAACTCTTTAGAAGATGATTCTAGTACAATTAACACTTTACTTGGTCAGCAAGTTTTCAATATTCTTTACACTTAGAGTTACAGATTAGTTTTATGTTGAGTTGGTAGACAAATCGAGTACAATTATCTCGTTAGAAGATGATTCGAGTACACTTAACACTTTACTTGGTCAACAAGTTTTCAATAATCGTTATACTCAGAGTTATAGATTAGTAATATGTTGAGTTTGAAGATTAATCGATTACGATTAACTCATCAGAAGATGATTCAAGTACAATTAACACTTTACTTGATCAGCAAGTTTTCAGTATTCGTTACACTTAGAGTTGCAGATTAGTTATATGTTGAGTTAGAAGATTAATCGAGTATCATTAAGTCTTTAGAAGATGATTCGAGTACAATTAACTCTTTACTTGGTCAACAAATTTTCTATATTCGTTACACTTAGAGTTATGGATTACTTTTATGTTGAGTTGGAAGACGAATCGAGTACAATTACCTCGTTAGAAGATGATTCGAGTACACTTAACACTTTACTTCGTTAACAAGTTTTCAATAATCGTTAAACAAATTAATTTTATGTTGAGTTTGAAGACGAATCGAGTACAATTATCTCCTTAGAAGATGATTCAAGTACAATTAATACTTTACTTGGTCAGCAAGTTTTCAATATTCGTTACACTTAGAGTTACAGATTAGTTTTATGTTGAGTTGGTAGACAAATCGAGTACAATTATCTCGTTAGAAGATGATTCGAGTACACTTAACACTTTACTTGGTCAACAAGTTTTCAATAATCGTTATACTCAGAGTTATATATTAGTAATATGTTGAGATTGAAGATTAATCGATTACGATTAACTCATCAGAAGATGATTAGAGTACAATTAACTCTTTACTTGGTCAACAAGTTTTCAATAATCGTTACACTTAGAGTTACATATTAGTTATATGTTGAGATAGAAGATTAATCGAGTATCATTAAGTCTTTAGAAGATGATTCGAGTACAATTAACTCTTTACTTGGTCAACAAGTTTTCAATATTCGTTACACTTAGAGTTATGTATTAGTTTTATGTTTAGTTGGAAGACGAATCGAGTACAATTATCTCTTTAGAAGATGATTCGAGTACAATTAACACTATACTCGGTTAACAAGTTTTCAATAATTGTTATACTTAGACTTACAGATTAGTTATATGTTGAGTTTGAAGATTAATCGATTACGATTAACTCTTTAGAAGATGATTCAAGTATAATTAACACTTTACTTGGTCAGCAAGTTTTCAATATTCGTTACACTTAGAGTTACAGATTAGTTTTATGTTGAGTTGGTAGACAAATCGAGTACAATTATCTCGTTAGAAGATGATTCGAGTACACTTAACACTTTACTTGGTCAACAAGTTTTCAATAATCGTTATACTCAGAGTTATATATTAGTAATATGTTGAGTTTGAAGATTAATCGATTACGATTAACTCATCAGAAGATGATTCAAGTACAATTAACACTTTACTTGATCAGCAAGTTTTCAGTATTCGTTACACTTAGAGTTGCAGATTAGTTATATGTTGAGTTAGAAGATTAATCGAGTATCATTAAGTCTTTAGAAGATGATTCGAGTACAATTAACTCTTTACTTGGTCAACAAGTTTTCAATATTCGTTACACTTAGAGTTATGTATTAGTTTTATGTTTAGTTGGAAGACGAATCGAGTACAATTATCTCTTTAGAAGATGATTCGAGTACAATTAACACTATACTTGGTTAACAAGTTTTCAATAATTGTTATACTTAGACTTACAGATTAGTTATATGTTGAGTTTGAAGATTAATCGATTACGATTAACTCTTTAGAAGATGATTCAAGTATAATTAACACTTTACTTGGTCAGCAAGTTTTCAATATTCGTTACACTTAGAGTTACAGATTAGTTTTATGTTGAGTTGGTAGACAAATCGAGTACAATTATCTCGTTAGAAGATGATTCGAGTACACTTAACACTTTACTTGGTCAACAAGTTTTCAATAATCGTTATACTCAGAGTTATATATTAGTAATATGTTGAGATTGAAGATTAATCGATTACGATTAACTCATCAGAAGATGATTAAAGTACAATTAACTCTTTACTTGGTCAACAAGTTTTCAATAATCGTTACACTTAGAGTTACATATTAGTTATATTTTGAGATAGAAGATTAATCGAGTATCATTAAGTCTTTAGAAGATGATTCGAGTACAATTAACTCTTTACTTGGTCAACAAGTTTTCAATATTCGTTACACTTAGAGTTATGGATTAGTTTTATGTTGAGTTGGAAGACAATTCGAGTACAATTATCTCTTTAGAAGACGATTCGAGTACAATTAACACTATACTTGGTTAACAAGTTTTCAATAATTGTTGTACTTAGACTTACAGATTAGTTATATGTTGAGTTTGAAGATTAATCGATTATGATTAACTCTTTAGAAGATGATTCAAGTACAATTAACACTTTACTTGGTCAGCAAGTTTTCAATATTCGTTACACTTAGAGTTACAGATTAGTTATATGTTTATTTGGTAGACAAATCGAGTACAATTATCTCGTTAGAAGATGATTCGAGTACACTTAACACTTTACTTGGTCAACAAGTTTTCAATAATCGTTATACTCAGAGTTATAGATTAGTAATATGTTGAGATTGAAGATTAATCAATTACGATTAACTCATCAGAAGATGATTAGAGTACAATTAACTCTTTAATTGTTCAAAAAGTTTTTAATAATCGTTACACTTAGAGCTACAGATTAGTTATATGTTGAGTTAGAAGATTAATCGAGTATCATTAAGTCTTTAGAAGATGTTTCGAGTACAATTAACTCTTTACTTTGTCAACAAATTTTCAATATTCGTTACACATAGAGTTATGGATTACTTTTATGTTGAGTTGGAAGACGAATCGAGTACAATTATCTCGTTAGAAGATGATTCGAGTACAATTAACACTTTACTTGGTTAACAAGTATTCAATATCTGTTGTACTTAGACTTACTGATTAGTTATATGTTGAGTTTGAAGATTAATCGATTACGATTAACTCTTTAGAAGATGATTCAAGTACAATTAATACTTTACTTGGTCAGCAAGTTTTCAATATTCGTTACACTTAGAGTTACATATTAGTTATATGTTGAGATAGAAGATTAATCGAGTATCATTAAGTCTTTAGAAGATGATTCGAGTACAATTAACTCTTTACTTGGTCAACAAGTTTTCAATATTCGTTACACTTAGAGTTATGTATTAGTTTTATGTTGAGTTGGAAGACGAATCGAGTACAATTATCTCTTTAGAAGATGATTCGAGTACAATTAACACTATACTTGGTTAACAAGTTTTTAATAATTGTTGTACTTAGACTTACAGATTAGTTATATGTTGAGTTTGAAGATTAATCAATTACGATTAACTCTTTAGAAGATGATTCAAGTACAATTAACACTTTACTTGGTCAGCAAGTTTTCAATATTCGTTACACTTAGAGTTACAGATTAGTTATATGTTTAGTTGGTAGATAAATCGAGTATAATTATCTCGTTAGAAGATGATTCGAGTACACTTAACACTTTACTTGGTCAACAAGTTTTCAATAATCGTTATACTCAGAGTTATAGATTAGTAATATGTTGAGATTGAAGATTAATCGATTACGATGAACTCATCAGAAGATAATTAGAGTACAATTAACTCTTTACTTGGTAAACAAGTTTTCAATAATCGTTACACTTAGTGTTACAGATTAGTTATATGTTGAGTTAGAAGATTAATCGAGTATCATTAAGTCTTTTGAAGATGATTCGAGTACAATTAACTCTTTACTTGGTCAACAAGTTTTCAATATTCGTTACACTTAGAGTTATGGATTAGTTTTATGTTGAGTTGGAAGACAAATCGAGTACAATTATCTCTTTAGAAGATGATTCGAGTATAATTAACACTTTACTTGGTTAACAAGTATTCAATATTTGTTGTACTTAGACTTACTGATTAGTTATATGTTGAGTTTGAAGATTAATCGATTACGATTAACTCTTTAGAAGATGATTCTAGTACAATTAACACTTTACTTGGTCAGCAAGTTTTCAATATTCTTTACACTTAGAGTTACAGATTAGTTTTATGTTGAGTTGGTAGACAAATCGAGTACAATTATCTCGTTAGAAGATGATTCGAGTACACTTAACACTTTACTTGGTCAACAAGTTTTCAATAATCGTTATACTCAGAGTTATAGATTAGTAATATGTTGAGTTTGAAGATTAATCGATTACGATTAACTCATCAGAAGATGATTCAAGTACAATTAACACTTTACTTGGTCAGCAAGTTTTCAGTATTCGTTACACTTAGAGTTGCAGATTAGTTATATGTTGAGTTAGAAGATTAATCGAGTATCATTAAGTCTTTAGAAGATGATTCGAGTACAATTAACTCTTTACTTGGTCAACAAATTTTCTATATTCGTTACACTTAGAGTTATGGATTACTTTTATGTTGAGTTGGAAGACGAATCGAGTACAATTACCTCGTTAGAAGATGATTCGAGTACACTTAACACTTTACTTAGTTAACAAGTTTTCAATAATCGTTAAACAAATTAATTTTATGTTGAGTTTGAAGACGAATCGAGTACAATTATCTCCTTAGAAGATGATTCAAGTACAATTAATACTTTACTTGGTCAGCAAGTTTTCAATATTCGTTACACTTAGAGTTACAGATTAGTTTTATGTTGAGTTGGTAGACAAATCGAGTACAATTATCTCGTTAGAAGATGATTCGAGTACACTTAACACTTTACTTGGTCAACAAGTTTTCAATAATCGTTATACTCAGAGTTATATATTAGTAATATGTTGAGATTGAAGATTAATCGATTACGATTAACTCATCAGAAGATGATTAAAGTACAATTAACTCTTTACTTGGTCAACAAGTTTTCAATAATCGTTACACTTAGAGTTACATATTAGTTATATTTTGAGATAGAAGATTAATCGAGTATCATTAAGTCTTTAGAAGATGATTCGAGTACAATTAACTCTTTACTTGGTCAACAAGTTTTCAATATTCGTTACACTTAGAGTTATGGATTAGTTTTATGTTGAGTTGGAAGACAATTCGAGTACAATTATCTCTTTAGAAGACGATTCGAGTACAATTAACACTATACTTGGTTAACAAGTTTTCAATAATTGTTGTACTTAGACTTACAGATTAGTTATATGTTGAGTTTGAAGATTAATCGATTATGATTAACTCTTTAGAAGATGATTCAAGTACAATTAACACTTTACTTGGTCAGCAAGTTTTCAATATTCGTTACACTTAGAGTTACAGATTAGTTATATGTTTATTTGGTAGACAAATCGAGTACAATTATCTCGTTAGAAGATGATTCGAGTACACTTAACACTTTACTTGGTCAACAAGTTTTCAATAATCGTTATACTCAGAGTTATAGATTAGTAATATGTTGAGATTGAAGATTAATCAATTACGATTAACTCATCAGAAGATGATTAGAGTACAATTAACTCTTTAATTGTTCAAAAAGTTTTTAATAATCGTTACACTTAGAGCTACAGATTAGTTATATGTTGAGTTAGAAGATTAATCGAGTATCATTAAGTCTTTAGAAGATGTTTCGAGTACAATTAACTCTTTACTTTGTCAACAAATTTTCAATATTCGTTACACATAGAGTTATGGATTACTTTTATGTTGAGTTGGAAGACGAATCGAGTACAATTATCTCGTTAGAAGATGATTCGAGTACAATTAACACTTTACTTGGTTAACAAGTATTCAATATCTGTTGTACTTAGACTTACTGATTAGTTATATGTTGAGTTTGAAGATTAATCGATTACGATTAACTCTTTAGAAGATGATTCAAGTACAATTAATACTTTACTTGGTCAGCAAGTTTTCAATATTCGTTACACTTAGAGTTACATATTAGTTATATGTTGAGATAGAAGATTAATCGAGTATCATTAAGTCTTTAGAAGATGATTCGAGTACAATTAACTCTTTACTTGGTCAACAAGTTTTCAATATTCGTTACACTTAGAGTTATGTATTAGTTTTATGTTGAGTTGGAAGACGAATCGAGTACAATTATCTCTTTAGAAGATGATTCGAGTACAATTAACACTATACTTGGTTAACAAGTTTTTAATAATTGTTGTACTTAGACTTACAGATTAGTTATATGTTGAGTTTGAAGATTAATCAATTACGATTAACTCTTTAGAAGATGATTCAAGTACAATTAACACTTTACTTGGTCAGCAAGTTTTCAATATTCGTTACACTTAGAGTTACAGATTAGTTATATGTTTAGTTGGTAGATAAATCGAGTATAATTATCTCGTTAGAAGATGATTCGAGTACACTTAACACTTTACTTGGTCAACAAGTTTTCAATAATCGTTATACTCAGAGTTATAGATTAGTAATATGTTGAGATTGAAGATTAATCGATTACGATGAACTCATCAGAAGATAATTAGAGTACAATTAACTCTTTACTTGGTAAACAAGTTTTCAATAATCGTTACACTTAGTGTTACAGATTAGTTATATGTTGAGTTAGAAGATTAATCGAGTATCATTAAGTCTTTTGAAGATGATTCGAGTACAATTAACTCTTTACTTGGTCAACAAGTTTTCAATATTCGTTACACTTAGAGTTATGGATTAGTTTTATGTTGAGTTGGAAGACAAATCGAGTACAATTATCTCTTTAGAAGATGATTCGAGTATAATTAACACTTTACTTGGTTAACAAGTATTCAATATTTGTTGTACTTAGACTTACTGATTAGTTATATGTTGAGTTTGAAGATTAATCGATTACGATTAACTCTTTAGAAGATGATTCTAGTACAATTAACACTTTACTTGGTCAGCAAGTTTTCAATATTCTTTACACTTAGAGTTACAGATTAGTTTTATGTTGAGTTGGTAGACAAATCGAGTACAATTATCTCGTTAGAAGATGATTCGAGTACACTTAACACTTTACTTGGTCAACAAGTTTTCAATAATCGTTATACTCAGAGTTATAGATTAGTAATATGTTGAGTTTGAAGATTAATCGATTACGATTAACTCATCAGAAGATGATTCAAGTACAATTAACACTTTACTTGGTCAGCAAGTTTTCAGTATTCGTTACACTTAGAGTTGCAGATTAGTTATATGTTGAGTTAGAAGATTAATCGAGTATCATTAAGTCTTTAGAAGATGATTCGAGTACAATTAACTCTTTACTTGGTCAACAAATTTTCTATATTCGTTACACTTAGAGTTATGGATTACTTTTATGTTGAGTTGGAAGACGAATCGAGTACAATTACCTCGTTAGAAGATGATTCGAGTACACTTAACACTTTACTTAGTTAACAAGTTTTCAATAATCGTTAAACAAATTAATTTTATGTTGAGTTTGAAGACGAATCGAGTACAATTATCTCCTTAGAAGATGATTCAAGTACAATTAATACTTTACTTGGTCAGCAAGTTTTCAATATTCGTTACACTTAGAGTTACAGATTAGTTTTATGTTGAGTTGGTAGACAAATCGAGTACAATTATCTCGTTAGAAGATGATTCGAGTACACTTAACACTTTACTTGGTCAACAAGTTTTCAATAATCGTTATACTCAGAGTTATATATTAGTAATATGTTGAGATTGAAGATTAATCGATTACGATTAACTCATCAGAAGATGATTAGAGTACAATTAACTCTTTACTTGGTCAACAAGTTTTCAATAATCGTTACACTTAGAGTTACATATTAGTTATATGTTGAGATAGAAGATTAATCGAGTATCATTAAGTCTTTAGAAGATGATTCGAGTACAATTAACTCTTTACTTGGTCAACAAGTTTTCAATATTCGTTACACTTAGAGTTATGTATTAGTTTTATGTTTAGTTGGAAGACGAATCGAGTACAATTATCTCTTTAGAAGATGATTCGAGTACAATTAACACTATACTCGGTTAACAAGTTTTCAATAATTGTTGTACTTAGACTTACAGATTAGTTATATGTTGAGTTTGAAGATTAATCGATTACGATTAACTCTTTAGAAGATGATTCAAGTACAATTAACACTTTACTTGGTCAGCAAGTTTTCAATATTCGTTACACTCAGAGTTACAGATTAGTTATATGTTTATTTGGTAGACAAATCGAGTACAATTATCTCGTTAGAAGATGATTCGAGTACACTTAATACTTTACTTGGTCAACAAGTTTTCAATAATCGTTATACTCAGAGTTATAGATTAGTAATATGTTGAGATTGACGATTAATCAATTACGATTAACTCATCAGAAGATGATTAGAGTACAATTAACTCTTTAATTGTTCAAAAAGTTTTTAATAATCGTTACACTTAGAGCTACAGATTAGTTATATGTTGAGTTAGAAGATTAATCGAGTATCATTAAGTCTTTAGAAGATGATTCGAGTACAATTAACTCTTTACTTTGTCAACAAATTTTCAATATTCGTTACACATAGAGTTATGGATTACTTTTATGTTGAGTTGGAAGACGAATCGAGTACAATTATCTCTTTAGAAGATGATTCGAGTACAATTAACACTTTACTTGGTTAACAAGTATTCAATATCTGTTGTACTTAGACTTACTGATTAGTTATATGTTTAGTTTGAAGATTAATCGATTACGATTAACTCTTTAGAAGATGATTCAAGTACAATTAATACTTTACTTGGTCAGCAAGTTTTCAATATTCGTTACACTTAGAGTTACATATTACTTATATGTTGAGATAGAAGATTAATCGAGTATCATTAAGTCTTTAGAAGATGATTCGAGTACAATTAACTATTTACTTGGTCAACAAGTTTTCAATATTCGTTACACTTAGAGTTATGTATTAGTTTTATGTTGAGTTGGAAGACGAATCGAGTACAATTATCTCTTTAGAAGATGATTCGAGTACAATTAACACTATACTTGGTTAACAAGTTTTCAATAATTGTTGTACTTAGACTTACAGATTAGTTATATGTTGAGTTTGAAGATTAATCGATTACGATTAACTCTTTAGAAGATGATTCAAGTACAATTAACACTTTACTTGGTCAGCAAGTTTTCAATATTCGTTACACTTAGAGTTACAGATTAGTTTTATGTTGAGTTGGTAGACAAATCGAGTACAATTATCTCGTTAGAAGATGATTCGAGTACACTTAACACTTTACTTGGTCAACAAGTTTTCAATAATCGTTATAGTCAGAGTTATAAATTAGTAATATGTTGAGATTGAAGATTAATCGATTACGATTAACTCATCAGAAGATGATTAGAGTACAATTAACTCTTTACTTGGTCAACAAGTTTTCAATAATCGTTACACTTAGAGTTACATATTAGTTATATGTTGAGATAGAAGATTAATCGAGTATCATTAAGTCTTTAGAAGATGATTCGAGTACAATTAACTCTTTACTTGGTCAACAAGTTTTCAATATTCGTTACACTTAGAGTTATGGATTAGTTTTATGTTGAGTTGGAAGACGAATCGAGTACAATTATCTCTTTAGAAGATGATTCGAGTATAATTAACACTTTACTTGGTTAACAAGTATTCAATATCTGTTGTACTTAGACTTACTGATTAGTTATATGTTGAGTTTGAAGATTAATCGATTACGATTAACTCTTTAGAAGATGATTCTAGTACAATTAACACTTTACTTGGTCAGCAAGTTTTCAATATTTGTTACACTTAGAGTTACAGATTAGTTATATGTTTAGTTGGTAGATAAATCGAGTAAAATTATCTCGTTAGAAGATGATTCGAGTACACTTAACACTTTACTTGGTCAACAAGTTTTCAATAATCGTTATACTCAGAGTTATAGATTAGTAATATGTTGAGATTGAAGATTAATCGATTACGATGAACTCATCAGAAGATGATTAGAGTACAATTAACTCTTTACTTGGTAAACAAGTTTTCAATAATCGGTACACTTAGTGTTACAGATTAGTTATATGTTGAGTTAGAAGATTAATCGAGTATCATTAAGTCTTTAGAAGATGATTCGAGTACAATTAACTCTTTACTTGGTCAACAAGTTTTCAATATTCGTTACACTTAGAGTTATGTATTAGTTTTATGTTGAGTTGGAAGACGAATCGAGTACAATTATCTCTTTAGAAGATGATTCGAGTACAATTAACACTATACTTGGTTAACAAGTTTTCAATAATTGTTGTACTTAGACTTACAGATTAGTTATATGTTGAGTTTGAAGATTAATCGATTACGATTAACTCTTTAGAAGACGATTCAAGTACAATTAACACTTTACTTGGTCAGCAAGTTTTCAATATTCGTTACACTTAGAGTTACAGATTAGTTATATGTTTAGTTGGTAGATAAATCGAGTACAATTATCTCGTTAGAAGATGATTCGAGTACACTTAACACTTCACTTGGTCAACAAGTTTTCAATAATCGTTATACTCAGAGTTATAGATTAGTAATATGTTGAGATTGAAGATTAATCGATTACGATGAACTCATCAGAAGATGATTAGAGTACAATTAACTCTTTACTTGGTCAACAAGTTTTCAATAATCGTTACACTTATAGTTACAGATTAGTTATATGTTGAGTTAGAAGATTAATCGAGTATCATTAAGTCTTTAGAAGTTGATTCCAGTACAATTAACTCTTTACTTGGTCAACAAGTTTTCAATATTCGTTACACTTAGAGTTATGGATTAGTTTTATGTTGAGTTGGAAGACGAATCGAGTACAATTATCTCTTGAGAAGATGATTCGAGTACAATTAACACTTTACTTGGTTAACAAGTTTTCAATAATTGTTGTACTTAGACTTACTGATTAGTTATATGTTGAGTTTGAAGATTAATCGATTACGATTAACTCTTTAGTAGATGATTCAAGTACAATTAACACTTTACTTGGTCAGCAAGTTTTCAGTATTCGTTACACTTAGAGTTGCAGATTAGTTATATGTTGAGTTAGAAGATTAATCGAGTATCATTAAGTCTTTAGAAGATGATTCCAGTACAATTAACTCTTTACATGGTCAACAAATTTTCAATATTCATTACACTTAGATTTATGGATTACTTTTATGTTGAGTTGGAAGACGAATCGAGTACAATTACCTCGTTAGAAGATGATTCGAGTACACTTAACACTTTACTTAGTTAACAAGTTTTCAATAATCGTTAGACAAATTACTTTTATGTTTAGTTGGTAGACAAATCGAGTACAATTATCTCGTTAGAAGATGATTCGAGTACACTAAACACTTTACTTGGTCAACAAGTTTTCAATATTCGTTACACTTAGAGTTACAGATTAGTTATATGTTGAGTTAGAAGATTAATCAAGTATCATTATGTCTTTAGAAGATGATTCGAGTACAATTAACTCTTTACTTGGTCAACAAGTTTTCAATATTCGTTACACTTAGAGTTATGGATTAGTTTTATGTTGAGTTGGAAGACGAATCGAGTATAATTATCTCTTGAGAAGATGATTCGAGTACAATTAACACTTTACTTGGTTAACAAGTTTTCAATAATTGTTGTACTTAGACTTACTGATTAGTTATATGTTGAGTTTGAAGATTAATCGATTACGATTAACTCTTTAGAAGATGATTCAAGTACAATTAACACTTTACTTGGTCAGCAAGTTTTCAATATTCGTTACACTTAGAGTTACAGATTAGTTATATGTTGAGTTAGAAGATTAATCGAGTATCATTAAGTCTTTAGAAGATGATTCGAGTACAATTAACTCTTTACTTGGTCAACAAGTTTTCAATATTCGTTACACTTAGAGTTATGGATTAGTTTTACGTTGAGTTGGAAGACGAATCGAGTACAATTATCTCTTGAGAAATGATTCGAGTACAATTAACACTTTACTTGGTTAACAAGTTTTCAATAATTGTTGTACTTAGACTTACTGATTAGTTATATGTTGGGTTTGAAGAGTAATCGATGACGATTAAGTCTTTAGAAGATGATTCAAGTACAATTAACACTTTACTAGGTCAGCAAGTTTTCAATATTCGTTACACTTAGAGTTACAGATTAGTTTTATGTTGAGTTGGTAGACAAATCGAGTACAATTATCTCGTTAGAAGATGATTCGAGTACACTTAACACTTTACTTGGTCAACAAGTTTTCAATAATCGTTATACTCAGAGTTATAGATTAGTAATATGTTGAGATTGAAGATTAATCGATTACGATGAACTCATCAGAAGATGATTTGAGTACATTTAACTCTTTACTTGGTCAACAAGTTTTCAATAATCGTTACACTTAGAGTTACAGATTAGTTATATGTTGAGTTAGAAGATTAATCGAGTAGCATTAAGTCTTTAGAAGATGATTCGAGTACAATTAACTCTTTACTTGGTCAACAAGTTTTCAATATTCGTTACACTTAGAGTTATGGATTAGTTTTATGTTGAGTTGGAAGACGAATCGAGTACAATTATCTCTTTAGAAGATGATTCGAGTACAATTAACACTTTACTTTGTTAACAAGTTTTCAATAATTGTTGTACTTAGACTTACAGATTAGTTATATGTTGAGTTTGAAGATTAATCGATTACGATTAACTCTTTAGAAGATGATTCAAGTACAATTAACACTTTACTTGGTCAGCAAGTTTTCAATATTCGTTACACTTAGAGTTACAGATTAGTTAAATGTTGAGTTAGAAGATTAATCGAGTATCATTAAGTCTTTAGAAGATGATTCGAGTACAATTAACACTTTACTTGGTCAGCAAGTTTTCAATATTCGTTAAACTTAGAGTTACATATTAGTTTTATGTTGAGTTGGTAGACAAATCGAGTACAATTATCTCGTTAGAAGATGATTCGACTACACTTAACACTTTACTTGGTCAACAAGTTTTCAATAATCGTTATACTCAGAGTTATAGCTTAGTAATATGTTGGGATTGAAGATTAATCGATTACGATTAACTCATCAGAAGATGATTAGAGTACATTTAACTCTTTACTTGGTCAACAAGTTTTCAATAATCGTTACACTTAGAGTTACAGATTAGTCATATGTTGAGTTAGAAGATTAATCGAGTAGCATTAAGTCTTTAGAAGATGATTCGAGTACAATTAACTCTTTACTGGGTCTACAAGTTTTCAATATTTGTTACACTTAGAGTCATGTATTAGTTTTGTGCTAAGTTGGATGACGAATCGAGTACAATTATCTCTTTAGAAGATGATTCGAGTACAATTAACACTTTACTTGGTTAACAAGTTTTTAATAATTGTTGTACTTAGACTTACAGATTAGTTATATGTTGAGTTTGAAGATTAATCGATTACGATTAACTCTTTAGAAGATGATTCAAGTACAATTAACACTTTACTTGGTCAGCAAGTTTTCAATATTCGTTACACTTAGAGTTACAGATTAGTTAAATGTTGAGTTAGAAGATTAATCGAGTATCATTAAGTCTTTAGAAGATGATTCGAGTACAATTAACACTTTACTTGGTCAGAAAGTTTTCAATATTCGTTACACTTAGAGTTACATATTAGTTTTATGTTGAGTTGGTAGACAAATCGAGTACAATTATCTCGTTAGAAGATGATTCGACTACACTTAACACTTTACTTGGTCAACAAGTTTTCAATAATCGTTATACTCAGAGTTATAGCTTAGTAATATGTTGGGATTGAAGATTAATCGATTACGATTAACTCATCAGAAGATGATTAGAGTACATTTAACTCTTTACTTGGTCAACAAGTTTTCAATAATCGTTACACTTAGAGTTACAGATTAGTCATATGTTGAGTTAGAATATTAATCGAGTAGCATTAAGTCTTTAGAAGATGATTCGAGTACAATTAACTCTTTACTGGGTCTACAAGTTTTCAATATTTGTTACACTTAGAGTCATGTATTAGTTTTGTGCTAAGTTGGAAGACGAATCGAGTACAATTATCTCTTTAGAAGATGATTCGAGTACAATTAACACTTTACTTGGTTAACAAGTTTTCAATAATTGTTGTACATAGACTTACAGATTAGTTATATGTTGAGTTTGAAGATTAATCGATTACGATTAACTCTTTAGAAGATGATTCAAGTACAATTAACACTTTACTTGGTCAGCAAGTTTTCAATATTCGTTACACTTAGAGTTACAGATTAGTTATATGTTGAGTTAGAAGATTAATCGAGTATCATTAAGTCTTTAGAAGATGATTCGAGTACAATTAACACTTTACTTGGTCAGCAAGTTTTCAATATTCGTTACACTTAGAGTTACAGATTAGTTTTATGTTGAGTTGGTAGACAAATCGAGTACAATTATCTCGTTAGAAGATGATTCGACTACACTTAACACTTTACTTGGTCAACAAGTTTTCAATAATCGTTATACTCAGAGTTATAGCTTAGTAATATGTTGGGATTGAAGATTAATCGATTACGATTAACTCATCAGAAGATGATTAGAGTACATTTAACTCTTTACTTGGTCAACAAGTTTTCAATAATCGTTACACTTAGAGTTACAGATTAGTCATATGTTGAGTTAGAAGATTAATCGAGTAGCATTAAGTCTTTAGAAGATGATTCGAGTACAATTAACTCTTTACTGGGTCTACAAGTTTTCAATATTCGTTACACTTAGAGTTATGGATTAGTTTTATGTTTAGTTGGAAGACGAATCGAGTACAATTATCTCTTTAGAAGATGATTGAGTACAATTAACACTTTACTTGGTTAACAAGTTTTCAATAATTGTTGTACTTAGACTTACAAAATTAGTTATATGTTGAGTTTGAATATTAATCGATTACGATTAACTCTTTAGAAGATGATTCAAGTACAATTAACACTTTACTTGGTCAAGAAGTTTTCAATATTTGTTACACTTAGAGTTACATCTTAGTTTTATGTTGAGTCTGTAGACTAATCGAGTACAATTATCTCGTTAGAAGATAATTCGAGTACACTTAACACTTTACTTGGTCAACAAGTTTTCAATAATCGTTAAACAGATTAGTTTTATGTTTAGTTTGAAGATTAATCGATTACGATTAACTCTTTAGAAGATTATTCGAGTAGGATTATCATTTACTTGGTCAACAAGTTTTCAATAATCGTTACACTTAGAGTTACAGATTAGTTATATGTTGAGTTAGAAGATTAATCGAGTATCATTAAGTCTTTAGAAGATGATTCGAGTACAATTAACACTTTACTTGGTCAGCAAGTTTTCAATATTCGTTACACTTAGAGTTACAGATTAGTTTTATGTTGAGTTGGTAGACAAATCGAGTACAATTATCTCATTAGAAGATGATTCGACTACACTTAACACTTTACTTGGTCAACAAGTTTTCAATAATCGTTATACTCAGAGTTATAGCTTAGTAATATGTTGGGATTGAAGATTAATCGATTACGATTAACTCATCAGAAGATGATTAGAGTACATTTAACTCTTTACTTGGTCAACAAGTTTTCAATAATCGTTACACTTAGAGTTACAGATTAGTCATATGTTGAGTTAGAAGATTAATCGAGTAGCATTAAGTCTTTAGAAGATGATTCGAGTACAATTAACTCTTTACTGGGTCTACAAGTTTTCAATATTCGTTACACTTAGAGTTATGGATTAGTTTTATGTTTAGTTGGAAGACGAATCGAGTACAATTATCTCTTTAGAAGATGATTGAGTACAATTAACACTTTACTTGGTTAACAAGTTTTCAATAATTGTTGTACTTAGACTTACAAAATTAGTTATATGTTGAGTATGAATATTAATCGATTACGATTAACTCTTTAGAAGATGATTCAAGTACAATTAACACTTTACTTGGTCAAGAAGTTTTCAATATTCGTTACACTTAGAGTTACAGATTAGTTATATTTTGAGTTAGAAGATTAATCGAGTATCATTAAGTCTTTAGAAGATGATTCGAGTACAATTAACACTTTACTTGGTCAGCAAGTTTTCAATATTCGTTACACTTAGAGTTACAGATTAGTTTTATGTTGAGTTGGTAGACAAATCGAGTACAATTATCTCGTTAGAAGATGATTCGATTACACTTAACACTTTACTTGGTCAACAAGTTTTCAATAATCGTTATACTCAGAGTTATAGCTTAGTAATATGTTGGGATTGAAGATTATTCGATTACGATTAACTCATCAGAAGATGATTAGAGTACATTTAACTCTTTACTTGGTCAACAAGTTTTCAATAATCGTTACACTTAGAGTTACAGATTAGTCATATGTTGAGTTAGAAGATTAATCGAGTAGCATTAAGTCTTTAGAAGATGATTCGAGTACAATTAACTCTTTACACTTAGAGTTATGGATTAGTTTTATGTTTAGTTGGAAGACGAATCGAGTACAATTATCTCTTTAGAAGATGATTGAGTACAATTAACACTTTACTTGGTTAACAAGTTTTCAATAATTGTTGTACTTAGACTTACAAAATTAGATATATGTTGAGTTTGAATATTAATCGATTACGATTAACTCTTTAGAAGATGATTCAAGTACAATTAACACTTTACATGGTCAAGAAGTTTTCAATATTCGTTACACTTAGAGTTACATATTAGTTTTATGTTGAGTCTGTAGACTAATCGAGTACAATTATCTCGTTAGAAGATAATTCGAGTACACTTAACACTTTACTTGGTCAACAAGTTTTCAATAATCGTTAAACAGATTAGTTTTATGTTTAGTTTGAAGATTAATCGATTACGATTAACTCTTTAGAAGATTATTCGAGTAGGATTATCATTTACTTGGTCAACAAGTTTTCAATAATCGTTACACTTAGAATTACAGATTAGTTATATGTTGAGTTAAAAGATTAATCAAGTATCATTAAGTCTTTAGAAGATGATTCGAGTACAATTAACTCTTTACTTGGTCAACATGTTTTCAATATTCGTTACACTTAGTGTTATGGATTAGTTTCATGGTTAGTTGGAAGACGAATCGAGTACAATTATCTCTTGAGAAGATGATTCGAGTACAATTAACACTTTACTTGGTTAACAAGTTTTCAATAATTGTTGTACTTAGACTTACTGATTAGTTATATGTTGAGTTTGAAGATTAATCGATTACGATTAACTCTTTAGAAGATGATTCAAGTACAATTAACACTTTACTTGGTCAGCAAGTTTTCAATATTCATTACACTTAGAGTTACAGATTAATTATATGTTGAGTTAGAAGATTAATCGAGTAGCATTAAGTCTTTAGAAGATGATTCGAGTACAATTAACTCTTTACTGGGTCTACAAGTTTTCAATATTCGTTACACTTAGAGTTATGGATTAGTTTTATGTTTAGTTGGAAGACGAATCGAGTACAATTATCTCTTTAGAAGATGATTGAGTACAATTAACACTTTACTTGGTTAACAAGTTTTCAATAATTGTTGTACTTAGACTTACAAAATTAGTTATATGTTGAGTTTGAATATTAATCGATTACGATGAACTCTTTAGAAGATGATTCAAGTACAATTAACACTTTACTTGGTCAAGAAGTTTTCAATATTCGTTACACTTAAAGTTACAGATTAGTTATATGTTGAGTTAGAAGATTAATCGAGTATCATTAAGTCTTTAGAAGATGATTCGAGTACAATTAACACTTTACTTGGTCAGCAAGTTTTCAATATTCGTTACACTTAGAGTTACAGATTAGTTTTATGTTGAGTTGGTAGACAAATCGAGTACAATTATCTCGTTAGAAGATGATTCGACTACACTTAACACTTTACTTGGTCAACAAGTTTTCAATAATCGTTATACTCAGAGTTATAGCTTAGTAATATGTTGGGATTGAAGATTAATCGATTACGATTAACTCATCAGAAGATGATTAGAGTACATTTAACTCTTTACTTGGTCAACAAGTTTTCAATAATCGTTACACTTAGAGTTACAATTAGTCATATGTTGAGTTAGAAGATTAATCGAGTAGCATTAAGTCTTTAGAAGATGATTCGAGTACAATTAACTCTTTACTGGGTCTACAAGTTTTCAATATTCGTTACACTTAGAGTTATGGATTAGTTTTATGTTTAGTTGGAAGACGAATCGAGTACAATTATCTCTTTAGAAGATGATTGAGTACAATTAACACTTTACTTGGTTAACAAGTTTTCAATAATTGTTGTACTTAGACTTACAAAATTAGTTATATGTTGAGTTTGAATATTAATCGATTACGATTAACTCTTTAGAAGATGATTCAAGTACAATTAACACTTTACTTGGTCAAGAAGTTTTCAATATTCGTTACACTTAGAGTTACAGATTAGTTATATGTTGAGTTAGAAGATTAATCGAGTATCATTAAGTCTTTAGAAGATGATTCGAGTACAATTAACACTTTACTTGGTCAGCAAGTTTTCAATATTCGTTACACTTAGAGTTACAGATTAGTTTTATGTTGAGTTGGTAGACAAATCGAGTACAATTATCTCGTTAGAAGATGATTCGACTACACTTAACACTTTACTTGGTCAACAAGTTTTCAATAATCGTTATACTCAGAGTTATAACTTAGTAATATGTTGGGATTGAAGATTAATCGATTACGATTAACTCATCAGAAGATGATTAGAGTACATTTAACTCTTTACTTGGTCAACAAGTTTTCAATAATCGTTACACTTAGAGTTACAATTAGTCATATGTAGAGTGAGAAGATTAATCGAGTAGCATTAAGTCGTTAGAAGATGATTCGAGTACAATTAACTCTTTACTGGGTCTACAAGTTTTTGAATATTCGTTACACTTAGAGTTATGGATTAGTTTTATGTTTAGTTGGAAGACGAATCGAGTACAATTATCTCTTTAGAAGATGATTGAGTACAATTAACACTTTACTTGGTTAACAAGTTTTCAATAATTGTTGTACTTAGACTTACAAAATTAGTTATATGTTGAGTTTGAATATTAATCGATTACGATTAACTCTTTAGAAGATGATTCAAGTACAATTAACACTTTACTTGGTCAAGAAGTTTTCAATATTCGTTACACTTAAGAGTTACATATTAGTTTTATGTTGAGTCTGTAGACTAATCGAGTACAATTATCTCGTTAGAAGATAATTCGAGTACACTTAACACTTTACTTGGTCAACAAGTTTTCAATAATCGTTAAACAGATTAGTTTTATGTTTAGTTTGAAGATTAATCGATTACGATCAACTCTTTAGAAGATTATTCGAGTAGGATTATCATTTACTTGGTCAACAAGTTTTCAATAATCGTTACACTTAGAGTTACAGATTAGTTATATGTTGAGTTAAAAGATTAATCAAGTATCATTAAGTCTTTAGAAGATGATTCGAGTACAATTAACTCTTTACTTGGTCAACAAGTTTTCAATATTCGTTACACTTAGAGTTATGGATTAGTTTTATGTTGAGTTGGAAGACGAATCGAGTACAATTATCTCTTGAGAAGATGATTCGAGTACAATTAACACTTTACTTGGTTAACAAGTTTTCAATAATTGTTGTGCTTAGACTTACTGATTAGTTATATGTTGAGTTTGAAGATTAATCGATTACAATTAACTCTTTAGAAGATGATTCAAGTACAATTAACACTTTACTTGGTCAGCAAGTTTTCAATATTCGTTACACTTAGAGTTACAGATTAGTTATATGTTGAGTTAGAAGATTAATCGAGTATCATTAAGTCTTTAGAAGATGATTCGAGTACAATTAACACTTTACTTGGTCAGCAAGTTTTCAATATTCGTTACACTTAGAGTTACAGATTAGTTTTATGTTGAGTTGGTAGACAAATCGAGTACAATTATCTCGTTAGAAGATGATTCGATTACACTTAACACTTTACTTGGTCAACAAGTTTTCAATAATCGTTATACTCAGAGTTATAGCTTAGTAATATGTTGGGATTGAAGATTATTCGATTACGATTAACTCATCAGAAGATGATTAGAGTACATTTAACTCTTTACTTGGTCAACAAGTTTTCAATAATCGTTACACTTAGAGTTACAGATTAGTCATATGTTGAGTTAGAAGATTAATCGAGTAGCATTAAGTCTTTAGAAGATGATTCGAGTACAATTAACTCTTTACTGGGTCTACAAGTTTTCAATATTCGTTACACTTAGAGTTATGGATTAGTTTTATGTTTAGTTGGAAGACGAATCGAGTACAATTATCTCTTTAGAAGATGATTGAGTACAATTAACACTTTACTTGGTTAACAAGTTTTCAATAATTGTTGTACTTAGACTTACAAAATTAGTTATATGTTGAGTTTGAATATTAATCGATTACGATTAACTCTTTAGAAGATGATTCAAGTACAATTAACACTTTACATGGTGAAGAAGTTTTCAATATTCGTTACACTTAGAGTTACATATTAGTTTTATGTTGAGTCTGTAGACTAATCGAGTACAATTATCTTGTTAGAAGATAATTCGAGTACACTTAACACTTTACTTGGTCAACAAGTTTTCAATAATCGTTAAACAGATTAGTTTTATGTTTAGTTTGAAGATTAATCGATTACGATTAACTCTTTAGAAGATTATTCGAGTAGGATTATCATTTACTTGGTCAACAAGTTTTCAATAATCGTTACACTTAGAGTTACAGATTAGTTATATGTTGAGTTAAAAGATTAATCAAGTATCATTAAGTCTTTAGAAGATGATTCGAGTACAATTAACTCTTTACTTGGTCAACATGTTTTCAATATTCGTTACACTTAGTGTTATGGATTAGTTTTATGTTGAGTTGGAAGACGAATCGAGTACAATTATCTCTTGAGAAGATGATTCGAGTACAATTAACACTTTACTTGGTTAACAAGTTTTCAATAATTGTTGTACTTAGACTTACTGATTAGTTATATGTTGAGTTTGAAGATTAATCGATTACGATTAACTCTTCAGAAGATGATTCAAGTACAATTAACACTTTACTTGGTCAGCAAGTTTTCAATATTCATTACACTTAGAGTTACAGATTAGTTATATGTTGAGTTAGAAGATTAATCGAGTAGCATTAAGTCTTTAGAAGATGATTCGAGTACAATTAACTCTTTACTGGGTCTACAAGTTTTCAATATTCGTTACACTTAGAGTTATGGATTAGTTTTATGTTTAGTTGGAAGACGAATCGAGTACAATTATCTCTTTAGAAGATGATTGAGTACAATTAACACTTTACTTGGTTAACAAGTTTTCAATAATTGTTGTACTTAGACTTACAAAATTAGTTATATGTTGAGTTTGAATATTAATCGATTACGATTAACTCTTTAGAAGATGATTCAAGTACAATTAACACTTTACTTGGTCAAGAAGTTTTCAATATTCGTTACACTTAGAGTTACAGATTAGTTATATGTTGAGTTAGAAGATTAATCGAGTATCATTAAGTCTTTAGAAGATGATTCGAGTACAATTAACACTTTACTTGGTCAGCAAGTTTTCAATATTCGTTACACTTAGAGTTACAGATTAGTTTTATGTTGAGTTGGTAGACAAATCGAGTACAATTATCTCGTTAGAAGATGATTCGATTACACTTAACACTTTACTTGGTCAACAAGTTTTCAATAATCGTTATACTCAAAGTTATAGCTTAGTAATATGTTGGGATTGAAGATTAATCGATTACGATTAACTCATCAGAAGATGATTAGAGTACATTTAACACTTTACTTGGTCAACAAGTTTTCAATAATCGTTACACTTAGAGTTACAGATTAGTCATATGTTGAGTTAGAAGATTAATCGAGTAGCATTAAGTCTTTAGAAGATGATTCGAGTACAATTAACTCTTTACTGGGTCTACAAGTTTTCAATATTCGTTACACTTAGAGTTATGGATTAGTTTCATGGTTAGTTGGAAGACGAATCGAGTACAATTATCTCTTTAGAAGATGATTGAGTACAATTAACACTTTACTTGGTTAACAAGTTTTCAATAATTGTTGTACTTAGACTTACAAAATTAGTTATATGTTGAGTTTGAATATTAATCGATTACGATTAACTCTTTAGAAGATGATTCAAGTACAATTAACACTTTACATGGTCAAGAAGTTTTCAATATTCGTTACACTTAGAGTTACATATTAGTTTTATGTTGAGTCTGTAGACTAATCGAGTACAATTATCTCGTTAGAAGATAATTCGAGTACACTTAACACTTTACTTGGTCAACAAGTTTTCAATAATCGTTAAACAGATTAGTTTTATGTTTAGTTTGAAGATTAATCGATTACGATTAACTCTTTAGAAGATTATTCGAGTAGGATTATCATTTACTTGGTCAACAAGTTTTCAATAATCGTTACACTTAGAGTTACAGATTAGTTATATGTTGAGTTAAAAGATTAATCAAGTATCATTAAGTCTTTAGAAGATGATTCGAGTACAATTAACTCTTTACTTGGTCAACATGTTTTCAATATTCGTTACACTTAGTGTTATGGATTAGTTTTATGTTGAGTTGGAAGACGAATCGAGTACAATTATCTCTTGAGAAGATGATTCGAGTACAATTAACACTTTACTTGGTTAACAAGTTTTCAATAATTGTTGTACTTAGACTTACTGATTAGTTATATGTTGAGTTTGAAGATTAATCGATTACGATTAACTCTTTAGAAGATGATTCAAGTACAATTAACACTTTACTTGGTCAGCAAGTTTTCAATATTCTTTACACTTAGAGTTACAGATTAGTTATATGTTGAGTTAGAAGATTAATCGAGTAGCATTAAGTCTTTAGAAGATGATTCGAGTACAATTAACTCTTTACTGGGTCTACAAGTTTTCAATATTCGTTACACTTAGAGTTATGGATTAGTTTTATGTTTAGTTGGAAGACGAATCGAGTACAATTATCTCTTTAGAAGATGATTGAGTACAATTAACACTTTACTTGGTTAACAAGTTTTCAATAATTGTTGTACTTAGACTTACAAAATTAGTTATATGTTGAGTTTGAATATTAATCGATTACGATTAACTCTTTAGAAGATGATTCAAGTACAATTAACACTTTACTTGGTCAAGAAGTTTTCAATATTCGTTACACTTAGAGTTACAGATTAGTTATATGTTGAGTTAGAAGATTAATCGAGTATCATTAAGTCTTTAGAAGATGATTCGAGTACAATTAACACTTTACTTGGTCAGCAAGTTTTCAATATTCGTTACACTTAGAGTTACAGATTAGTTTTATGTTGAGTTGGTAGACAAATCGAGTACAATTATCTCGTTAGAAGATGATTCGATTACACTTAACACTTTACTTGGTCAACAAGTTTTCAATAATCGTTATACTCAAAGTTATAGCTTAGTAATATGTTGGGATTGAAGATTAATCGATTACGATTAACTCATCAGAAGATGATTAGAGTACATTTAACTCTTTACTTGGTCAACAAGTTTTCAATAATCGTTACACTTAGAGTTACAGATTAGTCATATGTTGAGTTAGAAGATTAATCGAGTAGCATTAAGTCTTTAGAAGATGATTCGAGTACAATTAACTCTTTACTAGGTCTACAAGTTTTCAATATTCGTTACACTTAGAGTTATGGATTAGTTTTATGTTTAGTTGGAAGACGAATCGAGTACAATTATCTCTTTAGAAGATGATTGAGTACAATTAACACTTTACTTGGTTAACAAGTTTTCAATAATTGTTGTACTTAGACTTACAAAATTAGTTATATGTTGAGTTTGAATATTAATCGATTACGATTAACTCTTTAGAAGATGATTCAAGTACAATTAACACTTTACATGGTCACGAAGTTTTCAATATTCGTTACACTTAGAGTTACATATTAGTTTTATGTTGAGTCTGTAGACTAATCGAGTACAATTATCTTCTTAGAAGATAATTCGAGTACACTTAACACTTTACTTGGTCAACAAGTTTTCAATAATCGTTAAACAGATTAGTTTTATGTTTAGTTTGAAGATTAATCGATTACGATTAACTCTTTAGAAGATTATTCGAGTAGGATTATCATTTACTTGGTCAACAAGTTTTCAATAATCGTTACACTTAGAGTTACAGATTAGTTATATGTTGAGTTAAAAGATTAATCAAGTATCATTAAGTCTTTAGAAGATGATTCGAGTACAATTAACTCTTTACTTGGTCAACATGTTTTCAATATTCGTTACACTTAGTGTTATGGATTAGTTTTATGTTGAGTTGGAAGACGAATCGAGTACAATTATCTCTTGAGAAGATGATTCGAGTACAATTAACACTTTACTTGGTTAACAAGTTTTCAATAATTGTTGTACTTAGACTTACTGATTAGTTATATGTTGAGTTTGAAGATTAATCGATTACGATTAACTCTTCAGAAGATGATTCAAGTACAATTAACACTTTACTTGGTCAGCAAGTTTTCAATATTCATTACACTTAGAGTTACAGATTAGTTATATGTTGAGTTAGAAGATTAATCGAGTAGCATTAAGTCTTTAGAAGATGATTCGAGTACAATTAACTCTTTACTGGGTCTACAAGTTTTCAATATTCGTTACACTTAGAGTTATGGATTAGTTTTATGTTTAGTTGGAAGACGAATCGAGTACAATTATCTCTTTAGAAGATGATTGAGTACAATTAACACTTTACTTGGTTAACAAGTTTTCAATAATTGTTGTACTTAGACTTACAAAATTAGTTATATGTTGAGTTTGAATATTAATCGATTACGATTAACTCTTTAGAAGATGATTCAAGTACAATTAACACTTTACTTGGTCAAGAAGTTTTCAATATTCGTTACACTTAGAGTTACAGATTAGTTATATGTTGAGTTAGAAGATTAATCGAGTATCATTAAGTCTTTAGAAGATGATTCGAGTACAATTAACACTTTACTTGGTCAGCAAGTTATCAATATTCGTTACACTTAGAGTTACAGATTAGTTTTATGTTGAGTTGGTAGACAAATCGAGTACAATTATCTCGTTAGAAGATGATTCGATTACACTTAACACTTTACTTGGTCAACAAGTTTTCAATAATCGTTATACTCAAAGTTATAGCTTAGTAATATGTTGGGATTGAAGATTAATCGATTACGATTAACTCATCAGAAGATGATTAGAGTACATTTAACACTTTACTTGGTCAACAAGTTTTCAATAATCGTTACACTTAGAGTTACAGATTAGTCATATGTTGAGTTAGAAGATTAATCGAGTAGCATTAAGTCTTTAGAAGATGATTCGAGTACAATTAACTCTTTACTGGGTCTACAAGTTTTCAATATTCGTTACACTTAGAGTTATGGATTAGTTTCATGGTTAGTTGGAAGACGAATCGAGTACAATTATCTCTTTAGAAGATGATTGAGTACAATTAACACTTTACTTGGTTAACAAGTTTTCAATAATTGTTGTACTTAGACTTACAAAATTAGTTATATGTTGAGTTTGAATATTAATCGA
Organism: Scutellaria galericulata; assembly: GCA_946896805.1. Taxonomy (NCBI): domain Eukaryota; kingdom Viridiplantae; phylum Streptophyta; class Magnoliopsida; order Lamiales; family Lamiaceae; genus Scutellaria; species Scutellaria galericulata. The sequence continues at coordinate 9,669,615 of OX335795.1, forward strand.
TTACGATTAACTCTTTAGAAGATGATTCAAGTACAATTAACACTTTACATGGTCAAGAAGTTTTCAATATTCGTTACACTTAGAGTTACATATTAGTTTTATGTTGAGTCTGTAGACTAATCGAGTACAATTATCTCGTTAGAAGATAATTCGAGTACACTTAACACTTTACTTGGTCAACAAGTTTTCAATAATCGTTAAACAGATTAGTTTTATGTTTAGTTTGAAGATTAATCGATTACGATTAACTCTTTAGAAGATTATTCGAGTAGGATTATCATTTACTTGGTCAACAAGTTTTCAATAATCGTTACACTTAGAGTTACAGATTAGTTATATGTTGAGTTAAAAGATTAATCAAGTATCATTAAGTCTTTAGAAGATGATTCGAGTACAATTAACTCTTTACTTGGTCAACATGTTTTCAATATTCGTTACACTTAGTGTTATGGATTAGTTTTATGTTGAGTTGGAAGACGAATCGAGTACAATTATCTCTTGAGAAGATGATTCGAGTACAATTAACACTTTACTTGGTTAACAAGTTTTCAATAATTGTTGTACTTAGACTTACTGATTAGTTATATGTTGAGTTTGAAGATTAATCGATTACGATTAACTCTTTAGAAGATGATTCAAGTACAATTAACACTTTACTTGGTCAGCAAGTTTTCAATATTCATTACACTTAGAGTTACAGATTAGTTATATGTTGAGTTAGAAGATTAATCGAGTAGCATTAAGTCTTTAGAAGATGATTCGAGTACAATTAACTCTTTACTGGGTCTACAGGTTTTCAATATTCGTTACACTTAGAGTTATGGATTAGTTTTATGTTTAGTTGGAAGACGAATCGAGTACAATTATCTCTTTAGAAGATGATTGAGTACAATTAACACTTTACTTGGTTAACAAGTTTTCAATAATTGTTGTACTTAGACTTACAAAATTAGTTATATGTTGAGTTTGAATATTAATCGATTACGATTAACTCTTTAGAAGATGATTCAAGTACAATTAACACTTTACTTGGTCAAGAAGTTTTCAATATTCGTTACACTTAGAGTTACAGATTAGTTATATGTTGAATTAGAAGATTAATCGAGTATCATTAAGTCTTTAGAAGATGATTCGAGTACAATTAACACTTTACTTGGTCAGCAAGTTTTCAATATTCGTTACACTTAGAGTTACAGATTAGTTTTATGTTGAGTTGGTAGACAAATCGAGTACAATTATCTCGTTAGAAGATGATTCGATTACACTTAACACTTTACTTGGTCAACAAGTTTTCAATAATCGTTATACTCAAAGTTATAGCTTAGTAATATGTTGGGATTGAAGATTAATCGATTACGATTAACTCATCAGAAGATGATTAGAGTACATTTAACTCTTTACTTGGTCAACAAGTTTTCAATAATCATTACACTTAGAGTTACAGATTAGTCATATGTTGAGTTAGAAGATTAATCGAGTAGCATTAAGTCTTTAGAAGATGATTCGAGTACAATTAACTCTTTACTAGGTCTACAAGTTTTCAATATTCGTTACAATTAGAGTTATGGATTAGTTTTATGTTTAGTTGGAAGACGAATCGAGTACAATTATCTCTTTAGAAGATGATTGAGTACAATTAACACTTTACTTGGTTAACAAGTTTTCAATAATTGTTGTACTTAGACTTACAAAATTAGTTATATGTTGAGTTTGAATATTAATCGATTACGATTAACTCTTTAGAAGATGATTCAAGTACAATTAACACTTTACATGGTCAAGAAGTTTTCAATATTCGTTACACTTAGAGTTACATATTAGTTTTATGTTGAGTCTGTAGACTAATCGAGTACAATTATCTTGTTAGAAGATAATTCGAGTACACTTAACACTTTACTTGGTCAACAAGTTTTCAATAATCGTTAAACAGATTAGTTTTATGTTTAGTTTGAAGATTAATCGATTACGATTAACTCTTTAGAAGATTATTCGAGTAGGATTATCATTTACTTGGTCAACAAGTTTTCAATAATCGTTACACTTAGAGTTACAGATTAGTTATATGTTGAGTTAAAAGATTAATCAAGTATCATTAAGTCTTTAGAAGATGATTCGAGTACAATTAACTCTTTACTTGGTCAACATGTTTTCAATATTCGTTACACTTAGTGTTATGGATTAGTTTTATGTTGAGTTGGAAGACGAATCGAGTACAATTATCTCTTGAGAAGATGATTCGAGTACAATTAACACTTTACTTGGTTAACAAGTTTTCAATAATTGTTGTACTTAGACTTACTGATTAGTTATATGTTGAGTTTGAAGATTAATCGATTACGATTAACTCTTTAGAAGATGATTCAAGTACAATTAACACTTTACTTGGTCAGCAAGTTTTCAATATTCTTTACACTTAGAGTTACAGATTAGTTATATGTTGAGTTAGAAGATTAATCGAGTAGCATTAAGTCTTTAGAAGATGATTCGAGTACAATTAACTCTTTACTGGGTCTACAAGTTTTCAATATTCGTTACACTTAGAGTTATGGATTAGTTTTATGGTTAGTTGGAAGACGAATCGAGTACAATTATCTCTTTAGAAGATGATTGAGTACAATTAACACTTTACTTGGTTAACAAGTTTTCAATAATTGTTGTGCTTAGACTTACAAAATTAGTTATATGTTGAGTTTGAATATTAATCGATTACGATTAACTCTTTAGAAGATGATTCAAGTACAATTAACACTTTACATGGTCAAGAAGTTTTCAATATTCGTTACACTTAGAGTTACATATTAGTTTTATGTTGAGTCTGTAGACTAATCGAGTACAATTATCTCGTTAGAAGATAATTCGAGTACACTTAACACTTTACTTGGTCAACAAGTTTTCAATAATCGTTAAACAGATTAGTTTTATGTTTAGTTTGAAGATTAATCGATTACGATTAACTCTTTAGAAGATTATTCGAGTAGGATTATCATTTACTTGGTCAACAAGTTTTCAATAATCGTTACACTTAGAGTTACAGATTAGTTATATGTTGAGTTAAAAGATTAATCAAGTATCATTAAGTCTTTAGAAGATGATTCGAGTACAATTAACTCTTTACTTGGTCAACATGTTTTCAATATTCGTTACACTTAGTGTTATGGATTAGTTTTATGTTGAGTTGGAAGACGAATCGAGTACAATTATCTCTTGAGAAGATGATTCGAGTACAATTAACACTTTACTTGGTTAACAAGTTTTCAATAATTGTTGTACTTAGACTTACTGATAAGTTATATGTTGAGTTTGAAGATTAATCGATTACGATTAACTCTTTAGAAGATGATTCAAGTACAATTAACACTTTACTTGGTCAGCAAGTTTTCAATATTCATTACACTTAGAGTTACAGATTAGTTATATGTTGAGTTAGAAGATTAATCGAGTAGCATTAAGTCTTTAGAAGATGATTCGAGTACAATTAACTCTTTACTGGGTCTACAAGTTTTCAATATTCGTTACACTTAGAGTTATGGATTAGTTTTATGTTTAGTTGGAAGACGAATCGAGTACAATTATCTCTTTAGAAGATGATTGAGTACAATTAACACTTTACTTGGTTAACAAGTTTTCAATAATTGTTGTACTTAGACTTACAAAATTAGTTATATGTTGAGTTTGAATATTAATCGATTACGATTAACTCTTTAGAAGATGATTCAAGTACAATTAACACTTTACTTGGTCAAGAAGTTTTCAATATTCGTTACACTTAGAGTTACAGATTACTTATATGTTGAGTTAGAAGATTAATCGAGTATCATTAAGTCTTTAGAAGATGATTCGAGTACAATTAACACTTTACTTGGTCAGCAAGTTTTCAATATTCGTTACACTTAGAGTTACAGATTAGTTTTATGTTGAGTTGGTAGACAAATCGAGTACAATTATCTCGTTAGAAGATGATTCGATTACACTTAACACTTTACTTGGTCAACAAGTTTTCAATAATCGTTATACTCAAAGTTATAGCTTAGTAATATGTTGGGATTGAAGATTAATCGATTACGATTAACTCATCAGAAGATGATTAGAGTACATTTAACACTTTACTTGGTCAACAAGTTTTCAATAATCGTTACACTTAGAGTTACAGATTAGTCATATGTTGAGTTAGAAGATTAATCGAGTAGCATTAAGTCTTTAGAAGATGATTCGAGTACAATTAACTCTTTACTGGGTCTACAAGTTTTCAATATTCGTTACACTTAGAGTTATGGATTAGTTTTATGGTTAGTTGGAAGACGAATCGAGTACAATTATCTCTTTAGAAGATGATTGATTACAATTAACACTTTACTTGGTTAACAAGTTTTCAATAATTGTTGTGCTTAGACTTACAAAATTAGTTATATGTTGAGTTTGAATATTAATCGATTACGATTAACTCTTTAGAAGATGATTCAAGTACAATTAACACTTTACATGGTCAAGAAGTTTTCAATATTCGTTACACTTAGAGTTACATATTAGTTTTATGTTGAGTCTGTAGACTTATCGAGTACAATTATCTCGTTAGAAGATAATTCGAGTACACTTAACACTTTACTTGGTCAACAAGTTTTCAATAATCGTTAAACAGATTAGTTTTATGTTTAGTTTGAAGATTAATCGATTACGATTAACTCTTTAGAAGATTATTCGAGTAGGATTATCATTTACTTGGGCAACAAGTTTTCAATAATCGTTACACTTAGAGTTACAGATTAGTTATATGTTGAGTTAAAAGATTAATCAAGTATCATTAAGTCTTTAGAAGATGATTCGAGTACAATTAACTCTTTACTTGGTCAACATGTTTTCAATATTCGTTACACTTAGTGTTATGGATTAGTTTTATGTTGAGTTGGAAGACGAATCGAGTACAATTATCTCTTGAGAAGATGATTCGAGTACAATTAACACTTTACTTGGTTAACAAGTTTTCAATAATTGTTGTACTTAGACTTACTGATAAGTTATATGTTGAGTTTGAAGATTAATCGATTACGATTAACTCTTTAGAAGATGATTCAAGTACAATTAACACTTTACTTGGTCAGCAAGTTTTCAATATTCATTACACTTAGAGTTACAGATTAGTTATATGTTGAGTTAGAAGATTAATCGAGTAGCATTAAGTCTTTAGAAGATGATTCGAGTACAATTAACTCTTTACTGGGTCTACAAGTTTTCAATATTCGTTACACTTAGAGTTATGGATTAGTTTTATGTTTAGTTGGAAGACGAATCGAGTACAATTATCTCTTTAGAAGATGATTGAGTACAATTAACACTTTACTTGGTTAACAAGTTTTCAATAATTGTTGTACTTAGACTTACAAAATTAGTTATATGTTGAGTTTGAATATTAATCGATTACGATTAACTCTTTAGAAGATGATTCAAGTACAATTAACACTTTACTTGGTCAAGAAGTTTTCAATATTCGTTACACTTAGAGTTACAGATTAGTTATCTGTTGAGTTAGAAGATTAATCGAGTATCATTAAGTCTTTAGAAGATGATTCGAGTACAATTAACACTTTACTTGGTCAGCAAGTTTTCAATATTCGTTACACTTAGAGTTACAGATTAGTTTTATGTTGAGTTGGTAGACAAATCGAGTACAATTATCTCGTTAGAAGATGATTCGATTACACTTAACACTTTACTTGGTCAACAAGTTTTCAATAATCGTTATACTCAAAGTTATAGCTTAGTAATATGTTGGGATTGAAGATTAATCGATTACGATTAACTCATCAGAAGATGATTAGAGTACATTTAACACTTTACTTGGTCAACAAGTTTTCAATAATCGTTACACTTAGAGTTACAGATTAGTCATATGTTGAGTTAGAAGATTAATCGAGTAGCATTAAGTCTTTAGAAGATGATTCGAGTACAATTAACTCTTTACTGGGTCTACAAGTTTTCAATATTCGTTACACTTAGAGTTATGGATTAGTTTCATGGTTAGTTGGAAGACGAATCGAGTACAATTATCTCTTTAGAAGATGATTGAGTACAATTAACACTTTACTTGGTTAACAAGTTTTCAATAATTGTTGTACTTAGACTTATAAAATTAGTTATATGTTGAGTTTGAATATTAATCGATTATGATTAACTCTTTAGAAGATGATTCAAGTACAATTAACACTTTACATGGTCAAGAAGTTTTCAATATTCGTTACACTTAGAGTTACATATTAGTTTTATGTTGAGTCTGTAGACTAATCGAGTACAATTATCTCGTTAGAAGATAATTCGAGTACACTTAACACTTTACTTGGTCAACAAGTTTTCAATAATCGTTAAACAGATTAGTTTTATGTTTAGTTTGAAGATTAATCGATTACGATTAACTCTTTAGAAGATTATTCGAGTAGGATTATCATTTACTTGGTCAACAAGTTTTCAATAATCGTTACACTTAGAGTTACAGATTAGTTATATGTTGAGTTAAAAGATTAATCAAGTATCATTAAGTCTTTAGAAGATGATTCGAGTACAATTAACTCTTTACTTGGTCAACATGTTTTCAATATTCGTTACACTTAGTGTTATGGATTAGTTTTATGTTGAGTTGGAAGACGAATCGAGTACAATTATCTCTTGAGAAGATGATTCGAGTACAATTAACACTTTACTTGGTTAACAAGTTTTCAATAATTGTTGTACTTAGACTTACTGATTAGTTATATGTTGAGTTTGAAGATTAATCGATTACGATTAACTCTTTAGAAGATGATTCAAGTACAATTAACACTTTACTTGGTCAGCAAGTTTTCAATATTCATTACACTTAGAGTTACAGATTAGTTATATGTTGAGTTAGAAGATTAATCGAGTAGCATTAAGTCTTTAGAAGATGATTCGAGTACAATTAACTCTTTACTGGGTCTACAAGTTTTCAATATTCGTTACACTTAGAGTTATGGATTAGTTTTATGTTTAGTTGGAAGACGAATCGAGTACAATTATCTCTTGAGAAGATGATTCGAGTACAATTAACACTTTACTTGGTTAACAAGTTTTCAATAATTGTTGTACTTAGACTTACTGATTAGTTATATGTTGAGTTTGAAGATTAATCGATTACGATTAACTCTTTAGAAGATGATTCAAGTACAATTAACACTTTACTTGGTCAACAAGTTTTCAATATTCGTTACACTTAGAGTTACAGATTAGTTATATGTTGAGTTAGAAGATTAATCGAGTATCATTAAGTCTTTAGAAGATGATTCGAGTACAATTAACACTTTACTTGGTCAGCAAGTTTTCAATATTCGTTACACTTAGAGTTACAGATTAGTTTTATGTTGAGTTGGTAGACAAATCGAGTACAATTATCTCATTAGAAGATGATTCGACTACACTTAACACTTTACTTGGTCAACAAGTTTTCAATAATCATTATACTCAGAGTTATAGCTTAGTAATATGTTGGGATTGAAGATTAATCGATTACGATTAACTCATCAGAAGATGATTAGAGTACATTTAACTCTTTACTTGGTCAACAAGTTTTCAATAATCGTTACACTTAGAGTTACAGATTAGTCATATGTTGAGTTAGAAGATTAATCGAGTAGCATTAAGTCTTTAGAAGATGATTCGAGTACAATTAACTCTTTACTGGGTCTACAAGTTTTCAATATTCGTTACACTTAGAGTTATGGATTAGTTATATGTTTAGTTGGAAGACGAATCGAGCACAATTATCTCTTTAGAAGATGATTGAGTACAATTAACACTTTACTTGGTTAACAAGTTTTCAATAATTGTTGTACTTAGACTTACAAAATTAGTTATATGTTGAGTTTGAATATTAATCGATTACGATTAACTCTTTAGAAGATGATTCAAGTATAATTAACACTTTACTTGGTCAAGAAGTTTTCAATATTCGTTACACTTAGAGTTACAGATTAGTTATATGTTGAGTTAGAAATTAATCGAGTATCATTAAGTCTTTAGAAGATGATTCGAGTACAATTAACACTTTACTTGGTCAGCAAGTTTTCAATATTCGTTACACTTAGAGTTACAGATTAGTTTTATGTTGAGTTGGTAGACAAATCGAGTACAATTATCTCGTTAGAAGATGATTCGACTACACTTAACACTTTACTTGGTCAACAAGTTTTCAATAATCGTTATACTCAGAGTTATAGCTTAGTAATATGTTGGGATTGAAGATTATTCGATTACGATTAACTCATCAGAAGATGATTAGAGTACATTTAACTCTTTACTTGGTCAACAAGTTTTTAATAATCGTTACACTTAGAGTTACAGATTAGTCATATGTTGAGTTAGAAGATTAATCGAGTAGCATTAAGTCTTTAGAAGATGACTCGAGTACAATTAACTCTTTACTGGGTCTACAAGTTTTTAATATTCGTTACACTTAGAGTTATGGATTAGTTTTATGTTTAGTTGGAAGACGAATCGAGTACAATTATCTCTTTAGAAGATGATTGAGTACAATTAACACTTTACTTGTTAACAGGTTTTCAATAATTGTTGTACTTAGACTTACAAAATTAGTTATATGTTGAGTTTGAATATTAATCGATTACGATTAACTCTTTAGAAGATGATTCAAGTACAATTAACACTTTACTTGTTCAAGAAGTTTTCAATATTCGTTACACTTAGAGTTACATATTAGTTTTATGTTGAGTCTGTAGACTAATCGAGTACAATTATCTCGTTAGAAGATAATTCGAGTACACTTAACACTTTACTTGGTCAACAAGTTTTCAATAATCGTTAAACAGATTAGTTTTATGTTTAGTTTGAAGATTAATCGATTACGATTAACTCTTTAGAAGATTATTCGAGTAGGATTATCATTTACTTGGTCAACAAGTTTTCAATAATCGTTACACTTAGAGTTACAGATTAGTTATATGTTGAGTTAAAAGATTAATCAAGTATCATTAAGTCTTTAGAAGATGATTCGAGTACAATTAACTCTTTACTTGGTCAACAAGTTTTCAATATTCGTTACACTTAGAGTTATGGATTAGTTTTATGTTGAGTTGGAAGACGAATCGAGTACAATTATCTCTTGAGAAGATGATTCGAGTACAATTAACACTTTACTTGGTTAACAAGTTTTCAATAGTTGTTGTACTTAGACTTACTGATTAGTTATATGTTGAGTTTGAAGATTAATCGATTACGATTAACTCTTTAGAAGATGATTCAAGTACAATTAACACTTTACTTGGTCAGCAAGTTTTAAATATTCGTTACACTTAGAGTTACAGATTAGTTATATGTTGAGTTAGAAGATTAATCGAGTATCATTAAGTCTTTAGAAGATGATTCGAGTACAATTAACACTTTACTTGGTCAGCAAGTTTTCAATATTCGTTACACTTAGAGTTACAGATTAGTTTTATGTTGAGTTGGTAGACAAATCGAGTACAATTATCTCGTTAGAAGATGATTCGACTACACTTAACACTTTACTTGGTCAACAAGTTTTCAATAATCGTTATACTCAGAGTTATAGCTTAGTAATATGTTGGGATTGAAGATTAATCGATTACGATTAACTCATCAGAAGATGATTAGAGTACATTTAACTCATTACTTGGTCAACAAGTTTTCAATAATCGTTACACTTAGAGTTACAGATTAGTCATATGTTGAGTTAGAAGATTAATCGAGTAGCATTAAGTCTTTAGAAGATGATTCGAGTACAATTAACTCTTTACTGGGTCTACAAGTTTTCAATATTCGTTACACTTAGAGTTATGGATTAGTTTTATGTTTAGTTGGAAGACGAATCGAGCACAATTATCTCTTTAGAAGATGATTGAGTACAATTAACACTTTACTTGGTTAACAAGTTTTCAATAATTGTTGTACTTAGACTTACAAAATTAGTTATATGTTGAGTTTGAAGATTAATCGATTACGATTAACTCTTTAGAAGATGATTCAAGTACAATTAACACTTTACTTGGTCAGCAAGTTTTAAATATTCGTTACACTTAGAGTTACAGATTAGTTATATGTTGAGTTAGAAGATTAATCGAGTATCATTAAGTCTTTAGAAGATGATTCGAAGACAATTAACACTTTACTTGGTTAGCAAGTTTTCAATATTCGTTACACTTAGAGTTACAGATTAGTTTTATGTTGAGTTGGTAGACAAATCGAGTACAATTTTCTCGTTAGAAGATGATTCGACTACACTTAACACTTTACTTGGTCAACAAGTTTTCAATAATCGTTATACTCAGAGTTATAGCTTAGTAATATGTTGGGATTGAAGATTATTCGATTACGATTAACTCATCAGAAGATGATTAGAGTACATTTAACTCTTTACTTGGTCAACAAGTTTTTAATAATCGTTACACTTAGAGTTACAGATTAGTCATATGTTGAGTTAGAAGATTAATCGAGTAGCATTAAGTCTTTAGAAGATGACTCGAGTACAATTAACTCTTTACTGGGTCTACAAGTTTTTAATATTCGTTACACTTAGAGTTATGGATTAGTTTTATGTTTAGTTGGAAGACGAATCGAGTACAATTATCTCTTTAGAAGATGATTGAGTACAATTAACACTTTACTTGGTTAACAGGTTTTCAATAATTGTTGTACTTAGACTTACAAAATTAGTTATATGTTGAGTTTGAATATTAATCGATTACGATTAACTCTTTAGAAGATGATTCAAGTACAATTAACACTTTACTTGTTCAAGAAGTTTTCAATATTCGTTACACTTAGAGTTACATATTAGTTTTATGTTGAGTCTGTAGACTAATCGAGTACAATTATCTCGTTAGAAGATAATTCGAGTACACTTAACACTTTACTTGGTCAACAAGTTTTCAATAATCGTTAAACAGATTAGTTTTATGTTTAGTTTGAAGATTAATCGATTACGATTAACTCTTTAGAAGATTATTCGAGTAGGATTATCATTTACTTGGTCAACAAGTTTTCAATAATCGTTACACTTAGAGTTACAGATTAGTTATATGTTGAGTTAGAAGATTAATCGAGTATCATTAAGTCTTTAGAAGATGATTCGAGTACAATTAACACTTTACTTGGTCAGCAAGTTTTCAATATTCGTTACACTTAGAGTTACAGATTAGTTTTATGTTGAGTTGGTAGACAAATCGAGTACAATTATCTCATTAGAAGATGATTCGACTACACTTAACACTTTACTTGGTCAACAAGTTTTCAATAATCGTTATACTCAGAGTTATAGATTAGTAATATGTTGGGATTGAAGATTAATCGATTACGATTAACTCATCAGAAGATGATTAGAGTACATTTAACTCTTTACTTGGTCAACATGTTTTCAATAATCGTTACACTTAGAGTTACAGATTAGACATATGTTGAGTTAGAAGATTAATCGAGTAGCATTAAGTCTTTAGAAGATGATTCGAGTACAATTAACACTTTACTGGGTCTACAAGTTTTTAATATTCGTTACACTTAGAGTTATGGATTAGTTTTATGTTTAGTTGGAAGACGAATCGAGTACAATTATCTCTTTAGAAGATGATTGAGTACAATTAACACTTTACTTGGTTAACAGGTTTTCAATAATTGTTGTACTTAGACTTACAAAATTAGTTATATGTTGAGTTTGAATATTAATCGATTACGATTAACTCTTTAGAAGATGATTCAAGTACAATTAACACTTTACTTGTTCAAGAAGTTTTCAATATTCGTTACACTTAGAGTTACATATTAGTTTTATGTTGAGTCTGTAGACTAATCGAGTACAATTATCTCGTTAGAAGATAATTCGAGTACACTTAACACTTTACTTGGTCAACAAGTTTTCAATAATCGTTAAACAGATTAGTTTTATGTTTAGTTTGAAGATTAATCGATTACGATTAACTCTTTAGAAGATTATTCGAGTAGGATTATCATTTACTTGGTCAACAAGTTTTCAATAATCGTTACACTTAGAGTTACAGATTAGTTATATGTTGAGTTAAAAGATTAATCAAGTATCATTAAGTTTTTAGAAGATGATTCGAGTACAATTAACTCTTTACTTGGTCAACAAGTTTTCAATATTCGTTACACTTAGAGTTATGGATTAGTTTTATGTTGAGTTGGAAGACGAATCGAGTACAATTATCTCTTGAGAAGATGATTCGAGTACAATTAACACTTTACTTGGTTAACAAGTTTTCAATAATTGTTGTACTTAGACTTACTGATTAGTTATATGTTGAGTTTGAAGATTAATCGATTACGATTAACTCTTTAGAAGATGATTCAAGTACAATTAACACTTTACTTGGTCAGCAAGTTTTCAATATTCGTTACACTTAGAGTTACAGATTAGTTATATGTTGAGTTAGAAGATTAATCGAGTATCATTAAGTCTTTAGAAGATGATTCGAGTACAATTAACACTTTACTTGGTCAGCAAGTTTTCAATATTCGTTACACTTAGAGTTACAGATTAGTTTTATGTTGAGTTGGTAGACAAATCGAGTACAATTATCTCATTAGAAGATGATTCGACTACACTTAACACTTTACTTGGTCAACAAGTTTTCAATAATCGTTATACTCAGAGTTATAGCTTAGTAATATGTTGGGATTGAAGATTAATCGATTACGATTAACTCATCAGAAGATGATTAGAGTACATTTAACTCTTTACTTGGTCAACAAGTTTTCAATAATCGTTACACTTAGAGTTACAGATTAGTCATATGTTGAGTTAGAAGATTAATCGAGTAGCATTAAGTCTTTAGAAGATGATTCGAGTACAATTAACTCTTTACTGGGTCTACAAGTTTTCAATATTCGTTACACTTAGAGTTATGGATTAGTTTTATGTTTAGTTGGAAGACGAATCGAGCACAATTATCTCTTTAGAAGATGATTGAGTACAATTAACACTTTACTTGGTTAACAAGTTTTCAATAATTGTTGTACTTAGACTTACAAAATTAGTTATATGTTGAGTTTGAATATTAATCGATTACGATTAACTCTTTAGAAGATGATTCAAGTATAATTAACACTTTACTTGGTCAAGAAGTTTTCAATATTCGTTACACTTAGAGTTACAGATTAGTTATATGTTGAGTTAGAAGATTAATCGAGTATCATTAAGTCTTTAGAAGATGATTCGAGTACAATTAACACTTTACTTGGTCAACAAGTTTTCAATATTCGTTACACTTAGAGTTACAGATTAGTTTTATGTTGAGTTGGTAGACAAATCGAGTACAATTATCTCGTTAGAAGATGATTCGACTACACTTAACACTTTACTTGGTCAACAAGTTTTCAATAATCGTTATACTCAGAGTTATAGCTTAGTAATATGTTGGGATTGAAGATTAATCGATTACGATTAACTCAGCAGAAGATGATTAGAGTACATTTAACTCTTTACTTGGTCAACAAGTTTTCAATAATCGTTACACTTAGAGTTACAGATTAGTCATATGTTGAGTTAGAAGATTGATCGAGTAGCATTAAGTCTTTAGAAGATGATTCGAGTACAATTAACTCTTTACTGGGTCTACAAGTTTTCAATATTCGTTACACTTAGAGTTATGGATTAGTTTTATGTTTAGTTGGAAGACGAATCGAGTACAATTATCTCTTTAGAAGATGATTGAGTACAATTAACACTTTACTTGGTTAACAAGTTTTCAATAATTGTTGTACTTAGACTTACAAAATTAGTTATATGTGGAGTTTGAATATTTATCGATTACGATTAACTCTTTAGAAGATGATTCAAGTACAATTAACACTTTACTTGGTCAAGAAGTTTTCAATATTCGTTACACTTAGAGTTACAGATTAGTTATATGTTGAGTTAGAAGATTAATCGAGTATCATTAAGTCTTTAGAAGATGATTCGAGTTCAATTAACACTTTACTTGGTCAGCAAGTTTTCAATATTCGTTAAACAGATTAGTTTTATGTTTAGTTTGAAGATTAATCGATTACGATTAACTCTTTAGAAGATTATTCGAGTAGGATTATCATTTACTTGGTCAACAAGTTTTCAATAATCTTTACATTTAGAGTTACAGATTAGTTATATGTTGAGTTAAAAGATTAATCAAGTATCATTAAGTCTTTAGAAGATGATTCGAGTACAATTAACTCTTTACTTGGTCAACAAGTTTTCAATATTCGTTACACTTAGAGTTATGGATTAGTTTTATGTTGAGTTGGAAGACGAATCGAGTACAATTATCTCTTGAGAAGATGATTCGAGTACAATTAACACTTTACTTGGTTAACAAGTTTTCAATAACTGTTGTACTTAGACTTACTGATTAGTTATATGTTGAGTTTGAAGATTAATCGATTACGATTAACTCTTTAGAAGATGATTCAAGTACAATTAACACTTTACTTGGTCAGCAAGTTTTCAATATTCGTTACACTTAGAGTTACAGATTAGTTATATGTTGAGTTAGAAGATTAATCGAGTATCATTAAGTCTTTAGAAGATGATTCGAGTACAATTAACTCTTTACTGGGTCTACAAGTTTTCAATATTCGTTACACTTAGAGTTATGGACTAGTTTTATGTTTAGTTGGAAGACGAATCGAGCACAATTATCTCTTTAGAAGATGATTGAGTACAATTAACACTTTACTTGGTTAACAAGTTTTCAATAATTGTTGTACTTAGACTTACAAAATTAGTTATATGTTGAGTTTGAAGATTAATCGATTACGATTAACTCTTTAGAAGATGATTCAAGTACAATTAACACTTTACTTGGTCAGCAAGTTTTAAATATTCGTTACACTTAGAGTTACAGATTAGTTATATGTTGAGTTAGAAGATTAATCGAGTATCATTAAGTCTTTAGAAGATGATTCGAAGACAATTAACACTTTACTTGGTTAGCAAGTTTTCAATATTCGTTACACTTAGAGTTACAGATTAGTTTTATGTTGAGTTGGTAGACAAATCGAGTACAATTTTCTCGTTAGAAGATGATTCGACTACACTTAACACTTTACTTGGTCAACAAGTTTTCAATAATCGTTATACTCAGAGTTATAGCTTAGTAATATGTTGGGATTGAAGATTATTCGATTACGATTAACTCATCAGAAGATGATTAGAGTACATTTAACTCTTTACTTGGTCAACAAGTTTTTAATAATCGTTACACTTAGAGTTACAGATTAGTCATATGTTGAGTTAGAAGATTAATCGAGTAGCATTAAGTCTTTAGAAGATGACTCGAGTACAATTAACTCTTTACTGGGTCTACAAGTTTTTAATATTCGTTACACTTAGAGTTATGGATTAGTTTTATGTTTAGTTGGAAGACGAATCGAGTACAATTATCTCTTTAGAAGATGATTGAGTACAATTAACACTTTACTTGGTTAACAGGTTTTCAATAATTGTTGTACTTAGACTTACAAAATTAGTTATATGTTGAGTTTGAATATTAATCGATTACGATTAACTCTTTAGAAGATGATTCAAGTACAATTAACACTTTACTTGTTCAAGAAGTTTTCAATATTCGTTACACTTAGAGTTACATATTAGTTTTATGTTGAGTCTGTAGACTAATCGAGTACAATTATCTCGTTAGAAGATAATTCGAGTACACTTAACACTTTACTTGGTCAACAAGTTTTCAATAATCGTTAAACAGATTAGTTTTATGTTTAGTTTGAAGATTAATCGATTACGATTAACTCTTTAGAAGATTATTCGAGTAGGATTATCATTTACTTGGTCAACAAGTTTTCAATAATCGTTACACTTAGAGTTACAGATTAGTTATATGTTGAGTTAGAAGATTAATCGAGTATCATTAAGTCTTTAGAAGATGATTCGAGTACAATTAACACTTTACTTGGTCAGCAAGTTTTCAATATTCGTTACACTTAGAGTTACAGATTAGTTTTATGTTGAGTTGGTAGACAAATCGAGTACAATTATCTCATTAGAAGATGATTCGACTACACTTAACACTTTACTTGGTCAACAAGTTTTCAATAATCGTTATACTCAGAGTTATAGATTAGTAATATGTTGGGATTGAAGATTAATCGATTACGATTAACTCATCAGAAGATGATTAGAGTACATTTAACTCTTTACTTGGTCAACATGTTTTCAATAATCGTTACACTTAGAGTTACAGATTAGTCATATGTTGAGTTAGAAGATTAATCGAGTAGCATTAAGTCTTTAGAAGATGATTCGAGTACAATTAACTCTTTACTGGGTCTACAAGTTTTCAATATTCGTTACACTTAGAGTTATGGATTAGTTTTATGTTTAGTTGGAAGACGAATCGAGCACAATTATCTCTTTAGAAGATGATTGAGTACAATTAACACTTTACTTGGTTAACAAGTTTTCAATAATTGTTGTACTTAGACTTACAAAATTAGTTATATGTTGAGTTTGAATATTAATCGATTACGATTAACTCTTTAGAAGATGATTCAAGTATAATTAACACTTTACTTGGTCAAGAAGTTTTCAATATTCGTTACACTTAGAGTTACAGATTAGTTATATGTTGAGTTAGAAGATTAATCGAGTATCATTAAGTCTTTAGAAGATGATTCGAGTACAATTAACACTTTACTTGGTCAACAAGTTTTCAATATTCGTTACACTTAGAGTTACAGATTAGTTTTATGTTGAGTTGGTAGACAAATCGAGTACAATTATCTCGTTAGAAGATGATTCGACTACACTTAACACTTTACTTGGTCAACAAGTTTTCAATAATCGTTATACTCAGAGTTATAGCTTAGTAATATGTTGGGATTGAAGATTAATCGATTACGATTAACTCATCAGAAGATGATTAGAGTACATTTAACTCTTTACTTGGTCAACAAGTTTTCAATAATCGTTACACTTAGAGTTACAGATTAGTCATATGTTGAGTTAGAAGATTGATCGAGTAGCATTAAGTCTTTAGAAGATGATTCGAGTACAATTAACTCTTTACTGGGTCTACAAGTTTTCAATATTCGTTACACTTAGAGTTATGGATTAGTTTTATGTTTAGTTGGAAGACGAATCGAGTACAATTATCTCTTTAGAAGATGATTGAGTACAATTAACACTTTACTTGGTTAACAAGTTTTCAATAATTGTTGTACTTAGACTTACAAAATTAGTTATATGTGGAGTTTGAATATTTATCGATTACGATTAACTCTTTAGAAGATGATTCAAGTACAATTAACACTTTACTTGGTCAAGAAGTTTTCAATATTCGTTACACTTAGAGTTACAGATTAGTTATATGTTGAGTTAGAAGATTAATCGAGTATCATTAAGTCTTTAGAAGATGATTCGAGTTCAATTAACACTTTACTTGGTCAGCAAGTTTTCAATATTCGTTAAACAGATTAGTTTTATGTTTAGTTTGAAGATTAATCGATTACGATTAACTCTTTAGAAGATTATTCGAGTAGGATTATCATTTACTTGGTCAACAAGTTTTCAATAATCTTTACATTTAGAGTTACAGATTAGTTATATGTTGAGTTAAAAGATTAATCAAGTATCATTAAGTCTTTAGAAGATGATTCGAGTACAATTAACTCTTTACTTGGTCAACAAGTTTTCAATATTCGTTACACTTAGAGTTATGGATTAGTTTTATGTTGAGTTGGAAGACGAATCGAGTACAATTATCTCTTGAGAAGATGATTCGAGTACAATTAACACTTTACTTGGTTAACAAGTTTTCAATAACTGTTGTACTTAGACTTACTGATTAGTTATATGTTGAGTTTGAAGATTAATCGATTACGATTAACTCTTTAGAAGATGATTCAAGTACAATTAACACTTTACTTGGTCAGCAAGTTTTCAATATTCGTTACACTTAGAGTTACAGATTAGTTATATGTTGAGTTAGAAGATTAATCGAGTATCATTAAGTCTTTAGAAGATGATTCGAGTACAATTAACTCTTTACTGGGTCTACAAGTTTTCAATATTCGTTACACTTAGAGTTATGGATTAGTTTTATGTTTAGTTGGAAGACGAATCGAGCACAATTATCTCTTTAGAAGATGATTGAGTACAATTAACACTTTACTTGGTTAACAAGTTTTCAATAATTGTTGTACTTAGACTTACAAAATTAGTTATATGTTGAGTTTGAAGATTAATCGATTACGATTAACTCTTTAGAAGATGATTCAAGTACAATTAACACTTTACTTGGTCAGCAAGTTTTAAATATTCGTTACACTTAGAGTTACAGATTAGTTATATGTTGAGTTAGAAGATTAATCGAGTATCATTAAGTCTTTAGAAGATGATTCGAAGACAATTAACACTTTACTTGGTTAGCAAGTTTTCAATATTCGTTACACTTAGAGTTACAGATTAGTTTTATGTTGAGTTGGTAGACAAATCGAGTACAATTTTCTCGTTAGAAGATGATTCGACTACACTTAACACTTTACTTGGTCAACAAGTTTTCAATAATCGTTATACTCAGAGTTATAGCTTAGTAATATGTTGGGATTGAAGATTATTCGATTACGATTAACTCATCAGAAGATGATTAGAGTACATTTAACTCTTTACTTGGTCAACAAGTTTTTAATAATCGTTACACTTAGAGTTACAGATTAGTCATATGTTGAGTTAGAAGATTAATCGAGTAGCATTAAGTCTTTAGAAGATGACTCGAGTACAATTAACTCTTTACTGGGTCTACAAGTTTTTAATATTCGTTACACTTAGAGTTATGGATTAGTTTTATGTTTAGTTGGAAGACGAATCGAGTACAATTATCTCTTTAGAAGATGATTGAGTACAATTAACACTTTACTTGGTTAACAGGTTTTCAATAATTGTTGTACTTAGACTTACAAAATTAGTTATATGTTGAGTTTGAATATTAATCGATTACGATTAACTCTTTAGAAGATGATTCAAGTACAATTAACACTTTACTTGTTCAAGAAGTTTTCAATATTCGTTACACTTAGAGTTACATATTAGTTTTATGTTGAGTCTGTAGACTAATCGAGTACAATTATCTCGTTAGAAGATAATTC
Source organism: Scutellaria galericulata (assembly GCA_946896805.1). Taxonomy (NCBI): domain Eukaryota; kingdom Viridiplantae; phylum Streptophyta; class Magnoliopsida; order Lamiales; family Lamiaceae; genus Scutellaria; species Scutellaria galericulata. The sequence continues at coordinate 9,688,740 of OX335795.1, forward strand.
GAGTACACTTAACACTTTACTTGGTCAACAAGTTTTCAATAATCGTTAAACAGATTAGTTTTATGTTTAGTTTGAAGATTAATCGATTACGATTAACTCTTTAGAAGATTATTCGAGTAGGATTATCATTTACTTGGTCAACAAGTTTTCAATAATCGTTACACTTAGAGTTACAGATTAGTTATATGTTGAGTTAGAAGATTAATCGAGTATCATTAAGTCTTTAGAAGATGATTCGAGTACAATTAACACTTTACTTGGTCAGCAAGTTTTCAATATTCGTTACACTTAGAGTTACAGATTAGTTTTATGTTGAGTTGGTAGACAAATCGAGTACAATTATCTCATTAGAAGATGATTCGACTACACTTAACACTTTACTTGGTCAACAAGTTTTCAATAATCGTTATACTCAGAGTTATAGATTAGTAATATGTTGGGATTGAAGATTAATCGATTACGATTAACTCATCAGAAGATGATTAGAGTACATTTAACTCTTTACTTGGTCAACATGTTTTCAATAATCGTTACACTTAGAGTTACAGATTAGTCATATGTTGAGTTAGAAGATTAATCGAGTAGCATTAAGTCTTTAGAAGATGATTCGAGTACAATTAACTCTTTACTGGGTCTACAAGTTTTTAATATTCGTTACACTTAGAGTTATGGATTAGTTTTATGTTTAGTTGGAAGACGAATCGAGTACAATTATCTCTTTAGAAGATGATTGAGTACAATTAACACTTTACTTGGTTAACAGGTTTTCAATAATTGTTGTACTTAGACTTACAAAATTAGTTATATGTTGAGTTTGAATATTAATCGATTACGATTAACTCTTTAGAAGATGATTCAAGTACAATTAACACTTTACTTGTTCAAGAAGTTTTCAATATTCGTTACACTTAGAGTTACATATTAGTTTTATGTTGAGTCTGTAGACTAATCGAGTACAATTATCTCGTTAGAAGATAATTCGAGTACACTTAACACTTTACTTGGTCAACAAGTTTTCAATAATCGTTAAACAGATTAGTTTTATGTTTAGTTTGAAGATTAATCGATTACGATTAACTCTTTAGAAGATTATTCGAGTAGGATTATCATTTACTTGGTCAACAAGTTTTCAATAATCGTTACACTTAGAGTTACAGATTAGTTATATGTTGAGTTAAAAGATTAATCAAGTATCATTAAGTTTTTAGAAGATGATTCGAGTACAATTAACTCTTTACTTGGTCAACAAGTTTTCAATATTCGTTACACTTAGAGTTATGGATTAGTTTTATGTTGAGTTGGAAGACGAATCGAGTACAATTATCTCTTGAGAAGATGATTCGAGTACAATTAACACTTTACTTGGTTAACAAGTTTTCAATAATTGTTGTACTTAGACTTACTGATTAGTTATATGTTGAGTTTGAAGATTAATCGATTACGATTAACTCTTTAGAAGATGATTCAAGTACAATTAACACTTTACTTGGTCAGCAAGTTTTCAATATTCGTTACACTTAGAGTTACAGATTAGTTATATGTTGAGTTAGAAGATTAATCGAGTATCATTAAGTCTTTAGAAGATGATTCGAGTACAATTAACACTTTACTTGGTCAGCAAGTTTTCAATATTCGTTACACTTAGAGTTACAGATTAGTTTTATGTTGAGTTGGTAGACAAATCGAGTACAATTATCTCATTAGAAGATGATTCGACTACACTTAACACTTTACTTGGTCAACAAGTTTTCAATAATCGTTATACTCAGAGTTATAGCTTAGTAATATGTTGGGATTGAAGATTAATCGATTACGATTAACTCATCAGAAGATGATTAGAGTACATTTAACTCTTTACTTGGTCAACAAGTTTTCAATAATCGTTACACTTAGAGTTACAGATTAGTCATATGTTGAGTTAGAAGATTAATCGAGTAGCATTAAGTCTTTAGAAGATGATTCGAGTACAATTAACTCTTTCTTGGGTCTACAAGTTTTCAATATTCGTTACACTTAGAGTTATGGATTAGTTTTATGTTTAGTTGGAAGACGAATCGAGCACAATTATCTCTTTAGAAGATGATTGAGTACAATTAACACTTTACTTGGTTAACAAGTTTTCAATAATTGTTGTACTTAGACTTACAAAATTAGTTATATGTTGAGTTTGAATATTAATCGATTACGATTAACTCTTTAGAAGATGATTCAAGTATAATTAACACTTTACTTGGTCAAGAAGTTTTCAATATTCGTTACACTTAGAGTTACAGATTAGTTATATGTTGAGTTAGAAGATTAATCGAGTATCATTAAGTCTTTAGAAGATGATTCGAGTACAATTAATACTTTACTTGGTCAGCAAGTTTTCAATATTCGTTACACTTAGAGTTACAGATTAGTTTTATGTTGAGTTGGTAGACAAATCGAGTACAATTATCTCGTTAGAAGATGATTCGACTACACTTAACACTTTACTTGGTCAACAAGTTTTCAACAATCGTTATACTCAGAGTTATAGCTTAGTAATATGTTGGGATTGAAGATCATTCGATTACGATTAACTCATCAGAAGATGATTAGAGTACATTTAACTCTTTACTTGGTCAACAAGTTTTTAATAATCGTTACACTTAGAGTTACAGATTAGTCATATGTTGAGTTAGAAGATTAATCGAGTAGCATTAAGTCTTTAGAAGATGACTCGAGTACAATTAACTCTTTACTGGGTCTACAAGTTTTTAATATTCGTTACACTTAGAGTTATGGATTAGTTTTATGTTTAGTTGGAAGACGAATCGAGTACAATTATCTCTTTAGAAGATGATTCGAGTACAATTAACACTTTACTTGGTTAACAAGTTTTCAATAATTGTTGTACTTAGACTTACTGATTAGTTATATGTTGAGTTTGAAGATTAATCGATTACGATTAACTCTTTAGAAGATGATTCAAGTACAATTAACACTTTACTTGGTCAGCAAGTTTTCAATATTCGTTAAACTTAGAGTTACAGATTAGTTATATGTTGAGTTAGAAGATTAATCGAGTATCATTAAGTCTTTAGAAGATGATTCGAGTACAATTAACACTTTACTTGGTCAGCAAGTTTTCAATATTCGTTACACTTAGAGTTACAGATTAGTTTTCTGTTGAGTTGGTAGACAAATCGAGTACAATTATCTCGTTAGAAGATGATTCGACTACACTTAACACTTTACTTGGTCAACAAGTTTTCAATAATCGTTATACTCAGAGTTATAGCTTAGTAATATGTTGGGATTGAAGATTAATCGATTACGATTAACTCATCAGAAGATGATTAGAGTACATTTAACACTTTACTTGGTCAACAAGTTTTCAATAATCGTTACACTTAGAGTTACAGATTAGTCATATGTTGAGTTAGAAGATTAATCGAGTAGCATTAAGTCTTTAGAAGATGATTCGAGTACAATTAACTCTTTACTGGGTCTACAAGTTTTCAATATTCGTTACACTTAGAGTTATGGATTAGTTTTATGTTTAGTTGGAAGACGAATCGAGTACAATTATCTCTTTAGAAGATGATTGAGTACAATTAACACTTTACTTGGTTAACAAGTTTTCAATAATTGTTGTACTTAGACTTACAAAATTAGTTATATGTTGAGTTTGAATATTAATCGATTACGATTAACTCTTTAGAAGATGATTCAAGTACAATTAACACTTTACTTGGTCAAGAAGTTTTCAATATTCGTTACACTTAGAGTTACATATCAGTTTTATGTTGAGTCTGTAGACTAATCGAGTACAATTATCTCGTTAGAAGATAATTCGAGTACACTTAACACTTTACTTGGTCAACAAGTTTTCAATAATCGTTAAACAGATTAGTTTTGTGTTTAGTTTGAAGATTAATCGATTACGATTAACTCTTTAGAAGATTATTCGAGTAGGATTATCATTTACTTGGCCAACAAGTTTTCAATAATCGTTACACTTAGAGTTACAGATTAGTTATATGTTGAGTTAAAAGATTAATCAAGTATCATTAAGTCTTTAGAAGATGATTCGAGTACAATTAACTCTTTACTTGGTCAACAAGTTTTCAATATTCGTTACACTTAGAGTTATGGATTAGTTTTATGTTGAGTTGGAAGACGAATCGAGTACAATTATCTCTTGAGAAGATGATTGAGTACAATTAACACTTTACTTGGTTAACAAGTTTTCAATAATTGTTGTACTAAGACTTACTGATTAGTTATATGTTGAGTTTGAAGATTAACCGATTACGATTAACTCTTTAGAAGATGATTCAAGTACAATTAACACTTTACTTGGTCAGCAAGTTTTCAATATTCGTTACACTTAGAGTTACAGATTAGTTATATGTTGAGTTAGAAGATTAATCGAGTATCATTAAGTCTTTAGAAGATGATTCGAGTACAATTAACACTTTACTTGGTCAGCAAGTTTTCAATATTCGTTACACTTAGAGTTACAGATTAGTTTTATGTTGAGTTGGTAGACAAATCGAGTACAATTATCTCGTTAGAAGATGATTCGACTACACTTAACACTTTACTTGGTCAACAAGTTTTCAATAATCGTTATACTCAGAGTTATAGCTTAGTAATATGTTGGGATTGAAGATTAATCGATTACGATTAACTCATCAGAAGATGATTAGAGTACATTTAACTCTTTACTTGGTCAACAAGTTTTCAATAATCGTTACACTTAGAGTTACAGATTAGTCATATGTTGAGTTAGAAGATTGATCGAGTAGCATTAAGTCTTTAGAAGATGATTCGAGTACAATTAACTCTTTACTGGGTCTACAAGTTTTCAATATTCGTTACACTTAGAGTTATGGATTAGTTTTATGTTTAGTTGGAAGACGAATCGAGCACAATTATCTCTTTAGAAGATGATTGAGTACAATTAACACTTTACTTGGTTAACAAGTTTTCAATAATTGTTGTACTTAGACTTACAAAATTAGTTATATGTTGAGTTTGAATATTAATCGATTACGATTAACTCTTTAGAAGATGATTCAAGTATAATTAACACTTTACTTGGTCAAGAAGTTTTCAATATTCGTTACACTTAGAGTTACAGATTAGTTATATGTTGAGTTAGAAGATTAATCGAGTATCATTAAGTCTTTAGAAGATGATTCGAGTACAATTAATACTTTACTTGGTCAGCAAGTTTTCAATATTCGTTACACTTAGAGTTACAGATTAGTTTTATGTTGAGTTGGTAGACAAATCGAGTACAATTATCTCGTTAGAAGATGATTCGACTACACTTAACACTTTACTTGGTCAACAAGTTTTCAATAATCGTTATACTCAGAGTTATAGCTTAGTAATATGTTGGGATTGAAGATTAATCGATTACGATTAACTCATCAGAAGATGATTAGAGTACATTTAACTCTTTACTTGGTCAACAAGTTTTCAATAATCGTTACACTTAGAGTTACAGATTAGTCATATGTTGAGTTAGAAGATTGATCGAGTAGCATTAAGTCTTTAGAAGATGATTCGAGTACAATTAACTCTTTACTGGGTCTACAAGTTTTCAATATTCGTTACACTTAGAGTTATGGATTAGTTTTATGTTTAGTTGGAAGACGAATCGAGTACAATTATCTCTTTAGAAGATGATTGAGTACAATTAACACTTTACTTGGTTAACAAGTTTTCAATAATTGTTGTACTTAGACTTACAAAATTAGTTATATGTGGAGTTTGAATATTTATCGATTACGATTAACTCTTTAGAAGATGATTCAAGTACAATTAACACTTTACTTGGTCAAGAAGTTTTCAATATTCGTTACACTTAGAGTTACAGATTAGTTATATGTTGAGTTAGAAGATTAATCGAGTATCATTAAGTCTTTAGAAGATGATTCGAGTTCAATTAACACTTTACTTGGTCAGCAAGTTTTCAATATTCGTTAAACAGATTAGTTTTATGTTTAGTTTGAAGATTAATCGATTACGATTAACTCTTTAGAAGATTATTCGAGTAGGATTATCATTTACTTGGTCAACAAGTTTTCAATAATCTTTACATTTAGAGTTACAGATTAGTTATATGTTGAGTTAAAAGATTAATCAAGTATCATTAAGTCTTTAGAAGATGATTCGAGTACAATTAACTCTTTACTTGGTCAACAAGTTTTCAATATTCGTTACACTTAGAGTTATGGATTAGTTTTATGTTGAGTTGGAAGACGAATCGAGTACAATTATCTCTTGAGAAGATGATTCGAGTACAATTAACACTTTACTTGGTTAACAAGTTTTCAATAACTGTTGTACTTAGACTTACTGATTAGTTATATGTTGAGTTTGAAGATTAATCGATTACGATTAACTCTTTAGAAGATGATTCAAGTACAATTAACACTTTACTTGGTCAGCAAGTTTTCAATATTCGTTACACTTAGAGTTACAGATTAGTTATATGTTGAGTTAGAAGATTAATCGAGTATCATTAAGTCTTTAGAAGATGATTCGAGTACAATTAACACTTTACTTGGTCAGCAAGTTTTCAATATTCGTTACACTTAGAGTTACAGATTAGTTTTATGTTGAGTTGGTAGACAAATCGAGTACAAATATCTCGTTAGAAGATGATTCGACTACACTTAACACTTTACTTGGTCTACAAGTTTTCAATAATCGTTATACTCAGAGTTATAGCTTAGTAATATGTTGGGATTGAAGAATAATCGATTACGATTAACTCATCAGAAGATGATTAGAGTACATTTAACTCTTTACTTGGTCAACAAGTTTTCAATAATCGTTACACTTAGAGTTACAGATTAGTCATATGTTGAGTTAGAAGATTGATCGAGTAGCATTAAGTCTTTAGAAGATGATTCGAGTACAATTAACTCTTTACTGGGTCTACAAGTTTTCAATATTCGTTACACTTAGAGTTATGGATTAGTTTTATGTTGAGTTGGAAGACGAATCGAGAACAATTATCTCTTTAGAAGATGATTGAGTACAATTAATACTTTACTTGGTTAACAAGTTTTCAATTATTGTTGTACTTAGACTTACAAAATTAGTTATATGTGGAGTTTGAATATTAATCGATTACGATTAACTCTTTAGAAGATGATTCAAGTACAATTAACACTTTACTTGGTCAAGAAGTTTTCAATATTCGTTACACTTAGAGTTACAGATTAGTTATATGTTGAGTTAGAAGATTAATCGAGTATCATTAAGTCTTTAGAAGATGATTCGAGTTCAATTAACACTTTACTTGGTCAGCAAGTTTTCAATATTCGTTAAACAGATTAGTTTTATGTTTAGTTTGAAGATTAATCGATTACGATTAACTCTTTAGAAGATTATTCGAGTAGGATTATCATTTACTTGGTCAACAAGTTTTCAATAATCTTTACACTTAGAGTTACAGATTAGTTATATGTTGAGTTAAAAGATTAATCAAGTATCATTAAGTCTTTAGAAGATGATTCGAGTACAATTAACTCTTTACTTGGTCAACAAGTTTTCAATATTCGTTACACTTAGAGTTATGGATTAGTTTTATGTTGAGTTGGAAGACGAATCGAGTACAATTATCTCTTGAGAAGATGATTCGAGTACAATTAACACTTTACTTGGTTAACAAGTTTTCAATAATTGTTGTACTTAGACTTACTGATTAGTTATATGTTGAGTTTGAAGATTAATCGATTACGATTAACTCTTTAGAAGATGATTCAAGTACAATTAACACTTTACTTGGTCAGCAAGTTTTCAATATTCGTTACACTTAGAGTTACAGATTAGTTATATGTTGAGTTAGAAGATTAATCGAGTATCATTAAGTCTTTAGAAGATGATTCGAGTACAATTAACACTTTACTTGGTCAGCAAGTTTTCAATATTCGTTACACTTAGAGTTACAGATTAGTTTTATGTTGAGTTGTTTGACAAATCGAGTACAAATATCTCGTTAGAAGATGATTCGACTACACTTAACACTTTACTTGGTCTACAAGTTTTCAATAATCGTTATACTCAGAGTTATAGCTTAGTAATATGTTGGGATTGAAGAATAATCGATTACGATTAACTCATCAGAAGATGATTAGAGTACATTTAACTCTTTACTTGGTCAACAAGTTTTCAATAATCGTTACACTTAGAGTTACAGATTAGTCATATGTTGAGTTAGAAGATTGATCGAGTAGCATTAAGTCTTTAGAAGATGATTCGAGTACAATTAACTCTTTACTGGGTCTACAATTTTCAATATTCGTTACACTTAAAGTTATGGATTAGTTTTATGTTGAGTTGGAAGACGAATCGAGTACAATTATCTCTTTAGAAGATGATTGAGTACAATTAACACTTTACTTGGTTAACAAGTTTTCAATAATTGTTGTACTTAGACTTACAAAATTAGTTATATGTTGAGTTTTAATATTAATCGATTACGATTAACTCTTTAGAAGATGATTCAAGTACAATTAACACTTTACTTGGTCAAGAAGTTTTCAATATTCGTTACACTTAGGGTTACAGATTAGTTATATGTTGAGTTAGAAGATTAATCGAGTATCATTAAGTCTTTAGAAGATGATTCGAGTTCAATTAACACTTTACTTGGTCAGAAAGTTTTCAATATTCGTTAAACAGATTAGTTTTATATTTAGTTTGAAGATTAATCGATTACGATTAACTCTTTAGAAGATTATTCGAGTAGGATTATCATTTACTTGGCCAACAAGTTTTCAATAATCGTTACACTTAGAGTTACAGATTAGTTATATGTTGAGTTAAAAGATTAATCAAGTATCATTAAGTCTTTAGAAGATGATTCGAGTACAATTAACTCTTTACTTGGTCAACAAGTTTTCAATATTCGTTACACTTAGAGTTATGGATTAGTTTTATGTTGAGTTGGAAGACGAATCGAGTACAATTATCTCTTGAGAAGATGATTCGAGTACAATTAACACTTTACTTGGTTAACAAGTTTTCAATAATTGTTGTACTTAGACTTACTGATTAGTTATATGTTGAGTTTGAAGATTAATCGATTACGATTAACTCTTTAGAAGATGATTCAAGTACAATTAACACTTTACTTGGTCAGCAAGTTTTCAATATTCGTTACACTTAGAGTTACAGATTAGTTATATGTTGAGTTAGAAGATTAATCGAGTATCATTAAGTCTTTAGAAGATGATTCGAGTACAATTAACACTTTACTTGGTCAGCAAGTTTTCAATATTCGTTACACTTAGAGTTACAGATTAGTTTTATGTTGAGTTGGTAGACAAATCGAGTACAATTATCTCGTTAGAAGATGATTCGACTACACTTAACACTTTACTTGGTCAACAAGTTTTCAATAATCGTTATACTCAGAGTTATAGCTTAGTAATATGTTGGGATTGAAGATTAATCGATTACGATTAACTCATCAGAAGATGATTAGAGTACATTTAACTCTTTACTTGGTCAACAAGTTTTCAATAATCGTTACACTTAGAGTTACAGATTAGTCATATGTTGAGTTAGAAGATTAATCGAGTAGCATTAAGTCTTTAGAAGATGATTCGAGTACAATTAACTCTTTACTGGGTCTACAAGTTTTCAATATTCGTTACACTTAGAGTTATGGATTAGTTTTATGTTTAGTTGGAAGACGAATCGAGTACAATTATCTCTTTAGAAGATGATTGAGTACAATTAACACTTTACTTGGTTAACAAGTTTTCATTAATTGTTGTACTTAGACTTACAAAATTAGTTATATGTTGAGTTTGAATATTAATCGATTACGATTAACTCTTTAGAAGATGATTCAAGTACAATTAACACTTTACTTGGTCAAGAAGTTTTCAATATTCGTTACACTTAGAGTTACATATCAGTTTTATGTTGAGTCTGTAGACTAATCGAGTACAATTATCTCGTTAGAAGATAATTCGAGTACACTTAACACTTTACTTGGTCAACAAGTTTTCAATAATCGTTAAACAGATTAGTTTTGTGTTTAGTTTGAAGATTAATCGATTACGATTAACTCTTTAGAAGATTATTCGAGTTGGATTATCATTTACTTGGCCAACAAGTTTTCAATAATCGTTACACTTAGAGTTACAGATTAGTTATATGTTGAGTTAAAAGATTAATCAAGTATCATTAAGTCTTTAGAAGATGATTCGAGTACAATTAACTCTTTACTTGGTCAACAAGTTTTCAATATTCGTTACACTTAGAGTTATGGATTAGTTTTATGTTGAGTTGGAAGACGAATCGAGTACAATTATCTCTTGAGAAGATGATTCGAGTACAATTAACACTTTACTTGGTTAACAAGTTTTCAATAATTGTTGTACTTAGACTTACTGATTAGTTATATGTTGAGTTTGAAGATTAATCGATTACGATTAACACTTTAGAAGATGATTCAAGTACAATTAACACTTTACTTGGTCAGCAAGTTTTCAATATTCGTTACACTTAGAGTTACAGATTAGTTATATGTTGAGTTAGAAGATTAATCGAGTATCATTAAGTCTTTAGAAGATGATTCGAGTACAATTAACACTTTACTTGGTCAGCAAGTTTTCAATATTCGTTACACTTAGAGTTACAGATTAGTTTTATGTTGAGTTGGTAGACAAATCGAGTACAATTATCTCGTTAGAAGATGATTCGACTACACTTAACACTTTACTTGGTCAACAAGTTTTCAATAATCGTTATACTCAGAGTTATAGCTTAGTAATATGTTGGGATTGAAGATTAATCGATTACGATTAACTCATCAGAAGATGATTAGAGTACATTTAACTCTTTACTTGGTCAACAAGTTTTCAATAATCGTTACACTTAGAGTTACAGATTAGTCATATGTTGAGTTAGAAGATTGATCGAGTAGCATTAAGTCTTTAGAAGATGATTCGAGTACAATTAACTCTTTACTGGGTCTACAAGTTTTCAATATTCGTTACACTTAGAGTTATGGATTAGTTTTATGTTTAGTTGGAAGACGAATCGAGCACAATTATCTCTTTAGAAGATGATTGAGTACAATTAACACTTTACTTGGTTAACAAGTTTTCAATAATTGTTGTACTTAGACTTACAAAATTAGTTATATGTTGAGTTGGAATATTAATCGATTACGATTAACTCTTTAGAAGATGATTCAAGTACAATTAACACTTTACTTGGTCAAGAAGTTTTCAATATTCGTTACACTTAGAGTTACAGATTAGTTATATGTTGAGTTAGAAGATTAATCGAGTATCATTAAGTCTTTAGAAGATGATTCGAGTACAATTAACACTTTACTTGGTCAGCAAGTTTTCAATATTCGTTACACTTAGAGTTACAGATTAGTTTTATGTTGAGTTGGTAGACAAATCGAGTACAATTATCTCGTTAGAAGATGATTCGACTACACTTAACACTTTACTTGGTCAACAAGTTTTCAATAATCGTTATACTCAGAGTTATAGCTTAGTAATATGTTGGGATTGAAGATTAATCGATTACGATTAACTCATCAGAAGATGATTAGAGTACATTTAACTCTTTACTTGGTCAACAAGTTTTCAATAATCGTTACACTAAGAGTTACAGATTAGTCATATGTTGAGTTAGAAGATTAATCGAGTAGCATTAAGTCTTTAGAAGATGATTCGAGTACAATTAACTCTTTGCTGGGTCTACAAGTTTTCAATATTCGTTACACTTAGAGTTATGGATTAGTTTTATGTTTAGTTGGAAGACGAATCGAGTACAATTATCTCTTTAGAAGATGATTAAGTACAATTAACACTTTACTTGGTTAACAAGTTTTCAATAATTGTTGTACTTAGACTTACAAAATTAGTTATATGTTGAGTTTGAATATTAATCGATTACGATTAACTCTTTAGAAGATGATTCAAGTACAATTAACACTTTACTTGGTCAAGAAGTTTTCAATATTCGTTACACTTAGAGTTACATATCAGTTTTATGTTGAGTCTGTATACTAATCGAGTACAATTATCTCGTTAGAAGATAATTCGAGTACACTTAACACTTTACTTGGTCAACAAGTTTTCAATAATCGTTAAACAGATTAGTTTTATGTTTAGTTTGAAGATTAATCGATTACGATTAACTCTTTAGAAGATTATTCGAGTAGGATTATCATTTACTTGGCCAACAAGTTTTCAATAATCGTTACACTTAGAGTTACAGATTAGTTATATGTTGAGTTAAAAGTTTAATCAAGTATCATTAAGTCTTTAGAAGATGATTCGAGTACAATTAACTCTTTACTTGGTCAACAAGTTTTCAATATTCGTTACACTTAGAGTTATGGATTAGTTTTATGTTGAGTTGGAAGACGAATCGAGTACAATTATCTCTTGAGAAGATGATTCGAGTACAATTAACACTTTACTTGGTTAACAAGTTTTCAATAATTGTTGTACTTAGACTTACTGATTAGTTATATGTTGAGTTTGAAGATTAATCGATTACGATTAACTCTTTAGAAGATGATTCAAGTACAATTAACACTTTACTTGGTCAGCAAGTTTTCAATATTCGTTACACTTAGAGTTACAGATTAGTTATATGTTTAGTTAGAATATTAATCGAGTATCATTAAGTCTTTAGAAGATGATTCGAGTACAATTAACACTTTACTTGGTCAGCAAGTTTTCAATATTCGTTACACTTAGAGTTACAGATTAGTTTTATGTTGAGTTGGTAGACAAATCGAGTACAATTATCTCGTTAGAAGATGATTCGACTACACTTAACACTTTACTTGGTCAACAAGTTTTCAATAATCGTTATACTCAGAGTTATAGCTTAGTAATATGTTGGGATTGAAGATTAATCGATTACGATTAACTCATCAGAAGATGATTATAGTACATTTAACTCTTTACTTGGTCAACAAGTTTTCAATAATCGTTACACTTAGAGTTACAGATTAGTCATATGTTGAGTTAGAAGATTGATCGAGTAGCATTAAGTCTTTAGAAGATGATTCGAGTACAATTAACTCTTTACTGGGTCTACAAGTTTTCAATATTCGTTACACTTAGAGTTATGGATTAGTTTTATGTTTAGTTGGAAGACGAATCGAGTACAATTATCTCTTTAGAAGATGATTGAGTACAATTAACACTTTACTTGGTTAACAAGTTTTCAATAATTGTTGTACTTATACTTACAAAATTAGTTATATGTTGAGTTTGAATATTAATCGATTACGATTAACTCTTTAGAAGATGATTCAAGTACAATTAACACTTTACTTGGTCAAGAAGTTTTCAATATTCGTTACACTTAGAGTTACAGATTAGTTATATGTTGAGTTAGAAGATTAATCGAGTATCATTAAGTCTTTAGAAGATGATTCGAGTACAATTAACACTTTACTTGGTCAGCAAGTTTTCAATATTCGTTACACTTAGAGTTACAGATTAGTTTTATGTTGAGTTGGTAGACAAATCGAGTACAATTATCTCGTTAGAAGATGATTCGACTACACTTAACACTTTACTTGGTCAACAAGTTTTCAATAATCGTTATACTCAGAGTTATAGCTTAGTAATATGTTGGGATTGAAGATTAATCGATTACGATTAACTCATCAGAAGATGATTAGAGTACATTTAACTCTTTACTTGGTCAACAAGTTTTCAATAATCGTTACACTTAGAGTTACAGATTAGTCATATGTTGAGTTAGAAGATTAATCGAGTAGCATTAAGTCTTTAGAAGATGATTCGAGTACAATTAACTCTTTACTGGGTCTACAAGTTTTCAATATTCGTTACACTTAGAGTTATGGATTAGTTTTATGTTTAGTTGGAAGACGAATCGAGTACAATTATCTCTTTAGAAGATAATTGAGTACAATTAACACTTTACTTGGTTAACAAGTTTTCAATAATTGTTGTACTTAGACTTACAAAATTAGTTATATGTTGAGTTTGAATATTAATCGATTACGATTAACTCTTTAGAAGATGATTCAAGTACAATTAACACTTTACTTGGTCAAGAAGTTTTCAATATTCGTTACACTTAGAGTTACATATTAGTTTTATGTTGAGTTGGTAGACAAATCGAGTACAATTATCTTGTTAGAAGATGATTCTAGTACACTTAACACATGACTTGGTCAACAAGTTTTCCATAATCTTTATACTCAGAGTTATAGATACGTAATATGTTGAGATTGAAGATTAATCGATTACGATTAACTCATCAGAAGATTATTAGAGTACAATTAACTCTTTACTTGGTCAACAAGTTTTCAATAATCGTTACACTTAGAGTTACAGATTAGTTATATGTTGAGTTAGAAGATTAATCGAGTATCATTAAGTCTTTAGAAGATGATTCGAGTACAATTAACTCTTTACTTAGTCAACAAGTTTTCAATATTCGTTACACTTAGAGTTATGGATTAGTTTTATGTTGAGTTGGAAGACGAATCGAGTACAATTAATTATTTCTTGAGAAGATGATTCGAGTACAATTAACACTTTACTTGGTTAACTAGTTTTCAATAATTGTTGTACTTAGACTTACTGATTAGTTATATGTTGAGTTTGAAGATTAATCGATTACGATTAACTCTTTAGAAGATGATTCAAGTACAATTAACACTTTACTTGGTCAGCAAGTTTGCAATATTCGTTACACTTAGAGTTACAGATTAGTTATATGTTGAGTTAGAAGATTAATCGAGTATCATTAAGTCTTTAGAAGATGATTCGAGTACAATTAACTCTTTACTTGGTCAACAAGTTTTCAATATTCGTTACACTTAGAGTTATGGATTAGTTTTATGTTGAGTTGGAAGACGAATCGAGTACAATTATCTCTTGAGAAGATGATTCGAGTACAATTAACACTTTACTTGGTTAACAAGTTTTCAATAATTGTTGTACTTAGACTTACTGATTAGTTATATGTTGAGTTTGAATAGTAATCGATGACGATTAAGTCTTTAGAAGATGATTCAAGTACAATTAACACTTTACTTGGTCAGCAAGTTTTCAATATTCGTTACACTTAGAGTTACAGATTAGTTTTATGTTGAGTTGGTAGACAAATCGAGTACAATTATCTCGTTAGAAGAT